>WOXC01011550.1:0-635261 GCA_011680675.1 Gymnobelideus leadbeateri | reverse complement strand
GATTGATTGGGGAAGGACCAAACAAGTAGTGATACATCAACACCATGCAGTGTTATTTCGCCATGAGAAATGATGAGCAGGAAGTCAGAGAAACCTGGGAGGACTTATAAAAACTGATGGGGAATGAAGTAAGCAGAACCGGGAAAATTAAAATCATAATGGCTACAACATTGTAAATGGAAGGAACAACAATAATAAAAACAACATTTGTAATTATAATGACTAATCTTGTCCCCATAGAGGAGATAAGAAAAAGAATGCCCTTTTCTTCACTGGAGAGGTAGGAGACTGTGATGTGGAACATTGCATATACTGTCAGACTCAGTTGATTCATTGGTTAGTTTTGCTGAATTGATTTTTTTATCTTTTTTTTTTCTTATAAGGGATGGGTTTTGAGGGAAAAGATAAAATAAAAATTCAAAGGAGAGAAACAGAGAGACAGAGACAGTGAGTAAGACCGAGAAAGAGAGAGATAAAGAAAGGGGGGAAGAGAAATTGGAATAAATGGCTTCTTAAAGCCATTTAAACCTATTATATAGAGAGAATATAACTTCCCAGAATTACTTCTAGGGACTCCTATAGCAAGTTAATGTCTCTCAATTTCTGCATTTGTGAAATGAAAGGGGTGGATTCAATGATCTCTAAGTCTCCTCCCTAACATTCTTAGATTCTGAGTAGGGTTCTCACACCACCCCCTCCAAGCCCAAGTAAACCCAACCCAACCCAAACACCAGCACACCCTGAGACTCCAACACAGCCTGTTTCTTTTTAGAGATAGTCACCATTCCTTGGGTTTTAACCTTGAGAGTGGGGATTGAAGGATTAAAATGGCACCTGTCACTGGATACCAACCCCTCCCTGGCATCTCCTGTCATGCTCAGAGTTGGTTTCTATTACTATGAAATCCATACCATGTGTAAGAACAGCTCTTGAAGACACAGCCTTAGGCAGAAGAAAGTTCTCTGGATCTATAGTGAAATTAGAGGGGGTCCTGGCTGGAGGCAGCAACTAGCTATGGTCTTATGAGCAAGGCATCTATCGCTGAACCTCAGTTTTGTCACATGTAAAATGGGTCTACTGTTAAAGATTTTACAAAACTCTATATAAATATGAAATATTATTTATTCATTCACATGTTCATATTTTTAGTCAACCTTCACCAGGAAAATCTTCGACAGCCACCTGTTGTACACTGTTAGGGGCAGGGTATGTCAGACAGTGGGAGGGAAGATAGCAAAGTAATTTCTCAGTAGAAGACGAACACTATCCATTAAGGCTCTTACCATTTTCGCTTATCTCTCCCTGTTCAGAGCTCAACTAGCTGTCTATCTTGGTCAAGCAGATTTTATAGGTTTCTTTAAAACGATCTCTTAGCAAAGGTCCCAAAATGACATTCCAGCGAAAGTGGGAACGGGTATCAGGGAAAGACAGTCAGGAGTCAAAGGGCTTGGATTCAAATTCACCCCTGAGGTTTCCTAGCTGTGTGAGTATGGGCAAGTTACTTACTCTCATTCAGGCTTGGTTTCCTCCTCTGGCCCAGGTTGGAAAAACAAGCTTCCACACCACTTAGTACTGGGAAAGCACCTGCAAATGGTCACAGTATTTCTAGCCTGGATGAGAGAGGGAGACATAGTATCAAAAATTTTAAAAATAAATAATTAAAAAATACATAAATCCTCCTGTGCATAAAACAGAGTTCACCAAAAGTTTGAAAGTGAAAATAAAATTACCCGTTTTCATTCTTGGCTTTATCTAGTCTAGTCTCAAAAGGAATGTGGCATCAAATATTATTCTCTTCTTCCCTTTAATGTACTATGATAGGGAGCTAGGTGTCAGGGTAGATAGAGCATTGGGTCTGGAGTTAGCAAGACTTGAGTTCTTACACTGAGCAGCTGTGTGACCCTGAGCAAGTCACTTGCCTTCCATTTGTCTATCTCAGCATACTTGTCTGTAAACCTCCTTCCCAAGGGGGTCATGAGAATGAAATGAGATCGTATTTGTAGTGCTATGCAATCCTTACTGTCCTATATAAATGCTAATTATTGTTATGGGAAGGGGGATACTGCTAAATAAGCAGTTTGAAACCCCAGGCAGATTGTTCTGGCAAACCCAGACTGGATTTATGAAACCTCAACAATTTAAATCCATAACCAGAGTCAATATCCCAATCCAGTGGAGGTGGTAGAAGCATCCAATGACAGAGGAAGCCCATGTAGATGTATGTATGGAGTAAGAGCCTTGAAAAGAAAAAGGCCAGGGGCGGAGCCAAGATGGCGGAGTAGAAACAGCATTTCCAATGTGCTCTGCCCCACACAAATTTCAAATAATGTGAGAGGGGACTCCAAACAACTTCTGGAGCCACAGCACCCACAGAACGGCACAGAGAAGCTAACCTCCTGCAGAGGACAGCCCATCGGCACTGCAGGGAGCAGCCAGCGCAGCTCTCTGAGAGCAGGCAGCACAGTGTGCAACGGCACGCAGAGCCGAGCCCAGGTCCGTGGTTTTAGCCCCAGGGTGGCCGGGCCTTCAGCCGGCTGGAGGGACCCCAGAACACCAGCAATTGTGGTGATTCCAGAATTATCAGCACAGATATGCCTAGGACAAAGTGAGAGGTTAGTGCCCTATGGACTTTGGGACCAGTATTTGGGGAACACGTGGCTGCCTCCCCTGGGGGCAAAAAGCTGCTGAAGAAACTGCAGCACAGAAGCCATTTTGCAGCTTCAGTAGTGGCTCTAGCTCCGTCTGCAAACTGTAGGGAGATCCAGCAATCAATCTGGGGGTTAATCGCTTTTGCTTTAAACTGCCTGGATCTGGATTGTGGTCTGGGGGGGAAGTTTGGGGTGGGTATCCAACTTGCCAGAGTGGGTGGAGGCTTTACAGAGGCCACCCAACTGGCAGAAGTTGTGAAGACCCCACGTTTGGGCGGAAGCTCCCCTGTCTGGTGGCAGAGTCCTACTGTGGCAACAAGCCAAAAAATCAAGTAATTAAGTGGCAACATGCCTAGACAAATGAAACAAAATAAACAGAAAAGTTCAACATTGGACTCCTATTTTAGGGGCAAAGAGGCTCAAAGCATGGAGGAGGACTGTGAGGTCAGAACTCCTGCACCAAAAGCCCCAAATGAAAATACAAGCTGGCTACAGGCCATAGAGGACCTTAAGAAGCAGATAAGAGAAGTGGGGGAAAATTTGGGAAGAGAAATGAAAAAGATGCAAGAAAAGTATGAAATCACAGTCAACAGCCTGACTGAGGAAAATAACACCTTAAAAAATAGACTAACTCAAATGGCAAAAGAGGCTCAGAAAGGCAATGAGGAGAAGAATGCCTTAAAAAGTCGAATTTGCCAGATGGAAGAAGAATCTCAAAAGCTCGCTGAGGAGATTCATTCCTTCAGAGTTAGACTGGAGCAAATGGAAGCTAGTGACTTTATGAGAAATCAAGATGCTGTTAAGCAGATCCAAACAAATGAAAGATTAGAAGGCAATGTGAAATATCTCATGGGAAAAACCACTGACCTGGAAAATAGATCCAGGAGAGACAATTTAAAAATTATTGGACTACCTGAAAGCCATGATCAAAGAAAGAACCTAGAAATCACCCTTCAAGAAATTCTCAAGGAAAATTGCCCTGATGTTTTAGACCCAGAGGGGGAAATAGAGGTTGAAAGAATCCACCAATCACCTCCTGAAAATGATCCCAAAAAGAAAACTCCCAGGAATATTATAGCCAGGTTCCAGAATCCCCAGATCAAGGAGAAAATACTACAAGCAGCCAGGAAGAAACAATTTCAATATTGTGGAAACACAATCAGAATAGCCCAGGACCTGGCAGCTTCTACACTGAGGGATCGAAGGGCATGGAATATGATATTCCAGAGGGCAAAAGAGCTGGGATTGAACCCAAGGTCACCTACCCAGCAAAACTGAGTATTTTGTTTCAGGGGAAAATATGGTCATTCAGTGGAATAGAGGACTTTCAAGCATTCTTGATGAAAAAACCAGAGTTGAATAGAAAATTTGACATTCAGACACAAGAAGCAAGAGATGCTTGAGAAGGTAAACAAGGAAAAGAAATCAAAAGGAACTTATCAAAGTTGTACTATTTACATTCCTAAATGGAAAAACAATAACTGTGTTTGATGAAACCTCTCTCATTATGAAAATAATTGAAGAAGGGTACATGGCATATGTTCACAGGTATACATGGATAGAGGGCACAGGTTGAATTTGATGGGAAGGGATGATTTTTTTTTTTGGAGGGCAATTGGGGTTGGGTGACTTGCCCAGGGTCACGAGGCTGGGTTTTTGTTTGTGTGTTGGGTGTCTGGGGCTGGATCCGAGCTTGGGTCCTTCTGACTCCAGGTGCAGCGCTCTGCTCGCCGCGCCACCTAGCCGCCCCAAGGAAGGGATCATTCTTAAGGGATGAAGTCAAGAGGTGAGAGAGGAAAGTGGCAAGAGGAGATAGAGAGAGACAGGGTAGGGTAAACTATCTCATGTAGAAGAGGCAAGGGGAAGTAGTTGCAGGGGAGGGGAAGAACAGGAAGGCAAAAAGGCAAAAGCATATTCTCATTGAAGTTGGCTCAAGGAGAGAACCACATACATACTAAATGGAATATCTTACCCTCACTCACTTTCCTGAGTAGGGGAAAGGAAGATGAGAGGGGGGATGATGGAGGGGAGGGCATTCTGGGGGGAGGAGAGATTGGAAGTACCCACTATCAAAGAGGGACAGGATCAAAGTAGGGAATGGACCAGGTGGGAGGGAAATATAAGCAGTCTTTTACAATATATCTACCATGGTAATGTTTTGCATAGCTATACATGTACAACACATACTGAATTGCTTATCTTCTCAGAGGGAGTGGGTGACAAGGGAGGAAGGGAATGGATCTGAAAATTGAAGTTTTAAAATTAAATGCTTCATAAGATGTCCAAGCATTGGGGCCCAGAGATTCACCTTGCCCTAATGGCAAAGTCGAAGGGGGTATGGGAGAAGATATGGGAGAGAGCAGATTGGATGAGGGGATATCTAGTGGGACTGCTATTCTGGGATGGTGGGTAGGGAAAAAAAATAAAAAAAAAAAAAAACAATAAAAAAAGGAAAAGAAAAAGGCCAGCACGCTTCAAAGAATACCTGAAGGGGGCATCAGACTTGACTATCCAAAGGGCCACTGACCCTTACCTGGGGAAGGGGCTTATAGATAGAAGGTGGGACCCAGAAATAAGGAAAGGGAAAGTGAGGAGAGTGGAAGAGGTGTTCATAGCAAGCAGAGAAGTACCCAGGAGCCATTCCGGAGCAGCTGCTAAAGGAGGGCTTTACTGAGTCAGTGAGGTGACCAGGTACCAGTGAAAAGAGCCACACCAGGGATCATAGGGCTCAGAGAGTGAGAGCCTGGCAGGGTGGGGTGGGGGGGGGGGGGGTGCCAAGCATTCTGTACTGTACTAGGCCTGACTCAGGCCAGTCTCCTGCTAGTTCTGGCTTTATATCCCAACAAAATGAGACCCTCCTGGAGCATTCAACAGCTAACTAAAGGAGATTTAGGTAACTTCAGCTGCAGAATATTCCACCAGGATCAGCATTAAGAGTGCCTTGAGTTGACTCAGTTGAGCTATGTGACCAAACCAGCCAGGCATGGCAAAGACCCTCCAGTTCCTCCAGTCAGCTTTGTCCTCGGGCAATGAGGAGATAACATCAATGTCTCAGCCCTTTGTCCCCAGAGCCCACCAGCTCTTCAGAAATCTCCCAATTGGGGCGGCTAGGTGGCGCAATGAGTAGAGTGCTAGCCCTGGAGTCAGAAGGACCTGAGTTCAGATCTGGCCTCAGACACTTAACACACAAACAAAAATCTAGCCGTGTGACCTTGGGCAAGTTACTTAACCCCAACTGCCCTCCAAAAAAAGCCCAAAAAAAAAAAAAAAAAGAAAAGAAATCTCCCAATACTTTTTGTGGAAAAACTCATCTCACCAGCTGGAGTGGGGGAAGGCGGGGAGGCCACAATTCACCTAGTGCTCCTGGGGACACAGGGGATCAGAAGGGCTCCTGTCATTCCCTTTCACCTTCTAGCAAAGCCACTTGTCTTTTTTCCTGTTAGCTTGGTGTACAAGCTTATTTGTTCTTTTCTCTGTTACTTTCAATTTAGACTTTATTTGCCTGCCATCAAATGCTATTGGCTAATAGAAATGCTAAATTCTGTGTTTATCTTATTTAATGCTTACTAATAGAAGATAAAAGAGAAAATTCCCAGCATCTGGAAGAAGAAATAGCAAACTGGAGGTATGGGTACTAAACAAGCAAAAACCCAGACATCTATCTCAGATTTCAAAGTTACCAATGACCACAAACTGTGAATGAGCAAAAAGTGGACATTTTTTTGTTCCCCCTCTTTTTTCCTCCTGGTGGCAGACATTGGATCCCCAGAGGTATGATGGAGTCAGCTCTAACTAGCCTTCAGTGAGAGTATTTGGATGCCAGAAATTGGCCAATATTACAACTAGGGGTCTGATGTATAGTTCTATTACCCCTTAAGAAAGTGATGAAGATGTTAATGATCCACACCAACTTAAAGGTTTATCTTACACACAGTTTTTTTTTTCTTCATTAATTTAGCTGTTAAACATTTACCAGCACACCCTGGTAGTCAGTAACCTCCCCCAATCTGACATCACATCACAGTACTTTTTAACTTCTCTGTTGCACTTAGTATGTGATCTTGTGCATTAGGATTATATGCAATGATACATCATTCCCCTATTTTTCTGTGAGCTTCTTGAAGACTGGGGCTGTATCTGATCTAAACTTAACCCTCCTTGAATATTTAACACAATGGTAAGAATTCTTTAAGTGCATAATTAATGTTGGGGCTATTATCATGAAGGGCAGGTCACTTTGCAGGATGTAGAAAAAAGTAGACATTTGAGTTCTATCTCAAATCGAACAGAGAAGCAAGGGGGTAAAGGGCAGTAGAGAAGAACACAGGCAGGCTAAGATATGGAGAGAGAGGGAGAGACAGAGACTATAGCCTGAGGATAAGGGGTGTGTGTGTGTGTGTGTGTGTGTGTTTATTCTCTCAGGAGCCCACGTCTCTCTTCACCTTCTCCCTTGATAATCCACTGCTCCCAAGGGATCAATTATCACCTTAGAATTGACTCCCAGATCTACAACCCTAGCCCTAGTCTCCTGAGCTCCAATTACCCATCACCAACTTTGGGTTAGAAATCCCTACCTGGATTTCCCATAGGGGTTTCAAACTCAACATGTTTGAAACAAAACTCAATATTTTCCCCTATAGCCATCCCTTTCCTAACTACTTCTGTTTCTGTCAAGGGTGCCAGTATCCCCCAGTCATCCTCCACTCTTCATCCATATTTAATCAATTAAGAGCAGCATAAAAAAATTTTGATTTCCTTTTGTTAGCTCTATTATTTGGGGTTCAGGCCATTTCTCCTGGTTGGGAGGTAATTTGGTTGGCTGAAACCTGTCCCATGGGATGTTATATTCCTGGGATAAAAAGGAAAAAAGAACTATGGCTTCCCAAACTAATTTAATTTACATGATTTGTGGAAGGATCTCAGCTGGCTTCAGCCCTGTTGCATGGAGATCTCCCTTGCCAACTACCCCATGGCGAACTCTGTATCTTGCAATTCTATTGTTGTTCAGTGGTATACAATTCTTCATAATCCATTGGGGGTTTTTTTGGCAAAGATACTGGAGTGGTTTGTCATTTCCTTCTCCAGCTCCTTTTACAGATGAGAAAATTGAGGCCAACGGTGTGAAATGATCTGCCCAGGGCCACAGATTTGAACTCAGGTCTTCCCCACTCCAGGTCTAACACTCCATCCACTGTGCTACCTAGCTGCATTGATCATATACCGCAGGTTGAAGTCAATTCCTGTCTTACCAAACTTCCAGTTGAAGAAGAGGTCTTAAGTGCCATTAGGCTTCTCTCATGCAACAAAACACCTGGTGCTGACTCTTACAGCTGAGATTTATAAGGTGGGGTTCCACTGCTCATACTAAAGCTGACTGAAATCTTCCAGGTTATTTGGCAAGAGGAGGTTATCTCCCAGGAGTTCAAAGACGCCTCAACTGACCATCTCTATAAAGGAAAGAAAAATAGATTGTCCTAGACAATCAAAGAGGTGTCTCTCTCTTAGTTATTGCTGGCAAGAGCCTTCTCAGAGTCCTCCTTAATAGGCTGATCCTTCACCTGGAAGATGGTCATCTACCCAAGAGCCAGTGTGGCATCAGAAGGGGCCGAGGAAGGTCAGCGTGGTGTTTGTCGCCAACAAGTCCAGGAGAAATGGCAGGAGCAGAACAGATCTCTGTACACAACATTCATTGATCTGATCAAAGTCTTCAATATTATCATTCATGAGGCCTTGTGGCAAATCATGGAAAAATGTGGTTGTCAGGGGAAGTTCACCAGTGTTGTATGCTAGTTCCACAACAGCATGTTTACACAGGTTTTGGATAAGAAAGGATATTTTAGCACTTTCCCAGTAATCAATAGAGTGAAACAGGGCTGTGGGCTTGCTCCCCGTGCTTTTTAAAAAAGCATGGTGTTTTGAGCAATGTCAGATTCCTTCAATGAGGATGAATAAAGCATTAAGATCAGCTGCTGCACTGATGGTAACTTATTTAATTTGAAAAGGCTGCAAGCCAGGGATAACTTGAAGGAAGGGTTGTTATGTGACTTTTTGTTTGCAGATGATTGTGCACTCAATGCAGCCTCTGAAGCTGAGATTCAAGAATATGGATCAATTTTCTACAGCTTGTGCTTATTTTGGCCTGACAACACCAAGAAAACAGAGCTTCTCTACCAGTCAGCACCACACCAGCCATAAGAGGAACCACTGGTTACAGCAAATGGAGAAATTTTGAATGGTATGAATAAGTTCACTTACCTTGGCAGTATCCTTTCTAAGGATGTGCTCATAGATGATGAGGTTGATGCACACATTGCTAGAGCTAGTTCAGTTATTTGGGAGGTTCCTAAGGAAAATTTGGGAGAAAAGAGGCATTAGGTTGCCTACCAAACCTAACCAGGTTTGTTAATACTCTGAAGACCTACAGAGCTGTTGTACTGATGTCATTGTTATACGCCTGTGAAATCTGGACAGTCTACTAGCGCCAGACCAGAAAACAGAATCACTTCTATTTGAATTGTCCCAGCAAGATTCTGAAGATCACCTGGCAGGATAAGGTACCAGGCAATGAGGTCCGTTTTTGAGCTGAACTGCCAGGCATTCAGACTCTACTGCAAAGGGCACGACTCTAATGGGCTGGCCACGTGGTTCAAATGCCAAATGTATATTTGCCTAAAAAACTCATTTACAGAGAGCTCACACAAGGCACGTGCTCACACAGAGGCCAAAAGAAGTGATATAAGGACATTGTGCTCTATGAGCTAAGTAGAATTGTAGTAGCTCAAAAGAAATATGAGATGTGCAAATTTAGAGAAGTCTCCACTTCAAATGTTCATATGGACTATTTGTGCCCCATCTGTGGTAGAGCCTTCCAAGCTCATATTGGTCTGATCAGTCATAGTTGGATGCACTGTACCTTGACCCAATAAAGTTACATCACTTTGGTCCTCTTTGGAAGGAAAGACAACAATCAACCAACTATTTAATTTTATGTCCTAAGAGGATAAATAAGGTTGCTGTGTTATCAAAAATTATGTCTCCATCTCTCTGACATAATTGGAAACTGTGATTTATTAGACCCCTAATCAGGGTTCAGAGTAATTTTCTGGGCTCTGAGCCTGTGCTTAAGCATAATAAAACCTAGATTTTAACCTCTGGAATCCCTGCATTGTGATGGGGTTATTCAGCAGCAGTACCTACCACATATACTCAATGGGAATAATACAAGTTTGGTCATTTCTGACTCTACATTATATCTCACAGCCATCCCCTCCTCTCCACTCAGTCACCACTACAGTTGAGACCCTAATCACCTCTCACTTAGACTGTTGTAATAGACTCCTGATGGGACTCCAGGCTTCCACCTTCTCATCTCCAATCTATCATCCAAAATAATCTTCCTTAGACTCAAGTCTAATCATTAGTGGCTCCCTCTTGTCACCAAGTTAAAACAGTTCAATTTGTCATTCAAAGCCTTTCACAGTCTGACTCCCATCCACATCTTTAGATTTACTTCATGTTACTCCCCTTCATGAATTTGCCATTCCCAAACTCAGCATTCCAGCTCCCATCTCTCTACATTTACAGGCCCTCTTCCACAACCAGCCTAGCATACTTGGAATGTTCTTCCAACTCATTTCCATTTCTCAGAATCCTAAGCTTCCCTTAAGCCTTAACTCAAAAAACTACCTCCTCAGGAAACCTTTCCTGATACCCCTAGTTGGTGTGGTTCTTTATCTTCTCAACTTACATGATATATTGTAGAACTATATCGTCTAGAGATGACCAGGTGCTGTAATGGATAGAGAAAGAGCACTGGAGATAAGACCTGACTTCCAATCTTGCCCACATGCTTATTAGCTGTAAGTAGATATTTACAAGGGACAAATCCCTTCACCTCTCCTGACTCTAGCTTCCTTACCTGTAAGATGGAACATTTAAATGGTAGTACCAGCCTCTCAGGGTTGTGATGGAAATTAATGAGACAATACTAGTAAAGTACCTTGTGAACCTCAAAGGCTATATAAACACTAGCTATTGTTATAATTGTTAAATCAATCTGTTTAATAGAATGTAAGCCCTTTGAGGATTGGACTGGTTTGTCAATTTTAATGCTGTCTTTGTATGCCAAGTGTACTGTGTCTTGCACATAGCAGACAATGAATACTTGTTGAATTGGACTGATTTGGGGATGGAGAATAATTAACAATAAAGCTCCCTAGGATTTTCCTATTAGCTATCAAAGACAGGTGCTACTTCTCAAGACAGCCTGTCTGACTTTTGCGGAGAAAAAACAAACAGAAGATTGTGAGAACTAGAGAGAGTTTCACTCTTTTCAGAGGCTTCCCAAAAAGCAAGCTAACTTTTTCTTAGATGGAAGATCTTCCTGACTTTTAGTCCTAAAGCCCAAGTCTGACCACATACATCACTCCTCTTCTCTAGAATCTTTAGTGGACTGCAAGTACTTTGTTTTCAGGATGAGGTTGAGAGAATTAAAAGAGGGGCGGTTAGGTGGTGCGGTGAATAGAGCAGTGTCTCTGGAGTCAGGAGGACCTGAGTTCAAATTCAGCTTCAGACACTTGACTAGCCATGTGACTTTGGGCAAGTCACTTAATCCTAATTGCCCTCCAAAAAGCAGAGAGAGAGAGAGAGAGAGAGAGAGAGAGAGAGAGAGAGAGAGAGAGAGAGAGAGGAAGAATTAAAAGAACTGAAATTTTATCAGGATGCCTTTCCAAATCTTCCTTTTCCTCCACCCTTCATCACCTTTCAAGTTTCTCCCAGTCCTTCCATAAGCTTGTCATTTTTGCCAGTCTCTCAGTTTATCTGTCTGTCTTCTCCCCAGCTGAAAACTGAAGATTCTCTGTTGTTACTCTTCTTCACCAGTCACCATGTGAAGACACATGCAACGTCTATTTGCCATCTGTCCTGAGCATGTGGTTGAGCATGTGTACACATAATCAGGTTGAACATAATCATCATTTTGGGGACTAGACCCATTATTGCATCAATGTGGGAAGCCCCAGTGAGGGACAAGGCAAATTGGCAGCTGCTCTGCAGCTCAGGGGGTTAGATCAGAGTTCTGATCAGAGTTCTTGTCTGGAAGGGAGTTTAGAGGCTCTATAATCCAACTTCCCCTTCCTCTCCCTTGCATATGGTGAAAAAGTTGGGAGAACCTGGAACAGAGCTAGGGAAAGTCCATGGCTGTCTTGAGTACTTCCCCAAACTGGTGGTTCCAAAAGGAACTCGCCAATTAAAGGAGGAAGCTGCAGGCATAGCAGGATCATCCAGGGTGAGAAGGTTGCTTGGTTATGACAGAGTAGTATAGACAATCAGAAGAAGAACTAGGACAGTGACGGAGGAGTAAACAACACCCTAGATGGCCTTTTCTACAAAGGACAGAAGAGTACTGAAGAATAGTTATTGAGGATAGAAAGGTCAGATGAATGGTTTGGGGTGGTTTTTTGTTGTGTTTTTTCAAAATAACAGTGACATAGCTATGTTTATAGACAGTAGAAAATGGGCCAGTAGAAGAGAGATGGAGATGAAAAAGGGGGCAATCTGTTGAAGGAGATGAGATGGAATGAGATCACTTGAACAAGTAGAAGTGACTAAGGCTACCACTTCATGTGAGACAGGGGTGAAGGAGGACAAAGTGACAGAAGGTGCCTGAGTCATAAGAGATGAGGAAGAGGGGAGAATAGAGAGTTCAAGACCAATGGCCTCTATTTTTCCCATAAAATATGAGGCAAGATTCTCAGCTGAGAGAGTGGGGGCAGAGAGAACTATGGGAGGTTTGAGGAAGGATGAAGATTTGGAAGAGTTGCTGTGGAGAGTAGAAGAGTGAGCTGATAAGAAAGGTATGGTAGGATTGCTTAGCAGTAGTGAGGGCCCAGTAAAGGTTTTTTTTGGGGGGGGGAGGAGCAATTGGGGTTAAGTGACTTTCCCAAGGTCACGTGGCTAGTTTTTTGTGCATGTGTTAAGTGTCTGAGGTCGAATTTGAACTCAGGTCCTCCTGACTCCAGGGCCGGTGCTCTATTCATTGTGCCACCTAGCCACCCCCAGCTCCCAAAGATCTTCACATATTCTGGTCCTTTGTGTGAATGGCAAAGTCTTTGATACTGCTTTTTTCATTCTGGATTTGAACTCAGGCCCTCCTGATTCTAGAGCCGGTGCTCTATTCACTGTGCCACCTCCCACCTGTCTGCAGTGAGTCCCTGAAACCCTGATACCTCTCTTTCCTAATCTTAGCTGAATTAGCATTCTGAGATGGGAGTGCCCAGGCAGCTGGTGGGACTGGAAGATCCATCAAAGACATTCCAAGGTGTAATGGAAATGCAGATTTAAAGATCTTCCCTGCCCCTAGGCCCTTTGATTGGCTTAAGAGACTTTGATTGGCTTTAAGTGACTCTGAAAACCTTCCTTGATTTGAAAATATGCTCTGCCTCCTAATAGGCTGAATGTGGTCACATGGAGCCTGTGGTGGGAGGCTTGATTTTCAGGAATAACCACACCTTGATGCTGTGTGATTGGGCAGTGGATCAAAAGGGTGGTTACATTCTCTGAGCCAGGAGAAGACTATATAATCCCTGATCTGAGGCTTTGCTTTGGGGCTCACTTTGAGAAGTGTTGTGTGATTTGACCAGATGAGACTCTGGGAAGCCGTTGTTGAGAGCCCCCCGGCTTTGAAAACCCAGATGTTGATGCTTCCCTCTCTGGTAACTGTGATTTGGTATTGGTATGATGTTAGGACAGTTTGGAAGCCTGTCTGTTTGATCTGTAAGTTCTGTAACTGAAGTTTGGGGTGCTGACCTTCTCCCCCTGAACTAGGTAATGTGTGTTTGTTTGATTAAAGTAAGCTTGTTAACCCATTTTGAGTTGCTTTCCTTTTGAAAAGCAGATCTAAGAACCTGTGTTGGCAGTCACCCTGGGGATGTTGGGGTGCTTGCTGCTACACAAGGTCCCACTAACAAATGAATCAACAACTCTACGAGAGGTGGTGATACTTATTAAGGAGGCAGATGTATAAATCTAGAATCATGTGGTCCAGTGGTGAATCAGTGAATTGATGGAGGAGTCTAAGCTTAGGAGTGCCTTGAAGAGGCAGATCGTATCTATTCCAGATAGCAAGTGGGGTAGGAGAATGTGGATCCGGAGGGAGTGTTACACTCCTCCCCTTTCCTCCCTCCATTGATCATATCATTGGTTCCCCTCAGCTATACACAAAGATGGCCAAACCCTTGATCTTGCCATCATCCACAAATGTACCACCTCCATGTTAAAGAATTCTGAAATTACCTTATCTGACCACAATCTATTGGCTTTTCACCTTTCCATCTGCCTTCCCTTACATAAACTCATTCTTCATCTACACTGTAACCTCCAATCTTTTGACCCCCCCCTCAGTTCTCTCCCAGGCCATCTCCCTTGTACTAACTACTCTCTCCTCTTCTCCCCATCTTAACGTCTTGGTGAATCATTCAACTCTACACTGTCTTCTTCCCTTGAATCCCTTAGCCCCTTCATCATATCCCTGATGACACCCAACCAAGCCTCTACCTTGGATTACTCCCACCATTCATTACCTTTACTCATTCACATATGATACCAAACAAAGGTGGAGAAAAGCCTACAACTATTCTGACTTGGTCCTTTCCAATAATATGCCATCCTGATCTATATCCTGCCACTGGACCCAGATAGCTCCAGAGGGAAAAGTGAGGCTGGTGTCTTTGCATAGTCCTGCCTCACTTAAATCCAATTCATTTGCAAATCATGGCATCACCTTCCTGATGTCATGGTCATCCTTGAGAATGAGGGACAAGCAACAATGTCTAGCACCCGACCACACCTAGAAAACAGCAGGCACTTAAAACAGTAGGTTTGTGGCATGGTAGTTCATCTAATAACACTTCATTTATTTAGATAATAAGCAGGTAGCTTTTCCTACCTGTGTGACAGCTCCACATCAGTCCCCTTTGAGGAATCTTTATCCAGATCTCATCACCTAACAGCTAGCAACAGATGTGTCCCAAGGCTGTCCTTCTCTCCCTCTATACTGTTTCACTGGATAATTTCATTGGCTTTCATGGATTCCACTATCACCTCCGCACAGATGGGTCTTTGATCCATTTGTCCAGCACTACTGGACTCGTCTCACATCTTCAACTGTCTAGTAGATGTCCCATAGATATCTTAAACTCACCATGTTGAATTATCCTACTCTCCCTCTCTTCCTAACTTCTCTATTACTGCTGAAGGTACCATTATCCTTCCAAAGACCCAGACTTAGAACCTAGGTCATCATCCTCAACTCTGAAATCTCATATATACCCCTCATATCCAATATATTACCAAGATTTATACACTCCTTTCTCTCCTCTGACACTGCCCTCACCCTGGTGCAGGCTCTCATCACCTTATGCCACAACTATTGCAAAAGCCTTCTGGTTAGTCTCTCTTCCTTAAATCTTTCCCTACTCCAAACCATCTTTCACCTAACTGGCACGTGATCTTTTTAAAGCACAGATCTGACCGTGTCACTTCCTTATTCAATAAACTCCAGTGGCTCCCCATCATCTTCAAGATCAAATATATGTAAGCAGGGGCCCAAAGTCCATTGGTATGGGACTCTCTCCCCTTTGGTGGAGATCAGTACATTGCCCTGTGTTTTCCTGCTTCCTAGTCCCATTTAAAATCCCACCTTCTTCAGGAAGAGAAGCTTATCCCAATCCCTCTTAATTCTAGTGCCTTCCCTCAGTGGGTTATTTCCAATTTATCCTATATGTTACTTGTTGGTTGTAGAGAACTTTCAGGAGTCCCCCACTAATGAAATGTTCCCCTCTCCTATATTATAACCTGGAAGGTTACAGGGCAGGTAAGCAGGAGGATGTATAAACTTGTTTGGATGTAGAGAACTTTTGGGGTCCCTTGGCACTACTAAAGGAATATTCCCCTGCCCTATACAGTTACCTGCAAGGTTATAGGGCAGATAAGCAAGAGGGCATGTAATCTTTTTTTTTTGTTTATGCCTCTGTATATGGTCCTAGGATATTACCCTAATAAATAACTAGCCTGAAACAAGGGTAAATAGTAAACAAGATTAAGGGAGGGTCCTTGTACATTGTCTGCATTCTTTAGGGAGATCTATATTCTTATCCTTTCAGGTCTCCTTCAGTGGGCGGGGGGCATATAAACTCTGTGAGGCCCTTGCATCTTTGGCTCTGTATGAAATGGTCCTGTAATAAACAGACTATTGATTACACCCCCCCCCCCCTTGTTATTCTCACGGCTTGCTAGCCCACCAACTGCGCTGGCCAAAGTAGTTTGTTACATAGTTGCTTGCACTGTACCCCTTTAGACTATGGCCTCCTGGAGGGCAAGCTTAGCAAGATGCCTGGTACATAGTTGTTCATCCTTCCTCTTCAAAGAGAACCAGTGCCTTCATAGGGTGATGCCTTGACTTGCCCATGAACTGGATTTAAGTGAAGCAGAGTTTTACAAAGTCCTCAATGTCACTCTCTTCCGGAATCATAGAGGCAGGACACAAGTCGGGAACAGGAGAGATGGCCCTAGATGCAGAAGGACTTTGGTGTTTTTACTGCGGTGTAAAGTGGGACCTGACGTTTTTCACCACCCCTGAGGGCACGGGATGTGTAGCGGGACACCCCTCAGGGGCGGTGAAACACGCTCATCCAGTCCTACTTTACACCCCTGTAAAGGCAAAGGACCCAGTTCAGTAAGTGCCGTGCGCTACCTATCCCTACGCTACAACTTCTCAGTTTCCCCATCTTTACAAAGAACAGTTTGGACGATCTGACGCCTTCCGGCTATTTAATCCTTCTTCTGAGCCTCAGTGTCCCTATCTGCACGAAGGAGCTATTGGACGAAATGACACGGGCCCAGCTCCCTGGAGCGCCGCATGTGGCTTGTGCGGCTGCGTTTCGCTCCTCCACTCGCTAGAGGGCGCGGGCGGCGCGCCAAGGCGGAGTCACTCGGTGGAGCGGCCGCTCGCGGTGGCGTCCGCCGTCAGGCCATACGACATCACGCCGTCACGTCGGCCCGTGAGCGCGGGGCGGGGCACGCTGGGCGGGTCTGTACGCAGCTGCAGCGACGACGACGGCGGCACTAGGGGCGGCAGCGGCGGGACTGAGCGGCAGCGTAGCGAGAGCCCCGGCACAGCGGCGGCGGGAGCGGCGCCCGAGCCCGGCGCGCACCTAGTCATCATGCCCACGGTGGAGGAGCTTTACCGTAACTACGGCATTCTCGCCGACGCCACGGAGCAAGTGGGGCAGGTGAGCTAGCGGGCCCGGCCGGGCCGCGGGAGCAGGCCGCGGCGGTGGCTTCTCGGGTTTGAACGCCGCCTCTGCCTCTTCTCCCCCATGAGACCTTGCGCGGGTCCCTCCTTGCTGGGCCTCAGTTTCCGCATCTGTAAAACCTTTCCGGCGCTTGGGCAGCGCTCTTCTCGGAGCCTCGGCCTCCCCGTCTGGGGAAAGTCATTAAGCTCCGTGGGCCTCGCCTCCCATGGGCGCACCCCTCCTGCTCCGGCGGCCGGCTTGTACCCTGCGCCTCGGCCTGTCAGGCTCGGCCCCGGGCGGGCTAGGCAGTCATTCTCCGGGGCCCTCAGTTTCCCCCTCTGTAAGGCGCGTCCCTGGGCCTCGGTTTCCCTCCCGGTACAAGCCGAGGTCCCTCTTCTCCCGGGCCTGGCGCTGATCGATCGATTGATGGGCCGCCCGCCCCGACTGCGCTGCTTCCCGGCTCCCCCGCGCGACCCTTTGGGCTGGGCTGGGCCAGGCCGGCCTGGACGTGGGCGCTCTGCGGGCAGAATCTTTTCGGGCCTGCGTGTGTGTGGCCGTGCCCCCGGGCGCTCGCAGCCGCGTCCGTCCCTCCCCATGGGTGGCTCTGGCCGCCCGTGGGGGAGCAGACGTGGCCCCATCCCGGGGCGCAGTGCGGAGCTGCTCTGCTCGGCCCCGGGGTGCGGGGGTTCCTAAACGTCGCTGATGATTCTGGCCCTGCGGTCAGTGACGGGGAGGGGCCTGACAGCCCCCGGAAACGTCCAGCCGCCGCCGGCCTTCGTTCTGACCTGGCCTCCGGGGCTGGACAGCGGCTGGAGTGCTTCTGCCAGCCACCCCCAGGCTGGGGCTTCGGCTGCCAAGGATCCGACTCGGGTTTGGCAGTCTCAGGAAGCGCTTCAGAAAAGGGGGAGACTTTTTCTTTAAATATTAGGGGTTTTTTTTTTTTTTTTTTAGTAAACCCTGGGATGAAAATGTGCCCATTTCTGGTTTAAGTTTAAAACTTTATTTTAGTTTTTCAAATTAATTTTATTTATAATGAACCAAGCATTTATTAAGCTCTTGCTGTTTGCCAAACTATTTGGGGCAGCTAGGTCTGGGCTTGAAGTCCAGATGTGGCAGTTCAGATGTGGCTTCAGACACTCTTACTCCCGTTTGCCTCAGTTTCCTCATTTGTGAAAAGAGCTGGAGAAGGACATGGCAAATCATTCCAGTATCTCTGCCAAGCAAAGCTCAAATGGAGTCAGAGTTGGACACTGCTGAACAATGACAAATTTGCCAGGGATGCAAAGAAAGGCAAAGACAAAAAAAAGGGTCATGATAAGTGTGTTGAGAGTTTAGTTGTTTATAGGGCAGTGCTAGACGTGATACAAAATTTTTAAGGTGCCAAATTCCTGTCCTTGAATAAAAGTGGAAAATAGCTTATAGAGGGTTGGATCACTATAGTGCTGGAGACAAGAGGAGGGCTTCAAATACTCCCTTAAACAGTTACTAGCTGTGTGACCCTGAGCATTTTCCCTCAGCCTCAGTTTCCTCATCTATGAAGTAAGGGGATTAGACTTGAGGGCCTCTAAGGCACTTTTAAGCTCCAATTCTGTGATCCTGGGCACTCAGCCCTGAATTGTTTGTGCTAATGGAAGGGAGGCTTGCGGATTTGATGATGAAATACTTTGTGCCTGTGTGTGGTTTTACCTTCTTGATTATTTTGCTTCAACTGAAAAAAGTTTATTTTTCCTTGAATACAGACCACCCAGAGGAAGGAGACCCCAAAATATGTGAAGTGGAAAGAGAAACTAACCTAGGATTAATTTTTTTGTGAATTAATTACTGAGGATTATTCTTGTAGCATCTCTATCTGTAAAACTACAAATTATTTTCTATAAAGTGTTTAATATAGCTCTCAGCACACAGTCATCCAGTTCTGAGTAAGTAAATGTTCTCTGCTCAGTATCCTCATTACCACCCTGGTGCCCCAAATATAAAGTAACAGTTTTAGGTTATTGAGAGACCTTGTCACAATAAAGTGACTTTCCTTAAGTTTTAAGTAATGGAGTTTTAAGAAAATAGATACCATGATATTGAGATATAACCACAAGACAGGATTTTCTCCTGTTACTTCTGGAAGTAATAGGGAGACAGTATACACACATAAGAAGTGATCATGGAGTTTCCGTTTATTACCCTGAAATTGTGGGAAGTTTTTTGACCAAAGGAGGAAGAGGGCAAAGCCAGCTTAATGGAGGAAGCAGCAGTCATCCTTTTCATTTTTCTTAGGAGGAAAATAACCATGCCTTTGATTATATCCATCCTTCTTCCTCTAGGACCTTGCTTCAACTATCATCCTTTTTTGATTATCTTCAGCTTATTCCATTCTTCCCCATCTGCCTACAGAATTGACAAGGTTCCCTTCACCCTTCTACTAACCTCTCTATCCTCTTCTCTTTACCAATAAACTTAGTGGAAAAGTAGTCTTCTAATAACCATTACCTCACTTTTACCTCTAGTCTCTCTGTAAACTTTTATGCACTTCAATCCACATCATTACTGAGACTTCCCTCAAAAACAGAATGGTCTTTTTGTTTATTCTCATCCACCTTGATATCGGCAACATTTAATGTGAATGAACACTCCTTGACTGCCTTTTCCTATAGCTTCAAGATACCAGACTGCTGGTTCTAACAGCTTTCTCTCTAGTTCATTTCACTCCTTTTGGCCTCTGAAAGGGTATGTTTTCCCACAGGTCTTATGGCTTTTCCCTATGTTCTGTGACACCTTGTTTCCCCTGTGGCTTACATCTGTCACTTCCCCCCTCAAGTCTGTGTATTCAGTGCTAATCTTTCTTCATCTTTCTGGAGCATACAGGACACTTGTCCCTGAGGTCCTTCCTGGTAGCACAGTCAGCACAAAGCATGGTTGGAACATATACCTCTTGGGCAAGGTGTTTAACCTCTTTAGGCCTTATTTTCCTCATAAATAAGTTGAGGAGATAGTCTCACTGATTTCTAAAGCCCATTCTAGGCCTGGATTCTTTGAAATATCCAAAACCAAATTTCTTGTTCTAACTTCACTTCTTTTGCCTTTGGCAAGATCACTGATCCCATTTTGCTTGTTTGAAGTCTCAGGGTTTTCATTCACTCTTTTCTTTCACCTACCTTAGTCAGTTATTAATTTCTGTTTATTCCCCCTTCACAATATTTCTGTTCTCTTACTAGCACAGGTCCAGACATTTAGTAATCTCTGCCCGAACTCCCTTGTGTTAGCCTCCTGAAATAAAAAGTTTTCTCCCTAGTCTAGCACATGTGTATATGTTGTGATTGAACTAATGCACATTTCTGATGATGTCCCTGCTGTACTTTAAACTCTCTTGCCTACCAAGTAGAGTTTCAGCCTGGCTTTCAAAACCTTTCTCAAATGGGCATCTCTACCTTTCCAGTCTTAATTTTCTATCACTTCTCTTGATGTAATCTTTGCTCCATTCAAACTGGATTATTCCTTCCCCCTTACATAGGCCCTGTTTTTCCATTTATGTCTTTGTGCATATTCTCTGTTCCTGAAATCAAACCCACCATCCCCATGCCCCTGAATTCCTAGCCAATTTTTTAAAGACAAACATATAACCTATTCCATACAACCTTTTCTGCATCCTTGTTCCCAGACCTTTAATAACAGGGATTTCATTGAATATATCAACTCACCTTTTCTTCCCAGTATCCTGAATTTGGAGAGGACTATTAGGGGCAGGTGACAGGAGGGTGTTCTTGGGAGTCCCCTCCACAAAAAATTTGTACTTTGTATGATACACCCACCCAAGGTACTTTCCCACATGTAAGTACATGACCCTCTGTCCAAGGGAACTCAGTTTTAGAGCTGAAAAGTAGGTGAGGTGGTCAGTCCTTCTGAGGATTCCAAAGCTGGCTGCTGACCAGAAGCCTGTCTCAAAAGGGAAAAGAGGAATGTCCATTGAGAATGACCCATCTGAGTTAGCTGATTCAGTTATAAAAAAGTGGCTTCTAATGTATGGGTACCAACCCTACTGGATCCCCATTTTTTTTATTTCCGATATTTTTGTGTGTGATAGAACAAAATTTTATAATTAAAAGAACAAAAAGAGAAGATTATTGAGAGTGTTGGGTAGGTTGGAGGAAGGGGAGGTTTCTTAGTTGTAATTTTAAAACATAAAGAGGTAATTATAAAACTTTTATATCAAGGAAGAACTGGGAAAGTAGTTTAGTGTTACTGAATAGAGATCTCCAAAATGTTGCAGATAGATACAAAAGGTTCCTAAACAGGTGGATGTTTAAGAGAAGGGAATGAAATCCTTATTCATTAAATAAGTAGATATTAATTAATAACAGTGGAGAGTAGTAAGATGAGAAATAAGCTTAGGTATATACCACAATAAATTCCCCTTGCACTTGAACATTAAATATTTTTAAAGTTAAAATAATAAAATTTATTTTTATTGTTGAATGGATAGTCAGTTTTTATTTACCAACTAAATTCCTTTTAGTGGGAAAGTAATAGATTTGGCTGCTTAAAAGAAAAACTACTCAACTAAAAGATTATCAAAATAAGAAAAGTCCATTATAAAAATTTAACATTCATTTTCTACAAGTAATTGATACCAAATTCATAAGGACAGTACCTGGTCACCAGTAGACACATAATAAAAGGCTAAGAATAATAGAAATTGTAAATATATAGATAGAGATAAGAAATAATTCTCTTTAAAAGCAATGAAATTATTAAACCAGTGTTGAAGTGGTAATCTCATACCCATCAAAATGGCAGGAAATAACTGAAAAATGATAACTAAGTCTTTCAGTATCTGTTTTTCATGCTAAAGGTTGGGAAGAAGGTGTTAATCGGTAGTGGTTCAGGGGATTTCTTCTCTCAGAAGTTGTCTCTGCCCGTAAAAACACAAGTACAGGCTCAGCCCCAGTAGAACCACACATCCATCCACATGGATATGAATCAATACATAGAAATAAGAAAGGGAATTGGAGAGGAAGCACTGTGTAAGTTGTGATTTATTTGTTAGGTTTTGTTTTCTTTTAAGACTTTTTAAATATAAGATCATACTGTATACTGTGCTCATGGTACTTTTTTAAAGGAAGAAGCTTCCCCCTCAGACTTTTAAGCATCCATCTAAAATGTAAATTTTTCTAGTCAGAATATCCTTATATCTATCTTGAGTTTTTCTATTACTTGGTAAAAATCTGTTAGTGGACCATGGAGTTTGTGTTAGATTTGTTGTCGTTCCAACCCTAATTTTTCCTATTAATTTTTTCTTCATTTGCTCTAGAAGATGAAAGAGTTTGGAAATGTAGTGATAATTTGTTAGTCACCCTTTTGTAAGCATTTAAAAAAATTTTTTTTTTGTAAAATTGAGCCAGACAGACTCATAGCTTACACTGACACATGCAACTCCTGAGTAATTTGTAAAAAAAATAACTTAGTTTTGTGTGAATTGCAAAGTGAATTTTTCCTTCAGTATAAGGAAGAAAGTGATAACTAGGCAGCATCTTTATTATTACCCACGTGTTTGTTTTAGTGCATTGCTCAAGTAATTCATTGGGTGGAATTAGGCTTCTTCCTTCACCACCTTGGAACCAAAATATCGTCCGTTCATCCTAACATTTGATGGTTCATGAACTACTTTTGAAATTTGGTTGTATTTTGGAAATCACTACTCTGACTAATCACTGGAGCAGTGTAGCTTCATCACTTCATCACCATGGAGGTCTGGGAATGTCCTTTCTTTTGTGGTAGGTAGAAGCCTGAATCAAGTTGTTTGGATAAGGCATTTTACTCTGATACCCTAGGGATTTTCTTGGGGCTTCACTCATTTGTTCAGTTGATTTGTGAGGGGAAAGAGCATAAATATAGTTAATTTATCAAATGTTAAAAGTGATTTACAGTTTGTGAAAGAGGTGCTTAGTTTATTTGAATACCTGGAATGTATTCATCAAACTGGAAGAAGAAAAGACAAAAAGCAGTCACAGCTTTAGCTGTGAGCACATTTCTGCAGTTACCTCCCCTTTGTCACTGACTGACTCCCTTTGAAGCTTTCCAGAAAGCATCCCTTTGGGTGTGCTTCCTGCTTTGTTAAGCACAGATAATATCTACCTTGTGGAGGTATTGTGAAAAGTCATGCCTGTAAAGATCTTTGAGATCTGTAGATCAAAGAGAAGAACAGTCACAGCATTTTGTTGGGTTGCCTCTTCAAGAAGCTAGATGAAACACAGTTATTTATGCCACCATTAACAATACACATGAATTTACCTGAGGTTGTACAGAGAAAGACTGACTTGTATCCTGGCTCATTAAGAACACAACTACCACGGAGCCAAGATGGCGGAGTAGAAACAGCTCATCCAAGCCACTCTGCCCCCACATTCCCCCCAAACGATGTAAAAGGGGACTCTGAACAACTTCTGGAGCCCCAGCACCCACAGAACGACACAGAGAAGCTAAACTCCCGCTGAGGACAGCCCAGCAGCCCTGCAGGAAGGACCAGCGCAGTGGTCTAGGACCTGGCAGCTTGCAGCGCACAGAGTGCAGGAGCCGAGCCCAGGTCCGCGTGAGCAGAGGTTTTAGCCCCAGGGCGGCAGGGCCAGCAGCCAGCTGGAGGAACCCCAGAACACCAGGAGCTGTGGCGACTCCAGAATTATCAACATAGACTTGCCTAGGACAAAGTAAGAGGTTAGTATCCTATGGACTGGTATTAGGGAATGCGTCGGCTCCCTCCCCTGGGGGCTAGAAGCCACTGAGGAGACACTCCATTTTGTAGTTTTCAGAGGCAGCTCCTGTTCCCAGCCTGCAAATTTGTAGGGAGATCCAGAGATGAGTCTTGGGGGGTAATCGCTCTTGCTTTAACCTCCCAGGATCTGGATTGTGATCTGGGGTGGAAGTCGTGGGTGGGTTTACAGCTTGCCAGAAACGGAAGTTGCCCCCCACACGTTCGGGACGAAAATTCCTCTATCTGGCCTTAAAGCCATAGTGTGGCAACAAGCCCAAAAGTCAAGCAATTAAGTGGCAACATGCCAAGGCAAAGGAAACAGAAAATGCAACCCTAGACTCCTATTTTGGGGGCATAGAGCGGGAAAAGGACTGTGAGGTCAGAAGTCCTGCTCCAAAAGCCCCAGGGGGAAACATGAGCGGGTTGCAGGCCATAGAGGACCTTAAGAAGGACTTTAAAAATCAAATAAGAGAAGTGGAGGAAAAATTGGAAAGAGAAATGAGAAGGATGCAGGAAAAGTATGAAATGAGGTCAACAGCCTGACTGAGGAAAACAACACCTTAAAAAATAGACTAACTCAAATGGCAAAGGAGACCCAAAAGGGCAATGAGGAGAAGAATGCCTTAAAAAGTCAAATTTGCCAGATGGAAAAAGAATCTCAAAAGTTCACTGAGGAGATTCATTCCTTCAGAGTTAGACTGAGCAAATGGAAGCTAATGACTTTATGAGAAATCAAGATGCTGTTAAGCAGATCCAAACAAATGAAAGATTAGAAGGCAATGTGAAATATCTCATGGGAAAAACCACTGACCTGGAAAATAGATCCAGGAGAGACAATTTGAAAATTATTGGACTACCTGAAAGCCATGATCAAGGAAAGAACCTAGAAATCACCCTTCAAGAAATTCTCAAGGAAAACTGCCCTGATGTTTTAGATCCAGAGGGCAAAATAGAGGTTGAAAGAATCCACCGATCACCTCCTAAAAAAGATCCCCAAAAGAAAACTCCCAGGAATATTATAGCCAGGTTCCAGAATCCCCAGATCAAGGAGAAAATACTACAAGCAGCCAGGAAGAAACAATTTCAATATTGTAGAAACACAATCAGAATAGCCCAGGACCTGGCAGCTTCTACACTGAGGAATCAAAGGGCATGGAATATGATATTCCAGAGGGCAAAAGAACTGGGAATGAACCCACAGGTCACCTACCCAGCAAAACTGAGTATTTTGTTTCAGGGGAAAATATGGTCATTCAGTGGAATAGAGGACTTTCAAGCATTCTTGAGGAAAAAACCAGAATTGAATAGAAAATTTGACAACCAGACACAAGAAGCAAGAGATGCCTGAGAAGGTAATCAGGGAAAAGAAATCAAAAGGAACTTATCAAAGTTGAACTATTTACATTCCTATATGGAAAAGCAATAACTGTGACTGATGATATCTTTCTCACTATGAAAATAATGGAAGGGGGTGTGGTCATATGAATACATATGTGAATGTGTGTGTATATGGTTACAGTTATATATGGATAGAGGGCATAAGTTGAATTTGTTGGGAAGGGAGAATACTCAAGGGATGAAATTATGAGGTGAGAGAGGAAAGTGGCAAGAGGAGATGGGGAGAGAGAGGGTAGTGTAAACTATCCCATGCAGAAGAAGCAAGGGGAAGTGGTTGCAAAAGAGGGGGAGAATAAGGAAGGCTAAAAAGGCAAAACCACATTCACACTGAATTTGGTTCAGGGAGAAAATGACATACAAACTAAATGGGATATCTCAACCTGCAGCAGGATAGGGGGAAGGGGGATGGGAGGAGGGATGATGGATGGGAGGGCATCCTTGGGGTGAGGGGAGGTTGGAAGTACCCACTATAGAAGAGGGACAGGATCATGTAGGGAATGGACCAGGTGGGGGGTGGGATGAGTGGGAGGGAATTATAAGCAGCCTTGTACAATATATCTACTATGATAATGTTTTGCATAGCTAGACATGTACAACATATACTGAATTACTTATCTCCCAAGAGGGAATGGGTGACAAGGGAGGAAGGAAATGGATCTGAAATTTGAGGTCGTAACATTAAATGTTTCAAATATATATAAATACTATTATTAATACTCTTTTGCTTGTAATAGGGAGATAAGATGTGCAGGCATTGGGATGCAAAGACTCACCTTCCTCTAATGGAAAAGTCGATGGGGGTATGGGAGAAGGTATGGGAGAGAGCAGATTGGAGGAAGCGATATCTTGTGGGATTACTGTTCTGGGAGGTTGGGTAGGGGAATAATGGGGGGAAAATGATTGTAACTCGAAATCTGGCGGAAATGAATGATGTAAAACAGAAGTTAATAAAGCATTTGTTTAAAAAAAAAATAAAGTTGCTGATAGAGGAAAGGGAATTTTTAGAGCAAAGCAAAAAAAAAAAAAAAGAACACAACTACCTTAGTCTGCTATAGAAAACCCATTAGCAATATTTTTTGAATTATTTTCTGTTTATCTTCATAACTGACCCTTATAAATGCAGATATAACAGAACTTTTGTTCCAGTCTCTTTATAAAGAAGTAAAATACTATTAGTTGTCGAAATGATTTAATCTCTCTAGCTTCATTGTTTGAATGCCACAGCTGAAATTATTCATAGAATCCTTGCCTTCCATTGATCGCCTGTGGATAGTCTAAGACAGATCTTAAGTCTGTTATTATATATTACTTCATTTTGTTAGCATCTAGGATTTTAATTAGGTTAAAAGGCTGTGGTTAAAGCTTATATTTGCTTTCTCTGGTTCCTTTGTCTATTAATTTCAAAATCTGATGTTTTAAATTTCTGTGCAAAGGGTTCAGGCTAGACCTAAGGAAGAACTTTGGAGCAATAATGATTATCATACAGTTTGATGGTTCACCAAAGAAGATTATGAGATTTCCTTTTCTGGCTGGAAAACTTAAGAGTGACCTGAAGTTGGCAAGAAAAACTCTAGGAAGAAAAAGGAGTTTTCAAACCAGTTGATCACCAAAGGAAATTCAAAGACAGATAGGCTCACTCCTATGTGAGTGGGGAAGGGAGGATGAGAAGACGACAGAATTAGAGCTGGTCTGTCTGCTCTTCTCCCCTTCTCTTTTCTCTGCCAAGAAGTATGATGGAAAAACTGGGAAGTACAGAATAAACATGGCTGCAGTTCAGGTTACTGTACTCAGATGAACTGCATCCTAGGATCCTGAAAAAACTGGCAGATAAGATTGATGAACCATTGCCATTGATCTTTGAAAAATGGTAGAGAATTGTAGGAAGTATCACAGGATCAGAGGAGAACAAAGGGCCCAGTTTTCAAAAAAGAGAATAGTCTTCAAACACTAAGCTTCACTTTCAATTTGGCCAACATTCCAAGGCATATTATCTAGGACATTTATTGAATATCTAGAAGAAATGTGGTCACAGAGAGCCAGCAAAGTTTTATCAAGAACATACCAGACCACCTTCATTTCCTTTTTTGGCAAAGTTACCTGACTAGTAGGTCTTGACAGTGCTCTAGAGAGAATTTGCCTAGAGTTTAGCAAAACATCTGACAAGATCTCACATGCCATTCTTTCAGGGAAGATGGAGCAATTTGGACTAGCTGATAGTACGATGTCCTGAGTTTGAAACTAGTTGAATGCCCAGAGCAACGTGTAGTTAGTAGTTGTTCCAGATCAGCTTGGAAGATATCCAGTGTCATTCCCCACACATTTTTGTGCTTAGTTCTATACTGTTTCACATTGATAAAGGTATAGGTGGGGGGGCAGAGCCAAGATGGCAGAGTAGAAGCACAAACTTGGTGAGAGCTCTCACTCCAATCACTTCTAATACCTGTAAAAAAAAAAAATTACTCTAAACAAATTTTAGAGCTCCAGAACCCACAAAGAGGCAGAGGAAGAAATATCCTGCTGAAGGCAGCCCAGCAGGTGGACAGGAAGGTTCTAATCTGCTTAGTTGGGAGCTGAGCTCAGTCCCACAGGAGCTGTGTAGTTTGGTCCCCAGGGTGGCTAAGAGCAGACTTCAGGAGAGTGAATCACCAGTAGCTGTGGTGGTTTCCAGACTTCTCAACCCACATATACCAATGACAAAGTAAAAGGTCAGTGTGGAACTCTGTTGGAACGGGGGGGACAGAAGAGCCTGGTCCAGCCCCTGACCCCGGGGTTAAAAGTGGCAGATGTGAGGCTGCCTTAGGAGCTCCTGGCCGACCATTCAGAGGGTAATCACCCTTGTTTTAACCTGCTTGGATCTGGATCACAGTCTTGGGTGGTGGTCCTGGGGTGTGTGGTCAGTGAGCCAGAGCTTATGAGGGCTGTAGAGAGGGCACCCTCCTAATAGCTCCATCAGCTCTCTCCATTCTGGAAGCAGAGTTCTACTGTGGTAAAGAGATCAAAAGTCAAGTAATTGGCTGGCAATATGAACAAGCAGAGGAAGCACAAACAGACCATAGAATCCTTTTTGGGGGACAAAAAAGATCAAGACATGGAGCAGGAGGAAGACAGCGAAGTCAGTACTGCATCAAAAGCCTCCAAGAAAAATACAAACTGGTTACAGGCCATGGAAGAGCTCAAGAAGGATTTTGAAAATCAAGAGAAGTGGAGGAAAAATTGGGAAGAGAAATGAGAATGATGCAAGAAAATCATGAAAAGCGAATCAACAGCCTGCTAAAGGAGACCCAAAAATACACTGAAGAAAGACATCTTAAAAAAAAAGAAAGATAGGGGCAGTTAGATGGTGCAGTGAATAGAGCACCAGCCTTGGAGTCAGGAGGACCTGAGCTCAATCCACCCTCAGACACTTAACCCAAAACAAAACCCAAAGCTAGCCATTGACCTTGGGCAAGTCACTTAACTCCACCTGCCCTCCAAGAAAGGCAAAAAAAAAAAAAAAAAAGACAAAGGCACGGTGTGCTTACCAAATTTACAGATACATACTTGGTTTTCGAGTCTTGTGCTGCAGTGGACCAAAGCTATCTTGTTCTCATTTTATAGATGAAGAACCTGAATCCTAGAGAGTTGTTAAGTGACTTGCCCATGGCCACAAAGGTAGCAAGTTAGAATCCAGTCTGGAACTTAGCTGGTCAGACACCAAATATAGCCCCTTTCCCGTTAGGCTATGCTTCTCAAGATGATGCTTTAGAACCACAGGGCTTCTTCAGCTTTTTCTACACACCCCTTCAGCATGTCTTAAATTGTGGGTCAAGACCCCATATGGGATTTTAGGAGTTAAGAGGCTCTGCTAGACAGCACAAAGCCAGCGATGACACCCCTCATTTGATTGCCAAGTCAGGATTGAGAAATTACTTTCAGACTCTAGAACATTTGGATAATTCAGACAAATAATTTAATATACTAGGTCATCTCAGGTTTTACCAAAATAAACCACAAATAGTTAAAGAAAAGAAATGAGAACTTTCAAAAATTAGAGCTGTCCAAAAATAGAATAAGCTGCATGTGGAAATAGTAGGTTCTTTAGGTTAAAGATCCATAAGCAGAGGTCGACTGACTACACATCAGGTATAGTATAGATAGTATTCCTGTTCAAGTACTGCTTAGATTGTGCATTCTCTTCCTTAGCTAAGATTTTTGGGGGTTTAAAGTGCATCTGGCAGGGGTGGCTTGAGGAATGGAGCACCAGCCCTGGAGTCAGGACCTAAGTTAAAATTTGACCTTGGGCAAGTCGCTTAACTCCAATTGCCCTACCTTCCCCCTCAAAAAAAAAAAAAAGCAAAAAAAAAATATTCATATTCTTGTGAAATTAAGAGGTGAGAGGAATATAATGAGAAGAGATGGGGAAGAGGCAAGGGAAAACTGTTACAATGGAAGGGAAGAACAAGAAGGCAAAAGGGAATGAGTCAACCTTATTCTCACTGAATTTGGCTTAGGGAGGGAATGACATACACACTAAATAGGGTATCTCACTCTGCAGGAGAGTAGGGGGGAAGGGGATGAGAGGGGGGATAATGGGAGGGAGGGAAGTTGGAAGCACCCACTTTTGAAAAGGGACAGGATCAAAGTAGAGAATAGAACAACTGGGGGGTGGGATAGGATTGAGGGAAATATAGTCAGTCTTTTACAATATATCTACTGTGGAAATGTTTTGCATAGCTACACATGTACAACCTATATTGAATTGCTTATCTTCCCTGTAAGGGTGGTTGACAAGGAAGGAAACGAATGAATCTGGAATTCAAAGCTTTAAAATCAAATGTTTAAACATATATATGTATATAT
This sequence comes from Gymnobelideus leadbeateri, assembly GCA_011680675.1. NCBI lineage: Eukaryota > Metazoa > Chordata > Mammalia > Diprotodontia > Petauridae > Gymnobelideus > Gymnobelideus leadbeateri. The sequence continues at coordinate 605,349 of WOXC01011550.1, read as the reverse complement.
GTGTTGTTGTTATTAATAACATCACTATTTTATGTTATTAATATTTTGTTGTTAATTCTATTTTATTATTATTATTAATATTGTTCTACATATAACTGGGAAATAAGATGTACAGGCACTGGGGCATAGAGATCAACTGTGCCCTACTGAAAGTCAGAGTGGGAATGGGGGAATATATGGGAGAGAGCAGATTGAGGAAGGGGATATTCAGTGGGATCAAAGTTTTGGGGTGGTGGGTAGGAAAAATGGGGAGAAAATTTGTAACTCATAATCTTGTGGAAATCAATGATGTGAACTAAAAAATTAAAAAAGAGAAGCATTTAACAAAAGTTCATCTCTAAGAGGAAAATTAAAAGGAAATGAAATTTGGGCTCTTTTTGTGGGGTATTATATGACCATTAGTTTTGATACATTATTTCACTGACTGTATCACATAAGAATTTGATTCTTGGTGGTCATTGTTGTTTCCATCTTTTGAAATGAATGAATTGTGAAAAAGCGTTGATCAACAACTGAGTGTGTCAAGCACTTGGGACACAAGTGAAACAGCCCCTGCCCTAGGAGCACATGCACTAACTAGGGGAGAATATATAAAAGGAAGCTCAGCTGCAGAGCAGATGAAAGAAGTGTGAAGGATGCCAAGGGCCAGGGGCCTTAGATTATATAAGGAGGTCAGATGATAGTAGCAGGGGACTTGGTAAGACTTGGTACTCTTGCTTCTCTTTGGAAGGAGTAGAATTGTTAACACCAGTTTCATCCAAACTCTGTGTAGTCAGTTTAGCTGCTTAGGAAAAATAGAGAGGGTGCCCCCAACTAGTGGTCAGTCTTTCTGTTGCTTAGATGATTCAAATGGTTCATGGGACACCAGGACTGGAAGGAGGGAAAGCTTGCTCCCAATGGGGGTAAATCTTCCAAACGTCCTTGAAGTTGCTTGATTTCAGAATGACCTCATTCATATCCATTTTGACTTTTGTGCATTTGCAGTTGTGAATTTCATGACATGCCCTGAGGTAATTGGATATATCTGGACCATGTAGCCAAATTAGGGATAATAATTATGATACTCAAAATAGTTGGGAATGTTTCTACTCTTAGTTAATAAATTAATTTGATTTTTTTTCAACTTCAATTGAGGGGACCTAGCCCCTAAAATGGGGATTCTTGTGGATTGTGCTCATTTAAAGAAAAAATTCATAGAATAGTCATACTATTTGCTCACACTGTAAAATTCCTATACAGTAAAGGTTCAGTCAGTCTTGATGCAGTCGTATCCTCATCCATCTCCTAATCAGCAGTTTGTTTTTTTTTTCCAGCACAAGGATGCCTATCAGGTAATCTTAGATGGTGTGAAAGGAGGCACAAAGGAAAAAAGATTAGCAGCACAATTTATTCCAAAATTCTTCAAGCATTTCCCAGAATTGGCTGATTCTGCTATTAATGCACAGCTAGATCTCTGTGAAGATGAAGATGTGTCAGTAAGTATTTTATCAGAAACTTTCTAGGAGGCCTAAAGATGGCATTTACTTAAACTTCTCCCAACAGATTTTGTGGACTTGTCACTTTAATGGGTATATTAAGCTTCAGAAGTGCACTGGGAAGTCAGACATGATTTCTGTACTTTAACCAGCAGGCTTTATTACTCTTATGAAAAGATAATTAGCTCTTTAGTTCATTTTCCTAGGTAATAACAGAAATAACTCACATTCCTATAACACATTTTAGTTTTTCAAAGCAGTTTCCTTAAAGCAATCTTATGAGGTAGGTGGTACAATATTTTATCCTCCCTCTTTTACAGATAAGGAAATTAGAGTTCAGAGATGTTAAAGGAATTGCCCAATTAAAGGAGCTAATCTAAAATGTGGACCAAGATTCTCAGCTCCTTTACTTGGCCCATAACAGCAAGCTGCTGCTGATAGATATATGCACAACATAGAGCAGGATGTAGGATATTGTGAGTTTTGTATATCTGGTAGTTGTGAAACTGGTGTGTTGACTTAAAATGATGTAGCAGCATGTTTTGTCATGAGATTTGTCACATGTTGTGTGTCTATTTGATTTGGTACTTTAAGAATCCATGACTTCATCAGTCTGGCTTTTCCTTCTACCAGTACACAGTTTTTCTGTCACTTAATCTTTGAGATTGGATATGGCTGATAAGTTCAGCACCCTATGACCATCCTGGTGAGTTCACCCAAACTTAGTTAGTCTGGTCTTGAGGTGACAGGAACATAGGCCACCCAACATGTACTTAAAGGCTTTCCTCCCTAGTTGGGGCTGACAGAACTTGCTCCATTGAAAACTTTCTGAAAATCCTTCACCTTAGAAGGAGGTATCAAATGAGGACTTTAGGGAAGAGGTCATTATGCTTGTCAGCTTTTAAGTCTAATAAGACCTCCCAAAGTTAATTTATAAGAGAAAAAAATTGTCAGCATTTGCCTTTTCTGCAGTCCTCTTTATAACATGTATTTGACCTTTGATTCTAGAAAATTTTGTCATTGGACTTCAGGCAGGTCCTGCCTATTAGATTGAAAATGCTTTGAATGCAGGCCTTTTGAAATCTAACTATGGGTTGGATTTATTGTTGCTCTTTAGACTTAAGAAAGAGAGAAAATAGGAATCAGATTAGGCATAAAAGTGTTTTGTGTGCAGGTTTTCTTTCACTTGGAGAACCAGTCCTTAAACATTTATCAGCACCCCACTGCTTAAGAGCCCTGTGCATGTTAGACACTAAGCCGTCTGTCCATTCCAGAGGTGGGCTTGATTTGAGGTGTCTAGTGGCCCGACCTAACTTCTGGTTGTGTTTGTGTCAATGAAGGCTACTTTGAAATCAAGCAATGGCCTCCCTTTTTTGGAGGGCCAGCTCAGTTCACCTCATTAACATTTCTTACCAGAAGGCTCACCACCAAGTGAGGTTTGGGGTTTTGGGTTTTTTTGAGCCACAAGACCTCATAAAGACGGCTTTAGGAAGTGTCTCAGTTTTTCACAGTCAGAAGTGCCCACACTGATTCAACCAAAGATCCTTAGAGTGAGTACCTAGTAAACCTAGTAATAGGCAAGGTAAAGGAGTGTTTTTTATGCTCTTGTAATTCTTAGAACAAGTTACATGCCTCTCCTTGCACAGATTCCTAAGGAAATGAGGAGCTCCTTAGATTCCAGATGAAACTAATGAGTCATCAGCAGTACATACTGCCTAGTAGGCCTAAGAGAGTTTGGATTTAGGTGTTTTTGTTTGGCTTTTGTCTTTTTGATGAATCTTTTGGAATTATTAATTCATATAACATTCCAACCCCTGGGGTTATTGAGTAGTGGCTAATTCAGAAACTACCAAGGAGTCAGTTTACCAAGCAGCATCAGCTTTGTCTTCTCAGATCCCACAGTCTGCAGTTCACCTTTTGTTCTGTCACTTTCCTTCTTGGAAAATCTTCCTTTTGGAAGCCTTTCAGTAACCAAATGCCAGCAGAAGATTTATGAAACTACTAGGAACACTCATGTGTTTTGTCTCTGTATAACAGTGGAATTATATTTTCTCTGTAGTTCAGATTGTTTACCTGTTGTGGTACATCATATATAGATTGTATAAGATCTCTACATAATCTAAGGTTATTTAGGATGAATGATTTCTTTTTGCATAAAAATAAATTTTAAAATGCTTAATTTGTGTTAACTTTTTTCTTCCATTAACAAAAGATTAGACGACAAGCAATTAAAGAATTGCCCCAGTTTGCTACTGGAGAGAACCTTCCCCGAGTGGCGGATATTCTGACTCAGCTTTTGCAGACAGGTGGGATCTCAGGTTCTCTTTTTACCTTTATAAGTCTGCTATCTTAAAGGCAAGGTCTGTGTAGCTAATAATTAGGACTGTGCTGGAGCTAGCTTGAACCAACTTGGAGCTAGCTTGGATCTGTAAATTTTCAGTGTGAGTGTTTTACATTTTGGAAACCAGCAAAGGCTACAAATCAGGGTTGGATTTATTGTTGTTTAGATTTAAGAAAGATGGAGAAAGTAAGAATCAGATTAGGCTTAAAAGTGTTTTGTGTGCAGGTTTTCTTTCACTTGGAGAACCAGTCATTATTTATCAACACCCCACTAGTAAGAGCCCTATCCATGTTAGACACTAAGTCCTCTGTTCATTCCAGAGGTGGGCTTGATTTGAGGTGTCTGGTGGCCTGACCTAACTTCTGGTTGTGTTTGTTTCTTGAAAAATCCCAGTCAGCTGATAACTAATATAGCATTGCTTTCTACCAAATGAAAAACGGTTGCCTGTAGTTTTTCATTGTTTCTTTAGCAAGACTTGAACTATACAAAGTCTTAAGAGTGTAGAGTACTCTTCATTTGTTCCCATAACTCTTGTCTGTGATAAACATTTAAGTACTAACCACATGTCAGGAGCTATGCCGAGCAATAGAGAGAAAAAGACAAGAAATGAAATAGTCCCTAACTGCATGGAACTTGCATTCTATTGAGGAAGACTACGTGCACATATGTAAATATATACAAAATAGAAAGTTATGGGATTAGGGGATTAGGAAAGGCTTCCTGTACCATGTGCCAGTTTGAGCTGACCTTTAAAGAGTTGGGGAAGTGAGAGCGTGTAGATTCCAGGGCTGAGAACAGTCTGTTCAAAGGCAGAGATGAGAGATGGAGTATTGGAGATGAAGAACAGCAAGAAGACCAGTTTGAGTAGCTTGGAAGTTTCCATAGTTAGTCCAAAGCTGCCTCTTACTAAATCAGCCAGCACTGCTGTTTGGGCAACAAGTCATATATATATAATGAAGCTGCACAGATAGGTTGGTGCTAAACTGTAAAAAGTTTTAAAAGCCAAAAAGAGGATTTTCTGTTTGATCATAGGGGTAGTAGCCATTGTAGTTTGTTGAGTAAGAGACTAGCAGAGGGGTGGGGAACCTGCGGCTTCCAGGCCGCATGTGGCCTTTTAAGTCCTTGGCTGTGGCCTTTTGACTTGAGTTCAAGTTTTACAGAACATGTCCTTTTATTAAGGGCATTTCTGTGCAGTTTGGATTCAGTAGTTCCCCACCTCTGGACTAGCATAAGCAAGATCTGTATTTAAGGAATGTCACTTTGTCATCTGTAGGGAGAGGAGTTTGGGGAGGCAAGAGATTTGAGGGGAAGGAAAGACCAAATATAGTAGTCTGAGAGAATGAAGGCCTGGCTAAGCACGGTGGTTCTAGGAGTAGAGAGAAGGTGACCGATAGGAGATAGGTTTTATAAGTAGAATGGAATAGATTTGGCACCTTATTGAATATGTGAGGTGAAGGAGAGAAGAGCCACTGACTGAGGCTGCTGCAACCCTGGGTGGCTAGAAGAATGGTGATGCCTTTAAGCATAATAGGGAAGTTTAGAGAAGGGAAAGGGTAGATTTGGGAGTTGTTTGAGCCGTTCAGTTGACAGTCTGTGACAGAGGACAGTAGCTCAGGAGGGAGACAAGGGCTGGATATAGAGAGATGAGAGATAAATCAGAAATGAAACAGGCTTGCTCTTTGAGGTTTGGGTTTTTATCTTTTTTTTTTTTTTTAATTTTGTGCCACTTCTTCTCTAGATGATTCTGCAGAATTCAACCTGGTGAACAATGCTCTGCTGAGTATATTTAAGATGGATGCAAAAGGTAACAGACCAAATTCTAAGTTGAGAATTACCTTCTTTTTTAATAGAGAGGAGTATGTGTTTAATGTATGATACTTAAAGGTCCTTGTAGGGATTTGTAAAATGATCTAGAATTTAGTATTGTTCTCCAAAACAAGATTTTATCTCCAAGTTTATGGAAATTCTGATGTTTATTTTTTAAACTATTTGGTTGCATAGTTGATTTTTATATCTTGATAAAGCCATCAGAAATGATTACAGAGATAGAAAGAATTCAAAGTTTTCCTTATACTTTATTAGCAGTTTGTCATGAAACTTTTTTATCCACTTTTAAGAAACATAATATATAAGCCATCTTTAGGAAGAAGATGGTGTATATAGATTATAGGGAATACCTGAAAACTCAAAAGTACTTTACTCCATGTTCACATATACAACACATGTCCAGCTTTCCCATTCCAGAGCTCATTTTGAACTAGGCTTTATTGGTAGCTCATGGGATTGGGAATAGTTTGTTGGCACTTGGTTGATTTAGGAGCAAACACTCTCTGTCTCATGGGGATGCTTTGAAGTGCATTTTGTTTTGCTCCAATTTATCTCAGACAATATGGCATTGTTGCATTGCTTTTGGTTAATCCTTTTTTGTGTGTTTTCAGGGACATTGGGAGGCTTATTCAGCCAAATTCTTCAAGGGGAAGACATTGTCCGAGAACGTGCAATCAAATTCCTTTCCACAAAACTGAAGACTTTGCCAGATGAAGTGTTAACAAAGGAAGTAGAAGAACTCATACTAACTGAGTCCAAGAAGGTAAGTGCTGATCCTTTCTTAATCTAACCTGTGAACATGTAAGGACTGTGTTCTTTGAAGTAGTTAGTGGTGATATTTTCAGTTTTCACTAAGAGTGTCAGTGTCTTTTCTTATTTAGTGACTTAGTGTCTCACTTGGCTGATGATTTTTTGATTGAATGGTACTCTAATATACTATAAAATATTATTCTTAAAGGCACATTGTGAGCATTCATTTTCGCTTCAAAGCATCCCTTTCATCTTTTTTACAGCACAATCATTTCCTGGATATACCCTCCCTGACAGAACCTTCCCTTTTCACATTGAAGAACAAATTAAATGATACTGGCACAGTGACTGAATTTGAAAGCCTGTGCAGTGTCTGTCTGCCCACATATATTTGGAGACCATTCTGTGACTATTCAGGTGTTAGAGGCCACCTCCAAAGAATGACAACTTTGGCTTTACTGAGTTCCAAATTTCCTCAGAATGTGCTATTCTGTGTCTTACTTTGTACCTATCAGAACACTTCTCTTGTTTTCCATTCCTTTGAAATGGATGGTGCTCCATAAACCAGAGAAATGCTTCTCTTCAGTAGAGGAAGCTAGACCAAATGGAGCAGTAGCTTCCCTGGCCTGAGGAGCCTGTACTGGGAGTCTGGCCCTGTGTTGACCTTTCTTCTCGGTGATATTACATGCTCCTACTGAAATGACTTCTGTACAGTTTCAGTAGCAAGTGATACTGGTATCTAATTTAGCTGCTGTGTGTTACATATGCCATATTCTGGATTTTTTAATTTCTTAAAGGTCCTTGAAGATGTGACGGGTGAAGAATTTGTTCTCTTCATGAAGATACTCTCTGGGTTAAAAAGCTTACAGACAGTCAGTGGCAGGCAGCAGCTTGTGGAGTTAGTGGCTGAACAAGCCGATTTGGAGCAGACTTTCAACCCAGGCGATCCAGACTGCGTGGACAGACTTTTACAGTGCACGAGGCAGGCAGTCCCACTCTTCTCTGTAAGTCCTTCTTTATTTTTTTCTTAATTAATTGAAGTCATGCACAAAGATCGACAAAAATACATGTAGAAGAATTAGGCTTGTTCTGTTTGGACCCTGGATTGCAGAAGGAGGACCAAAAATTGAACATTCTAGGAAGCACATTTTAACTCAGTTATTCAGGAAGATTTCCCAATCTAAGCAATCCACAGGGCTTTGTGAAAGGCAGGAAGGAGATAGCATGAAAACAACCATGTTCACAAAAGATAAATCTGAGCCAATCAGCAGAGGGGAGGGCACTGGCATTAAGAGGGATTGGAAGAAGCAGCTTAAGGTGCTTAGTGGGTGAATCTGAAAATGTTGCACTAGGAATTAAGAAAAGGTAAAGCAGTTTTAAAACCTTGGACTCAACTGAACTTTGAAAGAAAATGGAGATACTAAAAGGCAGAGATAAGTAGAGAACACATTCCAGATGTGAGGGACAGCCTTCAAAAATCCGCAGACAGACTGTTGTATATGATAGCTGAACCTGAGATAGCATTGGCATGCTCTTCTGCTTTGCAGATAACACCAAGCTGGTCAGGGACCAAAAAGACATGGGCGGCCATTGGGCCAAATTTGAATAAGATGGAGTTCAGTAGAGTGAAATGAAGTCTTATACTCACAGGTACCATATTAGAGAGGCAAAGCAATTTGTTGAATTGCATTGGAAATGTTTAAAATATTTTTGTGGGTGGAGAAAACCTCCAAAAAGTCTTAAAAGATGTGTGGATTATAGTGTACTTGGCAAGTTCTTTGTTCGTTGTTCTTGTGATATGGTGGCCAAGAAAATGAATACAGTCTTGTGCTGTGCTCAGAGAGATGAAACTTCACTAAGAATAAAGGGACAGTGAGTAGTCCTGTCTCACTCTGCTCTAGTCAGGCCCCATCTGGGTTTGGGGTTCAATTTTGGGTGCCTCATTTCAGGAAGGACATTGCTAAACTGGCCAGTATCTCAAGGAAGGCAGCAAAAAGGCTGCACCCTTTTGAGGTCACGTTTTATGAAAGTTGTGCTTTATAAAGGTCAAGTGAGACTTGGACATGTTTAGTCTGGAGAAGTATTAAAGGGTAGGTATGTGATAGTTCTCTAAAAGTGCCTGATGAAGAGGGGACGAGGCTCGCCCTTCTTGACACCAGAGGACAGAACTGGGAACAGCGGGTAAAAAGTTGAAAAGAGGCAGCTTCAGAATTGATACAATGCCAAAGAAATTTGTTATAGTTGAGGTCATCCAAAAGTGGTGTGGGCTGCCTTGGCCAGTGATGGACTCTCTTTCTTTGGAGATCAAAGCCTAGGAACCCCGTGTTAGAGAGAAGATTCTTTATTCAGCTGTAGATTAGACTAGAATCCAGATGGTCTCTGCTGTCCCTTCCAGGCCTGAGATTCTGTGACTTTGTGATATCTTTTTGAGACTTCAACATTCTTGCCTGTACATCAACCTTTCTGGATTTGGTTCCTTATCTGTAAAACAAGGGGGAGCAACTCCCTAAATGACTTAGACTTTCCATTGCAGTTAAAATCTGTGATTCTGTGGCTTTTGCCCTACATCCTGTTAATGAAGTACAAACCATAATGATCTACAGTGAACTTTCCTCTCAGACTTAAAGGGCTAACCTCAAAAGTCTCCCTTTCTCCTCTGCTTTTTATATAACTCCTGTTTTCCTGGAGCTATGAGACATATAAGAAATATTTAACTTGGCAAGCCTCTGTTTGAAAGCAAGATGCAACCCAAGGTGAAGTCCCTTGGAACATCAAAAGGTTTAAGCAGATGGAGCTCTGCTGAGCAAAAGCACAGCTCTCCCCAAAGTGAAGAGTTTCCAGAAACTGAATCAAATAAATGGCCTTGTTGTAGAGAAGACAGTCAAATAGAGGCTGTTGAGGTTATCCCCAAGAGAGTCAGCCTTGAAAATGGCCCATGTCACACCAGATCATTCAATTTGTTGATTTAACAAGTAGCACTTTTAACTTAAGGTTTGACATATACAGTATATACCTGGAAAAGTTGGATTCCTACCTCAGTTTCACTCAGGCGTATCTCCTCATCCCAGATCAAGCCCCTACTACAGCTATTAGGTATTTTATATTCTAGTACAGCCCTCTGGACTGTCCCGCCTAGACCCACCTGAGAAGGAAACCATATCATGGCTAAACTTGTCTTTCTCCCCGTGCTGCATCTATACACATGCATATGTGCATACAGGAGATGCTCTAGGAAAGGAAGCATTAGTCGAATGGAAGACCATGAATGAGGACTTGAGGCCGCTTTGTAGCACAGTCTGTAGAGTTCTGGGTCTGGCATCAGAAGCACCTGATTTCAGATTCAGCCTAAGAAATTTCTTGTTACATGGCATTGGTTAGACAAGAAACTTGATCTGTGTTTACCTCAGTTTTCTCAAATGTAATATGTGGATAATAATATGATCTGTGTTCCAGGATTGTTGTGAGGATGAGGTGAGATGAGATAAGATTCGTAAAACTCTTAGTACTATGCCTGGCACATAGTAAGTAGGCACTATATAAATGTTGATACTTAAAGTTATTATCATCAAACAATAACATTCTGTTATATTTCTACTTTTCTAGTGAATTTGATTATGGTTTAAGGCAGAGTTGTGCTGATACTGAATCACTAAAATTATCTTTCATTTTTTACAGAAAAATGTTCATTCCACAAGGTTTGTGACTTATTTCTGTGAACATGTACTGCCAAACCTCAGCTCCTTGACTACTCCAGTGGAAGGCCTTGATATACAGCTAGAGGTAAATTAAATTTCTCTCCTTACTAATGAAATATATTCTGATTTTATTAGTGGCTTTAAATTTAAAATTACCATTTATAATTACATTTATATAAGAACATAGTTTTACCAGAATGATTTAGAAATCTTGGTTAATCAGAAGTTTCCTAGGTCATAAAGTAGCATAAATTAGCACATAGAGAACCTTCCTACAATGTTATCAGGCAGTTAGCATCTAATAGTGGAAAAACTTTGTCCGTATTTGTGGTGATTCTGTAATAACATGTGATGCATAATAAATCACTTCAACTTTTGTCACAGTAACCATAATCACAAATAAATTTATTAAGGGAGGTAGTATGATGCAATGAGTAGAGAGCTGGCCTCAAAACCAGGAAAATCTGGGTTCTAGTCTAGGGCAGTTGGGGTTAAGTGACTTGCCCAAAGTCATACAGCTAAGTAAGTGTGTCAAGTGTCTGAGGCCAGACTTGAACTCAGGTCCTCCTGACTCCAGGGCCAGTGCTCTATCCACTGCGCCACCTAGCCGCCCCTCTAGTCTTATCTTTGACATACATGGCTATGTGACCTGGGTATATTTCTTATCCTCTCAGTGCTCTACACACCCCTCTAAGGTACACACTGGCATTTGTTCTCCTAGGAATTGCCTATGCCAATTAAACCCAAGTTCAGTTAATATCCTGGGGTTTTAGGCTTAAAATTTGTTAATTCGTTTTTCAGTGTTTTGTTAGGCATTTAATAGTATTTAGCACTATGTTTTTATAGCTCATGTATTACTCTATCAGCCATAAGACAGAAAAACGTTTTTCTCTTAGGAATTTGCTACAAGTAGTTTTTCAATTACAAGTACTATTGCATTATCATAATAAGTACTGTTTCAATAAAGTCCTCTGGTGACTTGTGTTGTGGAAGGGGCCTAGAGTTCTCCAAGTTTGTACCACAGGAGCCTGCTGATATCTTCTGAGGGCCCACCAGCCAGTGTGGCAAAGTTCAGACTACCTTTTCAGCAGCCAGCCGATCAGGCAAACAGGCATTTAATCAGGCACCAAAAAGTTAGCCACTAGCTGATGCATTTGGTGGCAAGTACAACTTGTAAAACCTCCTACTAAGATAATAGGGGAAGGGAGGTACTCCTACTCATGAAAGCTTTTCAAACATTGAAAGTATTAATTACTACCATAACTGTTGCATGACTCTTCAGGATTGAAAAACTAGCATCTCTTTTTACATGCACAGTTCTGCTGCAATGTAGCCCAAGGGTGCTGGTCTAATGAATGGATGTAGAGAAATCATACATGAAACGCTGAGATCAGTGATTAGAGGCAAGTTTAAAGAATAAAATTGTATTGATAATAATAGTAACAAATATCTGTTCAGTTAGATACTTCTGTAAATTCTCTTATTTACACTTAAGGACATTTGCTTAAGTTTAAAGACTTAAATGTGCCTGATTTTGTGCATTACCTTTTTTAAAAGTTGTTTTGATTTCTCCTTAAATCCTCTCTCTCCTTCCTAAAGAGCAATCCTTTATCACAAAGAACTCTGTTTATTTATTTATTTATCTTAATAAAAGGAATAAGGGGGGGTAAAGAAACCTACCATCATCTGGCTATTGTGCCATTTATATCCCTTTACTTTTTATTTCCCATTATAGGGGAGTTGTCTCATCTGGGAGTTTTCTCCAATTAAATCACAAGTCCAGTCTCCATCTTGTCACCCATTCTGAATATATCCTTCCCCTCCCCAGAGCTGTTTATTTGCAAGGAAGACTTATAAAAGAAAGGGGGAACAGAGAGAGAAAGGAGTTCTGTAGATCAATGAGCACATGGGATCCCACCCATCAAACTGTCAAAAACGAAGAAAATTCAGTGTTTTTGGAGAAACAGATTACCTCTTTCATTGTAGGTAGACTTGCAAACTAGTAGAGTCTTTTTATAAAGCAATCTGACAAGACACCTTAGAAGTTACAAAATTAGCATGCTCTTTGACTCATTTCCAGGGTTTGGGTTACTTGGGTTATTTTTTCTTAGTGCAGGAATTTTAAAAAAGTTTTTTGTGTCTTGGACCCCTTCTCTGAATAATACTTTTAGATGCATAAAGTATAATATATAGGGTTACAAAGAAGCCTGATTATATTCAAAGTGTTTTTAAAAAAAACAAAGTCATAGACCCCAGATTAAGATCCCTCTGCTTTTGCACATTGGGAATAGGTTCAAGGAGTTTTCAGATTATACCCTTAGAACCTGATCAACCCCAAAGAGAACAATTTCACTCAACAATTTTTAACAGAAACATTATTTGTAATTGCAAAGCAATTTCATACTATGAGATGTCAACAATAGGGGAATTGAGGGGCAGGTAGGTGGCATAGTGAGTAGAGTGTCGGCCCTGGAGTCAGAAGGACCTGAGTTTGGATCTGGCCTCAGACACTTAACGCACATACAAACAAAAACCTAGCTGTGTGACCTTGGGCAAATTACTTTACCCCAATTGCCCTCCAGAAAGCAAAAAAATAAAAAAAGGGGGGGGGAATTAGAGGAATTGTTAGATAAATTATAGTATATAAATAAAATGTAATGCTATAATGTAATTAGATCAATAAGTATGAGGTACAGCATTCTAAAAAGATATTTATGAAAGAGTGCAAAGCAAAAGACAAACAGAAAGTTCTCTTTCAAAGATTCACTGTAGAAGAGAAAAAGTAAAGTGTTTTGATGAATTCTTAGAAGAACTAACTGAAAAATTAAGAGTTTTATACTTTCCTATTTGTTTAAATTCAGTTACAAAGAAAATTTAATGTGTTGGTAATTAATATTGTTTATGTTATTATTTGAACAATTGGTGAATATGAATTATAACCAAGTTTTTGGATTCTTATCTTAACAATGAAATATTTGTTTTAGGTTTTGAAACTACTTGCAGAGATGAGTTCGTTTTGTGGTGACATGGAAAAATTAGAAACAAATTTAAAGAAACTATTTGATAAATTGTTGGTAAGAAAGAACTCTTTTTTCCCTTGTTAATATGCAGCTAAAATTGAAAATATAACAGTTTTCAAACTGAATATTCTCTTAGCTACCAGAATAGAATTTAACCAAAGGATTTCCAGTTGCTACTTTTATTACTGAACTGCAGTTTTCAATAGTGTCATTTTTTAAAGCAGTTTTGCTTTGCTTTTAGGATAGTAAAACGGGTTGAAAAAAATTTTATGGGGGATTTTTAAAAATGGTCTTGGCTGTTATTGCCATTCTTTAATTGGCATACAAGAATGGTATCACATCCTCATCCTTACTTTATCAAAGTGTTGTCATGATATTGATGTTTGCCTTCAAGAAGTAGTTCAGATCCTTCTGGGAATGTTGGATGGTCCTAAAATTGGTAGTTTGAACCTCCAGGACTGCCTTGCCTTACTGGGATAGTACTATACCACCAGTTAGCAATCAGAAAAGAAATTCTTGATTCACATTCAACCTTTCTGCCATGAAGGGTCCTCTCACCACTGATGTGGATTGTACCCCCTCAATCTTTTCTCAGCTAGGGCTGTTCTTATTTGAGTTCTTCCTATGAATCTCCTATAAAAGATCTATCCCCTGTGCATAAGAGGCGTTCCTTGGAGTCTTATCTTTTCATAGGAGAATATGTTGTAATACCTTTGTTTAATGACAGTTTCAGACTTGGTCTGAGTGCCACATAATGAATAGACCCCAGAGTTATGAATTAAGTTTTGTACCTGTAAATAGTCATATGTGAAAAGTAAGGACTTTTTTTAGAATAGAAAATACCTGAAGCTTTGATGGCCACTTATCATTCTGCAAGAGATTTGGCTAGTACATTGGAAGAATCTCAGTGGTGTTCTGGTTTTCAGCAACAGTGCTTAGAGACATTCCCAGTTTCTCATTCATGTATTTCCAGTTAAAGGTGTAAAAAGAGCAGATAGTCCCATGTGAAAATGTCCCCCTTTTCTCACTTTTGTCTATCAGGAATATATGCCACTCCCTCCAGAAGAAGCAGAAAATGGAGAGAATGCCGGCAATGAAGAGCCCAAGTTGCAGTTCAGCTACGTGGAGTGTTTGTTGTACAGTTTTCACCAGCTGGGCCGAAAACTTCCAGATTTCTTGACAGCTAAGCTGAATGCAGAAAAACTGAAAGACTTCAAAATCAGGTGATGTGTGACTGAAGGGATTCAACCCTTGGGCAGCAGGGGAATTAGCCTTTACTTAATCTCTGAGAAGAACAGATTCTTATTTCATTCCAAGGCTAGGTAACTGCTGTTCTGGTTTTCAGATAGGAAAAAAGCAAATGTCACCAACTATATTCCAGTGAGCATGCCAGCCTATTCTAGGCACACTGAACAGCTGAAAGAGACTGAACAGACCCCCAAGAACCAACAGGGCTTCCCAGAGCAAGTCAGAGCAGAACAGTCTAATGCCCAGGGCCAGCAAGGCTATCAGATAGATGTGCAAATGGGGAATGTGCTCAGGCTAGCTTGCCTAGATATCGGTAAAAGACATGACAGGAATTAGTTTATTACTCTCAGGGATAAGATGGGGAGATGTGACCTAGGCAGTAGTATGGTTAGATCAGGGGTCAACAGGGCATTTGGGAAAGGAAGTGAGGTTTTGGTAGACTGCAGGTTACCCAACATTAGTGGTGAGGTTAAGGCAGGCCAGAAATCAAATGCAGTTGGACTTTGAATTAAAGGAAGTTTGAAGGCCAGGGACTAGAAGAATAACATCTCTGCTGCCCTCTGCCCCAGTCTGGTGACATCTGGGATATTTTAATTTCTGGTGCCATGTATTAAAAAGGGCATTGAGAGACATGGGAGTTTATCAAACAATGTTCTGTGAACCCAGCAAGGGCCTGAGATCAAGTGCTGCCTTTGACACATGTTGACTTTGTAACTGGGCAAATCACTCAATCTTGCAAGGCCCCATACAACTCTCTAAACCTTTAAGTTGAAGAAAAAGTGTTGACCTGCATTGGTAGAAAGGGAGTTACTATTCCCAGTGGGCTCACAAGTCCACTCCCTATCCCTGATTGAACTAAATGGTCTTTGGGGTTCCCTCTGACTTTTGAGAGTCTATGATTCATTGACTTAGCATTTCTGCTTCAGCAGACTTTATTGAAATATCTTCTTAAAAATACTTAAATTTGTTGTTAAAAGCCAAGAGTTAACTAAATGAACATCAAGGCATCTTAAATCAGTTGGAAATCAAATCACTACTTTACAAAGCTTTTCTGAATTTTGCTTGATCTGTTGCAGAGGTGTCAAACTCAAATATAAAGGATCCCTGCAAGCACATACTGACTTAGAAAACCACAAATTAACTCTACCTATGTTGTATTGGATTTAAATTTTTTATTTAATTATTTTCCATTTGCATTTTAATGTAATTTGGGCACCATTCCAGGCTTCTGGCCTTGAGATTTGACATCTCTCATGCACTGGCCTCCTTATCCCTGTGTAACAAAGGAAGGAAACTTTTAGGACCCAGAGCTAAGCTAAAGTTTTTGGTTGTATATCATTCAAACTACCCAAATGGATAGAAATTATTTGTTCTGATTCCTTGGGTTTTAAATAATGTATGGTCTTTCTTTGTTTGGTCTCAGGTACCATGAATTAACAACCATCTCTTTGTATTAGGCTGCAGTACTTTGCCCGAGGTTTACAAGTTTATATCAGACAACTTCGTTTGGCTCTCCAGGGGAAAACAGGTGAAGCCTTAAAAACAGAAGAGGTAAGAATGCTAAGGCACCTTCCTGTGAAGGAAGCTGCAGCTCTTAATAGAACAACCCTATTTTAAACTACAGCTTCAGTCAGTGGCTGAATGTGTGTAGATAGCTCATTCTTTATTGACATTTTTTCAGATAGATTTTATTTGGGCCAATAAAAAAGAACCCAGTAAACCCCCCACCACCACCATTTTGCTTTAGTCCAAGAAATGATGCTAGAAGATAGTTGGAATCTCATGAAATTAAACATGAGTTTCTTATTTTCTGAATGGCATAGAAGAAGGTTATATAGTAATTATTCATGCCATTCCTGCTGGATATTCTCTTTGACATTTCTAATGAACCCGGATGTTTTGTTGAAATACTAGTTTGATATTTTGTTATGTTAAGTAACTTAATACTAACATTAATTACATTATTATTCTGATCTTGTTCAACCTGAATATTTGGAAGAATGATAGCAAGGTGTATAAAATATTGTGTGATAAAGTCTAGTTTTTATGATCATTTTGAAAATAAACTCACATTCCATATTTAAGTTTCCATGTCTCTTAAAATTGATAACATGTAAAGTAAAGCTGGTTATGCCAAATAGCATAGATTATTCTCTTTTATAGTCCTTTTTTAATAGAGGGAGAATTTCAAATAGACTGTTTGAACAAGTGTTATTAAAAACTGGCTTACCAAGAACAGTCCCTGTGCTGCTGCCCACCCCAGCACCTCTCCCCATCCAGTGTGATTCACGCTCTCACCTTTCACCAAAGCCCTTGACAACAGACATTTGTGTTCTTGGTTTTGTTTGCCACGCACTTAGTAGATACTTAACGTATGAATTTTGTGTGGAGAGATTAGACTGTTAATCCACACCAGAGGAGTTTGTTCAACCAGACTCTCCAGTTATATTGTAGTTGTAGGCACTTAATATTCTACCTTGTTGCCACAGAAATAGGACAAAAGTTTTAGGGGGTGGGGGATGTTTTTGTTTTTCAATAATATCATACATTGATTTTTGCCGATTCTTAAGAGCCTTGTTTCACTTACTTTAGATCTAAATTGTAAATCAGGCTTTATTGATCAAGCCAGTCAAGGTAAAAAGAAGGATCTTAATCTCTGATGCCACCATGAAAGTTCAGTGATGTAGAATGACTATGTGGTTATTCAGTGAGTGCCAAGGAATATAAATAAACCTATATAGATTTAAACCAAGGAATTCACTCATTGCAACAGTTGTTCTGAAAGATGAATATGATTATTAGTGTTTTATTTCTGAACTAAAATACATAAAGGCAGATATTAGAATTGTTACTTACATTGTTTTCCTTTTACAGAACAAAATTAAAGTTGTTGCTTTGAAAATAACAAACAACATCAATGTTTTGATCAAGGTAATTCTCCTTTTTCCTCCATGCTTTCTTCCTGTTCATATTTTTGTTGATACCTGCTAAGGTTAGATGTTGTCATTTTGAATAATGAAAAAAAGCCCAGGTGCATAAAAACATACAGTATATATAGCACATTCTTCATAGATATAGCGTACCTAAGTGATGTTAAAATAACATCCTTATTTTATAGTCTCATTTTGTGTGAAACTAAAGGCCCATGTCATTTACAGAAAGTCACAGTAATCAAATATTTTAAATCAGTTACTTATTATTCCCATTTTACAGATAAGAAAATGGAGATTAAGTGTAGATGCAGAGGCTTGACCTTGGTCAAGTAATAAGTGGCAGAGGGAGGCCTCAAACCTGAGTTTTTCATTTCTGAACTCCCATCACCATATTTGACCGCTAGTCTTGCTAACTGGAGAGATCAAGATGCCTATTCTGTACTCACCCATTTTCCTCCCACAGAAACACAACTCTAAATCAGCCTTTCCTTCTTGCCTTTCTGTGGAATAGGCCTCAGTTATCACCTATTGATTGACTTTGTTTCTCTGAACCACAATGGACTTTTCTTTCCTGATCAGTTCTTCAGAATGGGTTAAAGATTCCAATTATTCACCAAGCTCTGGCTTTGTCTTTTATAGGGAACAGCTCTCCTGTCTATGCAGTGCTCCTTTCTCCCCCTTCTCTCTCAGCAGTCATATTTTTAGTTCAGTGGAAGAGAAACCCACATGATTGCATCCCACAATACAAGAAAATGAGGAAAGAGCTAAAACTTTACAAGTATATTACAAGATGCATCTTTATGTCCATTGTATCCATGACTGGTATAAATGATACCCATTTTTGCTGGTTATTACATACACTTAATATGTTAAATCTTGAGCATTTTTTCTTCATATTAGCATCAAATATGCTTCTAGTAGCAGTTAAACAATAAGCCATTGTTTTTAGATGTGCACCCAAAAAAAGGCTTCAGCATCTAGATGTTGTTTTTGTCACAAAAAATTGTGGTGTAAAACTGAGGCAAATCTGGGGACCTAATGTCTTTTAACAATTTTATTAAATGCTTTATCATAAACAGTATTACACAGCAAGAGGCAGGATGACCCAGTGTGCAGTCCCTGGCATCATTAGTCCTGGTGCCCATCTCTGACATGTAGGGATCCCTTGGTACCCCAGGCAGTTGCTTCCTGGAGAGATCATGAAATCCCTCCTTCTGTTGAATATATTGTGAGCCACAGTCGGTGCTGGTAGATTTTCCTGCCACCCTGTTTTGGTGTGTTGTTTTTTAAACCTTTGTTACAATGAAGGCCCCTGAATAAGGGAGAAAGTCAATAGTAGACATTCATTCAGTGCCTATTTTGTCAGCACTGTTCATCGAAAGACAGTCTCTGCCCTCAGGGGGCTCACAATCTTATGGAGAAGGATATATTCAGAAAGGAAGGGAGCAGAAAAGAAAAAAAGCATCCATAAAAGTGTTTAAATAATTAACTTCATTTCCTCAAAGTATCATCCTCTTCAGTCCCCAGCAGGATTCTCCTTGTTCCCCAGTATATTGTCATTGGTCTTATTCCTGCTGAAGCACCTTAGTAAAGGCCATGTTTCATAGAGAAGTTTATATTCATAGGCTATGTTGTGCCAAGGTCTAGGGGCTGCTCATCATTCTGAAGCCTGAAGCGATGGCCTAGAAACCATTACTCATGGCTTTAGCCATGAGCTCCATGTACTTGTTAGGCAAGCTTTATAAAGAAAACTGTCCACTTTCTCAGTTGCTGAAAGGCAGTGTGATCCAGTCTGTAAAATACTGGGCTTGTAGGTAAGCGGTCTTAGGTTCAAATCCTGCCACAGACATTTTCCTTCCTCTGATCATGGGAAAGTTACCCTCTGGTTCCATTTCCTTCTCTGTAAAATGAGGACATTTGGACCAGATGACTTTTAAGGCTCTTTCTAGCTTGCCTGCTCACATGACCTTTCGCTTGAATGCTTTCATTTTGAGACCATATTTCAATCAATTGCTTAACAAATTTTCAGGGTTTAACAACCTCATCGAGATAATGAGATAATGAATAGGTGAAAGAGCAAGCTCTGTGTTTTAACTCTTGCTTTAACACTTGTTGCCTGTGTGCCTCTCTAAGCCACCTTGGTTTCTTCATTTGTAAAGCCACATTGTGTCTATGTGACTCTTCTCCTCCTTAACTCTCACAGGACTCTTTTTGTTAGGAAAATTTAAAAACATCAATTCTGCATAATTGTGAGCTAATGCTGTTGTTGCCATTCAAGAAACATGGGGGAATTCTGGTTTCTGATTTCTCTGCATTTCTTGGAGGGTTTGTTTTTATTTTGGAAATTGACTTGCATTGAAGAATTGTCCATCCGTTTTATCTTTTCAGGATCTGTTTCACATTCCTCCTTCTTACAAGAGCACCGTGACATTGTCTTGGAAACCTGTACAGAAGGCTGAGATGGGGTAAGGAAAGGCTTTAGGGTTAAGCTGTTCTCTTTCTGAAAACCGTGTAAAATAGGAGGCTTAAGTATACTTAGAAGGGAGTCTAAAATACCGAGTTAAATTGTAGTATTCATAATACAAATTTCTGTAGAATTAATTCCTGATATTTAGTATTTAGAATTGTATTTCTTTGGCATTAAGTAGGTTTTCCTGAATGGTCTTTTACATTATGAAATAATTTAACTTATTTTGCAGATCAGTAAATGTCCTTGAAAGAATATTGCACAATAATATTAGAGGCAGCTAAATGGCAGGATGAACAGAGCATTAAACCTGGAATCAGGAAGACCTGAGTTCAAATCCAAGCACTTACTGTGTACCACTGAGCAAGCCAACCTCCGTTTGCCTTTTGACTCATGTTAAAATGGGATAATAATAGCTCCTACCTCCCAAGGTTGTTGTGAGGATCAAATGAGATCAGATTAATAAAGCCCTTAGAGTGTGTGGCACAGAGGAGGCCCACTCTTTAAATTCTCATTTCTTCTCTGTCCTTTAATATTGCTGATATCATATATTTACATCCTTCACAAGGCATCTCATCACATTTTTGCTGCATAACAAATACCATCCATGAGGTGGGCTGAAGCAGCTGGTGATGCTGTTCCCTAGGGCAAGCAGTAGTATTATCGTAATGTACATAACTAAACATAGGCTGCCTCAAAGATTCCAATGTAAGCATTAGGTCTTGTCCTCTCCTGGGTCTGTCATTTGTGATGCTGGCTTCAGTGAAGTGTATCAGTGGACGAGGGGACAAAAGAATAGAACTTTTAAGTTTCTTTTTCTTTTTTTTAGTCAAAAGAGGACAAATGAAGATACAACTTCAGGTTCACCACCCAAAAAAGCTGCAGCAGGACCAAAACGGGATGCTAGACAAATCTATAATCCTCCTAGTGGAAAATACAGCAGCAATCTGGGCAACTTTAATTATGGTGAGCGTTGGCGTTTGGGTGCAAGTAGCACGTGGAATTAGACTGAGAGCATAGCACTTAAAAGCAAGTGTTATATTTGCATATCCTGACCCAGATTCCCTCAGTGCCTCAGTGACTCCCTGGTTGTAACAGGCAACTTCCCACCCATTGGGATAGTCTTGGATTATGTTAAAGAATAGTTCAGGGAGTTACCACTTCATTATACTGTTTTGGTGACAGTTACCAAAGGTGCCAACTTTAAAATCAAGGAGTAATTTAGGCACTGAGAGAATCTTACATACTGTATGCAGAGACTGGCAGGATACAAAGTAGTATATTCCTTTTCACTTGGGGAGGGGAATGTTAGATATCAGCATCCATTCCCTAGGATTCTTGGGGAGTGAGAGTTTTTTGCTTTTAAGTGGGATTTATGTGAATTGATTTGACTTAGGGTAGCAGATAAAGAAAACTTTTTTCTTCAGAGCAAGATCCTTTTCATTTTCCCCTCAAGGTATTTCTTGAAGAATCAGGTGGCTGAGTATTTGTTTTGTGTACCTCCCTGGCCTAACTTTACCTTAGTTTCACTATGGGTTACTTTTGTAGCTTTTGAATTTCATGATTGGGAGGGAGGAGAGGGGTAGGGGGTATTATTATTTCTTCAGGATAAGGAATTCACAGTGTGGAAATTCTTACCAGCACAAATCTGGACCAGCATTTCTTTGTAATTGAAGAGTTACCAGGAACCTTGGGAGTTTACATAACTTTCCCTTGATCTCACAACCAGATAGGGTGTGAAGAAGGACTTGAACCCAGTTCTTTCTAACTCAAAGATCTACCCATCATCCAGTACACCACTACCCCTCTGAAATAAAAGAAATGTGAGGCTTTCTTTAAAGCACTTTACGTTGAGGAGTTGTGCAGTGGTAGCAGGTTGCAGATTTGTTTTTCTTTGAGGTTTGAACATTTCCTGAATATCTTTAGCCCACTTGTTCCACTCAAGCAGTTCTTAATAAAGTATTATGAATAGATAAATATCTTAGTATACCCTTATTTTTCCCACCTGTTTTTCTTGCTCTTACCTTGGGGGTCTTTGTGTATATTGAATCCTATTCTTTGATGTCATGAAACTGTTATATCTGTGCCCGCTGTATCTATTTTGAAAGGCTAATGGTTTTTTGATGCCCATTCAATATAGAAGTCATTTTATAGTACCAAAAGTATTTCAATTTCTAATTACTTGTTGATGTTAGGCTAACTATTGTGCACAAATAAAGCAGCAGTGTGTATTACAACTTTATTATTGTATAGTAATAAAATTAAGGTCCGTCTTGTGCATCAGAGTGCATGCTCCACCTATTCTACACAAGGGATACACTGTTCCTATAGTAGGGCTTACCTTCCAGTTCTGCACTCAGAACCAATGTTTCTTCCCTGTTTGCTGTACTATAAATTCCTGAACGAGAGCTAACTCATTGTTCGATTTTTCGTAGAGCAGAGAGGGGGCTTCAGGGGAAGTAGAGGTGGCCGAGGTTGGGGAGGACGAGGAAATCGTAGTCGGGGAAGACTCTACTGAATACATCACATTCTTCAACGCTGTCACAAGCTTAAAACACTCTTAAACTACCACTCATTGGGTTGCTGGGAATAGCCCTTTAAAGACTGCTGCCTTCAGGTAAAGACTTCAGTGTTCTTTATACCTTTGTATGTCTGATCTACTTTTCTAATGGAATACAGATGTGTCCAAGAAAAAAATCACAGCTGTATTTTTGGATGCTTTGTCAGCAAACTTGGGTCTTTTGCAGTGTCTTCAGGGTTTATTCAGACTTGGAGGACCACAGTGTATGTGGTTTCTCTTAAAACATCTTGACAGTTTATATATTAACCAGATAGCTGTTTGTGGCTAAAACATGTAATATGATGTAGAGTCTGCTTTGATAAATGATAGAAAGGCTCATTCATGAAGGCTCACATCAGTTATGATGTGTTACTGGTTTTCCTCTCCCCTCCATCCTCCTCCCACCCAATATATGGAGAAGAGTGTAATAGTCAATGTTCACATTTTTTTTTTACTTTCATTTCTTTTAACTGAGCTGCCATGCAGTGATGCAGGCCTACTGATTTCTTTGTCATAAATGAAAAATATTTACCAGCTTTTTCTTAGACATTGATTTAGTTTATCTCTGGGAATGACATTAATGGGGCAAAGTAAGTTGCTTTTATACTGCTTACATAACTCTTCTCCATGTGTTGTCATGCAAACTTGTTTGGAATATGGGGTTTTAATGTTCAGTATAAAAATATATGTGTGCACATATATATATGCTGTGAAACTTTACTATACAAAAGAAATAAATAAAAAGTAGAAACACTCCAGGAATGGGTGGTCTGTGATGCAGTGATTGTCCTCTTTGGAGTAAGTTGGTCAACTTTTCTCCCATCAGTGAGGGGTTTTGAATCAGTTTGCACTTAATATTATTGTTATTTAAAAATGAAAACACATAAAGGCTACATATTCAAAAACAAACCACATAACCAAATATTAAATCTGACTTGAGAATAGCATCCTTCACAATGTGGGTGGTGTAATCTAGGATTCTGTTGACCAGAGCTTCCCTGAAAAAAATTATTATTTCAAGAGTAGTGGATAATAAGGAAAAGATGCTTTCTTAGTTTTGCTTTGTCACTTTTGGAATTTTTAACTTCTCAGGTTAATCAAAATTCAAATTAAATGCAGAATAAGTTATAGAACAGTGGATGAAGCAAATCTTAAATGCATCACCAGAAGTGAGTTTGAGGAGTTTTCAGATGTCATAGGTATTTTTTAATAGCATAGGCTTTTTCATATTTTTTGGTTCAGCAGTTAGTCTTCCCCTTCCCTAATTTTCACCCCCAAATCAAATGCCTGGATGATATTTCCTAGGTATTTTCATGTCTTTGTGGAGAATAGTTTGTGATTCCAATGCAGGTGTCTTCATTAATGTTCATTGTTGTGCTTTAGTAGTTATCACTGTATTGTGGGAAAAGTAAAGCCCCTTTGTTGGTACTACTGCACATTCTCAAGGGAAAAAAAATTTTTTTTAGGCTAGAATAATGATAACAAGTGAGCAGAGGTAATTGATCAGTTTGGAGCTAAATTGAACCCAAGTTCATTTGGAATCTGGGCAAACATAGGAATAGATGGCTACCATTGAGAAAGATGTGACCAGCTATTCTGGCCTTTGAATTTCAGACCAGCAGGTGGCCTAAAGGCCATTTTGAATATAGAAACTATTGGGACTACATCTTTGTAAATTTGGACATTTTTATTCTTATTTCCTCTTAATTTGAAGTACATGTTTAGATCCTTAGAACTGAGCGTAAGTGATTTTGCTCACTGAAGTTTGATGTTCGTTTGAGTGTCTTCCTCTCTATTCTCCTATACCACTGCTACTATTTCCCTACCCTTTCAGAGGCAATAGTGTATACTATAGGAGGGTTATTTTTGCTCCAAAATTGAGAATGAAAACTTCACACCTGTGATTATTTTCCCTTTTTTAAAGACACCTGTTTATCACCTTGTTCAAATGTAAATGGTCCCCTATGCTTTTGGAATAAATTCATTTTGTAATTTTGTTTGTGTCTGTGTTGTGATTTATGTTATCGTCAGATTCCATCCTTCTTCCAAGTACTGTTTGGAAATTTGCTTTGGGTAACTAGATGCAGTTACATTGAGTCTTCATCAGTAATTTTTTTTTCTTAAAATGATCAGTGGAAAAATAACTTGAGAAGGTAGAAGAAGCCCATAAATTCCTCAGTCACTCAGACCAAGTGTCATTCTTAAGGAGGCCAACATCCATAGCCCAAAAGAGCCAGCTTTTGAGTGGGCCATGGTTCTAAAGGCAGATAGTTGGTATCATCTCTCATCTCCATATCTTTGCCTTGTTTATGTGTATATCTTGTTTTTCCTTGGCTTTACAAGTGCTGCCAAGATGAATGATTGGGGGGGGGGGGACAGTGCAGAAGAAAATAAAGGCATTTAAATGCTCGTTTTAAAAAAAATAATGGTCTAAAAATGACCTTTGGAACTATTGAGTACTGAATTAGAAAAATATCTTTCCTTGGGTATAGTTTCTGTTCTTGAGAATCTAGCTAAGCAAGCCAGAATCAATCCTTGTTTACAAAGAGCTTTAGACAAAGGTCTCCAACCTAGGTTATTCAAAGAGCTGGGATCTTTTAGGTTGGGGGAAGCACTGTATTCTTGCTTTCTTTGGTCTTTGTGGGCTGGACTATGCATCCTCCCGCAGCCCTCAAGGCTGGACATTGGACACTGGAGGCTTGCTTTCAAAGCTTTGTTATCTTGGTCAGACCTATCACGACTTGTGCTCTGGTGGAGTCTTCTTTGAAAGATAACCTAGGGTTATCTGTCCACACAAAGCACACCCAAAGATTTACTATGGGGTCAGAAATGTTAACACCGAATACCTTAGAGTCTGGCAGAATTGGGATTGGCCTTAAGGTTTCCATGGAATTTTTTCACTCTTTTTAACCTATGTGATTTTGGGCAAATTATTTTGCTCCTTATGGTGGGGTCTCAATTCCTTTTGAGGTACAGTGGAAAGAGTCTGGGATTTGAAATATATTTGAGGATCTGGTCCAGATCCTTATATTCGACACAATCTCTGAGTCTCAACTTTATCATCTCTAAAATTTGGGGTTTGGAAAAAGGGGATCACTCCCAAGATTCTATCCAGCTCCAAATCTGTGAATTTATAATCTGAGAAGGGGGAGGTAAGGTATACAGAAATAACTACAATATAAAATGAGGAAGAGTTCACTTTTATCTAGAGTTGTCCAACATTTACTAAGCACCTTCTGAGTGCCAGGAACTCTGCTGGGGGCTACAAATACAAAATCTCTGTCCTTGTGGCCAAGAGAGGGGGGCGGGGCAGGGGTGGAAATGAAGAGATGGCTAGCCTGGGCACCCTCATTAAGTGAAGGTTTTAGAAGGTGCTCTTCACCCTCTGGTCAGAGGCATTCCCTGCAGAGAGGGTACTGATAAGATTTGACTGTCAAGGCTGAGATGATCTTTCAGGGTGAAGAGTTTTCTCAGGGGCATGATGTCAATATTTCAAGGAATGTAGCCACGGGAAATGAGTGGAGGATAAAGTAAGATGTGGCAGAGCTTCACAGCTGCAATAAGGGAGGTCATTCCAGGTATCAGACTATGGCGAGACATGGAAATGGAAAATCACATGTTGTTTGGGAGAGAGTGAAGTAGTATGTATGGTTTGAAAGGGAGGGAATAGGCCAAGAAAGGACTCAAAAGGAAGGCTGCAGCTTAATTTTGGAAAACATGTCAAGGTAGGCTAGATGCAAGGACAAAAACACCCATTCTGTTTTTCTTTGCTCTAGCCAGAGCCTTTCTTGCTAAAGCTAACTCCTATGTCTTATAGTTGGCAAGTGGACACGTATTTTATCTGAAGTACAGATGCTTTATAAGAAAGACTCCTTGGGATCAAGACACAAACCATTCTTGCTGAACATCAGCAAGCAGGTAACTCCAGAAACTCATAGGAATGTAGACTTATTGAAGAGGAGTCAAGACACCATAAGGGGCACCCAATATGCAGGCCACTATCAGGGCGACTGTTACTTTTCAAAGCTTGGTCAGTTGTGTACCTCTGCCAGTGTATTTGTAAGCTTAAAAACAAGTAGAATATTACAGACATCCTGGACCATTGGTTTGTGATACATGAAGAGAAGTGAGGGAGGAGTGTTGCATATATATGGTCCCAGGACAAAGGAAGAACTTGGCATAGAATGTACCCCCTGTTGTAGGCACTGGGGATACAAAGAAAAGGCACTTGCTCTCTAGGAGCTTACATTCTAATGAGGAAGAAAGTATATGCATAAAAGAGTACATTAGGAGATACCTACGAGTACATGAAAGGAAGCCTTCCTTCAGGAAATTTAAACAAATCCAAATTTCATGACATAATTCCCAAAACTGGCTCTAATGGGGGAATAGCCTCAAGTCATTAGAATGTATTATATTCTCATTTCCCTGGCTGAGAATCCCAGTTTTCCTTCAAGACTCAATATAGGGGTCAATCCAGCCTTCCATGAGCTCTCCAGTTAATGAGTCATCCTGCCTTAAAGTACCCTCATTTGCCTGTGAATGCTATATTCCTACCATAGAACATTCCTACCAAGCTCCATATTGGCAGGAATTAAGTAATTTTTGGCTTATGTAACCACCACACAGAGCCCAGTGCTTTATACTAGGTACACACCTAATTGGTATTCATTGAATTTAATTAGTTATGGCCTCTTAGGAATACTGTCAGATACTGTCAACTACTTCTGAAAGTTCAATCAACACACAGTGGATATACATTTGGTCATCAGTTGTGCATCCAGATACTATATAGGTTTCCACACTGAGGCTTGGGTTCCTATTTGCTTAGGTTGCTTTTAATTCTGTCAAGTAATTTCGAAGAGTTTGAAACAAAACTTCCATAAAGGACATTGGAAACAAACTCAGACAAACCTTGGAGTAAGTCATACAGTTCTTGTTGTCCAGTGCTAGGGAAGGCACAGAATAGAACTACAAAGGTGTGGCTGGAGTAGCTTCTGTATGAACTAAGGGGCGGGGGGGGATGGGGGGGGGAGTAATAATCTCCAGGTTGAGATGTGAAAGGAAATTAGGAAATTATTAAATTAGGAAGAGCACAAAGTATAATAAGGCTCTCCTCAAAGAGACAGGGCAACAACAATCAAGAATGCTCCAGTGAGATCCTCACAACCTCAAGAGAGAATGTGAGGGCAGGGCCTTAGCCTGGAACTGAGGGGGTAGTGTGGGCCAGAGGGCCACCAGACAGGCATGGCCAGAACCTCCGCGTCAGTGGGAACCTGGATCCATTCGATAGTCAAATATTCAGGAAGTCCCCCAGTACCAAGGCACACCCATCAGTAGATTCAAGGAAGTAGTTTAAAGGTAAACTATATACAGTGATTTGTAAATATGGAAGTCATTTCCCCAAGAAACTCCAAAATTCAGGAAAGATAAATTCATAGCTAAATCCATAAAGGATCATCAAACAGAAATTTGTTTTTGGTTTTTTTTTTTCTTTTTGAGGATAGCTACCATGCTTTTACACAAAACATTCCTTGATGAAACTGTATGTCGACTGCTGAGCTGGATAGACTCCTTTCTGATCGTGGCAGTTCTTTGTCTCAGATTGCCTGCCCTGTTTTGAGCACAGTGTTAGTAAATAGCTGGCTTTCAAGTCTAGAACTTTGGCACTCAGGTCACATAGTTCTAACTGGCCCCCAGGTAGCTCTCTAACATTCTAAGTTGCAGAGCAGATACTGATCTGTTTTTGGTTTAGGGAGTTTCCTTACTAACGGTTCCCACCAACCAGGATTTTTTGTTTGTTTCATAAATACATAGGATTGCAAAGGAAACCAGTTATATTGAGATACATTTGTCAAGTTTTTTGTTGTTGTTGGTTTTGCTTAATGTTCCTGGACCCTTGCTAAGCCAGTGAAATCGAAGTTCTAGCTCAAAGGGGGGGAGGGGGGACAGAAGATGAAGACCTTTGTTTTCAGTTCCACTGGTCTCTCCTTTACCCCCATCTGAGGAAGTAGTTTTCTACCTTCAGGCTTACTTTGCTTTCTTGGAGTTGTCCTAGCACTCCACTATTTGTAGAACCTTCACAGGTTCTGATTGGATTCAGCCTAAGGGCCACACTTGAGGACCTAGAGGACCACATGTGGCCTCAAGGCCACAGGTTCCAAACCCCTGCCTTATGCTTTCGGTGAAGCTGACCCTGGTAGAGAAGTTTGTAATTCTGAAACTTTGTTTTCCTATTATCAAACCCTTAGTTTTATATAAAATATTTGAGATTAGAAGAAGGTACCTTGGAAGCTATCAGGTCCAGGCTTCTCTTTCAAAGATAAGGACATGCTAAGTGATTTACCCAGGGTCACACAGTTAATAAAACTTTAGACAGCATTTAAAACCCAGGTTACAGGATCACAAAGCTTAAAGGGATATCAGAGGTCAGATAGTTTAACATGTACCTCCCTAAGAGTCCCCCCTACAATATGCCAAACAAGGGGTTGGGCTATCCAGTACCTTATCTCAAGAACTCCAGGGAGGTACTTTGCCATAGCACAAATCAAAAGAAGCTTTTCCTACACTTTGATGAATGGATGCAAAATGAAAGAGCAGAACCAGAATATTGTACACATTAACAGCAGTACTGTATGATGATCGACTGAATAGCTTAGCTATTCTTAGCAATATAATGATCCAAGACAGTTCAGAAGGACTTCTGGTGAAAGGTGCTGTTCATCTCCAGAGAAAATTGATGGGACCTGAATGAAGATCAAAGATAATTTTTCTCTTTTTTTGTCTGTTTTCTTTCACAGTGACTTATGATGGAAATGTGCATGACCACACATGTATAACCTATATCAAAACGTTTGCTTTCTCAATGGGGGGAGGAGGGAAGGGAGGGAGAGAATTTGGAACTCAAAATTTGAAAAAATGTTAAAATTGTTTTTACATGTAATTGGGGAAGAATAAAATATTTTTTTTAAAAAGCTTAACTTCAGTCCTAAAGCTGTCATGAACAACTTCCACCTGTTGCTACTTGTACCATTTTCAACCAAACAGGTCTAATCTTTCTTCCATTTGGCAGCCCTGGAAATAGCTTTTATATACCCTAAATCTCGTCCAGTCTAAACAACCCCAGCTCCTTCAGTCAGTCCCCATATGGCATTATCCTGATCACACTTGCCCTCATCACCCTCGCTATTCCATAACTAATACATGCCATCCCTAAAACATGGCAGCCAGAATTGAACAAAATTAAGATTTGGTCTGACCCGAGAAGAGTGTAGCTGATCAATAACCGTTAAATGCTCTGGACACTGCTGCTCAGTGAAGCTCTAACTCACAAGTGACAATCACTTAAGTATCTGGCTGCAAAAACGGCTTGTAACAATACTGGTCTTTCAAACAACATGTAACACTACCAGAATACATTCATTCTTACTCTCACGCCTCATCTCTGCCTCCTGACTTCCCTGGTTTCCTTCAAGTTCTAGCCAAAATCCCACTGTCTACAGGAAGTCCTTCCCAATCCCTCTTAATTCTGATGCCTTTCTCTCTGTTGATCACCTATTTATCTTGTATATAGCATTTTTTGTACATACTTGCCTGTTGTTTATTCTGTTACACTGTAAGCTCTTTTGGGGCTGGGACTACTTGGCACAGTGCCTGGCACAGAATGGTCTCAAAATATAAATAAATAATTTATAGTAAAGGCATGCTTATTAAGGCACTTAACTAATGCTTATTGACCAATATCACAAATACATTTACGCAAGAGTTGTACCGTGGTATGAAATATCAGTCGTTTTAATAACTTTCCAACATCAACTATTTTACATTGTTGTAGGAGCTATACAAGGCAAAAACTATGATGATTGGGAAGTGAAGTTGTGGTGGGACAAGGGTAGGGGAAATTTGGATGGTTAAGTACAATGTGGGGCAAAAGGTATTCTGTTGCCTAGGTATGAGCAGTTCTAATCATACAGAGGAACCTTCCATCAAGCCCCTCATTTTACAAATGAAGAAACAAGCTGAGGATTTGTCCAGGTTCACACAACTATTAAGAGTCTGAGGCAGGATTTCCCCATATTAGACATCTAGACATCCAGGGTTAACAACCTCAGCTCTACTGTACCCCATGCAGCCTCTCCTGCCTGCCAGGTACACAGAAGGGGCTTAGTGCATGAATTTTTTTCCACCCAAGTTCACAGATCCCCTGAAATCTAGGCACCCTGATTAAAAGTTTTGTATTCTTCCTAACAGTCTCTTAATAAATGCTTGTTGTTTAGCTGGTGTGTATACACCAGGGCAGTTTGTCATGTGGAATAAATGAATGAAGAATTAATGAGTGAATGAAGTAATGAATGCATTGATAGTGAATTAGTGAATTGAGTGAATGGACAAATTGAATGAGTGAATGAGGAATGAATGTGTAGATAGATGAATGAAAGAGTACATGAATGAATGAGTGAGTGAAGAATGGATGAATGAGTGAAGTAATGAATGCAGCATGAATGTATAAATGAAGAATGAATGCATTGATAAATGAATGAAGAATTAATGAGTGCATGGATGAATGAATGAATGTGAATGAAGAATTAGTGAACTGAGTGAATGGACAAATTGAATGAGTGAATGAGGAATGAATGTGTAGATGAATGAATTAATGAATTAATGAATTAATGAGTAGATGGATGAATGAATGAAGAATGGATAAATGAGTGAATGAAGAATTAATGAGTAAATGAATGCATGAATAAAGAATGAGTGAATGAATGAAGAATGAATGAGTAAATGAATTAATGAGTGAATGAATGATGAATGCATGAATGAAGAAGCAAATGACAAGTGCATAGATGAATGAATGATTTAATAAAGAATAGGTGGGATGAATGAAGAATGAGTGAATGAATGAGTACAAGGAGGAATTAGTGAATGAAGAATGAATGAATGCATAATGAATGAATGCATGCATGCCTGCATAAATGAAATCCTGTGGGGCTGAGGGAATGTGCTTTTCTGCAGTCTGGTGCCCTCGTCCTCCTCCCACCTCTGGGGAGGCAGTTTCTCCCACTTCCCCTCCCAGTTTAGCAGCTCTCTAGAAGAGGAAGAGCTCAGCTGGTGGAGGGGGCGGGGAAAGGTGGGGGGATGGGGAAGAGGTCCGAGGAGGGGTCCTTGAAGACCGGGGATATCCCGTCGTAACCAGGCCGGAAATCCCTCCCCCAGCAACGCCTCGCAGGCCCCGCCTCCACCGCCACCTCCCTTACCAAGATGGCGGGTCGCGGGGCCGTACTTCCGCTTCCGGCGCGAGCAGCCGAGCTGGGGGGGGGAAAAATGGCGGCGGCGGCGGCAGTGGCGGTGGGGGTCCGCGACCGCGCGGGGCTGTGGCCTGCCCCAGGGCCCCGCTGGCTCCTCGGCCTCTCCGTCTTCCTGGGCGTCGCAGCTCGCGGCGCCTCGGCCACCACTCACTGGATCGTGACAGAGGACGGCAAGATCCAGCAGCAGGTAGCGGCGGCCCCTCTCGGGGGGGCTCCCGGGCTCCCGCCCCGGTGCCCTGGGCCCAGGCTCCCCGCAGAGCCCCCTCCTCCCCTCCTTACCTAATTCCTCCCGCGTAGGGCCGCGAGCCCGCCGATACACGCGTGCGCCCCCAGCCGCGAGCCCGCCGTGGCGCGTGGGCCGGGCCTCAGTTTCCTTTTCTGTAAAAGGAGCGCGGGGCTTCCTCAGCCCCTTCTAGAAAGCCAGCAGCAACGGCGGCCCCTAAGGGCACCGCCTCGGCCGGCGAGTCAGCCCTTCCTGGAGCGGGAGAGCCCCGAGGCTGCGTGGCCAGGATGGGCAGAAGCAGGATTCTAACCCAGGACCCCCAGCGCCGCTCCAGCCCACGGTGCGCAGGCAGCCCGGCTTGGCGCACAAACCCGGGATTTCTTTTCTGGCGCCCATTCATTCAGTCAGAGCGCAGTGCCTGGCCCCGGAGCACTTCTTCAGCCCTTACTGGGTGCCAGGCACCGCGGATACCAATCAGTTCATTAACAAGCATTTATTATGCTCCTGCTGTGTGCCAGGCATGAGAGTCACATCCCACCTCTAATACTACTGGCTGAGCGACCCATGGCCGGCCCCAGAAGAGTCTCTTCAAGACTCTGTTGCACAGAAGGGTCTTGTGCCCACCTGCTTTGGAAGAGGGAGTTTCCTCACCTGGAGTTCTGTTTAACCATGTCCAGTGCCAATTCCTATCCCTTCCGCCACCTTACAGTCTCCTGGGGAAAAGACTTATTGCACCCCCCCCCCCCAATTGCTTGTAGGAAGATAAAAGAATTGAATTGGCTTAGGCCAGTTACAAACCTGTAAGAATGGGCACTGGAATTTTAACCCAGGTCTCCTGTCTCCCAAGGTTTTATTCTTTCTAACAACACAAATACCTAGAGACAGAGTATGTTGTCACTAGTGTATTGTATCTTCAGTAGCTATTTAATATTCCTCTTTAGCATTCTACGGTCAGATTTTTCTTTTATCCCAAGCTACTAGTCACATAAAATGGAATAGTGAAGTATCTAAGAAATGCTAGGTAGCTGGTGAGTCTGCCCCGTTGTAATGATTTCTATAACAGTTCGGTTTTATCATTACTATTCAGCTCACCTGAATGTGTGATGAATTCTGGCTTTAGAGCATTCTGATGTCACATTTTTATCTGAATGAGGGAATTGATGGTTTTACATTTAGAATCATCAGTTTTTCCCCGTCTAGCTGGTGAAATGACGCGCTTTTCATTTAAGCGTAGATTGTTTGGTCACACCTGTCTTCCCAACTCAAATAGGAAAACTTCACGTTTCCAAGTTAATGGCCACACTCCTACATAAAACTTAAAAAAAAAAAACCACACGCTGGTGGACCTTTACAAATCACTTAGTAGTGCTTGAAATTTAGTTGAAGAGCCACTTGCTGTGTGTGCTCCACCCTGTTCTTGTTTCCTGGTTTTGGTTTTCCCTGAAGCCATTCTGAAATATGTCTGGGAATAGTCACACTTCGTGCAATTTGGGGAGCCTTCCTTTGGCTTCCTTCCATTGCCTCTTCTGCTATATTTTTCTTGGCCACAGCTGTTTATACCCAGTGACATTGAATTCGCCTCTTGACGATGTCCTGCCGCTGAACTGAGAAAGTAGTCCATCAGGAAGATGCAGACTTATCCACTGACCCTTGGGATAGGAAAGAGAGGATCTGCCCTCATTTTCCAATGGTTTACAACAGATGTCTTTTTTGTCAAAGGACAGAAGAGCATTTCCTCTTTCCTTGCCACAGTGACCAGCCTGGGGGGTTTTCTTGATCTGATCTAGATAATCCCTGAAACGTGAGGAAAAGTGGTTGAGAAAGCAAACTCTCCACCCAAGGGAAAGTCTTTGAGGGGGCCCAGTGAGGCACAAATCCTTTGGGGAGTAAGGAGTCCTGCTTTAAATTTACACTTTTGCATTCCTGTAGACACAATGTTTTATACTGTTACAAATAAGATTCCCTGGGTTTACAATGTAACAATCAACAAGCTTCTACTGGGAAAGAGTCAGTGTGGATGCAAGGAGTTGGAGCTGTGACCCTGACCAATCCAAGTACCTGCTGACCCCTTGCTCCCATTGACTATTCTGTCAGTTCACGTAAATTCAAGCAATATTTATTAAGTGCCTGTTGTGTAATAGCCACACGAAGAAAACATAATAAAACAGGTCCTGCCCTCCAGGAATCAGTTGTCTCTGGCGATGATTAGATTGACAGTATTTGGTTGACCACCTTCTTGGCTTCATGAAGCATGCCAGTCAAGTTCCATAAACATTTATTAAAATAACCTCTGAGGAAGGTGTGTTCCAGTCCCCTGGCTCCACTGTCACATTCTGACCGTGTGACCTTTATTTGCTATTGGTCTTGTTTTAGGATTGTTCCCATTGTAGGGAGAGAATATAATACTTTTTAATTTCCCGATCTAATTTGTTGTTAAAGAACGAGGAGCTAGAAAAGAACTCGGGGACCAAGTCCAGACCCATCGTTTTAAACATAAATGGAAGTACATGGAGGCCAAATAATTTGCTCAAAGTCACAGGCTAATATAATGACGAAAGTGCCATTCAAACCCAGTTTTTCTGTCTCTATATCCAAATCTTTCCGATAGAAGCTTCTCGATTTCTGGAAATGTCTTAATAGCCGCAGGAAGTGGTTACACAGTAGAGTTTTTGTCTTTGTAAATCCCCACTCTTATAGTTTTTAATGTGTATTTTGGATTGCCTGGGATAAGCAGCATTAGCACGGCGGGATTATACTCAGGTGATTTGTCAAAAATGAGATCAATGAGGAGTTTCAGGGAAGGAGATGTAGGACCCAATCTATTGCATTATAAACTGGAACTTTGAGGTTTTTAAGACCCCTCCCCCCCCCCCAGCTAACTCCTGTTTTCACTTTTTCATAGATTCTTATCACACGAAATATAGTCATACCTTGGGTAGTCAAATCTGCCTCTAGCTGCTTGTTTTTGGAAACAGTAGAAAGCAGAAATGTGAATTTTCTTTAAAAATAGCCTAAATCTTACAGAAAGGTCTTAAGTTACTCCTTGTATTCCCTGTCCTTAGGCTATCAGGTGAATAGGAACATTTGAAATCATCATCCTGATATTTTGAAGTGTCTTAAATGTGCAGTAGGTCACCATTTTTTATAATATATATTTCAGAGTGCTCATCAATTAAATATCTGGATTGCCAGAAGCATTGATTTAAACAGGACAGTCTGTTCTAATCTCCAATGATGAAGGCATTCAATGAGGTAATCGGTTTTTTCCCTAGAAGAGAGCTTTTGGTTTCAGTTTTTTATCTTAGCACAGCAAATACAGGCATTTCCCTGTTAGCTAATTTATGATGTTGACAGGCAGCTAGGTGGCAAAGTGCTTAGCATTAGGTTTGGATTCAGGAAGACAGGATTCCACATCTTCCTGCCTTAGATGCTTAACCTCTCTCTGCCTCAGTTTTCTTATTTGTGAAAATGAGAGAATTTGACTTGCTGACCTCCAAGGCCCCTTCCACCTTTAAATCTATGATTATATAATTATATGAGGCTATACCTGGACATATGAGCAAAACTGCAATCCTTGACTTTGGGGTTTATTTTTTTTTTAACTTGCCTGGTTTTCTGTTTTACTTTGTAAGCACACAGTATTTCACCAACCTTGTAGGGAGATATTAGGATTCTAGCAACCATTTTCATCACTGATAACTTGTTCTGGAGAAATGAGTTTCAGTTCCAAACAAATGGACTTTTGGGAGACCACTGGTTTCTAAGTTGGGACTTCCATATAAAGAATAGTTATTTGTATTGCCTGGTTCTTTGGCTTAGGTACGCTTGTTACAGCACATTCCCTTTGTAAAGAAGTCACTGAGAAATTCTTATGCAGGAAGATCTGATAACTGTTTTTCTTCTATCACTATAAAGAAAATCGGGGGTTTTTTTGCAGCTACTCCTAACAGCTTTTCGAAAGTTCTTTTTTTTTTTTTTGTATCTTCTAGCACAAATGCTTTTCCATCTTGATCATTATTTCTTATTTAACTCTTTGGAATGTTTTAGGATAATTTATCTATACATATACAGGTTGTCCCAAAAGTCTTAGTAAAGTTTTAGGCTATTGATGTTTAAACTGTAAATATGTTTATCTTAATCAGTAAAGATTTATTAAACACCTACTTTGTTCCAGGATAAGCTGCTAGGTGTCAAAGTGGGTAGAGTGCTGGCCCCTAGAGTTAGGAAGACTCATCTTCTGGAGTTTGAATTACATCTCTGACACTTAACTAGCTGTGTGACCCTGGGCAAGTCACTTAACCCTGTTTGCCTCAGTTCCCTCATCTGTAAAATAAGCTGGAGAAGGAAATGGCAACCACTTCAGTATCTTTGCCAAGAAAACCCCAGATGGGGTCATGAAGAGTTGGATTCCACTGAACAGCAGCATCAACAGCAAGGTTCCTTCTAGCTCTGAATCTAAGCTCCAGTTATATAAGTGAATATCGAAATACATACAAAGTAATAGGGAGTGGAGAGAGGATAGGGAATAGGAGGAGGAGGGTTGAGAAAGGCTTCCTACCATTCCATAGAGTTACTAAAATAAGAACTCAGTGATTTAGATTTAGTAAGTAAACCAAATCCTTTATCTATAGGACTTTAATAGCTAATAGCTTATAAGCTGGTGGGTAGCTGGGTCTGTCTGCTAGTGATTTGGTTTTGATTAGGAAAATCAACTCTACAATACTGTGCAGTTAACAACTTCAGCTATTTTCAATGCAGTTTGTTAAGATAGTCTCTCCCCCCAAGGTGTTTGCAATAATAATAATAACGATAAATTATATTTTGCAGTCTTTCACTAATTTGGTTTTATCTCAGTCCATCTGTATGCATTTAAGTACTTACTTTGTACTAATCTTTGTAATTAGAAAAACAGACCCCTGCCCCTGAGGACTTTATATTCCTAAGTGGAAACAACATGTACATATACAAAGTATAGTATCATAATCTGGTTTGTTGTTGCCTTTTTAGGAACTGGTTTAGCAATGATTTACAAAGAAGTTGCAGTGATGACTCATTAGCTAGTAGAAGCCCTACTTACCTTTTGGTGGCTTCTTAGAGATTACAAAATAGCCATTATCCAGTCCATTTTCTTCAAATAAATAATCTACTTTTGTAATTTTATTTATATGCTACAATGAAAATTTGGAAATGTTTCCTAATTCATTCGAAATGAAATCGTCCCCGTCCTCAAGGAGTTTACATTCTAATGGGAAGACATGTACACACACACACATATATGTATATATGTATGTGTGTATGTATATAGAGTATGTACCAAAAGAATCCAGAATAGGATGTGGGGGAGGTGGTCAGGAAAAACTTCATAGAGATGATAGCTTAGGTTGAATTTTGAAGGAAACCA
Source organism: Gymnobelideus leadbeateri (assembly GCA_011680675.1). Classification (NCBI taxonomy): domain Eukaryota; kingdom Metazoa; phylum Chordata; class Mammalia; order Diprotodontia; family Petauridae; genus Gymnobelideus; species Gymnobelideus leadbeateri. Next base: position 568,104 of record WOXC01011550.1, on the reverse strand, counting down.
GACATTCCAAGAAGCAGAGATGAGGAGAGAACTGGAATGTTGGATGTGAGGAGCAGCCAGTATGAAGAGGGAAGAAAGGAGTGATGTATGAAGGCTTGCTTTAAATGCCCTTCAAGGGGCGGCTAGGTGGCCCAGTGAGTAGACCGTGGGCCCTGGAGTCAGAAGGACCTGAGTTCGGCCTCAGACACTTAATGCACACACAAACAAAAAACCTAGCAGTGTGACCTTGGGCAAGTTAACCCCAATTGCCCTCAAAAACAAACAAATAAATAAATGCCCTTCAGGCAGGAGTTTGTATATGATCCTCCAAGTCCATGGGAAGTGACCAGATTCTGTTGAGTAGAGGACTAACATGACTAGACCTATACTTTAGGAAAATCCCTTTGGCCACTGTATGGAGGATGAAATAGTGGAGAGAGACTAGAAACAGGGAAACCAGATGGGGGCTGTTGGAGTAGTCTTTTGTCTTTAGCTGAATGCATAATTCTTGACTCCTGTAGAATGTTTTCCACTCGTGGAAGCCATCCTTCCTAGTTTTAGCCTTCATCACCTCTCTTCTGAACTATCGTGGTAGCCAGACTTCAACTCCATCCATCCAAGGTTCTTACCTGGGTCCTCTTCTGTTCTCCTCTCTTAGTAGCTCCCATCATTTCTTTGCAGATGACTCATAAATATGTGTAAGTAAGTAATCTCCAGTCCTAGTCTTGTTTCCTAGGCTTTAGTTCTGCCAAGATGGAACATTTGCTGTATGCAGGTATGGGGCATGATATAGAAGTTTTTACACAAATTCAGTGCACAGGGCAGTTGACATAAAAACTACTATTAGGCACATTCATTCGAATATTTCTGTTGAGCTGACAGTTGATGAATGCCTCTCATAGTCCTTAAATTTGATCAGTACTTCCTCAGTGTCTGGTCTGCAAATGTTTTCTCACCTAAAGCTCCAGAGAAATGATCCCATCAGGAGGTCAGAAGACAACATCTTTCTCTTAGCTTGAGCTTCAGGAACAGGTTGGTTTGACCATCAGTTAAGAGCTTGCTCTATCAAGCATTGAGCCCACCACTTGATTCTTTCTGTAGATCCTTCCTTCCAGTGCGTAATAGTGATTTCATAAATGTTACCTGCCTGTTGTCGAAATTAAACCAGATGGAGGAAAAAGAATTGTATCTTCTCCATTTTAGGAAGCTACCTTTTAGGTGCAGCAGGGTGGACTTCAGATCAGAAAAGGCTAAGTCCAAATCCTGCTGCAGACACTTAGTACTTGTATGACCTTTGTCAAGTCCCTTAACGTTTCCACACCTCAGCTTTCTTCTCTGTAAAACAAGGGGTTGGGTGGACATGGTGCCTTTAAGATCCCTTCTGGCTCTAAATCTATGACCCTACTTGACTTCTTGCTAACCTGTGGCTCAGTGAAACAGTGTGTAGTTACAGTGTCAAAGTAGAGTGGGGAAAGTGTACTGAAGTTTCCTCTCTCATCAGTTAACATTTTACCAGGTTGTAGATACAGCTTTCAGCTAGACACTACCCTGATGGGTACAATTCAATTCCACAGTATATTTAGAGGGAAAGAAGACAGCAAGATTGGTTTGCTTTGGCATGAAGCAGATTGTCCAAGTACGGTCCTCAGTTGTGCCAGCCATATCAGATCTGTTACTTAATAGGCCTGTGTTGTTAGTGGCTAATGAAAGGAAAGACAAGTCTTTCTTTGGTTGTTTCCAGGTTGAGATTAATCATTACTTCCTGTCACTAATCATCATTTCATTTATGCTAGGACTTAGTAAGGAAGACACTGGCATTCGATTATGTAGGATCTTTCTCCTCCTTTTGTGAGTAAGTGGGTCTATCCCATTGTTTCTGGCTGAAGTGGTGACATCCCTTACTAGTGGACAAATGAATTCCCTGAATAGTCAGGCTGATTATATCCTCTAAAGGTATGGGGTTTCAATTGTGAGCAGTGATTTTAGCATCCTATTTCTACTATTATGAAAAGTTTCCTGTCTTCAAAAGTTTACTTCAGTCATCTTAGTAAAAATAGCAGATCCCTGAATCATTTCTCAGTTACATGTCATAGACTTTCTCCTTGGAGAAACCATGTTGATTTTGCCTGTTTTCAGAAGGATGAACTGGAAGCTGAGCATTTGTCTCCTGTGGCTTAAGGTACAGAGCAAAGTTAAGTAAGCAGCATCCCTTGAGTGCTGATCCAGCCTTTGATTTTCCCAAGTGCCCAAAGCAAATATTCACCCATTCAAGCTAGAATTTCTTTGTAAAATTGAGTCATCCATCACTTTTCATTACAGTCACACAAAAATAGCATTTTGTTAAGGATAAATCTAAATCCAGTGGAGTATGACTGTGATTAGAAATACAGCCCAAATCTATGAGAGATATTGTTGTGGAAAATTTGTTAATTTGCTTCTCAATTTAGGAGAGAGAGAGAGAGAGAGAGAGAGAGAGAGAGAGTGTGTGTGTGTGTGTGTGTGTGTGTGTGTGTGTATTTAAGAGGTGATGTAGCATAATGAATAGAGAGTTGGGCTTGGAGTCAGCATGACCTGGGATCAGATCTTAAAAGTTAGTAGCATATCTGGACCATATCTGGACTTTCATTGATTTTACTTAAACAGTGACCAACCTTATAAAAGCAACAAATTCACAAGAGCATTGATTAATATACTCATAAATTTTAGTTAATATTAACTCGTATTTTCCAGTGACCCTGAAAATGAGAGTGTAAAGTAAAAAAATAATTAGAGTAGAAATATATAGATATAAATATTTTTACAATCCACTCAAGATGAGAAAAGAAGTTGCTTGCATAAAAGAAATTTGTAATGTTAAAGATAGTGCATAAATAATTACAAAACTTTTATGGTAGAGGGACAAATGATCTAGACTTTCAAGGGAAATAATGGGGGGAAAAAGTGGAAATAGCACTTCCTCAACCTCAAATTATATTACCATGCAGTAATCCATTAAAACTATTCTGTACTGGTTGAAAAGTAGATTCATAGAACAGATAGATAAGGAAGAAGCAGAAACAATTGAATTCAATAACCTAATGTTTGATAAACCTCAAGAATACAATTATTTGTAAAAGAACTCTCTTTAACAAGAACTGCTGGGAAATTTAGAAAACACTTTGGCAGAAATTAAGTTAAGACTGATACCTTACACCATATACACTTCAATATACTGAAAAGGGATTTAAGACCTGAACATAAAAGGTCACACCACCAAAAAAAAAAAAGTTACCTTACTCTGCTACCTCTTGGTTATTATTGAAGGGAGAATTCTTTTTTGTTTGTTTGTTTTTTGCTTTTTGGAGGGGAAAAGGCAGGGCAATTGGGGTTAAGTGACTTGCCTAAGGTCACATGGCTAGTAAGTGTTAAGTGCCTGAGGTCAGATTTGAATTTTGAATTTGAATTTGAATTTTTTCCTGACTCCAGGGCCGATACTCTATTCACTGTGCCACCTAGCCACCCCTGAAGAGAGAATTCTTAACTAAAGCAGAGGTAGAAGTGATTTTTAGAAAAGGTAAAATAGATCATTTAAGTTATATGAAATTGAAAAGCTTTTATACAGTCCAAATCAGTATGGCTAAGATAAGGAAAGTATCAATTAGGGGAAAAGTCTTTGCATAAAATATCTCTAATCCACACCTCATGTTGTATGACTTTTGTTTAATATCCTCCCATAAAACCTGGATAGAGGGGTCCTTTCCTCTCTGTATCTTTTAACATTATCTAGGTACTGGTGACTGACCTATCCCCTTTGGTGGATACATTTTCTGGGGAACATGATATTTTATGCCTTTCTTTGTGCACAGTTCATCATAGTTAATACTGTGCAGGCTACACATACACCATGTATCTTTTCATTGCCCTTTGGACTACCTGTCATTTAGATTCTTGAGATTGTGAAGGTCCATGATTTGTAGCCACATAGCATCACCAGAAGAATATTGGTATCAAAAACAAAAGGAGAAAGGAAGGAAACAAGCATTTATTAAGCACCTACTATGTGCTAGGCACCATGGCTAAGTGCTTTACAAATATTCTCTCATTTAATCCTCACAAAACTCTGGTTGGTTATTCTTGTTTTACAGTTGAGGAAACTGAGGCAGGCAGAGACTGAGTGACTTATATACACAGCTAGAGCCTAAGGCCAAATTTGAACTCAGATCTTCCTGACTCTAGGCTCTCATTTAACTTCTCTTTACCTCAGTTTCCTCATCTGTAAACTAGAGATCATGTTTTATGAGATTCAAATGAGATATTATTTGTGAAGCACTTAGCACAGTGCCTGGCACATAGTAGATACTCTGTAAATGCTTATTATTATTATAATTTTTTTTATTATTTTGACAGTGGCAAAAACTTTGTTCTAGGCATACCTAGTTTATGTCTTGCTTGATATGAATAATTAGGAGGTTGTTTAAAAAACTTCTCTTGCATCTGTCAAGGACTCATATTTTTAACATATACTAGAAAAACATTGTTGGAAAAGAGTCTTTCAGGTTTGAATTTTTTCAACAAAATCAAGTATTTTTTAAATAACTGACCTGTAGTAAACAATTGGATCTTGTTTTCTTTGCAACTGTATCAGTTGAGTAATTTCAGAGATGGTCTCAGCATGTCCAAAACTGACATCATCGTCTTTCCCCCAAAACCCTCCCCTCTTCCAGACTTCCCTATTTCTTTCTAAGGGATCACTGTCTTTCTAGTCTCTCAGGTCTATAGGCCCCACAATTATCCTTGACTTCTCACCATTCCTCACTCTGCACACTAATCAGTTGTCTAATCTTGGAATTTCTTTCTTCACTATATCCCTCACAGCTAACTGACTGACCCCTTCCATCTACTCATTAAACTGCCCCCTTAGTCCAGGCCCTCACCCACCTCTCACCTAAATTATTGCAATAACCTTTTAATTGGTCTTCCTGCCTCTGGGCTTACACCATTCCAGTCCATCTGACTCACTGCTGCCAAAGTAATTTTCCTTAAGCACAGATCTGACCATGTGACTCCCCTACTCAATCTATTCCTATTGTCTCTAGAATAAAATACAGGTCCTTCTATTTAGCTTTTAAAGCCCCACTTACACAGCCTGGTCCCAGTCTTATCATTGCAGCCACATTGGACATTACTCCCCTGCTTAGCTAAATTAGCTTTCTGTTTTTCACACACAGCACTGTCTCCTGACCATTCCTTTGCATAGGCTATCCCACATTCCTGAACTGCATTCCCTCCTTTCTTCTGCCACAGAGGCCTCCTCTTCCTTTTGGATGCCACGCATAACATCTTATTCATTCAAGCCTTTCCCAGTCACCTCAGTTAGTAGTGCCCATCTTGTTATACTTTTTTTTTTTTTATTGCTTTTTGGAGGGCAATTGGGGTTAAGTAACTTGCCCAAGGTCACACGGCTAGGTTTTTGTTTGTGTGTGTTAAGGGTCTGAGGCTGGATCCGAACTCAGGTCCTTCTGACTCCAGGGCCTAGCTACTTTTATACATTGGTGTTTATTCACTTTATATTTGTGTTGGGTATATTTATTTATATATGATACCAGCATAGGTAGAAGTATATATAATATATATTATAACATATAATATATTTATAATAATATATTATTTATAATATATATTTGTTTTGCTTTTGTCTCAACGCTGTTCTTGGGGCATAGTAGGTGATTAATGAATACTTTTTGATTAATCTCTGAAAGCCTGCCAGTTTCCTTCTCATCACAGGTAACCGCAGTATATGCATAGATTACTCTCATGAAAATGTTCTAGAAATGAGAATGTAGGCATTTGAGGCAATAGTTCTTCATGTCTTTATTATTTGCCTGTTTCAGTACTAAAACTATTTGCATCTTTTTCAATTGCTTTGAGAATCTGTCCCTCAGTGTCCTGAAACTTGTGTTGCTTCCATCAAGGATTTCCATTGTAAATACGTAGTTCAAGTCAGCTCTTCCTGCCTGTAGTCAGTTTTTTTGATGCTATTTCCATTTTCCCATAGAGCTCATTTTATAATCCAGATTTTTAGACCAAGATTTTAGAACCCCATGTATGGTGCCTTCATTTTTAATTGATCAGGGTAAAAAAAATTTGTTGGAGAAATACTAATAGAACTCTCTTCTCTTTTTTCTTTTTTTCCATTTTCATCTTTAAATTGTCTTCATCTAGTTTGAGTCTCACACCAAGCTCTCTACAGATTTATTTTTCATTCCACCACTCTTTTCTAAGAAGAATCATACTTTTCTACCATCTCAATAATGATAGCTAGCTTTCACATGACACTTTAAGGTTTACAAAGCATTTTACATAAATTGTCTCATTTGAGGCAGCTAGGTGGTATTGTAGATAGAGCACTGGACCTGGAGTCATGAAGACCTGTGTTCAAATCCAACCTCTGCCACTTCTTTCTGTGTGTCCCTGGGTAAGTCACTTAAACACTGGTTGCCTCAGTTCCCTCTTCTACAAAGTGGGAATAACAATAGCACCTACCTCCTAGCACAATGCAGTATCTATAAAGTGCTTTGCAAACCTTAAAGTGCTATATAAATGCTATTATTCTTTTTCTCCTTATTTTAAAATATGTCTTCAATGAACAAAAATCCATTTTTTCTCCCTTCTACCTCACTCTCCTTCCCCTTCCCCCCTCCAAAAAAAGAAAAAGAAACACAAAACTCTTGTAACATATATGTATTGTCAAGCAAAGCAAATTCCTGCATTGGTCATGTCCAGAAATATTAATCCATTACTTCTTTGTCAGAAGATGGGTAGTATCAATCTTCTGGAACCATAATTAATCAAAAAGTTTATCAGCATTCTTAAGTCTTTCAGAGTTGTTTATCTTTAATTATTGTTGTCATTGTATAAATTGTTTTCCTGGTTTTGCTTATTTCATCCTGCATCAGTTCATGTAAGTCTTCCCAGGTTTTTTAAAAACCATTCCCTTTATCATTTCTTTTCTTTTCTTAGGCAATCAGGATTAAGTGATTTGCTGAGAGTCACACAGCTAATAAGTGTCTGAGGTCAGATTTGAACTCAGGTCCTCCTGACTCCAGAGCCAGTGCTTTACTCTACCACCTAGTTGCCCCACTTCATCATTTCTTACAGCACAATACTGTTCCATTGATTCAAATACCATAATTTCTTCAGCATTTCCATTTGATAGACATTTCCTGAATATTCGGCTATTTACTATCACAAAAAGAACAACTGTAAATATTTTTGGATATATGAATCCTTTTCGTCTTTTATCTTTTTAAGGTATAGTTGTATTAGTCAAAGGATATGTACAGTTTAGTAACATTTGGGGCACAGTTTCTAATTGCCTTCCATAATGGATGGACCAATTTACAGCTCCAGCAACAGTGTATTAATGTTCCTGTTTTCCCATAGTCCCTTCAACATTTGTCATTTTCCTTCTTTTGTTGATTTTGCCAATCTGATGAGTATGAAGTCAAACCTAATGGTTGCTTTGTCTTTTTCTAATTATTGGTGATTTGGAGCATTTTTTTATGTGGGTATTGTAGGTTTTTTCCTACCTGTTCATCTCTTTGGGCCATTTATTAATTAATAAATCTTTATCTTGTAAATAGGAATCATTTCCCTATATATATCTTGCAAATGAGAACGTGATCATAAAAATGCTGCAAAGATTTTCCATCCTGTTTATTTCCTTTCTAATTTTAGCTGAATTGATTTTGTTTGTACACTTTAAAATTTTCTGTAATCAGAATTATACATTTTTATCATCTTTGATCTTCTCTATATCGTGTCTGGTCATGAATTTTTTCCCTCATCCTTAAATATGAAAGGTAATTTTTTCTTGCTCCTCTGGTTGTTTATAATGGCACCCTTTATGATTCAATCTTACCCATTAAGAACTTATTTTAATATATAGTATGAAATGTTAGTATATCCCGAGTTTCTCCCAGCCTGCTTTCCTGTTTTCCCAATTGTTTTTTGTTAAATAGTAAGTTTTTACTCCAGTAGCCGGGGTTTTGGGGTTTATCAAACACTTGACTACTATGCTTGTTGCCTCTCCAAGTTTTTGCAGATGTGTTTTTATCACAAGGCTTTTTAACCTTTTTGTGTATCATAAATTCCTGTCATTTTGGTGAAGCCTATGAAGCCCTTCTCAGAATAATAGGGGTTTTTTTGTTGTTGTTGTTTTGTTTTGGTGAGGCAATTGGGGTTAAGTGATATAATGTTTTTAAATGCATAAAACAAAAGACATAGGATCATAAAAGAAATCCCTTATACTAAAAAACAGTTTTCAGAAAATGTTTTTTAAGTTCATCAGCTGGTTTATATTTTAAATCAGTATTCTTCTCTGCCTAGCCCCTTTGCTTGTCAAGATGATCAAAAGTTCTGGACTCTGTAAAACCTTTTCATTGTGGGGAACATTTTATATCAATTAAACTTCTAGAGGAAAATATTGATCATCTATGTCAGTGTCTTTTCCATTATTTTTTTTTTTACTATTTTTTTTTATCACTACTTTGTTTGAATAGGTCAGGTTGGATGTTATAATTGCATAGCTATAGGCTCAGGTTTGTAATTGCTTCTGACTTCAGGGTGTGGTTATCTTTGCCCTAGCAAGTCAGTGGTCTATCTATACACTCATAGCTGATTCAATAATGAGTCCTACATCAGTCATTTTTTTGCCCATAGTCAACCACTTTTTGTGTGTGGAGGTTTGGTATCTGCCATGCTCCACATCTCCCAGCTCTTTTTGAAGGAAGTATGTATGACACATTGATAGGAGACCTCCATGAAGTTTACAGACCTTTGACCTTTTTCATTTCTTGATTCTTAACCAAGTTTTCTGACTCATTTTTTTATTGTGGTCCTTTATTTCCCGCTCCCCCACCCCAGCTTTGCCTTGAATTTACAGAGTATGCATACATAACTTGACTTTGGAGGATCTTGTCAAGTTATTTGTAGACTTTCACTACCTTTTTATCATCTTCTGCAGCAAATATTGGCTTATAAACTGCAGTTATCTTCATGGTAATGCTTATGCCCATCATAAATATTGCAAGGCAAGATGATCTCGTCTGTGATGAATTTTCTTCTCTTTGGGCCCAAGATAAAACCAGTTGCTCCAACCCTCTTACTCTTACCTCTTTAAGCAAGCCATCCTTTCATTTAACAGCAACTACCTTATGTCCTGGTTTCTACTGCAGTGAGATCAATATTGACATGTTGTATGTCAGCTCTTTGGTCATTGGACAAGGTTCTCATCTTTAGGAGTCCTAAAGGCTAACTATTTCTAGACAATTTGCATACATACTGCTTCCTTACCTTTTTGGCCACTGCAGAAGCAGAAAGGAACTGGCTGTATAGGACTCATGCTTATTTCAAATTGGTGTTTGTTTCCCAGGTTGTCTTAGCCAAAGAATTCACTGCCTAGAGGCCAGCTGGTGACAGCCCAGTACATTGGTCCCAGTACATTGTGCTGGTTCTCTGGGAGCAGACACATAGCTTATCACTGGGTTAAGACTTAGAGCCTTTTCAGTGTGATAGAAACCATCAGAGCATGTAGTCAACTGGCCTAGCCTCTGAGAGCCCAGGGTCACGTCTGGGCCACAATGTTACTTTGGAGTAGGATTCATGTCGAGAGGAATTCTCAGTTAGAGATAAAAATACTCTGATGTAAGAAAAAATTAGGGTGGGCACAAGAAAATTTAAGGTTTCATTTATCAGGTTCAAACTTCATGGATGGAATAGATTTCAATTAGCATTGCTCTAAAGTAATCAAGTAGGTTAAGCCCAAAATTGTAAATAGAATACTTTGAATCTAGAGAATCAGTTTTAAGTGAGGATTCATGTGGAAACAGAAATGTCCAGTTTCCCATCAAAAGTTAATATTGATAGCCTAGAAATCAGACAGTAAGAAAATTCCCATATAAGCTATAAATTCATAGCAGGTTTTTTGGTTGTAGCCAAGAACTAGAAACAAAGTAGATGTCCATCAGTTGGGGAATGTATACATAAACCTTTGTGAACAATGGAATGTTATTGCATAGTAAGAATTCTAAGCATGGAGAGAGTACATCATACACCAAGTGAAATGAACAGAAACAGGAAAACTCTACACAATTTCTGTAACACTGAGCAGAGCCAGAAAATATTGAACTTTGTATAATTATAATGATCAGGTTTGACCCAGGTGAAGAATTCAGAAAATGCACCACCCTGCCTTCTTTGTGGGGGTAGGGAGCTCTAGGTGTGAAATCTGGCTGATGTTCGGTTTTGCTAAAGTGTTTTTTCCCTCTTTTTCCTTTGTTACAAGTAATCACTCACTGACTGGGGAACTGAGAGGAGATTCAAAAATCAATGCTATGTAAAACTAAAAGGCATTAGTAAACATTTCTGTGAAAATATTAAAAATATACATTGGAATACAGTTGAAGTAAGTCTTACTCTAGTTGAGGTGGCTCTGAAATTCTTTCGTTCTGATTATTATTTTTGAGTTTTCAATGTTTGCCCTTTGCCTGATTCTGCAGTAATCACCCTTTTTGTAGTGACATCTTCAGCTATTACTATGTGAATTTGCTAAGTTCATAGAAATATGGTTTCAAGTCAGAGGTACAGATGGTTCAAGAGAGTCTTTCTTTAAAGAACAAATATCTTGCTTAACTAGTGAAAGTGGCGCATGAAATACACCATGAAAGTGAGCTGGCTGAGTAAAATATTTGTTGGCTTTATATAGAATTGCATGGATATATGACGTGTAAAAAAGAGAAAGAAAATTGTACTATGTTCTCTGCTGTGCTCTTTTGTGTTTATAAATATGAGTCGATAACCAACTGGCTACAGAACCTTGGGCAAACTAATGTCTCTGGGGAGCCAGGCGCCTCAACCTGTAAAAGGAGGGAGTTGGATCTGATTATCTCTCAGATCCCTTGAGACCAGCTCCCCCAAACAATATGGGATTCTTTGACATGATGTAGCAGCAAGCACCCCAATATCCCCAGGGTGACTGCCAACACAGGTTCTTAGATCTGCTTTTCAAAAGGAAAGCAACTCAAAATCGGTTAACAAGCTCACTTTAATCAAACAAACATATATCATTTACCTAGTTCAGGGGAAAAAGGTCAGCACCCCAAACTTCAGAGTTTACAGACAGTAGTTTCAAAACAGAGAAACAAACAGATCAAGCAGACAGGGCTTCCAAACTGTCCAACCATTACATCAATACCAAGTCACAGTTACCAGAGAGGGAAGCATCAGCATCTGGGTTTTCAAAACGGGGGGCTCTCAACAACGGCTTCCCAGAGTCTCATCTGGTCAAATCACACAACACTTCTCAAAGTGAGCCCCAAAGCAAAGCCTCAAATCAGGGATTATATAGTCTTCTCCTGGCTCAGAGAATGTAATCACCCTCTTGACCCACTGCCCAATCACACAGCATCAAGGTGTGGTCATTCCTGTAAACCAAGCCTCCTACCACAGGCTCCATGTGACCACATTCAGCCTATTAGGAGGCAGAATATACTTTCAAATTGAAGAAGGTTCTCAGAGTCACTTAAGCCAATCAAAGGGCCTATGGGCAGGGAAGATCTTCAAATCTGCATTTCCATTACACATGACTACATAAAAACTTAGCTTTCTGGAACTCTTGAGGCATGTGTTGTCCTAGGGTAGTTGTTTTCCAGATGGTTAAAAGTTAAAATTTCTTTGAGACAAAACTTTATTGTGACCCTTTCGGATGAAGGCATGTTTAACTTGTATTTATACACCCATGTATGTATGTATACACACATGAACATATGCATATATGTATACCTGCGTATGTATGTGTGCGTGTGTGTGTACACACACACACACTGACTTAAATAGAATACATGCAACATAAATCACTTTTTATATTGGTGACTCAGGATCATGATGTGAAATAAAAATAGTTGACATTTATTGGGCCTTAGGACTTAATGTGTTTTTTTTTTTCTTCAACAGTCTTGAGGTGAGCAATGTAAATAATATTGTCCCCATTTTATAAATGTAAGTTTGAGTTGGGATTTGAACCTGGGTCCTTGCCCTCTTAGTAAGTCCTTGTTCCACTAGACCTAGTTGTTTCTACATTCCTTGAGGCCTGTTAGCTTATGTTCAGTTGTCAGGCTATAGATAGCTCCAGACTGGCAGTGTTTTTCAATTTCTCTATCTTCCCACCCCCATCTCCACCTGTTGAGATCCTGCCTATCCTCCAAAGTCCTGCTCTGAAATGGCCTTCTCCCCTCTCTAAACTGCCCCTATCTCTGAAATCTCACAAAATGTCACACTTCTTTATGCAGGTCATACCAGCTACTTTGTGTTATTGTAATTATTTGGTAGTCAGCACTACCATCTACCTCACAGGGTTTTTTTAAAGGATCAAATGAAATAATATTATATCTGTCAATTGCTTTGCAAGCCTTAAAGCGCCGTAAAAATACTACCTTTTATTATTACAATTTTTATATCTTATTTCCAAAAGAGAAGTTAGTCTTTTATCTCTGTTTTTTCTCCAGTACTGTGTACGTGTGCTTTAATAGTGTCTTCAAGTGGGATGGTAGTAGAAAAGAACTGAACTTGCAATCTAAGTGCCTCCCTTCACTGCTTCTTGGGCTTTGGACAGGTCACTTTTCTGTAGCCTCAGTTTCCTTTTCTGAAAAATAAAGGGGTTAGACTAGATCAGAGGTGTCAGATAACTCAGCCCATAGGCCAATAAACAAAAATACACTAAAACTGTTTTCAGATTGAGTCCATATGCAGCCCTCAGGATCCTTCTATACAGATTAGTGGCCACTGCTTCTATTTGAGTTTCACATTCTTGGACGGGATAATCTCTAAGGTTCCTTATAGCTTTACATCAGAACCAATGATCCTCATCAATAAATTCAGTCTGACAGATTGTTAAAGAATTAGTCATAAAAACAAGGAAATAGATAGTGTGAGAAGAAGCCAAGCAGCTTCCTCTGAAGTGGCGTAAAGAGAGGTGAGCAGAACCAGAAGGGTGTTTGCTACAATAACAGTGACATTTGTGCAGAAGGAAGGACTTTGGACTCTGATGAATGCTGGGACCCATCCCAGATCCAGAACACTGACGATGAGACTCACCACTTGTGTCCTGCCAGAGTCATGATAAACCCAAAATGGAGAGTTTGGGGCATGGCCAACATAGGAATGTGTTTTACTGTTCTTTACATACTTATGACAACAGTTTTGTTTTGTTTTGTTTTGTTTTAAACAAATGCTTTATTAACTTCTGTTTTACATCATTCATTTCCGCCAGATTTTGAGTTACAATCATTTTCCCCCCATTATTCCCCTACCCAACCTCCCAGAACAGTAATCCCACAAGATATTGCTTCCTCCAATCTGCTCTCTCCCATACCTTCTCCCATACCCCCATCAACTTTTCCATTAGAGGAAGGTGAGTCTTTGCATCCCAATGCCTGCACATCTTATCTCCCTATTACAAGCAAAAGAGTATTAATAATAGCATTTATATATATTTGAAACATTTAATGTTACGACCTCGAATTTCAGATCCATTTCCTTCCTCCCTTGTCACCCATTCCTTCTTGGGATATAAGTAATTCAGTATATGTTGTACATGTCTAGCTATGCAAAACATTTTCATAGTAGATATATTGTACAAGGCTGCTTATAATTCCCTCCCACTCATCCCACCCCCCACCTGGTCCATTCCCTACATGATCCTGTTCCTCTTTTATAGTGGGTACTTCCAACCTCCCCTCACCCCAAGGATGCCCTCCCATCCATCATCCCTCCTCCCATCCCCCTTCCCCCTATCCTGCTGCAGGTTGAGATATCCCATTTAGTTTGTATGTCATTTTCTCCCTGAACCAAATTCAGTGTGAATGTGGTTTTGCCTTTTCAGCCTTCCTTATTCTCCCCCTCTTTTGCAACCACTTCCCCTTGCTTCTTCTGCATGGGATAATTTACACTACCCTCTCTCTCCCCATCTCCTCTTGCCACTTTCCTCTCTCACCTCATAATTTCATCCCTTGAGTATTCTCCCTTCCCAACAAATTCAACCTATGCCCTCTATCCATATATAACTGTAACCATATACACACACATTCACATATGTATTCATATGACCACACCCCTTCTTCCATTATTTTCATAGTGAGAAAGATATCATCAGTCACAGTTATTGCTTTTCCATATAGGAATGTAAATAGTTCAACTTTGATAAGTTCCTTTTTATTTCTTTTCCCTGATTACCTTCTCAGGCATCTCTTCCTTCTTGTGTCTGGATGTCAAATTTTCTATTCAATTCTGGTTTTTTCCTCAAGAATGCTTGAAAGTCCTCTATTCCACTGAATGACCATATTTTCCCCTGAAACAAAATACTCAGTTTTGCTGGGTAGGTGACCCTTGGGTTCATTCCCAGTTCTTTTGCCCTCTGGAATATCATATTCCATGCCTTTTGATCCCTCAGTGTAGAAGCTGCCAGGTCCTGGGCTATTCTGATTGTGTTTCCACAATATTGAAATTGTTTCTTCCTGGCTGCTTGAAGTGTTTTCTCCTTGATCTGGGGATTCTGGAACCTGGCTATAATATTCCTGGGAGTTTTCTTTTTGGGGTCTTTTTCAGGAGGTGATCGGTGAATTCTTTCAACCTCTATTTTGCCCTCTGGATCTAAAACATCAGGGCAGTTTTCCTTGAGAATTTCTTGAAGGGTGATTTCTAGGTTCTTTCTTTGATCATGGCTTTCAGGTAGTCCAATAATTTTAAATTGTCTCTCCTGGATCTATTCTCCAGGTCAGTGGTTTTTCCCATGAGATATTTCACATTGCCTTCTAATCTTTCGTTTGTTTGGATCTGCTTAACAGCATCTTGATTTCTCATAAAGTCATTAGCTTCCATTGCTCCAGTCTAACTCTGAAGGAATGAATCTCCTCAGTGAACTTTTGAGATTCTTTTTCCATCTGGCAAATTCGACTTTTTAAGGCATTCTTCTCCTCATTGCCCTTTTGGGTCTCCTTTGCCATTTGAGTTAGTCTGTTTTTTAAGGTGTTTTTTTCCTCAGTCAGGCTGTTGACCCTCATTTCATACTTTTCCTGCATCCTTCTCATTTCTCTTTCCAATTTTTCCTCCACTTCTCTTATTTGATTTTTAAAAGTCCTTCTTAAGGTCCTCTATGGCCTGCAACCCACTCATGTTTTCCCCTGGGGCTTTTGGAGCAGGACTTCTGACCTCACAGTCCTTTTCCCTCTCTATGCCCCCAAAATAGGAGTCTAGGGTTGCATTTTCTGTTTCCTTTGCCTTGGCATGTTGCCACTTAATTACTTGACTTTTGGGCTTGTTGCCACACTATGGCTTTAAGGCCAGATAGAGGAATTTTCGTCCTGAAGGCAACTTCCGTTTCTGGCAAGCTGTAAACCCACCCACGACTTCCACCCTAGATCACAATCCAGATCCAGGGAGGTTAAAGCAAGAGCGATTAACCCCCAAGACTCATCGGTGGATCTCCCTACAAATTTGCAGGCTGGGAGCAGGAGCTGCCTCTGAAAACTACAAAATGGCGTTTGTCCTCAGCGGCTTCTAGCCCCCAGGGGAGGGAGCCGACGCATTCCCTAATACCAGTTCCAAAGTCCATAGGACACTAACCTCTTACTTTGTTCCAGGCAAGTCTATGTTGATAATTCTGGAGTCGCCACAGCTCCTGGTGTTCTGGGGTTCCTCCAGCTGGCTGCTGGCCCTGCCACCCTGGGGCTAAAACCTCGGCTCATGCAGACCTGGGCTCGGCTCGGCTCAGCTCCTGCGCTCTGCGTGCTGCACGCTGCCAGGTCCCAGACCACTGTGCTGGTCCTTCCTGCAGGGCTGCTGGGCTGTCCTCAGCGGGAGGTTAGTTTCTCTGTGTCGTTCTGTGGGTGCTGGGGCTCCAGAAGTTGTTCAGAGTCCCCTTTTACATCGTTTGGGGAGGATGTGGGGGCAGAGTGGCTTGGAGGAGCTGTTTCTACTCCGCCATCTTGGCTCCACCCCCCCAACAGTTTTGTTTTTAGGGTTATTTTTGTTTTCTTTTTGTTCAGTGGTGTATGAAGGGGACGGATTGTAAATACATGTAAAAATAAAGAATTTTATTTTTTTAAACTAAATGTGCCTGCAAATGAGGAAAGAAGTTGATAAGCATTTATTAAATGATTGTTATGTGCCAGGAGTTGTGCCAAGTGCTGGGGCTACAGCAAAAGCCCAAAACCTGGTCCCTCGCTTAAGAAGGTCACATTCAGATGGGGGAGACAACATGTAAAGAACCATTTCTGTATAAGGTACATATAATGGGAATGGGAGGTAGCCTCAGGTCAGATACTAGTGGGGAGGGCACTGGCACTAGGAGGAAGTGGGACTTGAGCTGAGTCTTAAAGGATCAAGCCAGGATGCTTAAGTGAGGAGGGAAAGCCTTTAAGGCATGTGGATAGCTAGTCAAAAGAGTTGGAGTCCAAAAGTGGAGAGCAGTATAAGGTAACAGGAAGAAAACCATGGTGGCCAGAGTGTAGAGTGCATAGAAGGGAGGAAAGTGTATACAGGTACAGATTTGAAAGGGCTTTAAGTATAAAACAGGTCTTTTGAGCAGGGCCATGATATGGTCAGAACTGCTTTTTGGCAGTGGAGAGGAAGATTGACCAGAGTAGGAGAGAGAGCTGAAGGAGGGAGACAAAGGCTATTGGGGTCATCTAGATGTGGGATGGTGAAGGTCTGCCCCAGGGTGGTTAGCTGTAAAGAGCAGAAAAACGGGGACATTTATGAAAGATGTTATGAAGGTAGAAGTAACAAGACTTGGTGACAGATTGGCTACGTGGAGTGAACGTGGGTGAGAAGCTGAAGATAACACTGAGGTTGCAAGCCTCAGTGACCAAGAGTTTGGTAATAAGGGAGGGCTTGGGAAGAAAGAAGATGGTTTCAACTTGGTATGTGTTGAAGTGCAGATGTCTACAGGACTAGTTCAGAATATTTAATAGGCAATGATGTCAGACTGGATTTCGAGAGAGAGAGAGAGAGATTAGGGCTAGAAATTAGAATCAGTTACAAAGAAATGGAACCCATGGGAGTTGATGAGATCAACAAAAAAAAAATAGTATAGAAGGAGAGACATGAGAGCCCTGGACTGAGTTTTGGGGAGCACCCACAGTTAGTGGGCTTGAACTACATGAAGATACAGCAAAGAAAGTTGAGAAAAAATTGATCAGATGGATAGGAATATGGGAGACAATGTAATGAACATTTCAAGAGCAGACGATATGCAGAAAGAAAGGGTTTCAGCTATCAAAAACAGTTTTTATGTAAAGAAAGATGAGTACATACTGTGTGGAAGACCTGTGCTAGGTAACTACAAGAATGAAACTTTCCTGCCCTTAAAGAGGTTAGAGTCTTTTGTGAAGATACAACTGTATACATACAGGTAAATTCAAATAAGTGATTTGAGGGAGGGAGAGAATATTAGTAACTGAGAGAGATCCGTTCAAGGAACTTCACAGAGGAGGTGGCATAGGAGTTTATCCCTGAAACATGAGAAGAAAAGGGAGTTTTGGGATAAGGTTGTGCCAATGTGGAAGAAGTATCAAGTCCCAGAAACAAGGAATAGCTCAGTTCATTAAGAATCTGAGTGGGTCCATGATTAATAGGTTTGTTTACTACTTCTGATTGTGCGTAGCATAGCTCATCAATTGTTATTTTCACCAGTGTCTTTCTATGTACTAGAGATATTCAATTGGTTCTTTTACTACTTGGTGGTATTGAAGTAGCAGTCCAATACTGACATTCCCCACGATGGCCCGTGGACAACTTTGCCCACAGGTGTTTGACAAGTAAATGGATAATCTGCTGGGGCTTTGGAAACTAGACTAACAAACTTGTAGAATCATGTGAGAAATAGTATTCACTTTGAGAGAAGACATAAGTTCCTCCTAGCTTGTTTACATCTACTCTGACAGTTGTTCTTCCTTAGATCCTGGTACTCAGCTGTGTTCAGTAAATGTGTTCAAGTTCCTACTATGTGCCAGGCACTATGGTAAGATTGGGGATACAAACAAAGCCTCCCCCACCCCCCACAAAAATGTTGGTAGGTCATTTTTGGTTAAAGATCTAACCGTAAGATTCAGTGTTAGAGAGTTTGCAACTTCAAGAAGTGAGTATTCAGTGAAGTATTTTAGTAAAACTTTCATAATAGAAGGAAGGAGTTCCTTTTCTGGAATCTGTGGTCTTCTCTTTTTTGGTAAAACGTTTAGGTACATAAGAATGCTTACAAAATCACACAGAATTTCATTGTTCTAACACAGCCTGTACTGTACAGGATTCCTCCTACAATCCCATAAATAAGTGGTCATCTGGCTTTTGCATTCTATCATCCCAAAAGTGATCGGAGGGGAAAAGGGACCCACTCCCTACTGAGGCAGTCTATTCCTTCCTTACATTTTTAAACTGCTCTCATTATTAAGCTTTTCCTTATATTGAGCTGAAATCTTCCTCCCTGCAACATTGATTTTTTTAGTCCTGCATTCCCAGACCAAGCAGAATGAATGTCATTCCTCTCTAAGACATTGATCATTCCCAGTTCTTCAGGTTAAGTGTCCCTTACTCCCTCAATCAGTCTTCATGTGGCAAGTCCCACCACTCCTCTAGACTTGTTTCATCCAGTGAATGTCCCTTTTAAAAGACATTGCACAGAACTGAACACAATATTCAAGGCATCCTGACCAGAGCAGCCTATGCTATGAACAAATTAGCTTTTTGACAGCCATGTCACATTGCTGGTATATAGTGAATTTTGGTTTGCTGGAAAAAACATTATATTTGGATTCATTTTAGATTTGTCCTCATTTACAGGAGGAGGAACTGAGTTTCATGTAAGTTAATTGGTTTGCCCAGGATACAGTCAACTCAAGTCAACAAGCATTTCTTAAGTACTTACTGTGTGCAGGGCATAGCACTGAGCACTGTTACAATTACAAGCCAGAATGCAATCTACCCTCAAGGGGCTCGTTGGATATGGAAAAAAAAATACACAGAAAGGAAGCTACTTTTTATTTTTTAAATGTTTTTGGTCTTTATTAATTTGTTTACTTATAGTTTACAAGATTCGGTTCCACAATTCCTTGAGTTTCAAATTTTCTCCCCCTCCTTCCCCTCCCCCCATCCCATGGCAGCATACATCAAGTATATGATCTGCAAATAGTTTCACATTAGACATTAGGTTATAAAGAAGGATTGTAATGGATGGAATGCACAGTGGGAAAGAGGAAACAAAACCAAACAAGAAAAAAGACAGAGAGCAGGTAGTTTGCTTCAATCTGCATTCAAACTCTGTTCTTTCTCTGAATGTAGACATCTCTCTCCATCATGAGTGTTTTGGAGTTGACTTATAACCCTGCTTTGCTGAGCAGAGTCCAGTCTATCAGAGTTGGTTGTCACACATATGTTGTGTCTGTAATTATGTACAAATTTATTCTGGTTCTGTTCTTCTGACTCAGGATCAGTTCGTATAAGCCTCTTCAGGTAAATATGAGGTCCATCTATCTGTTCCTCATTTCTTATAGCACCATAGTATTCCATTACATTCATATACCACAACTTGTTTAGCCATTCCCCAATTGATGGGAATCCCTTCAATTTCCAATTCTTTGCCACCACAAAAAGAGCTGCTATAAATATTTTTGTACATATGGGTCTTCCTCCCACTTCTATGATCTCTTTGGGATATAACCCTAGAAGTGGTATTGCTGGGTCAAAGGGTATGAAAATATTTACAGCCCTTTGGGCATAGTTCCAGATTGCTCTCCAGAATGGTTGAATCATTTCACAGCTCCACCAACAATGCATTAGTGTTCCAATTTTTCCACATCCTCTCCAGCATTTGTCATTTTCCTGTTTTGTCATCTTAGCCAATCTGATCGGTGAGATGTGGTACCTCAGAGTTGTTTTGATTTGCATTTCTCTAATCAGTAGTGATTTAGAGCATTTTTCATATGCTTATATAGATATCTTTAATTTCTTCCTTTGAAAACTGCCTGTTCATATCCTTTGACCATTTGTCAATTAGGGAATGACTTGTATTCTTATAGATTTGACACAATTCTCTGTATATTTTGGAAATGAGTCCATTATCAGAGACATTGGTTGTAAAAATTCTTTCCCAATTTACCGCTTTCCTCTTAATCTTGGTTACATTGTCTTTGTTTGTACAGAAATTCAATTAAATTCAATTTAATGTAATCAAAATTATCCATTTTGCGTTTTATAATGCTTTCTGATTCTTGTTTGGTCATAAAGTCTTCCCCTCTCCACAAATCTGACAGGTAAACTATTCCTTGCTTTCCCAGATTGCTTACAGTATCAGCCTTTATACCTAGATCATTCACCCATTTAAACTTGATTTTTATATACAGTGTAGATAATGGTCTGTGCCCAGTTTCTGCCATACTGTTTTCCAGTTTTCCCAGCAGTTTTTGTCAGATAGTGAGTTCTTATCCCCAAAACTGGGGTCTTTGGGTTTTTTAAACAGTAGATTGCTATAGTCATTGACTGCCGAGTCTCGTGTACCCAATTTATTCCATTGATCCACTACTCTATTCCTCAGCCAGTACCAAGTAGTTTTGATGACTGCTGCTTTATAATACAGATTAAAATCTGATGTGGTTAGGCCACCTTCCCTAGCATTTCTTTTCGTTAATTCCCTTGATATTTTGAACCTTTTGTTCTTACAGATGAATTTTGTTACGTTTTTTTCTAGCTCCATAAAGTAATTTCTTGGTAGACTGATTGTTATGCCACTAAATATGTAATTTAATTTAGGCAAAATTGACATTGTTATTATATTAGCTCAACCCAGCCACGAGCAATCGATGTTTTTCCAGTTAGTTAGAGCTGACTTTATTTGTGTGAAGAGTGTTTTATAGTTGTGTTCAAATAGGTCCTGGCTTTGTTTTGGCAGGTAGATTCTATCTCTTGGTGTTGGATTTCATTAGAAATATACAAGAATGCCAAGGATTTATATGGGTTTATTTTATATCCTGCAACTTTGCCAAATTTATTTATTGTCTCAAGTAATTTTTTTTACTTGAGTCTCTAGGATTCTCTTATTGTATCATCATATCATCTGCAAAGAATGATAGCTTGGTCTCTTCTTTGCCTAATTTGATTCCTTTGATTTCTTTTTCTTCTCTAATTGCTACTGTTAGCATTTTTAGTACCAGATTGAATAAGAGGGATGATAGTGGACACCCTTGTTTCACCCCTGATCTTATTGAAAATGCTTCCTACCTATCCTCATTACATATAGATGCTACCTATTATTTTAAGGAAGACTCCATTTATTCCTATACTTTCTAGTGTTTTCAATAGGAATGTATGTTGTATTTTGATTTGTATGAATGTATGTTTGTATTTTGTCAAAAGCCTTTTCTGCATCTATTGAGGTAATCATTTGTTTTCTGCTAGTTTTATTGTTGATATAATCAATTATACTGACAGGTTTCCTAATATTAAACTATCCTTGTATTCCTAGAATATATCCTACTTGATCAAAGTGTATTGTTCTTGTGATAAGTTGCTGTAGTCTTTTTGCTAATATTTTATTTAAAATTTTGCATCTATATTCATGAGGGAAACTGGTCTATAATTTTCTTTCTCTATTTTATCTCTTCCTGATTTAGGTATCAGTACCATATTTGTTTCATAAAAAGAATTTGGTAGGACTCCTTCACTAATTTTCCCAAATAGTTTGTAGGGTATTGGAATCAATTGTTCTTTAAATGTTTGATAGAATTCACTAGTAAAGCCATCTGGACCTGGAGATTTTTTCCTAGGGAGTCCACTGATGGCTTGTTCAATTTCTTTTTCTGACATGGGGTTATTTAAGTCATTTACTTCTTCTTCAGTTAATCTGGGCAATTTATATTTTTTTTAAATAGTCATCCATTTCACTAAGATTGTCAAGTTTATGTGCATACAATTTGGCAAAATAATTCCTAATTATTGTTTTAATTTCCTCTTCATTGGAGGAAGATTCTCTCTTTTCATTTTTGATACTCATAATTTTTTTCTTTCTTTTTTTATCATATTGACTAAGGGTCTATCAATTTTATTGGCTTTTTCATAAAACCAGCTCTTAGTTTTATTTATTAATTCAATAGTTTTCTTAATTTCAATTTTATTAATATCTCCTTTGGTTTTCATTATTTCTAATTTAGTATTTAATTGGGGATTTTCAGTTAGTTCTTTTTCTAGCTTTTTCAATTTCATGCCCAATTCATTGACCTCCATTTTCTCTATTTTATTCAAGTATACACTCAGGGATATAAAACTTCCCCTAAGAACTGCTTTTGCTGAATCCTCCAAGTTTTAGTATGTTGTCTCATTATTGTCATTATCTACTGATTATTTCTAAAATTTCTTGTCTGACCCACTCATTCTTTAGAATTAAATTGTTTAGTTTCCAATTAGTTTTTAGTCTGTTTTTCCATGGCCCTTTGTTGCATATGATTTTTATTGCATCATGATCTGAGAATGATTCATTTAATATTTCTGTTTTTCTGCACTGAATTGTGAGGTTTTTATGCCTTAGTACATGGTTGATTTTGGTTTATGCGCCATGTACCACTGAAAAGAAGGTATATTCCTTTTTATCCCCATTCAGTTTTCTCCAGAGATATCATATCTAGCCTCTCTAAAATTCTATTCACCTCCTTAACTTCTTTCTTGTTTATTTTGAGGTTAGATTTATCAAGTTCAGAGAGGGGGAGAGATTGAGGTCCCCCACTAGTATAGTTTTGCTATCTATTTCTTCCTCTAATTTCCTTAACTTCTCTATGAATTTGGATGCTATTCCACTTGGTGCATATATGTTAAGTAATGATGTTGCTTCATTCTCAGTGGTATCTTTTCGCAGGATATAGTTTTCTTCCTTATCTCTTTTAATTAGATCTATTTTTGCTTTTGCTTTATCTGAGATAAGGATTGCTACCCCTGATTTTTTTTTTACTTTAGATGAAACATAATATATTCTAGAAGCTACTTTTTATGGTGGTTAAGAATTGTAAATTGAAGGGATGCCCATCAACTGGGGAATGACCAGTCTGTGGTATATGATTGTGATGGAATATTATTGTGCTATAAAAATGACAAGCAGAAGAATTTCAGAAAAACCTGGAAAGACTTACATAAAATGATGCAAAGGGGAGTGAACAAAACCAGGAGAACATTGCATACAGTAAGAGCAATATTGTATAATAAAGTACTGTGAGTGATTTAGCTATTCTTAGCAATACAGTGATCTAAGGTAATCCCAAAGGACTAATGATAAAGTATAGTATCCACCTCCAGAGAAAGAACTGATATTGTCTGAATACAGATTGAAACATGCTAATTTCACTTTCTTTCATTCTTTTTCTCTTATTCAAGTTTTCTTGTACAAAATGACTGATATGGAAATGCTTTACATGACTGCAAATGTATTATTATTAATATTAATATATCTGATATTAATTATATATTATATTAATATGTAATTATATATTGTTAATATTAATATATCTGATTGCTCACTGTCTTGGGAGGGGTAGAAATAGAATTTGGAACTCAAAACTTTAAAAAAAACAAATGTTCAAAAATTATTTTTACATGTAATTGGAGAAAAAATCATTTTTTTTTTTTTTAGAAGAAAGCTGAAAAAGTGGAAGGGGTGGAGAGAGATAAAGGCACCCATTGTGAGGGACACTGTAGAGAAAATTTGGGACAGTCAAGTCTGCAAAGTAGTGCATTTTGGAAAAGAAATGAAGACTGGGTTGCCTAGGCTTCCTCCTTATTGGAAATTCTGGAGGGAACTTGCCAATCAGAAGGCAAAGCCACAGGGTTGGAGGACATTCCCAAAGTATTAAGTTTAAGGGTCAGAGTGAGCTTCCAGAGTTAAGAGGTTTTCTGTACCATTTTAGAGAAAATCTAGGAATCAGAATCAGGAGTACAGGAGGCAAACCCAGGTCTTCCTAGCTCCGAATAAAGGCATTATTCCTGTCCTTCGGTGGCTATATAAACAATAATTAAAGTTCTCTTAATTCAGATATTATAGTATCTGAGATTATTCCCATCAATGTTAGTTGCTGGCTTTAAAATGGCAAAGTAAGTAAGTTTAATCTGATCTTCCTACCTCCCTTTCCATGTTCCTCTCAGACCATCCTAATTGCCCCCCTTCCGTGTTCAAAGCCTCACCATGGTCCTTCTTAGTAGAACTGGGCTTCCTCTTATATATAATTTCATGCTAAATAAATGACTGACCATCGTGACCTTTCTATGGTATTTTGTATTTTATTTTATTTTATTTTGCTTTTTTGGAGTGGGGGAAGGTAGGGCAATTGGGGTTAAGGTCACACAGCTAGTTTGTGTTAAGTGTCTGAGGCCAGATTTGAACTCGGGTCCTTCTGAGTCCAGGGCCGGTGCTCTATTCACTGTGCCACCTAGCCACCCCAAGGTATTTTGTATTTTAAAAGATCTTGTTGACCCAATTTAATTTCTGATTAGTGGAATGTATGAAAAACTTTTATGGATCCAGGGACCTTTGCGGTGTCTCAAACATCTTTGTGCTCCCCAAACACCCACTTGGAGCAATATGGGACATGGTAGTAACAGCACTGGTTTTGGAGCTGAAAGGTGAATGTTTGTGCTAGCTAGGAGACCTTGAGTGATTCTTCTCATTTGTAAAATGGATCAGTTTTACTCAGTGATCTCTTAAGGTTTTTTTCAATTCAAAGTGCTCATGTTTCTAAACTTGACACCTCCCTGCTTACAGGTTACCAGCCCTTTGCTTGTCATTTGTCTTATGACCTCTTGATAACGTACCTGGATGTTGTATCCCCATTACAGGACAGCTCTCAGGAGCAGTTTTTAGAAGAAGGAGTTCTATGGACTCTTGCCTCACCAGTGAGGGGCTTTTGGTAGTGCCTCATTGTCAGTAAATGATGTCACAGTGTATCTTTACCAGGCTGGGTCCTCTGTTTGAACCTGCCATCTGATCACCCTGAGGCTGTTCTTTTCAAACCTAGGCTCAATCCTGAGGCTTCAGTTGTGGTTATATCAGCTGTTGCTTTATCTCAACACAACCCCAGAGTTCTGGGTTCCTGATCAAATCTGGTGGAACTTGGGGTTCCCCAGAGCCTTTAAGGGAACTGTGCCAGCTCAGCTGTCTTTGCAGCTTGCATACTTTAGGGAAAGCATTCTGCAGAATCTACACCTGCCAACCTGACAGCTGCCAAGCACCAAATGCCACTGTAGCAACTGTTGGCTCAGTCAAGTACAGGAGTCCTGTTGCTTCTCTAATCACTCTTCAAGAGTTAGTTAGCTCGCCTCTAAGAGTCAGCTCTGAGAACAGGTAGCAGATTCAGAAGCACACCGTGTACTTGCTGGTAGATGTGGCAGGAAGCCTACTTTGGCAGTGAGAGTGCAATCAAAGTATTGAAGAGTTTAAAAGGCCCATGCTGGCCACGCTAGCAGTCAGAACTCCTGTAATTTGCTTTAGACGCCCCCTGCTTATCTAGTACTTTGTAAATATACTTCTCCCAGGTGTTGTTTCTGCTGTTGCCCATCGGTGATTTGTACTTTATCTCATTGACACCTGAGCAGACACGTGGCCTGAGGCCATTGTTGGCTTGCAAACTCCCAAACATGAATTTTAGTCTGAAGTTGTTAGCATCCTTTCAGTTGGTGTTCTTTTCTCTACTTCCTTAAGGAATGTTGAGAAAATGCTGGAGAAAGTAGAGTCTGTTCTGGGTACATCTTCGTTTTTCTCATAGTTCTACACATGTGACTTTTTTATGAAACTTGAACTTGCTTTTTGCCTTCTGGGTTGTGAAATACGTGACAGTGAGGTGTAGGCGGTAGCATAGTGAGCAGCTTTCCAAACTGCTTAGACACAGTGGATTTTCCTGCCTTCGCCACATTAGAGTAGAGAAGGCCTCGTAGTGATGTGGGAGCAGCTGCAGCATCTGGTCTTTCTGAACAAACCCAAGCCTTGAGGTGTTTGCATGTTTAATAAATGTGGGAAGGATTAAAAAGCCTAGCAAGTAGACCCATGGAATTCAGTATTTGATTTTAAAACACCTTTTAAAACTTTGAGCTAAATTTTCATGTGAATTTCTACTTGTGGGGCCTGGAGAAAATTTGACTCCTTACAAAGTGAAACCTTTGATCATAGTCTTTGAGGAAATGTTGTTTTTTTTTTCTTTTTTATATGAGCTATTCATTTTTGTTGATAAATTTTATTTTGTAACAGTCCTTTTTCAGTGGGCATAATACTTTCCTTTATTTAAAGAGTAAGTGATGCATCCTATAATGATTGCAACCTATACCATACATATTTTCTGCATTTATAGCTTATCATATTTTTAACAGAAAGGAAGAGTATTTTAATCCTAAATGGAACCAGTGTTGGCCATCGTATTTGATCAAATTTCTGTTTTCTTTCAGTGTTTGTCTTCATTGATAACAGTCATTTACTGTCAATTGCTGTCATCATGATTGGTAATGTTCTTTTATTTCTGCTTTCTTTGCTCAGTATCAAGCTATCCAGTGTTTCTCTGAATTCTTTGTTGTCATCGTTAGGCATAGTACAGTAATCTTTTGTTATAATAATATGACAGAATTTGCTCAGACATTTATCAGTCATTGGGCACATGATTTGTTTCTGGCTCCTCACTCTAGCAAATAGTGCTGCTCTGAATATTTTGGTACATGTTTTTCAGTGGTATCTCACACATTGCGACCCCATTTAGGGTTTTCTTGGCAAAAATTCTGGAGTGGTTTGCCATTTCCTTTTCCAGCTCATTTTACAGATGAGGAAACTGAGGCAAACTGTTGTGATTTACCCAGGGTCACACAACTAGTATATCTGAAGTGTCTGAAGCCAGATTTGAACTCAGGAAAATGAGTCTTCCTGACTTCCAACCCAGTCCTCTATCCACTGCGCCCACCTGATTGTCATTTTAGTACATATAAAACCTTTATTTCTGCCATTGACTTATTTAGGATATAAAATATCCCATAGTGAAATCACTAGACCGAAAGGTGTGAACAGTTTAGAAACTTTTCTTGAATAATTCCAAAATGTTTTCCAGATGCAGTTAGACCAGGAAGTGTACTTTGGAAATGTGAGTGAAAGGTCACTGGTGATGGCCAATGTTCTCTCTAGGAGCTCCTCATGGTAGTAGAAGGAGCTTAGAAAAGTTCCCGTGGTTTGAATAGAGGCAGATGTTCCAGTGCCACTTCAGTGATTGGATGTGCCTTCTCTTCAGAAAAATAAAAACTTGGGGTATGGATGTTGGGGGAGGTAGAGGAAGGAATTAGATTCAAGCATAGGCAAAGTATTTCCTCAGGAACAAACAAGGCCTAACCCTGAGACTGTTACAGGCTTTTTGGAAAAAAGGTAATAGAGCTGGCTGGGGCCTTGAAGAAACATGTGCAACTTAGGCTGATTTTCTTGGAGGTCGCAAGTTGTTTTTTTTCAGGAATTAGAATTTCACAAAGGCTGGGTCATGGTTATAAGTGCCCTGGACTGAGATTCACTTTGGCATACTGTTCTTGTGCCAGCTTGTGTCTTTAGTATCTAAGTAAGGAGAGAAAAGCAGAGTCCAAGCAATGTGCAAGCTATGTAGGGGCGCCAGCTGTAGAGCACACTCCCCACCCCGGTAACATGGTAGCGCCCTTAGCCCTAAGTCAGTAAATGAACTGAGATCAGAATTTTTAAAACTTTGCTTTGTTTTTGCCGTAGATCTCCTAGAGAACTAAGTAATGAAATTTCTCCCTGTTTATTCTATAGCCACTTTCAGATTTATCTTAAAACTACTATCACCTCTAATTTTAGACAAGAGGATATGAAATAAATCAGAAAGTCTCAAGGTCAGTTATACTATTTTGTCATTGATTCATGGTTTCAACAAATCTCCTTCAAAAGCTGTAGTGGTTTGTTGAAGTTTTACATTTTCATAGAATCATAGCAAGATAGCATTGAAAGGCCCTTAGAGACTTTCTCAAGTAATTCCTGGACTGCAGCATCCATCTCCTTGGCACCCCCAAGGCAGGCAGGTACTTTATTGGAAGAGAATTTTTAAGGATTTTGTATTCCCTATAACTTTTAGTCAGTTGTGTGACTATAAAAATATGTGATCTGTGGTAGAATGTTGCTTATGAATGCCTACCTTTCTCATGTCTTTTTCATTACACATGTAAATTGCCCTTACATTCTCTCCCAGATTTTCCTAGAGCTTGGAAAGTAGGCACATGTGTATTGAAATCTTTGTCAGTTTTTTGTTTTTGTATTGTTTTTTTTTTTTTAGTAATAATATCAATGGCTTTTTTTTTTTTCTAAGCATGTACTATTATCCCCTTTTCCAACTATTTTGAGAATCTGTCCTTTAAAGCCTGCAGAAGCCTGTCACTTCCAGCCTGGATTATCTTTGTGGAACTTGGTCCATTCCAGCTACTCTTACTGACTTTCCCCCCTGCTGTTGTAGCCTCTTTCTTCTTGTAGCCAATCAAAGGCTGTGATTTTATACTCAAAATATGGTGACCTCCCTATCATTGGTGGAGAAAGATTTCTTCCACTTGTTTTGCTTGTTATTCTCCTAACTCTTAAATGACCTGGGCTAATTTGTGTTTCTTTCTAAATTTTCTGTAAACCCATTTTTCTCTCCATGGCTTCTCACTGTTCTAAAAGCCAGTATTATTCCTCTTTCACTCTTATTCTCCATAAAGATGTGACAGATGAGTTTACATTTTAAACTGGTGGTGTCCTTGACTGTGGTAAGAAAACCATGTGTTTTCTGGATGAGTATATTTTTCTAGGCTCTTTTGGCCTTCTTGTAACAATTTATTTATGAGTGAAAATTAGGAAACCATGATAGTCTATCAGTGTCTGTTTCTTTATCCATTTCCTATATATTAGCATCAACAGTTGTAAGACTGGTTAGAACAGTTTTAATTGAACAGCATGTCTTCTCATTTTTATTTTTTTTAATATAATGGTGATTTTAACCTTTGCTCTAACAAGTTTGTTGTCTGACTGTACACACAGAGTTTATTTGGATGTTAACTCACATCTGTAACTACTCTATTGCCTGTTAACATGACAGAAATGAAATTTACTGTGCTCGTGTCCAGGGCCTCTTAATTCTGAAGAAAATAATTGTGGCATTAAATCTTTGTCTATTTTTGTTTCTTAATGGTGTACTGTATTTTCCAACATATTTTTAGCCATCTTACCCTATGCCTATCTTTGCATTGACATTACCACATTTTATGTACATGTTTATGTATATGCTGATTTAATTTGGAAGATCCTGTTGAGGTCTTAGAGATGTTCTATCTCCTCATCTGCAACAGGTGTTGGTCCATAACCTGTCATTATTTTTATAACGTTCTTTTTCCTTGTGCTCAGTTCATGGCAAAGGAAAGTGACTAAATGTTCCATGGAATTTTTTTGTTGCCTTTGCACAAAGAGTAAAACCAGCTCTACCAAATTCTTTATTTGTGTCTCCATGGAGAATCTGAAAGTCATGCTTCCCTTTTGCTTCAACTTCTTTGTCTTATGATTTCATTGATAGATATTGTCAGTATTGATCTAGTTCAGTTCCTCCAGTAGTATGTTCCCTTATTGGTCACTAGAAGAGAATCTTATATTTAGAAGACCAATATCTAAGACAGTGTTTTTAAATAGTGTCAGAATGGTGAGATGTTTAGCAGCTTCTATCAGTGCCATAGAGAAGAGGTCCTTTGTATCATTGTGCTTGATTTATTCCATAGGTTGCTTTGACTAAAGAATTCATCGCTCTAAGTGAAGAGCCTTTCTATACCAAATAAATCCTCAGGAAGCATATACAGTCTGTTGCCAGAGCCCTATTCAAAACCTTTCCACTGTGGTAGAAATCTTCCTGAATTCATACTCTGTTGCTATCTGCTGAAATCACTGCTGCTCACCCCACAGTTAAATCACAGTTTGACTCAGCCCTTCTGCTGTATTGCTTGCCATTCCCGCTGGTAAAAAAAAAAATGTACTAAATGTCCCTCGAATTAGAATTAATAATGGACGTTTGTTGAGTTGTTACCAGTGAGGCAAATCTAAGCACGAATATTGGTTGAGTAAAAATTGTTTAATATTTAAAAATTATGTCCAAATTTCACAGCACTCTGAACCTCTTTTTTTCCTTTCTTTTTGGTAGGTGGATTCGCCAATGAACCTGAAGCATCCTCATGACTTGGTCATATTAATGAGACAAGAAACAACAGTTAACTACCTCAGAGAACTGGAAGTGAGTATGGATGGAGCAAAGGCTAGAACCTGCCCCTTGAAGAGATCTTAGAGCACTCCCTTCAGCCTAGGGCTCCTGCTCAGAATAATGTTTGGGTTTTTTGGTTTGTTTGTTTTTTTAATGCAAAAAATAAAGTTCATGGGATTACAAAAGAAACCAAGTTGTATTGAAATACAGTTATTAAAAAAAAAAAACCCAACACTTTTTTTAAGTTCATGAACTCCAGGTTAAGACCCTGCTATAAACAAAGGTGAAAAGGTAGGAGGGAAAGGGGAGAAAGGGAGTTAATTTAATAATACAAAACCCAATCTGAGGCATGTTATAATAACCCAAGGTTAGGAAACCTAGGTTTTTCACTTGACTTGTTCAGTGACTCATTGTAACTTTGAAATGGTCACTTAGTGTCTCTACACTTGAGTTTATGCATTGATGTCAGGAATGTTCACATGTTCACAACCTTTGTACCTCCCAAGTGAGAAAATGCTTATAAAGATCTCTTTGGAAGAAAGATATTGTTGAAGTGTAAGAGATCACTCATTTTAAATTCTAAAATACCAACTAAGGTCTTGTCAATTATGAAGATTTGTTTTGAGGTGAAGCCATTCTTTGGGAAAATACTCTGCACCCTGAAAATGTGAAATTTGTTGACTTCTGACAAAAATCTGTCCTTTGCTTTTTAAGATCTAATTATATTTCCTTTATTAGCTAACTTTGGGCTAAACTTTCTGAAACTGTATTTGCTATAAACAGATTTTATTTCATAGTAACAATACAATATCAGGTTATTTAAGTAAGTTTTCTGATAAACACAAGTGCTTACTGTTTGCCAAGCACTCTGATAAATGCTGGGATTACAAAGGAAGGCAAAAACAGTGTCCTTTCCTCCAAGGCATTCCCATTTTAATATTTAATGTAAATAACTAGGTACATTCAAGAGCTAGGCAGAATAGATAGAAGCTATTCCAAATGGGAACAGCCAGCTTGTGAAGGCCTTTAAATGAAGGCCATTATATGTGATCTTGGAGGTAATATTGAGTTGGGGTGGGAAGATGCAGAGAAGGCAGGGGTGGGAATGGGTCACATGTCAGATCTGTGCTTTAGGTTTGGCAAGTGAAGGAGTGGGTTGAGGCAGGAGACCATTTAAAAGCTATTGCAATAGTCCAGATGAGAGATGTTGAAGATGTATTCTAGGATGGAAGCTATGGGAATGGAGAAAAGGGGATGTATATTCAAGGGGTTGTGGAGGTAGCAACAGGATTGAATCTGTGGGGTGAGTGGGAGGAAGAGTCATGGGTGACCCCAAGCTTTCCCACCTGGGAAGAGGTTGGTGCCCTTGACAGTCAGAAGAAAGTTAGGAAATGGATTTGACTTCAGGTTTTGAGGGAAGAGCATGAAGGTGCAGAAAAAAAAAACTTAAAAAGAAACTAAGCAAATCTGTGGTGGAGACTGGTATAGTATTGGAGCATTTTGGAGTTAGAAAGAGATCATCTTATCCCAAACTCAAAGAGGGCAGCGGCCCAAGATCTAGAGCTCAAATCTTTGGAGACACAGACCATCGCTCCTTGTCCTCCACATTATCTCACTGATTTTTATGAAATGCCTGATTTTTAAGTGCAGAAATAGGACATCTTGACTGTATTGCCATCATATATATTGGTTGTATACAAAATCATGCATACATTTTTCATTTCTTTTGTTCTAGGACTTTTCAGCTTTTTCAGAATTTCTGTGCACAAAGAATAAACCCTTTCCTGAAATAAAACCCTTCTTTCCATAGCTGTTCTCCTATTGCCATCATCCCTTATAAAGTTTGTGATAATACTCATTTTTAAGGTCTTTGAGGACAGCTTTATTTGTAGTTAAATGTTTCCTAATTTTTTTTTTTGCCTTAAATCATCTGGTGTATGTGTCTCATCTTTGAGCACAGGGCATTCAGCAAGATCATGCCACCTAGAAACCTGTCATAAAATAGGGATGTATGTGTGCTTGCATGTACACATGCATTATAGCTGTACATGTACATTTTATATAATTATTGCTGCCCTCCCCCAGCATTTTTTAGAATTTGTTATTGATTTAGCAATCAAAGAATAGGAATAATCATGGCATATATCTGCCTGAGAAAGTCATTGTGGCTAAGTGCATTCAGAAACAGCAGCAATCATCAAGCAAATGTGGTAAGTGGAAATGCTAACCTCCTCCTTATTTTGGTCCATTGTACTGTGCTGGTGGTGTACCAACTGAATACATTTCATTTCTGTTTTCATTTCATTTCAACAGAAGCAATTAGTAGCTCAAAAAATTCACATAGAAGAGAATGAGGACAGAGATACGGGCCTGGAGCAAAGGCATAATAAAGAAGATCCAGACTGTATAAAAGCCAAGGTGCCCCTTGGGGACTTGGACCTGTATGATGGCACATATATCACCTTGGAGAGCAAAGATGTCAGGTAATGAGTTACTCACCCAGCTTGGACAGCGAATGTTAGGAGAGAAACATTGCTTTGCTTGAAAGTAATAGTTTCATTAGAAACCATCATAACTTTATTTAAGTCAGAGATATTTGCTCTCACAAAAATTTGGAAAACTTAAAAATAACACGTTAAAAATAACACTGACAGATGACAGTGACATCTTAATTGTGCCAGACCAGTTTCTTACACATGTACCACAGTGCTGGGTGACCTCCCATTTCCCCTGTTCTTGGTTTCACTCATTTTTCTCCTTGAGCAGTAATGATCTGCTCATAGCTGAAAGTGACAGCTTCTCCTAAATTGGAGCTATCCATCTATAATAAGAGCCATTTCTTTTATGGACCCCTTTAACAGAGAGTCTGGTGAAGTCCATGGACCCCTTCACAGAATAATGTCTTTAAATGCTTAAAATAGAATACATAAGTTTACAAATAAAACCAATTATGAAAACAGTTATCCAAAAAAAATTTTTTTTTTAAATTCACAGACCCCAAGTTAAGACCTCCTCATCTTATTTTAGTTGACATGAAGATTTGTTTGGCTGACTAGGTATCTTCTTTGACCAGGTTCAAATCATCAGTTTTGCTTTTACCTTTGGGTGTGGTTAGAATTTAATTTAGGAACATCAGGCTATGCAGGTAAATTTACATGAAATTCATCTGTAGCTTATAAGTATCACTATTTCTGTTGTCCTTACTATCCTCAACAAGTAGTATTGAGTACCTGCAGCAGTTGAGGTCCCGGGGTAAGCACTGGCTTCCAGAGGTTTAGTCAGGATAGGGGCCAGAATGAGAGGGAGAGAAAGAGTGCCATGGTCTTGGAGGATACACCTCTTTTCTTTTGGTGGGGAAATGAGGAACAACAGGAGTGCAAAGACATTTCACCATCAGAGGCAGGCACATGTTGGCTTAAGAGTGAGGAATGAATTGCAGTGTGCAGTAGATATAAACAAGTGAATGCGATATTAAAACAAAATGTATCAACGTTTATTGTAAAATAAAATCAGCTTTTCTTCAAAGCTTCATAGTTATAGCCAGCAAATTGTTGGATTTTTCATTCAGTATTGCTTATGTAGAAAGGGTAAGTTAAATTTAGCCACTAAACATTTGGAAAAACTGTTGCTGGTGTTCCTTCTTTCAGATATTTTTTGCCATACTTAGCTCATCACCTTTATTTTAAATTCTCAATCTTTGATCCCAAGAACAGCTGTGTTGTTAGAAAGGTAGGAATGTTAACATGCTGATTAGAAGGTGGACGTGTTCTAAGGTTGTAACTCAGCTAAGGAGAGAAAGGATGGCTGGCATAAATCCTCTGGTGTGCATTTAACAAGGGCTTCCCAGATTTTTTAATACATACTTTTTTATTCCAGCCCTGAAGACTATCTAGACACAGAGTCTC
Source organism: Gymnobelideus leadbeateri (assembly GCA_011680675.1). Taxonomy (NCBI): domain Eukaryota; kingdom Metazoa; phylum Chordata; class Mammalia; order Diprotodontia; family Petauridae; genus Gymnobelideus; species Gymnobelideus leadbeateri. The sequence goes on along the minus strand of WOXC01011550.1, from coordinate 533,921 downwards.
CTGTTCCTCCAGATCTTAAGAAACCAGATTGTACAAAAATTCTAGAGCTTCCATACAGCATCCATGCTTTTCAACACTTACGAGTAAGTAGAAAATGACATGAGCTTTTCTGTCCAGTTCTCATTCAACAAGGCCCATTAAAAAAAGAATCACATTCTGTTTCAGATTTCATTTTTTCTATTTTCAAAACAGTTTTGTATAACTTTCCTGGTTTTAAAAATACCTTCACCATATATGCTAGGATTTTTAACAAGTTGTACCTTTTCTATGGCTTGCTTTTTTTTTTATGTATGTTGTAATCCTTTCCCTTCTTCTTTTATAGGGTGTACAAGAAAGAGTTAATCTTTCTGCCCCTCTACTGCCTAAAGAGGATCCAATCTTCACTTACTTATCCAGACGGTTGGGAAGGAGTATAGAAGATATAGGTCACCGCATCCATGAAGGGCTAATGAAGGTGGGGGCTCCCACCTACTTATTTCAGACCCCCAGAAGACCAACCCTCTGTACCTTTCAACTAGTGGTAGTGCTTTTCTGGAAAATATTTGTTTCACTTCCATTTGGATGAATAAGATTATTGTTTAAGTTGACTGTGTAGATACTGAGCATATGATTAATGGAAGACCAAGGAAAAAAGTTTGAGAAAAGTAAGATAGGCCTCAGTTATTTATATGTAGCATTCAAGAAAACATGGATATTTGATGAAATCCTCCAATTTAGAGGGGCCAAAAAATTTTTTTTTGCCTTTGAAATGCATTATATGATTGCTTTTATAACAGATTCAACTTCCTAATTCTGTTTTTCTTTAGCTAATGTTAAAATTAGTTTGTATTCCATGAAGACACACCAAGTATTGGCAGGAGCCCAGGACTATGATGGGTAATGAGGGGAAATTGCCCAGAATTGAAAATATTTCTCAGATGATTGCCTGTGTATAACTGAGTAGACTATTTGACTATTTGTTTTTGCCTTGCAAATTAGCCTAAGCATATATAAGTTTATATGCCCAAGATGGAAAGAACTAGTCTGGGTCCAAAGCAAATCAGTTGTCAAATGTCTGGGAAACTTCTAATGTAAAATGAATCTGGTTACATTTTTGTGAACAAGTTATATCCATTCTTATTAGGCATATCATTATAACAGTAGCCCATTTTGGGAGAAACTTGGAAAATCTGATAGCAAAATGATAGATTTTTAGAATCTTTTTAAAAATTCTCTTTCCAGTCTCAGAATATGTTTTTTGCCTACTTAGATCCAATATGACTATTCAGAGAGGGAGAGATGGGGCAGGGTGGCGGGGGAGGAATCTAAACTTTATGAACACATATATGGGACTTTCCAATATTAAGGTGAATGTAAGTTGATATTACTTTTCTCCTATTTTGTGGTGTAAGATCTAGATGAAAATCAAATGTGTTCTATGAACCCATGGTTTTATTGATTTGATAGAAAACTCCTTAAGACCATTGATAAAGAGACTAGGAACAAAACTGTATAAATGTCAGCTGTATAAATATAATTTCTCTTGGCCAAAAATCTTTATTCTTTACCAAATCATGCATGTACTGAAGGTGTGCTAGATGTCTCTGTCTGTAGATTTATTGAGACAATAAATCCATTAGACTTGTATCCTTCAGTGTTTTTGAATCTCAAATGATTAGTGTTCTAAAATCAGAAAAGCCAGCTGGCTTTTGATGAGCTTTTGTGAAACAGCTTAGTTCCACTAAAATGCTGTGTCTTTCACTAAGCTTCAGAGATATATTTTAAGTGAGCCAAGAGGTTTGAATTGTACTCTAAACATACCTGTGATGAAATTTTCTTTAAGTGACAATGACAATCAGTATGCATTTTTTTTTTTTTTTTTTGCTTTTTTTGGAGGGGTTCCTCCTCCAAGGCAGGGCAGTTGGGGTTAAGTGAATTGCCCAAGGTCACATGACTAGTAAGTGTTAAGTATCTGAGGTCAGATTTGAGCTCAGGTTCTCCTGAATCCAGTGCCAGTGCTCTATTCACTGTGCCACCTATCAGTAGGTGTTTCTTAAGCCCCTAAATCTGTGCTAGGAACTTTGCTAAGCACTGAGGATACAAAGACAAGTATGAGATAGCCCTGCCCTTAAGAAACTTCTGTTCCATTCGTGACAGTACATTGCAGTACAATTGGGCATAGAGTTATTCACCATATCTTGTTGAAACCCGGAAGAGTCACATCTTAATTCAGGTTCAATATAAATCATGAATTTCACATGTTTGAGTCCATAATGTTCACCCACTGTTTTAACAGTCAGCAATGTTTCTTGGCAGATCTAGTCCATATGCTGTCTACTCTGTTTTTATGGCATGTAGTGTTAATTGGTCTTTCTGTTGTCAGCCTTGGCTAATTTGCCTTGCATGGGACTTCATAAGCCCCTGTGTGTTGAGGGCACTAGTTTAGAGCTCCATAAGCTGAAAAATGTGCCTTATGTGCCTTAATTTTACCTTCACTCACTTGCTTTCTAGAACTCTTCTTCCTGGGTACTCTATAATCTGGCCTCGTTTTACTGGCGAATAAAGAACGTACCCTATCAGGTAGTGGAATGTGCGATGCGAGCGCTCCACTTCTCTTCCAGGTAATTTACCTTCTTCTGCTTCTCCGTTAATTAAGACTAGTAAAGAAACAGTATATAATAAATCACAAGGAAGCAGCCCTCCTGAGTATTTGATTGAGCAGACATACACGATGGAAAGTTGACAATGGTATGCAAACATCATGCCCTTTTGATTTCCAAAGGAAAGATGTACGCAGTGCAGAATCTTTCTCCTTAGACTAAGCTTTGTCTATCCAGGAGTCCTGGCAGCCATCCTGGGGAAATCATGATCAGGCTATCAAGTTTAATTTCTCCTTAAGCAGGTAATCCATAGCACATTTTTGTAAGCCATAGAATGGGACCACACCTCATGGTGGGTGATTCTGAATATTGTACCATTCCATTGAGCAAACTTAAATCCCTGCTAAATGCAAAGCACCAGATTCTGGGGGAAATGTAGAGATGAATATGCTCTTGTCACTGCTTGGAGGAGCTTCTCACCTGAGAAACTAAAGCCATTGGAGGTGATGCCAAAGTCTGAAACCCAGAGATCACGTTAAAGGATCATAAGCCTCCCTTTATTAACCTGTCTGTGAAACCTGTCAAAATGACCCTTCAGAACACAGTCGTTCTCTGTGTTCCTTCTCTAGCCTGGGAAATAAACATAGAATCAGGAAGAAGTCTATACTTTCACGTCATTGACAGCAGAAGTTCAAAATCTGGCTGGAGTTTTTGCAGTTATTATCATAAGCACACCAGGAAAAAACAGGATCCCATGAATATCCAGATGTGAAGGAGCCCTGCTCTCCCTAGCAACTGGAGAGTTGTTTTGAGTTCATAGTGGGGGAAACTTTTTTCCCCCTATTAAAACACACTAGTGTTTTTCTCTTAAAAGATACTCTACTTTTTGTTGGAAATAACCCAACCAAGGCAGCAATCCAGACTTGGTCTGTTGCACTGTATCCTGCCAACCTAAGTGCTATTGAATGGTGTTTCTGAGCTTTAATAGGACACATTTGGGAACATCTTGGAGGTTTGAGTCCAAATCATTGATCCTTTCTGAAGCCCAGCTCTGCACTATGTGAGGTTGTGGTAGAGGATGCCCAGTGACATCTGTATTGTGTACCTCACAGGGCTGTTAGGGGTGAGTGATGGAACATTTTGAATTATATAGTACAGTATCAGTTTGAACCAATGTCACCATTAGTATCACACTCTTTGCTGATTTCTTTGGCTGGTTTATGGAATCTCTTAAGAGACTCTGCCTATAAAAAATGGGGTTGTTGTTTTCACTGGTCTAAGTGGCTGGCTTGTTTGCTTTCCATGTCCATCATTAAAGTAAGGTCATGGAATGTATTTGCTACCCTCATCCTTGCTGTTTCTCCTCTTTCAGGCACAATAAAGATGTGGCTTTGGTGAACCTGGCAAACGTTTTACACAGGGCCCACTTCTCTGCGGATGCTGCCATTGTGGTGCATGCAGCCCTGGACGAGAGCGACTTCTTTACCAGCTATTACACTTTGGGGAATATCTATGCAGTAAATACAACTTTTTAATTCATGAAAAAAAAAAGTAATCATTTTCTTTTTTTCTAGCATCACGTCATCTCTCTCCCTCCGTAATTCTTTTCCACCCTACTCTTTCCCCCCACATCCATCCCCCAACACACAGACAGTGTGTAGAGGAACAAAGATTTTGTTCTTTTCAATTGCCCAGCATATTAATATATAATGGCTGTTTTAATTAAGCAGATTAAATTCCATCTCTTTAAACCACCCCCCTCAAAAAAAAATTGGTAAGATTAAGGTTACATCTCTTAGAATAGTATCAGCTTCCAGCTGACCCACCAAATGAAACATCATTTCTTCCAGTTGAGGAGACTAGTTACTCATCAGCACAGTGATCTTCACAAACTAAAGTACAGACATTTTTATTAATCATTTGAAGTTTGGGTAAATTGGGCCATGTCTAACCTAGGTTTTCTGTTTTGTTTTTTCTCTGTGTGTGTTTTTCTCTTGCTCTTCAGATGCTTGGGGAATACAACCACTCTGTGCTCTGTTACGATCATGCTTTGCAGGCAAAACCTGGGTTTGAACAAGCTATAAAGAGGAAGCATGCCGTCCTCTGTCAGCAGAAGCTGGAGCAGAAATTGGAGGCTCAGCATAGGTAACCTGGAGCAGCAGACTTTAGCATGGGCTCTTACTTACACTGTGAAGCTCTGAATCAGAGCTATATGAGGGTTATCAGGCCAGTGCATATATTGATGTCATTTGGAAGTGAGTTTTTAAAAAAATCTTTCTCTTTCTTTCCTTTCTCCTTTCTTCCCCCCAGAGATTCCAGATGGTTTAACATAATTCAAGAGACATAATTATGTCATATCTCTTGTATGAAGTTGTTTGTGGAGACATAGTTTGACAATATATCTGAACTTCTGTTGTAACAAATGGATGGATATAAGAGGATATTGTGTTTTTTTCATCCAAATTCATGAAATTCTGCCTCACCTGACCTGTGTATATACACAAAAGAGCAGCATAGGCCCCATGGGGAGCTGTGAATCCAGTGTAGACTGACCTTGATGCTTTTCAGTCAGATTTTGTTATTAAGAATAGTAAAGAGTATGATTTAAGAGTTCAACTCCATTAAACCCTGGGGAGGCTTCTGTAGAAAACACATTGGAGAAAGTGAGGGAAGTGACTAACTTCAGCTGTCTGGGCCGAGAGCTGATCATCAGTAGCTTCTGGTACATCACGTTCCTGGTCATGGCTTCCCTTCTTTTTCACAAGAGTGAGCCTCTTCACAAAGTTCAGTCTTAAAAGCAAAGTTTATGGGACATGTAACACGTGAATCAGGACAGCAGGAACTTAGGCAGAAAACTAACAATGTTACAGTCTCAGAGGCTTGATGTTTATGTACATTTGGCCTACTGAGAAGGGGCAGGTCAGAATGATAGATTAGACAGAGTCTTGGTGTGAAATCCAGACACTGGGATTGGAAAGCCCTCTCTGCCATCAGCTGTCCATGCCATATGTCCAAGCCATATAACTTTCCCATCTATTTCTTCATTTATAACATAGAGATAAGAATACTTGTCCTTCCTGTCTTGTGGGGCGGTTGAGGGAACCACATACATTGAGAATGACAAATAAGGACAAATGAAGGGCATATATATATTTTATATTCTCATATCCAACCCTCCACTGCCTTCCTGCTTCCATGCCTTAGGGTGACATAGAGATACCCATGTCCATGAGCCTTAAGTTGGAGTCAGTCCTCCTTAAAGATGGACAGACTTTGAGGATAAGCCGAATGTCTTCTATGCAAAGACCAGCTTAGCTACTACCTTCAGATGGTCTCATCACTAGGGTAGTTGCAAAGTGATACTTTCTTGACCAAAGCAGCTCTTGCAGACTGGTCCTTACATCCGAGACAAGTTACAGCATTCTCTGGGAAGCCTGTCCTCCTTCCTCCCAGATCACTGATATCTAAAGTGGAGGATGATGATTATATTTTTGCATCATAGAATGAGAAGGACCAGTGGGAGTGAATGGAAGTTGAGCCAACACAGGTTTTTGTGGACAAGGAGAGTTGCTGGAATTGTGATCTACAGGTCTGCATTATCATATGTTATTTAGAGTAGACTGTCTCAGAAACCCAGTCTGAGAAACTCTGTCTTCATCCTGTGTTGCTGCTGCTGCCCTTTCGGCTAAAGAATGGCCTTTTAGTTTTCTATTATCTTGGTAATTTCATTATAAATGTTACATTTTAAAATCAGAATTTTAAAAAGCCAATGAATTTTTCTGAGAACTGGGAACTCTGGGCATTTAATTGGAGGAGGGTGGGAGCCTTGGTGGGGAAACCATCTTATACAGCTCTAACTTTTTCGTGGTATAAAAACTTTTAAAGATCTCTCCAGCGCACCCTGAATGAGCTCAAGGAGTATCAGAAGCAGCATGACCACTACCTGAGGCAGCAAGAAATCCTAGAGAAGCACAAGCTGATTCAGGAAGAACAAATCTTAAGGAACATCATCCATGAGACTCAGATAGCCAGAGAAGCCCAGTTAGGTAAGCTCTGCTTCCATACAGTCACTGAGACTAGGCTTGACCTGGGAACAAGCTCCTTCAGGGTGGCTCCTGGACGCCTCCCCGCAAGGGCCTTAGCAAACAGAATTTATTTAACTCTTCATTTTGATTCATATCGAAATAAAAACCTTTGTCTGCTAGAAGCTGATGCTGACCGCTGGTTCCTTAGGATGAGTATCCTATGGCCATATAGCAAAGCCAAAGGAGTACTCTTCCAACTTAGGACTGTCTGGGTCTGTTCTCTGGACATGTCCCTCACCAAAGTGTAGGGATGTCCTGGACTATAGCAAGCAGACCTTCCCCAGGCCAGAGGCAAATCACGCCCAGCTTAAGCTGATCCAGGGTATGTCCTTCCCCTGAGCTTCTAATGAAACCGAAGGTTCCAAATCTGATTGCTCAGCATTGAGAATCCCTATTGGCCTCCTTACTTCAAAACCCTCCCCGAGCTACTCTGTCCTCCACATAGCTGTCCGAGTGATTATACAGAAGCACAGATCTGGCAATGTTACTCCACCATCTGTTTCTTCCAGGGTCAGATTGCTCACTCTTCTGTTTAAGGTCCTTCACAGACTAGCACTAACCACCCTTCCCAACCTTTTAGATAATAGCCCCTTTTACACACTCCGGCTCAGCCATGCTGGTTTTCTTTTTTTCACATGTTGATCTCTGTCTATCTCCCTTTTTTTTTTTAAAGCAATTGGGGTTAAGTAACTTGCTCAAGGTTACATGGCCAGTCATTATTTATGTGTGGGTGCTCATTTTCTGAGGCCGGGACCGACCCCGGGTCATCTGGACTCTGAGGCCGGCGCTCTTACTCACTGCCACCACCTAGCCGCCCCAAATGTTTAATTTTCTTTTTTTTTAACTTTTTGGAGGGCAAGTGGGGTTAAGCAACTTGCCCAAGGTCATACAGCTAATTTTGTGTGTGTGTGTGTGTGGTGGGGGGTGTCAAGTGTCTGATGCCGGATTTGAACACAGGTCCTCCTGATTCCAGGGCCGGTGCTCTATCCACTGCGCCACCCCTCTGTTTTTTTTTAACAGACTCCCCCCGAAACCTAGGGTACATTCCCTCCTCATCCCTACTGCTTAGCATCCATGGTTTCCTTCAAAGTTCCCCTCAAGTGACACCTCCTAGACAAGGCCCTTCTTGATTTTTCCGGTTCCTAGAGGTGTTCTATACAACGCAGCCCCTCCTCCCCCTAATTATTTTGTGTCTGTTGTTTACAGTCTTATATATACATGTGTTGTCTCAGTAGGCTGCGTGCTCCATAGAAGCAGCATCCCTTTAATTTTTCACTCTGTACCCTCTGGGCCATGCACAGGGACTATTTATCCCATACAAAGCACAAAATAAAAATGTAAAGGTTGATGGTGGGGAAGTCCCTCAACTGCCCTTCAATTTCCTTTCCCTTCAGAAGTCCTTTGGACTGTAAACCATCCTGGTTACATGGTTTACATGTATCTGTTCTCACAGTATTACTAGTAACTTTGTTTTTCTTTAAGTTCCTGGATTATAGGCAGTCAGATAAAAGGAAGAGGATTCAAGGACATTCAGTGCTTAATCCAAAGCAGTTAATTAGGAACCTGAGTTTCAAATTCTACTTAAGATTCTTACTAATTGTGTGACCATTTAAACTCTCTCAGAGTCACTTTCCTCATCAGTAAAATGGGGACAATCATAAATGCACCTAAATTGTAGGATTGTTGGGAGAATCAAATGAGATAGTGCTTTGCAAACTTCGAAGTGTCATATAGATATTAACTTAGCATTTTTATAATTCATACTTAAATACTGTTGGGACACCCATGGTTTGAATCTAAGTGTTTCAGAGTGGTCATTTGCCTTGTGAGATCTTTCAAATGGAGAAGTATGTAAAGAAAATGCTAGGCAATGAATTGTCCAGTCTCTTAGTATCATTGACTCATAAGGCTTTAGGGCTGTCAGGAATCGTCTAATGCAAGCCTCTCATTTTTCAAATGAGGAAACTGAGGCCCAGAACAGTTAACTACCTTCAACTAAGAACATTTTTCTCTGTTGTTGACTTTTTTTTTTCATTTGTGGCCTTACTTTCCCCTCCCAGGGAATCATCAGATATGTCGTCTGGGCAACCAGCAGCATAGCTTACATTGCCAGTGGGACCAACCTGTCCGCTATCACCGTGGAGATATCTTTGAAAATGTAGACTCTGTTCAGGTGTGTTCCTTATCAGTCTCTTCACTACTGCTGAGCTTCTCCCATTTGAGAGCGCTCTTCCTTTCATGCTTTCCTTATAGTTCAATTGGCATTTGTTCCCCTCTGAAGTTTAGAGCAGTTTTAGTAACATCTTGATCAGATTTTGATTATTTGTTATGACTTCTGAAGCCAAATATTGTTGGACCGCAGTGATCCATATTACAGCTTTGCAGCCTGAATATTAACTACAGAAATGCTTTCTCATGATCAACTTCATTCTTCATTTCATCCTTGTCTCCTTTCTTGTGAGCACAGGGTGGGAGTCAAGATTGGGGTGTTTTTTGCTTTTTAAATTAAAGTCTCCACCTCCCATTTTTTTTTTATTCTTTTTGTTTTGTTTTTTGGAGGGTAGTTGGGGTTAAGTGACTTGCCCAATGTAACACAGCTAGTTTTTGTGTTAAGTGTCTGAGGCCGGATTTGAACTCAGGTCCTCCTGACTCCATGACCTGTGCTTTATTCACTGTGACACCTAGCTGCCCCATCCCATCTTCTGTTCTTAATCTGGCAAATCAAGCACTATCAATTACAAACTTGGAAAGGGAACTAGTTGCCATTCAGCCCGTTCTCTGAATTCATCAGCCATCAGAATCATTCGTTTTATTGCCACAGCCCCAAAAGCCAACAAAATTATTACTGACATCAGTCAGTATTTATTCAACATCTGTGTGCAAGGTATTGTCTTTGCCGCTAAAGATACATAGAGAAGTATGAGAAATCCCCTGCCTCTTGAATTTACAACCTAATTAATTGGAAAAACAGAATCTAGTTAAATAATATTACAGACAGAAGGAAATTACTAAATAGAAGTATGGGTCCCAGTTTCTTCTTAGAGAGTCAAATAAAAGAGTTGGTGGAGTTTGTTTCGTCATGTGTCCATAGGCAGAACTAATTACCAGGGGCATTCAGTCATCTCATGTTGCAGTGGGGGTGATGAGCACTGGAAAAAGAGCCCTGTGACAATCATTGTAGTTTCTGGTCAAACATCTGTTACAGAGCACAAGGATTTCGAGAAATTTCATGAAGAATTCAATTAGACTGCAAATTAAACCAACATGTACTTTAAAACTCAATGTCTTCAATGTTAAAGTAACTCTAAGGCAAGGTAGAGAAAAAATATATATTTATATTTTTTTAACTGTGATTCAGGAGTAAGAAACAGTCATGGTCTAGGGCTTGTAGATCATACACAAAGTATCAAGTATATATGATGAATGTTATCTCATAAAAACAAGTTGAGAGAAGCTAGAAATGGAAAGCACCAAAAATTAAATTGAATTTATTTTAATAAATAGAAAAGCAGGGGCGGCTAGGTGGCGCAGTGAATAAGAACGCCGGCCCCAGAGTCAGGATGACCCGGGATCAGTCCCGGCCTCAGAAAATGAGCACCCATACATAAATCATGACTGGCCATGTAACCTTGAACAAGTTACTTCACCCTAATTGCTTTAATAAATAAATACATGAATAAATGAAAGAAAGAAAGAGAGCAAAAGAAAGAAAGAAAGTAAAGGATAAAGTAAAGTAAAGCATAAAGGCTAAATGGAACAAGGATTCCCAGTAGACAGTGAGGCCCTCGGATACCCTCGTTGGTAAATAAAATTGTGCTGACTGTATTAGACTCTGAAATATTGCATGACCTCCCAAATGAAAGGAAGGAAGGAAGGAAGGAAGAAAGAAAAGCACTGGTTGGGAGTTGTTTCTAAATTTGGGACTGTTTGTTCGATCAGACCAGTGACATTAGAGGTCAGACTCCATGGCTGATTCAAGAATATGAGAAGAACAGCTCCAGCACAATTGAGGCAGCTCAGTCTAATCTGACCTCTTTAAACCAGGTATTGAAACCAAAAAATTGGGAAATGGATAAATTGACATTGGAAAGGATCATCACCATTTCCTAAGGAAGTTTAATAGATACAGATCAATTGCTGCAGTAGAGAGGTGTTGATGAAAGGTAACACTGATTTCGAACATGAAGTTCATGAAATCTTGGTGTGGGTAGGGGAAGATCTGTGAGGATCATCAGCTCAAAACAGTGGAGGGAGAAGCAAGTTTTCAGAAAGCTTGGTGAGAGACATAATTAGGAAATCATCCTGAACACACTTTTAAGGCTAGAACTAGAAGAAACAAGAAGACTGGAAAAGATTTGCAAAGATTTCTATAGTAAATTCTTTTTTTTCTTCACTGGTAGTGGCTCTGCCATATTTAGACTCAACTTCAGAGCTTGTGTGTTGCATGAGCACGTGGAAATTGCACTTAGAAGGAAAAACCAAAAAGAGTAGTTGGACTAAACCAATTTGTAATTATGAGCATATCAAACTGAGTGAAAACAGAATTCAGAGGTTTGGAAAATATCTTAGGTCTTGTTACTATGAAAAACAGTGAGGAAGGGTAGGGCAAAGATACTCACATACCAATGATCCCATCTCTATAGAAGTGGAAGCTGTGTTTGGTGAAAGTGTGAGAAGAGTATAGGGGGTCCTCTAGGACAAGTGATTCTCTAGCAGGTCACACCTTTATCATCACTCATTGACCAAAAGGTGAGCAATCCCACCTGCTGCTGACTGTAAAAAAATTTTCTTTCAGAAGACCAAGATAATATCTCAGAGGCTCTCCTCCATGCAAATGTCAGAATCATACAGTATTCCTTGAAAGAGAAAACAGATAACTTTGATCTCCTGGATATTACTATTAAGAAAGGGAAACATAAATGTTTGCTACTTTCACAGAGGATGGCCAGCATAAAGGCTAAATGGAACAAGGATTCCCAGTAGACAATGAGGCCCTCGGATACCCTCATTGGTAAATAAAATTGTGCTGACTGTATTAGACTCTGAAATATTGCATGACCTCCTAAATGAAATTCATAATCACACAAAAGACTGTAGCTTAACTATGCAGACAGAAAAACCAAGTGGATGAAAAATGCTTGTTGTTTAGACTTCAATATGCCATTGGATAAACAGGCCATGTAATAGCCCTAGATGCTGTCCATTTCAGTGAGTTGGGCCCAATCAGACAGGTGAAGGAGAGCAAGCTATGCTGCCTTGAGGACATTTTAGATTGCTTTTAATGATCCCCAGCTTTTCCATGAAACAAAGGCTCATCTAAAGGCTCATCTTTTGTAAGAGTATTCTTCTAGTGAGGGTTTATACTGTGAATAGCAGCAATCTGTGAAGAATTAAAGTTGAGGTAGACAGTCTACTTAACATGTCTCCTTTGATACATGTCCATCAATTTGGGCTGTCGGTACAGCATGAGGCAAAAACCATTAAAGTGAAGGGTCTCCTGGAGGGCTAGAGAAAGGCTCACAGTGCCCAGAAGGCCATGAGACTAAAAGAGGTATTTGTCTTAAAGCAAGAGGGGGGTGGATACCTGAGGAAGAGCCTTGGAGCTCTGAGGGGATCCACGTAGTGTCACTCTTAATCCTCTAGGAAGGAGCTTAGCATTTGGGGGGACTCCATGTTGAATATTTCTGGGAATACAGGGACAGCATCACACAGGATGAGAAGGTGTGGCTAGGTTGCAATTTGTAAATACAGAGGGAACACACACTCACATTGATGAAATTCATGCTTCACTGAAGCATGAAAACAAAGGTGAAGTGGGGAATGAAATCCTAGGCTCTCAAGATTGGGAAGAGGCCTTAAAAGCAGCCTTGTCTAACATCAGTCTGATATTCTTGGCAAGCCATCATCCACCCGTGTTTCTGCGATTGACCAGGTCTCCCATTTAGCCAAGAGACTGAGTGTGATGGAGGCTTAGTCATAGAAAAAAAGCAGAAGAGGACAGTTGTACCCTATTTCTCTCTTACCCGCTGGCAAGGCTGATTGGAAACTGACTATAATTAGTATCCATACTTGCTTTCTGTACCATTTCTAAGGAATATCCCAAAGGAAGTAATATGCACTATTCATTCCCTTTTAGATAGATGTAAGGACTGTATTTGTTGAATCTGGTTTCTGACAGTTTTCATATTTACCCACTTTAATGGTCCTTTTATACCTTAGTCATGGCCTGTGAAAATCTCTCCACATATGTGAAGATGCATACATTTACTTGGATTTTTTAAATACATTTTTACTAATATCTTTATTTTTTATTTCACCCTGCCAGACAGCCATCCCTTAATATAACAATGAAAAAGAGGGGCGTGGGGTACATCTCAATAAAACCAACTAATACGTTAGAAAACCATTGCGTGCTGGGTTTCAGACTCTTCCCCGGTGATGCCTTCTCATACCTCGTATTTGGGGCAAAATTTGGGCTTACAATTTCATAGTATTCTATTTCAATTATTTTGTTTGTTTTTTCCTTTTCCATAGTAGTCATTGTGTATATTGTTTTCCTAGTTCACTTTATTTTGCATTACCTCTTCTAAATCTCCCTATGCCTGTCTACATTTTCCATATGCATCATTTCTTATAGTATAGTAATATTTTAGTACATTTATTTCATTGCTATATTTAATACATTATTATAACCTATTTAGTTATTCCCGAATCAGTAGGTATCTAATTTATTTCTAGGTCTTTGCTGCTACTGTAAAAACGTGCTGGCTATAGATATTTGGTTGTATATAGGGCTTTTCTTTGAAGTATATATGTTGTATTAGAATCTCTGAGTTAAAAGGTATGGACATTTTAGTCACTTTCTTCACATAATTCCACATTGTTTTCCAGAAGGTTTGGACCAGTGCATTAGTGTTCCTGTCTTTTCATAACCCTTCTTTTGTTTTGATTTAACTTCTTATTTTATTCTCCAGTTTGGTGAAGATTCATCCACTTCCAGTATGATGTCTGTGAATTTAGATCTTCATGAAAATCAGAGTGATCTCAGCCATTCCTCCAAGTCTTCCCCTGTGCCCCATTCTGTTCTCTGGGTTTGGGGCATGGAATCAGATGCATATAGGGTAAGTACAAAGGAAACCTCTCTTCTAAAAGCAGCATTATTTAACTACTGACATTCAATACAAGTCAATAAAACACGTCTGCAAAGGCTTCTGCTAGTCATATAAGATTAAAAAAAAAACCCACAATCACTGTCCTTAGGATCAGAGTCTTGGTGGAAGACAGGTGAAATAAGTCCAGTATGTAAATATGATACAGTATATACTCTGATATGTCAAATCAGAGGCCTAGAGAAATTGGATGAAGAAGAGATAGACTACTTCGTTTTTATAGAAAAGTTTGTACTTCTGGTTCTGGAAGGAAGAGGATTTTAAAAAATTGATACCTTTTCATTTTCATATCACATTTCCTGTTTCTAAATATATTCCTCCCCCATCCACACAGTGTGAGCCATTTCTTGTAACAAAGCTTAAAAGAGGTAAAAAACAAAACAAACCAAAAAAAAACCCCCAGCTTATTGAAATTAACTAACATATCAACCATGGCTAACAATATAGATGCAATATTCTGTACAATGATCTCTCACCTGGGGGTGTATTTTTTTTCTCATTTTACTCTTATTGTTATTGATATGTTTTTATATCACCTTCAGTTGTGAACATATCCCTCCCCTCTCCCCTTCCCAGAGCAGGCAAAGTTTTGTCATTTTGGGTTTTGGGAGCGGAAGCAGTTTGGCCTAACCAAGTCATTACATCATTCGTGTCTGATAGTTTCTGTAATACATCTCACCCATAATCCCCTACCTCTGCAAAGAAGGGAGACGGTATATTTTGTCCGCTCTTCTTGGTTAAGCTTAGTCATTATTATGCAGAATTCTTATCATCATTTACAATGTTTTCCTGATTCTGCCTACTTCTTCCATTGCTTCTCTCACTTCTTTACATTCATTGTTTTTTTACAGTGCAGGATTCTTTCACATTTATGTACCACAGTCCCTAGTTGGCGGATATCTATTTTATTTTAAGTTCTTTGCTGTTACAAAATGTGCTATAGTTAATATTTTGGCACATATGGGACCTTTCTTCTACCTCCTTGGGGAGACATGCCAAACAATGATGATATCTTTGAGTTCACAGGGTATGTCTATTTCAGTCACTTTGTTGAATGTAATTTCAAATTGTTTTCCAGAATGGTTGAACCAATTCACAGGTACACCAACAGTAGAGAGCCTAGCAAGAGAAGGATTTTTTAAGTCAGAGATATTAAGGGGAATGTGTTCTTAGCATGGAGGAAGAGCGGAGGGTGTTTGAGGGAGGCAGCCTGTACAAACATATGGAACATGGAAAAGGGACCCTACAAGCTGGGGTTGGTGGCACACTTCTGGGGAAGCTGAGGATGATGAATCTCGGGCTCAGGACTTCGGAGCTATAGCAGACTAAGCTGATTGGATGTCCACAGTAAGTGCAGCATTAATATGTATAATGAGCCCCCAGAAACAGTGGGAGGGAGCAGGTGGGACTACCAGGTTGTTTAAGGAAGGGCCAAGGGACCCAGGTTGGAAAATGGAGCATATCAAAGCTCTTGTGCCATTCAGAGTAGTACTGAGCCTATTTGTGGCACCTCAGCTGACAGTTGGGTAAAATAGGGAGACCAGGGACAGCCAGACAGAAGAAAGGAGAGTCGGAGGGAAGTGCAGGATGACGGCAGGGCTCATTGATCCAGTAGGAGAGGGATGTGGACTAATGTTACTGAGTTTGATTGAAGCCAGATTGTGGAAGGCTTCACATACTAGGCTGATAAGGTCCTGTAGAACCACAGAAGGTCTTTGGGAAGGAGGTTGATATTGTCCAAAGTGGCACATATGAAGGTATGGTTTAGAAAAGGGAGAGACTAGAGTCAGAGAGACCATTTATGGGGATATTTACAGGTGATGTGAAAATTCCTGCCTTAGTCTCAATGACCAAGAGGAGAATGTTATAGTCAACAGACACAGGAAAATGGGAAGGGAGCTGGACGTGTTTGGGGCAGAGAAATAAATGTTTCCATTTTGGACATTCTGAGTTTGAGTTATCAGCAGGACTTCCAGGCAGAGCTGTTTGGCAGACTTAGAACAGTGGGCCTAGAGCTCAGAAGGTTGCTTTGCTGGTGCATAGTCAGCCCTGGGGACTGGGTGCACAGAGATGCAGATACTTCCATTGACAATGGTGGTAGTGGATGAAATTAGGGCTGAGTTTATTAGATTAGAAATTAGGGCTTAGTTTATTATTATTTAGGTCAATGAGTTTATTAGAATAAACTGATAGGAAACTTCCTTTATTAGGAATGCCTAACGAATAGGGCTGAGAACAGCTTTCTGTAGGGGCTGTCTGTACATGGGCCCAGGAAAATGAACCAGCCAAGAAGCAGCAGGGGTCAGACAGAAGGAAGAACCAAGGACAACGATATTACCAAGGCCAAGGAGAAAGTATCATAAAAGAATGAATGGATAAGTGCGTCATCAGTCACGTTGCTGATGACCTTGGCCCAATACTTAGCTCTGCATCCTCTAAGCCTCCAGAAGTTTGTGGACAGGGTTATAGAAAGTGAATTTGTTCTTTTACCATAGATACAAAAACATCAAAATGATTGGGTCAGAACACGTGTGTTCCTTCTCCACCCTTGCTCCCCATGGTCATTTCATGGCATAGAAAATACTAATGATGCCAGCTGTCATTTATTTATGTAGCACTTTGAAATTAGCAAAGTACTTGATGTGCATTTACCCATTTGGTTGACAATCCCTTTGCTTAAACAATGCCTATCAGTTCAAAACTGAGCTAAGAGTTTGACATGCTGATATTAATATTGTTCTACAAAAAGTAGCTTTTTCTCTCCTCTTAGTCTATTTTTGTTACTTTATCAGTTCATTTTAGGAGGTCAGTGAGTTTATTAGAATAAACTGATGGGAAACTTCCTTTATTAGGACAAGCAGCATATTCTGTGGCCCAAAAGAACAGACTGTGCAGAAAGCTACCCCGCAGTCCCGCCTGGTGATGAACTGCCAACATATTTCTTGCCTCCAGAAAACCGAGGACTCAGGCAAGTGATAAGAAATTGAGCAAAGCACTTGATTCTGCATGATTAGTAATCTGACCACAAGCAGGCAATTTCATTGAGATGACCAACCTTCACTTAAGAAGGGGAACATTTGTTCCTGTAGAGATCTAAACCTTGTTCCCTTTTCCTGTGGCAGGACTCGCACAGAGCTGGACCTGGGCCTTTTGGGAGGAGAGGTCCATTCCCCAGACTGCTCCTCTGCCACTGGTCTCCGGAACAGCCGGACTCCATATCTTGAATTTAAAGAACTAGACAGTCATCTGGACCTGAAATTCAAGATGCCAGATGACTATGCACGACAAGTAAGGCAGACTTCCCTTCACAATAGTTGCTTTTGTTCTGACTGGCCTTTTGTTACCATCTTCTTCAGCAGAGCGATGGGTAAGACCAAATGCCAAGTAGATAGACCCTGAAGCTGAGGGTCACAAACTTTGGGAGTCAAGGGAAAAGGAGGAAATGCCCAGGTTCCACAAATGCCCATGGGCCCAAGTGCTCTTCCCTGCAGCTGTAGCTTGTTCCTCAGCTCCTTCCCATTGATCCCAAATATCAGTAGGACCAAGATGTCTGTCCATTTCTCCAGTCTTTTGAAGCATCAGATCCCAGGTTTGGGGAAATGGTTGGGCTAAATGATATAATTAATGTCTGTGGGCTTATTTTACCTGAAGTGAGGAGAGCCTCTAACAGCTAGATAGCATGTGGTATGAAGAATAGTACTACTGGAGTATGTGGAGGGAATTCTGTGTGCACAGGAGTATCAAGGGGTAGAAGTAAGGGATCCAAGGCCAGCCAGAGAGCAGCGTGGTGCTGCCCAGTCACCCAGATGAAAACAACTTAATACACAGCAACAGATAAGCAATGGCAGATTGCTCTAATGCAAACTAAGGACCTGAGTACTGTGGGTGATGCAGAGCAAAGGAATAATAGATATGAGGTGGGATTGATCACAGATACATGTTAATTAAAAAGCAGACTGTTAGACTGTAGACTTCAGATTAATATCCAGAAAGGATCACAGATTTTTACCACATCAGGTATTGAATGCAGTTTTGGATAAAATTTCTCACTCATTTCTTGACCACCAGGCCATCTGTGGATAGAGGCATAGATAGACAGGACACCTTTCAGTTTTGCAGATAGTGCAAACCTGGAAAAGCTAGCCAAGTCAGGATCCAAAAAGACTGCCACAGGCTAGAACGTTGAAAGTGCATCAAGATGAAATCGAGTCTTAGACTTGAGCTTGCCCCTTAGATTCCAAGTCCAGGGACTCTTTCCTCCATACCACCAATCCAACATTGTAAGCATTCCTGATAACTTACATGTACGTAGTGCTTCTAAGATTTACAAAGCACTTTCTTCACAATCCAAGGCAAGTTCTTCAAGTATTATCACCATTCTACAGATGTGTGAACCAGTCCCAGAGGAGTTAAATGATTGCCCATGATGAGCGAGTTGCTATGTGTCTGACATGGGACCTGAATGTCTCTGTGGCCGGTACATTATGTCCTGGTGCCTCTCTCCCATTTCTAGAGAGCCCTCCCTTTGGGAGGGAGGCAGTGTGGTATAGTACAAAGAATGCAGAGACTGACTTCAGATCCCACATGTGACCCTGCATGGGATCTCTCTGAATCTGTTTATTCATCCATAGAATGACCAAGCTGGACTAGCTGGCCCAAGGGCCCTTCCTGCTCTTAAGCCAATTGCTCTACATCAAGGTAGCAACGTGCTTCATTTTTGTTTCCAGACACCTTTTAAAGGTTATTCCTCGTGTTTTAAGTGTCAGCTTTGTGCTTTTCAGATTATGCTTTCCCGTATTAATAACTACACTATCACAGAGGAAGAAATAGGAACGCTCTTATTTCACGCCATCAATAAGGTGAGTAAAGACTACCCTTTTACTGGGGAACCTGAAGCTCAGACCCTTGGGCATGACAACCAAAAGCCAAATTGAACTTCATAGACTCCAGTCTGCTCCATGGTGGGTCTGCTTCCACTAATAGGAGTGTCTGGGCCACGTGCTTGGTTTTTTCCTTAGCCAAATGAGCCTTTGTGGTTCATGTTCAATGAAGCTGGACTCTACTGGCGAGCCCTGGGGAACAGCACGTTTGCCATCGCCTGTTTGCAGAGAGCTTTGGATTTGGCTCCCCCTCAGCACCAAGACATTCCTCTTGTGAACCTAGCCAACCTCTTGATGCATTATGGTCTTCACCATGAAGCTAGCAAGCTGCTCCTCCAGGCTTTGGCCATCAATGGCTCTGAGGTGAGGCTTTCTATGTCTTGGGAACTTGCCAGCCTGTTTACTGGCCTACCCACAGGTATGTTTTTCTGGGCCATGCCTCTGATTTGCAGGAGCTACATGGATCAGACAAAGCATGTTTGTGTGCATGTGGTTGTTTGTTTCCTTTTAAAATGAATGGAGGTTATGTTGGTGCCATTTTTTAAAGGTAGGTTTCAGTGAGGATGACGCAGCAGAGGACTGCCACCTGTCACAGCTGAAATCTCCAGCAGTCAAGGCTCCTTCCCACATGAGACATCATGACTTCTTAATACCAGGACTAGCTTTAAAGCTTGGTTTGGGGATCTTTTTGTCTATACAAAGCCTGGCCAATAAGAAGAGGTGTTGTAGAGTCATTTCATTGATGTCTGAATCTTCATGACCCCATTGGCATTCTTTTTTTTGCAAAGATACTGGAGTGATTTGCCATTTCCTTCTCTAGCTCTTTTTATAAATGAGGACACTGAAGCAAACAGCGTTAAGTGACTTGCTCAGTCACACAATAAATGTCTGACGTACGATTTGAGCTCCAGAAGCTCAGGTCTTCCTGACCCCCAGCCCAGCACTCTACTACTTGTGCCACCTTGCTACCCAGGAAAAGATGAGGAAGTCTTCATTCATCTGTCGCCCTCATTCTCTGACCTGCAGCCCCTGAAATGTTAAGCCATTTCTTGTATTTGATAAATGAATGTGCATTTAACCTGATAAAGTAACTAGGGTCTCGATGTGTAGGAGCGATGTCCCCAAAGATGCATAAAAGATGACAAGACACAGCATGATGTGGTTTAAAAGACAACTGACTTAAAGTGAGAAGGCTGGCATTTTCCTACTGCCTCTGGTACTCCCTTTGTAGGCAGGTGATTTCTTGGCTCCAGGCCTCAGAATCTGCATCTCTTAAATGTATATGTTTGAACTGAAACATCACTAAGGCTTCTCCCAGCTCCACATCCTGGGATTCCTTTTTTTTTTTAAAGTTAAGGAAAAATCATCTGGCACAGGAAGAGTGTGTGGCCCCCCCCCCCCAATAATATACAAGTTTACTTAATCTCAAATTTTGAAAAATCCTGGATCCCTGTACTTCCTGCTGCAAATCAAATTGTCAAAGAAACTAAAGAACAAGCAAGCAGTAGATGATATGGCAAAGAGAGCCCCTTCCCCCCAAAGAAAAAAACTTACCCCAAGTGGATTCTTGAGGCTGCTTCTTTGAGTTAGTTTTCTGTTACTTTCCCTGGGAGCTGGAGGGAAGAGGAATATAGCAAAGGAAGCATCAGTATATTCTCCCCCAGAGTAATTTTACCCATGAGATTACTTGTCTATCCTGTCTCCTCTGCATTGGGGCCCTTCCCTTACTCTACTACAGTGCATGTCAAGTCAGTTCAGGGGCACAGACCATTTTTAACTGCTGTGCAAGGGAATTTCAGGGTCTTTGCAGAGCTCTACAGATGAGATAGATTATAGCACAAGATTATAGCTTGTTAACTTGGCTCTGTGCAGATTTAAAACATTCTCTTCCAGGCTTTCCCCTATTTCCAGGCACTGGGCTTCTCTTTTGTCCAGACTTTGGAGTGTGCTGGCCACTTTTGCTATTTCACCTGACTTCCAGGTCATAGTTTTGCTTAGCTCCTTAGATTCCCTTGGAAAAGTAGGGTCTTTTTTTTTTTTTTAACGGATCCCAAAGACACCATTGTGGCTTTCTGTTGACATCACATTTCTTTCATTTGACTGAAGCCTGACTCAGCTAATAGTCTTTGTTTTGCCCATAGATACTCTCTGATTAGTCTTTCCCCTGTCCTTGGATCCAAGAGAGCTAAGTCACCATTCTGAATTCTGGATTCTTCCCAGGGTTCATACTGCTCTTCTTTATCCAGAATGCTTATGAATCCAAAGGCCCTCCAGAAGTTCCAGTTACTTCACAGTAAATAAAGAAGGCCTCCTTCAGTCATTCCTCATACGATTCAGTAGTGTAGCATTGTCAGTCCTGGGAGTTTTGGGGTCCATCAATGGTGACTTAAGGAGAGAATTTTCTTTTAGGAGGAGTAGAGAAGATTGCTAAGAAAAACAATAATAATTGCATAGGTTTGATTAGAGATATAGATGAAGTTAATAAGTAAAAGGTATTGTGTTTGCTTTGACAATTCTACAGGGGGGGTACCTGGGGAAAGCTTCAGGAAAAACACATGCGGTATAAAACATTGAACATATAGAATGTAGCTGCTGCCTCTGCTAACCAGACTGAATTCCCACACAGCCTTTGGGGACTAATTTTTTTCCTCTTATTCTGTAGAGTTTGCCAATAAATTGAGTAATCAGAACAGGATGGCAATTGAGACAGGATGAGTAATCATTGAGAAGGCTGTTTTGAAAATTAAACTATCTCAAGTCAGTTAAGTGCAGGCTCATTTCTAGGTCAGAAACTGACCACAAGCGAGTAGAGCAGCCCCTTGGTTCCCTCCATCATTCATGCATGAATACTTTCGGAAGACCACATCACTGGGACTTGCCAGGGGAGTTGTGAGGCAACTTTTTTTATCCAAATGGAATGGCATCTTAAAATAATAAGCCAAAGGCAATCCATGAATGCAAATTCCCATTTAATGAAGTAATTGGCTGCCCCAGCCCATTAGCATGGTCATTATTCTGGCTAAGTTAATTGTAACGCTTAGTATCTTTAAGCAAACTCTGAAGATGCTTTCGAAATCCGAGTGTCATGCTTAATTGTGGATTGGGATTTAAGCCACTAAATAATATTCAAACTGTAGTCTGAAGAGAAGAGTGCTCACAGCCTGAGTTAAAGTTGGGAGAGTTTTGCTGTCCTTTGCTTTGTTACATTGAGATGTTTCTTAGGAGTTAATGCTAGTGTGTTAAATGTCAGTTTGCTGCTGTAAACCTGGATCGCTGATGGCCCAAGTTCTGTTTTCACATTATACTTTTGTCCCACTTAATTGAATTATTGTTGGAGGAAGAGGAGAGTGAGTGAAGGGCATTCAGTAATAAACAGGTTAAAATTCAGTTGTGTTTCCTTCAAGTAAGGCAGTTTTTAATAATGCCATAATCTTGCAGAAAACAGTACATCGAATTGGTAAAGTGAGCACCCGATGTAACTTTATATGGCCCTCTACCTCAGTTTCCTCCCTTCCTGTCCCCCAACTTCCCATTCCACGGGCAAAGCTCAGAGGTCAAAGAAGAATCTATTGAAATAATTCATGCTTAGTGCCTTTTGTGAGACTGTGTATTATAAGGACTAAATATAAACATTCTCTGAAATCATCCTTCAGAAGATGATTTCCCTACTTAATCACAAGAACATTAGGCATGCATATTTTTTTTAAAGGTGAACGGCTCACAAATGAAGGTTATTGGCTGCTCATCAGAAATAAGGTATCCCCTGCCATCCTGCATTTAGGAGCAACTTGTGCCAGTGAAGTGGCCGCTCATTCCAGACTTTCTTGAGAAGTCTATACTTTCTAGGGGAAAAAAAACCCAGGAGGTATTTTGGAACTTGAAGAAAAAAGGAATTCTCTACTATACTTACTTTGGGGTTTCTTTTCTTTCTTTTCAGCCCCTGACCTTTCTGAGCCTAGGAAATGCCTATCTTGCTCTGAAGAACATCAGTGGGGCGATTCAGGCCTTTCGTCAGGCTCTGAACGTGACAACCAGGTGCCTGGAGTGTGAAGGCAGCCTGAAACTGGTCCGCTGCATGCAGTTTTACCCGTTTCTATACGCCACCCCCTCATCTGCGTGCAGTGGTAAGCAGCCACCAAGTGTTGGCCAGAAGGCGAGCTAAGGCCCACCGGCCTGCCTGCCAGCCTTGCTGGGATGGCCAGGCTGGGTGGGGGGGGCTTCTCCTGAGAGTTCCCTGCTCTTCATGATGACCATAATTATGACAGTTATGGAAATTTTGCTACTTAGAGTTTTTCTCCATGCAGTGAAACTGGGGGGGTGAGGCTTGTGCACAGGTCTCCCACCTGGAACAGTGAAGTGCTTAGTGAACCCTAAAACCTGCCCCTTAAAGGATGATGCCAAGGGCTGCCATTGCATCTTTTAAAGTCATAAATTGTGATGAGAGTTTTTCCTCCCTCCAGTAACAGGAGGTGGGTGTAGAAGGGCAGAGGAAGCCCAAGGTACCTCAGACAGCCAAACTTGAACACGTGCTTATAAACAGGAGGGCTCGGGTGCAGATTCGGTGAGCAGTCTCTTTTATGCTCCCACACTGATGGAGAATCATTTGTTGCTTTAATCTTCATTCTGTAAAAATCATGGTTGAGGGGACCCTTTCAGAAACATCAGGCAGCCGGTTTCCTTGTGCCCTTGAAGTGGGCTCTGATTTGTGAGCACGGAGCTATTTGTAGCCAACTTTACAGGTAGATATGTGATTCTAAAGTGATGAATTTACCACTGCTTCTTTCTTGTTTAGATCTACTAGCCCAGTTGGTCTTTGTTTATTTTTGAGGCCTTTCACAGTTTAAATTTTGAAAATGTATGTGGGCATCTGAGTGCAAAAGAAATAGACAGCTGGTGAGGAGGCAGAACCGAATGTCATATCAATGACTAAGAACTTTTGTAATTACTCAGATGCATGAAAGGTGGTGATAACCCAGCAGCATGAAGACTCCCTGCTGTATAAAGCAGTCCTAGGGCCATAGAGCTGGAAGTTGTCTGAGAGATCATCCCAGCCAGCTCTCATTTGATGTATAAATAAACCAAGTCCCAGAAAAGTTAAGGGATTTGTCCATGGCCTCAGCCCAAATTAGCGGCAAGATTCAAAGTAGAGTCCAAATCTTCTGACCTCAGGCCTATGTGCTTTTTCCACTCTACAGTACTGGTCAGTATGTTTATAGACTGCAGTCCAGTAGTACAGCTGGTTCTCATATGACATTTAGTGGACCTTTCCACAGACCTCTCCCTCCTCTCTTGGGGCCCTATGTGGCCCTTCTGTGCTTCACACCTGGTATGGAGGACTCCTGGCACAGGGTGCTGCAGCTGGAGCCTGAGCCTGAGCCAAAGGGCTTCAAGGAGTCACATCTACATGATGCAAATGTATGTTAAGTGAGTTTTCAAATGTTACTTTGTCTTTGAGCATCCAAAGAAATCAAAAGACTCAGGAATTTGAAGGTGCCAAAATATGGGATATTTTAGGATCCCAATGGATACAACCTGGGCTTTTAAAATTTCTTGGATGCCTAAGAACAGCCTTGTGGATAGTCATTCACTGTCTCCCACTGAGCTGCTTGTGGAATGATCCTTCTCTGTACCGGCTGGCAGCTTATTTTCTCTTGCATCCATCTGTGATTGGAGAGAAGGGCCCACCATACCTGTGTCCAGTGACTCCTCTTTCTAAAAGCCATCTCCCTTCAGAAGAGATTAGAATGCTTTTTGCCTTAATATTTCAGTTGTTTGAAATTTTATGTTAATAGTTCACATTTCCCATGTCAAGAAAGGAAATGCTTTGATCTTGTACTTTTCCCCAAAAGATATTGTGAAGTTTCTACTTGCCTAGTACAAGAAACATTGCAGAAGAAATGATTGCAGCTCAGGTCTATATAGAGTTCCTAAGCTCTTGACACCAGCATTCAGTTGGGACAGTCACAGCAGTAAGTGTACATTTAGAGTGTGACAAGAGGAGGAGGAGGAGGAACTCTCCATGGGTTCATCTTTCAAAAACTACATCTTTCCTATTGATGCTTCTTTTGCATTTTGGCATTAAGAGCAAGCCCTTGCTGAGGATGGTAGTTTCTTAGCCCTTTTATGCTGTGCATTGGTTGTCTGTAAGGAGGTAACAGGTCCTCTTGTGCATTTTGAAGCCAGGCTTTTATTGAGCTCATCAAAGAGAAGTCTCAGTATTGGCAGACTTAAAATCTTGGGGTAATCATGATGATAATTTCAATTTTCCCAAGACTCACAGATATTATTCCCTGAATCTGTCCTTGCAACAGCTCTGTGAGATAGGGCAAGGATGATCATCCTTCCTTCACATTTAAAGAAACTGAGGCCCAGAAAGTTTAAGGATCACACCACTGGTCAGTGATGGAACTGAGACAAGAACACAGGTCTTGGGCATCCTGTTTCACTATGCCTTTTGGAAAGCTGCCAGACTGCCACCACATTTTAGGGCCCTCCACCCTAACCTTCTCGAATGTTGTAAGTGACTGTCATTGTTGACAGGAAACATGATTTCAGTCTGATTTTTCCTTGACTGAATGTTTGCCCTTTTTCAATTACTCTGCTGACCTTGCTCTTTGAACACCTAAGAAAGTGAATTAGCCTTAAAGAAGCCAGGTTCCTAGAGTTGACATGTGAATGAATTCCAGTTCTTGCTGTACCTGCTCTACTCAGTTCTTTGTGTCCGCCCCTTTAGAGGCTGAGTCATGCTAAGTGACTTAGAAAAACATCACTAACAGGATAGATTCAGCAAAGGAACCTTTCAGCACTGTCATTTAATGCTGAAAATCAAGTGTTTCTATTTGTCTTCTGGCTACCTGGTTTGGCCTGTTTCCTTTTTCTTTGGGGGTTGTTTGTTTTTTTGTCTAATTGATAGATTTAGTAACTTGCTGTGTTTGCTTGCAGATGCTGGCCTCAGGGTTAGCAAGATGTAGGTCAGGTCCTGCTTCTGACACATCCTCCCTGTGTGACCTTGAATCTCAGGAGCCCACAAAGCCCTCTTAAAGACTTTAAAGTTGCACAACAGATGCCTGTCAGAATCAATCAAGCTGGCACACATTTATTAAGCACCTACTGGGTGCCTGGCACTATGTTCAGTACTAGGAAGGAGGGAGTTTCTTTACCACTGGTTCCCTACATCATTGAAATTCCAGATCCAAATCAACACACACACACACACGTGCGCTCACATGAACCTGTACACAAGCACATACACACATAACTTCTTGGCTCTCTGATCATCAATATACATGATAGTTGGGAAAGAAACTTAGCTTTCAAACCCAGTCAGAAGTGCTCAGAGACCTTAGCCACATTTCACTATAGAAAAGCAGAGGGGTGTTTTTTTTTTTTCTAATAAGTGTATGTATACATGCTGGGTCTAAGATTATTTTTGTTATATGCAGTCAAATTAACGATTTGAGACCCAACCAATAAAATAAATTTGGAAACCCATTTTTGAATTGTTTTTCTGACCACTTAATAATTTTGAACGATCACTGTTAGTCTTCCAAACTTTTGTCTTAAATATTTATGATAACCCAAATATACTTATTGAGGTTCTTTTTAAAACATATTGTATACCATCTGAGAGAGTATAAGTTTAACATAAAAATGGAGTGAGAGTAGAAATTGAAATATTTGTGCATTGTGTCGATTTCGCACATGAATTATTTTTACAGATTTTACCAGTATAGAGGGAAATGGGTGTTGTACTGTCTGTACAGTTAGCCTCCATCAATAACTTTTACAGTTAATTCATTCAGCATGCCAGTAAATTACCTCAAAAAGTTATAAAAGAATTAGCAGTAATTCATATTACTTATATAAATCTGCCCAAACCAATGCAACATTATTTTCTTTTGTGATTTTTCCAAACTTTTATTCCTGAAACTATTTTACAGGTTCAGCATTTTTGGTGAATTAGTGCCATTTTCCAGCTCCATTGTGTGTTTATACTGTACGGTCTAATTATATTTGTTTTCATCTCTTACTCAGCCTTAATCAGAGAGCAAATAAATCTCTCTTGTGTAGATAGTTTTTATAGCCATATCATGCTTTAAATTCAAAGATCCCAGAAAGAGTAATGTGATGAAGCCATTTTGAATTGTATTATTTTGACAAAAGTGAGAATTTATTCCCTTTGTCTTCAATAAGCATTTCAGTTTGGCAATTGTGAAAGGCATATTGGTTGTCTCCATTTGAAGGAGTCTTTATCTTGCAATTTCATCAATTGTGCATGTGGAAATGAGCTGGTCGCATTCAAAGACTTAGACCAGAAAATATCAGTGGAATGTGGTACCTTTTTTTGTTTCCCAGATTAGCTGATGGATAGGATATATGAACCCTTAAAACAAACCAATAAAAATATGAGCATGTTTCATACTCATTTCCCCCCCCCCTTCTTTTTCATGAAGTAAGCTATCCTTTTAAAAACTTAATTTCATGTAAAAGCTACATTTCAGGGCCCAAGGTATCTTACTCTAAAGTAAGGAATGAGGAAAGATAGACAACTTGTTACCCAAAAAATCAAGGGAAAAAAACTAGTAACCTACTTTTCTAATGATCTAAAATTGACAACTTAACCATATAAGCACAAAAATGTTGCTCTACCATAAGGCTCTGCTAATTGGGTACAAGCTGTGGGAGGGCTCACCAGGCTGGAAGTATTAAGCATGGATCTGTGAATAGTCTAGGTTTCTCTCCTTCAAGGACCAGCCTAGCCAAGTCTGGGGGCTCATGACTAGGAGAGGAACCACCAGGTAATTAATGTTTTTGGCCACAGCAACTCATGAAGACTGTCTAAGGGGTAGAGGGATTGCCATCTGCATCAGTGGAGGGCCTTACCAATCCAAGGAAATAGTGGGTCCTTGGAGGGTTAGAAGTAAGTATGAGGATTGGGAGTCAGCATGGGTTGACTAAAGGGCCTGGACAGAGGTTAAGAGGTGACAAAAGCCACCATGCACAAGTTGATAATAATAACGATATAAACATTTTCCTAATGATCATTATTCAGCATTATTTGACTTTTTCATTAGGTCCCTCAGCTTGACGAACATGGCAGCCATCTGTGGTGTTCCGTGGTATTCCATCATGTTTGTAGCGTTTGCATGTCATTGCTTCATTTTCTAAGTACTTTATAATTTCTGTTACATTAGAAAATGCAGGACATGTTTAAAGGAATTAGTTCTGCCACAGCAGTAGTCACATAGTTGAGTGTTTTATGTTTCAGTTTTGAAAACTGTAACTTTTAACTTAACTTTGGGAAAGTTTACTAATGTCAGCCAATCTGGGCAACCCCAGAGGGCTTCCTGTCCCCTAATTCCTACCTCTTCATAGAGCGATTCCATTGAAAGGGATATAACTTCCCTTCTTGAATCAAGCAAACTGCTTGCCTGGGGTTCAGAGGCCATACTCCTTTCTCCTCTTAGGTCGCCAGAGTTTTATGAAGCAGCAGGCTTTGGTAAGCATTTACACAGCAAGCAAATTCGCCTCCCCCTCCTCTCATCTTCTGACCTTATCTTTGTTGGTGAGGTCCTGTCTGCTTCATTCAGATGGTGAGATGGCATTAGGGAAGGGTTTGCCTCTCACTCCTGAGTTCTAGGCTTCTCGCCCACTGAGCCATGTGGCCCTTTGTTTTTCATGGGCCAGAGCTGTTCTCCCTGTGGGTAAATGTTGTACTTTGTCCTCAGCAGACCTGCTCTGGGCTTACAGTGCTGGGATGTTGGATGTGCTGACGCCACTACAATGTGTGCATTTCAGTGTAATATATCCGTGCGGATTTTCATTGCTGAATTGTACAGGTGTGTTCCAGTCATGGGCATGTGCTTTTTTCCAATCTAGTGTGCAGGTGATTTGTCTACCCTGTCTGCATTTCATCAAAATGTATTCTCATAGCTCAGTGTTTCCATATTCAAATTTATTGTTTACATAAATCTTTTCTCTTTCTATAACTTGTTTCATTGCCTTCTGTCCTATTATTTTAGTCTCTGTGTTCTTCGCCCTTGTTTCTGTATTTCCAAAAGCGCTTGCCGCTTAAAGCATTTGTGCAAATGATCCAAATTTGGGGGGAAAAAAAAATTTCCTGGCTTCTAGTGCCCCCTTGTGGACTGCCTACCACATGCTACCTACAATCAAAGGTCTTTGTTTGCCAGATTCTTCATGATAAAGGTAGATGTTTGCCTTTTTAAAAATAAATCCTAATGCTTCCTCTAAAAATGACTTCATGACTGTTAGCATGCCACCAGCATTCCCACCTCCTTTTGCTGCTAGCTCCAGGCTTTCATTGCGTTGAGTTTGTCCCCAGACTCCTACTTCACCAAACTGGAGTGGATCTTCAGGCAGAGGCCTTTATAATGTTGCTTCAACCAACATCACTTCACCAGAAGGTCACCAGAGCATTTCATCCATGCACTAGAACCAGACCATACAGTGAAGGTCCTTCCTCCAATCACTGAAACACGATTCAGATGATCTAATTATGGACCAAACTCCTAGAATATTATTGGGCCCAATACCTGTCATATGCTGGATTTCAGTGCAGCCTTTTTGGCCCAAGAGCTCAAAGTGCTTTCTCAGTTATTTCCTTCACAAACACCTCACATCAAGTAGAGAGAGAAAGAGAAAACCCCATTTTATAGGGGAAGAAACTGAGATTGGGGGAGGTCATTTAGGCAAAGTCACATAAGAACCTCAGATTAGATTACATTAGGAATTCCTCTTCTGACTTTGACAAGGTACTTCTAAATCATTGCTGTAAAAATGTCGTGAAGCAACCAATACTCAGGGTCCTCATCCCCAGCGTGAAGATGTGGCAGGAAAGAAACATTCACTTAATGTAGGTCTTCCCTATACCACAAGATGGGTCCCTGTGCAACTGCAGGGTTCATGGGTCAAGAGGAGACGTATAAGATACCTCTGGCCATCTAGTGCACATGTGGACATTGGACTGATTGAAGGGGCTCCATCAAAAGCACCATTTAAGAAACTCAATCCCCAAAATTTGGAATGTAACCTTGACCTCCTCCAAGCTTTTCTTCACACCATTGGGCATTATGCTGAGGACCTAGCAGCTGGTCTTGTGATAGATTGGCTTAATATTAGGTCTGCCTCCTGGGCCGTCCTACCTTTTAGCTTCTTACGAACAAACTGTTAACTCAGGCACCTCTGGTTTTCAGAAGAATTGAACAGTTTCTTTGGATACATTTCCTTTCTTCTCAGTGACTCTCCTTTTTCCCCTCTTTGAAGATATTGCCACTCTAAAGGGGCAGCATACAGTTGGGGGTAGAAAGCTAGAATGGGGATGGTGAAGACCCCCAGCCCCAGGCCCACTTCCACGCCATTCTGGCTGGCTGCTTGGACAAGGCTTGGAATGATCAAGTGCCACAGGAAGTTCTTAAGACCTCCAGTTACAGAGCAGGTAACACCCAGCTCTGTGGACAGAGGCAAAGGGAGTTTTCTGCTGGGAGTCCCTATGCCAGATGAATCACACCACTAGTCCCCACCCCCTGTCCCCCCAAAAAAGGATATTGAACTCACACAAAAGTGATTCTGCATTTCAGAAACTGTCTTCAAGCCTACCTCTTAATTTAGAGCAAGTTTACTTTTCCATAAGGTTATTTAACAGAGATAATTTATTTTAAGAAACTGACTTTGTTGGCACCTAAGATTTTAAAAATCCATCCAGAGATACCAGAATCTTTACATAACTGCTAAGGAGAGGCATAGGGAGAGAATGGACCTGTGGCTTCCTTGGGATAAGGAACTTCCAGAAAAGGAAACTCTCTCTACAAATACAAGTTGGTACCTTCTCTGCATCTTATGGTCCAGAGCAGTGGTGTCAAATTCAGATCAAAACGAGGGAGAGGAGATAGCCAGGTTGTACAGTAGATAGATTATTGGTCCTGGAGTCAGGAGGATCTGAGTTCAAATCCAGCATCAGACACTTGACACTTACTAACTGTGACCCTGGGCAAGTCACTTAATCCCAGTTGCCTCAAAAATAAATCAAAATGGGGACACTTAATCTCTGTAGGCTGTTACATTGACTTAGAAAACCACAACTTTATGCATTTTCTTTTCTCTCTCTCTTTTTTAAACTAATGCATCAGTGCATTAAAGTCAGGAACTACATTTTCATCTGCTTCAGGCCATGCTTGGGCATGTTGTGGGCCACATGCAGTCCACCTCAAGCTTGGTTAAATGGCATGGCTGAGGTCACACAGCCAGTATGTCTCATAAGTGACAGTTGAATGCAAACCTTCCTGGTTCCAAGGCAGTTTCTAGCCATTAGATCACACTGCTCTCTTAAGTACCATCTTTAAGGAAAGTTCATTTTAGATGCACAGGCAGCCCAGTAGAAGAACCTCCAAGTCCATTGAGGACCATAAGCAGAACCACTGCCACACCTGTCTTCACAGCCGGCAACCTGCTTGGTAGTTTAAGCGTATTTCTCATTAAGTCAGCCCTATTGGAGAAATAACTGCATTCTCTTTCAAAAGTCCAGTTTTCCAAAAATGTTGCTGCTTTACTTTTAATTCAGTCATATCTCATTTTGGACTAACTCCAATAGTTAGGGTTAAAAGAACAAAACGAGTCCTTTATGAAGGATTGTATGTAAGTACTTCTTTTCTCTAAAAAAAAAAAAAATACTTTCATTTCATCATCCACTCCTTGCCTAAAGCCTTACAGGGGAAAGAGAAGGCCCATCTCTTAGTCAGGGTTCCAACAGCAAAAAGACCACGTGTTATTTGGATATGGGGTCATGCTTCTGGCTGCATTGCTCGGCACCCCTCCCCTTGCTATCTTTTGCAGTTTAGAGCAAACTGATCCACACTGCCGGAAAGACAACTTCAGTCCCATGACCCAAACCCGGTATCGTTTCACCGTTGACTGAGAGTTCACGATTGGAGTTTCTAGCATCCTTGTATGACGAACACATCAGTAGTTGGCTGTATTTTATTACAAAGCCCCCAACTTTTCTAGATTGAATCCTTAGAGGCCTTGGTGGTGTTTTAATAATGGAAAATCCCCTCGTTAAATCTGGAAATATTTAAAGTGTGCTGTTGACAGCACACCAGAGCTCCTTGCCTGCTTTCACACCCTGGGCTTATCATCACATTTATTTTCTGCAGGGATTCCCTGGCTGGGCTCCTGGAGTGGTTAATCCTAATTCTGCCTACATGTCACCCCCACAAAATTCAAAATTGCAAGACAATTTACTTCCTCTGTCCCCATTTTAAATAACTTAGCATGTCTTGCTATTCTTATGTGGACTTTCAGAAAACAAGAGTCTATACTTAAGGCTAAGAGAAATAGCGGGAGTCCAATACTGATACAGGGAGAACCTTCACTGCTGACCTATTTACCCATTCTTCCTTGTGAGCATGTCTGTGGCACAAAAATGAGAAATTCAGAGGGCAACGGCATTTCTAGCCCCATCTGGTTAATTAGATTGCTGTCTTACTTCCTCTGTGAACTCAGGCAGGTCATCAAACTTCTCTGGGCCTCACTGTCTTCATTTGTAAATGGAGGAGATCTCACCAGGTGATCTGCAATGGAAAAGAACCCCAAATTCCAGCTTTGCTCCTTACCTTGGACAAGTTCCTCAACAGAGGTTAAGCTAACCGGGCCTCAGTTTCCTCTTTGATAAAATGAGAAGTTAGATTAGATTACAAGTTAGGTTAGAAAGCTTTTGCAGCTTTCATCCTACGGTCCTGTGCTAATCCCCCTCTGAATCCTGTACTCCTCAAGGTGACCTCTTTCCGTAGAGCGGTACTTTCACAAAGCAGCCGTTCCACGCTCTCACTAATACCCAGTACGTTATATACTGTGTCTCCATATACCTATTAACAGCGATCCTTTAGCTAATATTGCCTTTTGTCTTCATCTAAAGCTGCCTGCAGTTAAGCAAAATTATGGGTTTTGCAAAAAATGATTATTACTTGACCCCCTTGGGAAATACCAATTTGAGACTGATGTTTTGAAAAGAAACTAAAGATCCAGGTGGATGTTCTTTCTTATTGTTGCTTAGAGTCGACAGGTGGTGATAAATGAGGTCAGTAAATGTATCAGCTGTGACATCTTAGACCCAGTTTCACTACTCATAGCTTTGAATCCTGAAGCAAAATCAGATCCACGTTTACTGTTTCATTAAAATTGGCAGTGATCTCTGAAACTGCTTGGATATATATATATATATATATATATATATATTTTTTTTTAATACAGTGCCTGATTTTTTAAAACTTTACTTGCCTTTACAAATAGACCTCCAATTCCTAAAAAAATCCACACACCGCCATCTTTCTATTATGGTATGCTCCAAGTTACTTTGTTTTGATAGTTCCAACAAGTATCAGCCTCACTTTGCCTGCCCTGTAGCAAGCACCATTAATAGACCATGTTAATGGCAGTTGGCCCAAAGGATCACAAGCTCATAGATGCAGAGCTGGCAGCAACCTTTGAGGCCATTGCCAACCCCTCACTTTGCAGATAAGGAAACGGAGACAGAAGAGTTAAGTGACTTGCGCAGTTGCACATCAGTATGAGTTGGGATTTGAATTCAGGTCTTTCTGACTCCAGCCCCAGTGGAAGCCTTTTAAAAACAGAATCACCCATCAGAAGGATTTTGCAGATCCACCAATAATAAAGGACACAAGATAAATAGTACATGGATTGGCTGAGCAGCAGCATTTCACTCAAACAGCTTGAGTAACTTGGTTCTCTTTCACCTGGCTCACACTGGCCTTGCTTTGTAGTCAGTACTCCAGGGGGAACTGAGATTGACAGCTCATCCATCAAAGACAGAAAAAGAACCTTGAAACTTGAGAGAGGTTAGTGTCGGGTGACTTTGAAGTGGTGCTCACCAGCAGGGATGATACAGCACTCTCCCCTGTCACCCAGTCGTAAACGGCCTCCGCTCCCCAGGAGGACAGGGAATTAGAAAGGTACAGTCATTCCGAGGTATCTGTACTTGTTCATTTGCCCAGCCTCTGTTTGGGGGAAGCTCCTAAAGCACGGACACATATTCTGCCTTGTTTTGAAAAAGGAAACCCAAGTTATCTTCAAGGCCTTCATTGAAATTCAGGCCACGGGACTGCTCACCCTCCTACTCTATAGGTAGCACCAGGGCACCCAGTGAAAGGCATCTCCTATCTGCTGACAGGGCTGAAGAGTTAAATTTAGACATCTTTCTCTGTTTTTGGGCCCTTTCCCAGCCAGCACCAGGAGCTCACCATGGTTTCTATACCCATATCATAAAGGACAGACTGTCATTGTACCTACTGACAAGAGGGAAGGGGGTAGGGAGAAGGAGGGATGAAGGCAATGTTTATTATTGCTAGACACCCTGCCCCCCCATTAGGTGTTACAGCAGGTATTTTTGACCCCTGCAGATATGCTTCATCCTCAAGGTAGGAGCAGAGGTGGAAGGATATTCCATCCATCTTCTGGCATTTTTAAGACTAAAGGTATAGCACTTTTCTTTAATCTTCAGTGTCTCATTGATCATGTCATAAGAATGGTATTGCTTTGTGGGGTGGGGTGGGGAGAACTTACTTTTATGTAATATCAAGACTTTGCCACTTATTCAACATTTAACTTGCATTTATTAAGGGCCTGCCATGACTTAGGCACTGTTCTGGATGCTGTGAATGTAAAGACAAAAATGCCCAAAAGGACCTTACATTCTACTCATGGGCAAGGGTGATGCAGCACATGCACAGGAAAGGAAATACAAAATAGAGGGAAATTCACACAAAGTAATTCCCTGGGAGAGGGAAAAGGGGTGCTATCAATGGGGATGATAAAAATAAGCTTCATTCATTCGTCAGCATTTATTAAGTGTCTTCTATGTGCTAAGTACTGGGAATACAAAATTTTCTAGAAGTCCCTGCCCTCAAAGAGCTTATATTTGTAACAGGAGAGAATGTGCACACACACACAGACACACACACACACACACACACAGTCACAATAACTACAAGGTAATGAGGGGAGAGGGAGATACAATCAGCTGAAGGGTTCAAAAAAGGTTTCCTGTAGAAGGTGATGCTTCAGCTGAGTTTTGAAGAACACTAGGGTCCTGTGAGGGGGAGAATGCATTGCAGGTTTGTACAAACATGGAGTGTTGCCTAAAGGGAACAAGAAGTTGGATTTGGTATCTCTTACAGGTTCCATATACATGATTCTTCCATATGAAGAAAAGAGCATTTTTAGTGGGATGGCACAGTCCTTTCAGGGTCTCAGAAATTTGCCTTTATCTTATGCAAGTAGAAATGTTTTGCATTTTTTATACAAAAAAAAAAAAACAGCCATGTACCTTGAGAACCCAATTGAAATGAATGTTTTTTTAATAAGTTCATCAAAACACTAGCCTTGAAGTCCATTAGATAAATGCATAGCATTGATTCATCCATATTCATTTCCATGACTTAATGTGCTAGCAGCAGTTGAGCCTAATTGAAAGAAAGGCATCCAGGGGGTGACTAGGTGGTGCAGTGAATAGAGCACTTGCCCTGGAATCAGGAGGACTCAAATGCAACCTCAGACACTTAACACAAAAACTAGCTGTGTGACCTTGGGCAAGTCGCTTAACCCCAATTGCCCTCCAAAAAGCAAAAAGGAAAAAAAATTTAAATAAATTAAAAAAAAGAAAGGCATCCATCAAGAAATTCTGTTCAGTTGGCTTACTGATATTTGTGAAGAGGCTGCGTATGTTGTAGGTGTGTATGTGCGTACCTTGCTAGGGGTTTTCCCCATAGTTCATAGCTGCTACCATAACTTTCTTTCATATCATGCTTTTAGCTTTGAACGAGAAAAATCCAGCCTAATTTCTTTCTCGAGCCTCTCATGCCAGTTCAGTTGTGCTTATGACACTGCAGGAAAAACTCAAGGCCCCTTTCAAAGGGACTAAACATATGTTAACTCCATACAGTCTTTGTCTCTTCTCATTAAGTGCCTTTTTTAGAGCCAATCCTGAATTTTGCCATCCAGATTGTCCCTTTGGTGGTTTTCTTCAAAGCTGCTTAAATTTCATTAACTGCCAGCCACTGCTTATCTGGCACCAGCAGGTCACAAAGAGCCAAAGTCATGAACATGAAAAAATAATGAGCCAATCACATTAAGGGAGGAGAGCAAAAGAGGAGGGCATCAGACCAGACAGCCAGTGCTGAGCAAGTCCTCCCAATTCCTGCTGCTCCTGCAGTACTAGAACCCTGTCTCTGCCAAAAGCCAAGGAATGAGAGTCATTGGGAACGGAGGGAGTGAACACTACTCTTTCTCTCTTGTGGCTAAAACCCACAAGTGGCAAGAGCTGGAGTATGTGTGATGTTGGGGGATATAGGAGCTTGTCTGTGGACGGCAGCTGAGCCAGATGCTTCCAGGGAGCTCTGAGGAAGCCCATTCTTGGTAACTCCAAGGAAGTCTAGAGAGGAGATACATGAAACAAGGATGTGACTGGGTTGGTAGTCGGCAGACACTGCGGTACTTTTAAAGAACCCCATGGATTTGGTGATTAGGCATAGCTCTTAATAAATGTGATCAAAGTGCTCATCTTGGTCCCATATCCTTAAAACACTTTTTTAATTGGAGAAAAGGAGTTTGCACTTGTTCTATTCACCTTTTTAAAAGGATATCAGTAGGGGCAGCTAGGTGGTGCATTGAATGAAGCATTGGCCCTAGAGTCAGGAGGACCTGAATTCAAATCCAGCCTCAAACACTTAATACAAAAACTAGCTGTGTGACCTTGGGCAAGTCACTTAATCCCAATTCCCCTCCAAAAAACAAAAGGACATCAATGATGGAGCTGTGGGATTTTAAGCACTGTAAACTGCCTATTCCTGCAAAAAAAGAGAGAGAGAGAGACTTTTGGGGAGTACTTGTTTTGCATGTTCACTATAAAAATGAACCAAGTTTTAAGTCCTATGAAGCATCCCTGAATTTGAACTCAGTTAAGACATTCTTGCATCCTCATTAAAAAAACTCTCCATCAGCACCTATTGGGATTCACTTTACACAACCAGGGTGATGGGCCAAGTTGATCCAGGCTTGATTGTTCCTGCCAAAATATTTGTATCACCGACCTAGCCAGATCAAATGGCTAAAAACTCCACATTCCCCAGATACTTCCACAAGTCCCACTCTGATGCCTCATTGAAGGGTGAAGGTGACTGGTTTTTCAGAGGTTATGCTAATGGAGTCTAAGCTCCAGTAGGCCCAAAACTGCAGTACTGGAAAGGCTTTGACATGGGCCCAGCATCAGCCTACCAAAGTGTGGGGAAAGTCTTCTGGCTTTCTACCATCTGACTGGACATTAGGTAATGGATTCTTTAGTAATGGTAACTCATGAAACAAGGGGGGGGGGGGAGACTCTTAGTTCAATATGGTGCCCTCTTATCTACAGTGATGGTGGTAGAGTAATGGGAAAGAAGACTGAGGCTGCCAACAGTTTTTAGACCATCTATAAACATTAATTTCATTCTTGGAGCTTGAAATATGAGATCCTTGCCAAACACAATGTTTAAGCCATCTATAAACGTAATTTGATTCTTTGGACTGTAAATATGAGATCTTTGTCTAGTGATCCCCAAATTCACATACTACAGGAAGAAGAGACGTAGAGGAAGACACCCCCCACCACCACCACCATCACCAAGCACAGTAGGTGGAGGAACTATGGGAGTACAGGGACAAGCCACATAAGATAAAATGTACTGATGTTTTTATCTGTACCAGTGGAGGAAATACTCATTTGCAAGATCACAATTTCTGTCAAAAAAAGAGCTGCTGAGCGACAAACCCATTCATTCACTGTGCCCACCTCTCTGTGCCATTAGTAATCTCTAGAATGTCAGAATAGAGTTAATAAAATGGTCCTCAGCTCTTGATGCCCAGCCTCAGCATCCTTTCCCCAGTATCAACATGCTGCCATCTCTGTGTAATAAAGAAAAAGAGCACAAATAAGCCATAGGAATTGGGGGCAGCGAATTCTTTTTTTTTTTCTTAATATTTGTAATTGTGCTGAGCGATTCTTTGGGTAGTCTTTACAATGACTGAGCATAAAATATCTTCACTGGAAGGATGAGGTGGGTAAATCAGGTATGTCTTTGCTCCTCTGAGTACCCTCATAGACTTGACATAGACTTCAGGCATGCTTACAGATGGACATCTATTAACTGCCCATTACAAAGTCAGTGGAAGGTATACAGCCAACCACTGGTGGGTTATGTTGAAGTCATGCTGCTGAGAGTACTACATGGTATAAGATGAGTCACATGTAACTTAGTCATCCTTGAGTACTCTGGGTTTTGTCCCAGAGCGTCCTTTCTTTTGTCACTTATTTCTATCCTAGTGCTAACCCCAGTAAGGGTATGAGGGGAGAAGGTGATCTATAGAAAGAAGAGTGGATATAGGATTGCAGAAAAGCCTTCTGATCCAACCTCCTCCTTTTTTACAGATGAGAAAACTGAGGCCCAGAGCAGTTAAATGTCATGGTCAGACTGAACGGTATTCAGCTAGCACGTCAGGTACTTGGAGAACTTGCTTAGTTAAACTCTACTATGATGGAAAGCGTTTATCATTGGCAAAACAGGAAGAAGAAAAAAAACCTGGTTGTTAATACTTCGGAGTGTTAGATCCCCACCCCCCACTCCAAGCTGTGTAGTCCAGTGCAGAAAAGTATAGGGTAGAGAGAACAAGGCCACTTGCTTTGTTTAGGTTAAGGGCTGCTGCTTAACACTTTTCCAAGGTCAGAAAGAATTAATTGGTAATGGTACTATTCAAACCCAGACTGACTACATCCTCCATTATTCCTGGGTTCAAATCCTACCTTTCACATTTATCATCTTTGTTGCTTTGGACAAGTCATTTTACCTCTTGGGACTTCCTCTGTACCTTGCGGAATTTGGGTTTGTTCAGAGATTTTTTACCTTTTGTGTGTATCTTGAACCCTTCTAGCCTAGTAAAGTACGAACCCCTTCTCAGAAAATTTTTATGTTCATAGATTTATAAAGGAAACTAACTATATTGAAACACAGTTATCAAAAAGAATTTTAAATAAGGTCATAGATTCAAGGTTTAAAAATCCCTGGACTAAATGATCTCCCAAGTCCAGAATCCCCTTGTGTTTAAATGTGTGTGTAATTCAGTTGGAGGATAGCAGCTACACTTCTCTCACCCTCCACTACAGCTTCTCAGAGGTTTTCTTGGCAGATGGTTCCATCCTCTCACCTGCATCATTCTCAGTGACTTTGATGGGTGTTCCAAACCATTGCCCTTCTCCCTTGACCATGCCACAGAAAACTGACCTTGGTAGGTAAAGAAATGAGGCCTCACTGGATAGCAGTAACACTATCTGAAGTTCTTGTCCTGTGTGAGCTGTCCTAGGTGCTGAAGTCAGCCTGATTTCAGAAATCTCTAGTTATCTGCAAATAGCAAGTTGTTTTCTTTATTTTTGCAGCACATGTTCCTGTAGAGAAGTCTCAGCTTCTGTTTAACTTTAAATTTGCCTATTCCGTATTCTGATCTGGATGCAGACTCAGCAGCAGGCAGGAGTCTTATTCCCATCACCAGAGCAGTTCTTTGGCCTGCCCTCCATTAGGTTTTTAATGCTACCACCTACTTATCATCACAGCCTCTCCCAGTTGGGCTTATCCAGAGCATCCTAGATTTAGAGCTGGGAGGGTTCTAGTCTAGCATTCTCATTTTTCAGGTGAAAAAAATCTGAGGCCCTTGTCAAAGGTCATAGAGGTTGGCCTCCGAGTGCCTGTGACTCCAGAACCACTTCCCATTGTATCTGACAGTCTTCTCTGCCCCTCTGTTTTAGTCACAGGCAGGGCAGTGGAACTGGCAAGAGCTTAGTTAAATTGCCACCGTACCTAGCTACACATCTGTTTCACACCTATTACTGCAGAAATGAAGCAAAAGAATAGCACAAAATAATAACATTGAACAAGCATTAAATGCCTGCTATGTTCCAGACAAATGCAGTGAATGTAAAGGCAGTGATAACTGGCATGTAGTGCATTGGGGTTTGCAAAGCACATGGCATACATTATGTCATTTGATCCCCAGACAACTATGAGGTGAGCACAACAGCTGTTACTCCTGTTTCACAAGTGAGGAAACTGAAAGTGAGAGGCTTGCACATGGCCATGCAGCTAATAAGAGTCTGAGGTAGGATTCAAGCCCAGGCCTTCCTGGACTTAAGTACCACATTCTATCACCTATCTCTCACTGCTTTTCAGCAAGCAGTGCAGCTGTGATGGGGAGGGTGGATGGCCAGGCACAGTAGACTTCCCATCTTGTGTGGAAAGGTAATCTTGTGTATGTGGAGTCAGAAGAGCTGGGTGTGTGTCCTGGCTCTCCTGTTTTTTATGGGCAACCCTCCCTCTCTGAGCTTCAGTTTCATCATCTGTAAAATGGGAATGATGATACTTGTACTGCAGGCTTCTTGGTTGTTGTGGGGTTTGTGTTTTGTAGGCATTACCACACCAGAGAAATGTGAGCTATATGGAGGATATTATACAGAAGATACAGCAAGAGGCAGAAAATCCAGTGTCCTTTTTTTTTTTTTTTAGATTCTCTCTTGACTCATTTACACTACTAAAAGTATGAGAGCCAAGTGCTGAATCCTGACCATGGTCTGTTTTCTCTCCAACGCTACACTTTAAAGGTCAGCCAGTACATAATCACTACTTAAAAGCCTCCCACACAGGTTCTGTGGCAATAATTGTTGGCCAGACACAAGACCAAGAGAACCTTTCCTTTTCACTGAAACTGAGGACCTCGGCAGTCCCCACCAGTAGAGATTCCATCCAAAAACCAGTAGTTCTGTTTGTTACCACGTAGCAGAGAGGTGGGTAAGCTAGTGGCCAGAGTATAGGGCTGAGAGTCAGGAAGACCTGGACCCAAATCCCCCCTCAGACGCATATTGGCTATGTGATCCTAGATGAGTACCCTAACCTCAAAGCCTGTTTAGTGGTGAAATGGGGATGGAAGATAAAGCCCAGAGCACTTGCCTTTCAGGGCTTCTGTGAGGATCAGATACAATCATATGTGTAAAACAATTTGCAAACATAAAAAGAAATTTTTATTGATCTCATTTTTGTATCATCTTCATTTCTAAATACATCCCTACCCCGAGGCTTTGCCAGATTTAAAGCCCTCTATAAATAGAAGTTATTATTATGGCCCATGATCTCATTAGAGGTGTGTTTTCTAAGAATCCTATATGGTAGGTCAGTAGTGTAACTTTACAGATAAAATTACTGAGCACAGAGAGGGAGACTGGCCTGCCTAGCCACCCAGCAAGCTGGCAGCTGATCTAACATTAGCACTTGCACTGCGGACTGTTGAAGCAGTTCTAGCCCACTGGGCTCTGAAGCTACAGTGATATAGGAAGCCACTGAGCAGAGCTTGGTGTTAGAATGTGGCCTCTCCCCAGTAGATCGCTTTCATCCTTGGAAACTCTACCTCCTCACCTTCTGCCATAATCTCCTTTTGTAGTATTGAATTGCTCTAGAGGAAGCTTTCATGACATTGGGTACCTGCTAACCCTGTGGGTCAGAAAAACCACACTTGCTTCTCATAGCAGAAGTTCCCTGGCAGCTTTTTAATGTAAGTTCTGTAAAGAAACGTGGAACAATTGTGAGCATTGAGCGGAAGGGAGAAGGAAGGGAGTGGGTGGGAGAAAGAGACTCTGATTTATTCTAAAATCCAGGCTGAAAAGCTTTGGACATTGACGCTTTTACTTGTAGGGTGTATGTAATGGAGCACTGCGATAAAGTTTCAGATAATAAGAAAAACAGAGAAAGAATGTTAACATCAAGTGTTACTAGGTTACCTTCTTGTTTAGAAAAGGAATTCGTTTTAGAGCTGCCTAATCTGAGTGCAGTACAGTTAAGGGGAGGTGGGAGGGAGAGGGAAATACTATAAAAAGGCATGCATGACTATGTATGGAGGAAGACTATCAGTTTTTTCCCCACTGAGCCTTCTATTTAATTGAATGTACCAGAACGCCTACTTGAAGACATCTTCTCTAGAAGATAATAGAAAGAAGGCTGTAGGGCTGAATATGAATCTCCAGTCAGGGATATAAGGGGCTGGTCCCTTTATAACTTTACCTTATCAGGTGGACCACCTTTAACCAAGATTTATAGATTTGAGCTAGAAAGGGCCTTTAATATGGTAATATGTTCCAACCCTGCCATTTTGCAGATGAGAATGCTGAGGCCCAGACACAAGTAACTTGCCCAGAATCTCAGAGGTAACAAGTAACAGAACTGGGATTCATACCCAGACCTTTCTCCTATAAATTCAGAGTTCTTGGCATCGCACCACTCTGCTAGGACTGCTTTTCCTACATCTTACCATCTTACTTTCATCACTATCAACCCAAGATGGTAATTTTCATGGCCAAAGAATTTAACTCTTTCTGTCTCAGGACCCTACTATAGGATAGGATGGATGAGATAAACCATCTGGAATTGAAAGAAGGGTCACAGTAGTCATCCACAGGGGCAGAAATATAGTATAGAAATGTTACAATGTTACAGTAAGTGAATGAAAAAGCACGTAAGACCCTGTGTGCTGAGCACAAAGCAAAAACAAAACCTATGAGTCCTGACTCTTGAGGAGTTTATGTTCTGCCTGAAGACCAGTGGATGTCCCCTGCCCAGTTTGATCCTTTTGGTTATTGCCATCCTCTTTTTATTCTCCCTAGGCCCTCAAAAAAGAATTCTGGAAAAGTCCAGGATCATCCAGAAAGTATATCACAAGGCTAATTTCCAGCATAACCAACTTTCTGAAATTTCAAGTTGTTTTGGTGTAGTTTAACCCCAATTAGCATTGAAGAAGAACACTGGATTTGGAATCAAAGCTTTGGTCCCAGCTCTTAGTGTTATCACATACCAAGTGACCTCAGGCCAGTCTCTTAATCTTCTTAAGGCCCATTTCATCATCTTTTAGGATGAAGAAGTTGAGCCGAGTGATGAATCCCATGAACTGTTTCTCTCTACTCCCACAGAAGCATAGAGATGAACTTATTACCACCTCTGTGCCTACAAATGCTGTGGGAGCCTGGAGAAAAGCCATTTTCCTTCCTCTGGCACATTAGGCAACCACTATGCTGGGTTTGGGGGAGGAGAATGTTGCTGGGTTGCCATCTGGACATGGTCCCCATGTTGAAAAGAAAAAAGTGTTGATTAGTTATCCCATTCAACCCACTGACCACAATAACAGTGTTGAGCGAAGTATAGATAATG
Organism: Gymnobelideus leadbeateri; assembly: GCA_011680675.1. NCBI lineage: Eukaryota > Metazoa > Chordata > Mammalia > Diprotodontia > Petauridae > Gymnobelideus > Gymnobelideus leadbeateri. Next base: position 490,909 of record WOXC01011550.1, on the reverse strand, counting down.
CCATGTTAAAAGAGGCTATTTAGTAATGGATTCTTAATTTACCAAGAAGACACAGCAAAAGGATAGAATCATGATTCGTTCATCATATTAGAGAGTATCAGTCCAGCCCCCTTATAAGTGAGGAAACTGAGATCCATGGAGGGACTTGGCCAAAGTAACAGGTAGTATGTGTCAGTGCTAAGCTTTAATGACAGCTCCTCTGACACTGGAGCCAGTGATGTTTCCACTATACCATACTAATAATTGGATCCTTGGACACGTTTTATTAAAAAAAATTAAGGCATCTCAGTTTGTATGTGACCTTTTTCTAACTGGATCAGTCCTGAAGACTGATATTCTGGCAAGGTATTATATGAAGAATTCCCAAGCATCACTCATAATGTGCCAGAAAGAGCACAGGACTTGGAATTAAAAATCCCCAAAGACCTTGACTGAATCCTGGCTCTGGCACTTAATAGCTGGATAACCATGGCCCATGTCACACATTCACTCTGTGACATTTGGTGTCTGCCTCTCCAGACTGGGTGAATGAGACTAGGCAGTCCTCCTTCCAACTCCAGAATTCTCTGGTCCTGTCTATGGAATTCTCTCCTCCACCGAAAAGATTCCAAAGAAAGCCAGTCTCTTTAATAAATTTAATATACTTGGATCGGGGCCGTGGAAGATTTTCTTCCCCAAGTCTTTGTGCACTGACTGCATTGACTTCAAGGATGACATTTCCCTAACAGTCCTACCAGCATGAACTTTTCTGAGGTTATTTTATGAACAGTGATGCACAGTAATCTGAAAAATGCCTATTTGGGGACTGGGTTCATAGATACAGAGCTGGAAGGATCCTCAGAGCGCCAAGCTCTTTATTTTATGGATAAGGTTACACATAGGAGGTCTTTGAGCCCCATTCTACTGACTCCAGAGCTTGTTCTCCTCCCACTGAGCCACACTGCCTTTCAGCTGCAGGATACGTTGTGCCTTTCTCCTTACTCAGAACCATTATGCATTGAGAGAGGCAGCATAGTGATTTAGAAAAAAAGGCCTGGATTCAAATCCCCAGCTCCAACCCCAGCTCTGCTGTTTGTTAGTTGCATGACCTTGGATACATCACCTAACTTCCGGGCCTCAGTTTCCCTGTCTATTAAAAAAAAAGTAGAGAATTGGATTGGATGATCTTTGAGGTACCTTCCAGATTAACATCCAGGATCCCAAATATTATTTGACTTCCTAAAGCCTGTTTGGTGGGATGCCTCATCTATGGAAGAAGCACTTAGGTCCAAAGAGGTTTGGTGATATCCCCATGAACACACAGCAAGATGGTGGCAGAACTAGAGTTAGAAGTACCCGCTTTGGAAACAAAGACATAAATGATGTTTCGGTGTATCTTATTCCCAAGGAAAACTAAACAAGATGCATAATCAAGCATTTCTATTTGCAGCTTAACATCGTTAGAGTAGTAATTGTTTTTGAATGATTTTTCCCCCTAAGGCATTTCATTAGAACCATGTAGTTACTCCAGAAAGTCCGAGCACAAAGAGAGCCCAAAGCGCAGATTTCCCTCACTGTTGAGCCAAATGGTTGAGTCTGCAAACGAACAGTCACATGCCTCTAGGATGAATGGTTAGCTTTCCAAGTGTCCTTGCTGTTTCCCCTCCCTTCACCTGGGGAGCTCGTCTAGTCACCCAGAGAGGCACCTGAAAACACTGGCAGTCCCTTTGAGACCAGGGCTGACTGGAGAGCTCAAGTGCCCAGAACTTAACTGCTCCATCCCCACCAGATGATGAAGGAGCAGGAGTAATTAAAGAATTAGGCAGTTTGGCTTTCTGTATTTAGTGTTCTGCTTATCCAAAGCTTGCCAGGCCTCTTTCCCAGGCTCTTTTTAGCTATCAGTGTAAGAAAGTTAACATTAACTGTTCTAATCTTAAGGGCATGTAAATTTTTCCCCCTTAAGGGTTGGGGTTTGGGTTTTTTTTTTTCCATTTTAGGGCTGCCTATTTCTTGACTCTCTACAGTGATTTATTTTAAAGTAGAACTGGGTGGCCAGCCTCCTTGCCTGCTTGCCCCTTACTGTTCCCCTCTGTGTTCAGCTCCAGCCAATTGTTTTGTCCACCTTCTGGCAGGTGCAGGGAGAGCTGAGCTGAGCTGGGGGGAAAGAGGATGGGAGGCCACATCTACTGAAGGGCAGCATTCTTAGAATGCAGCAGGCCTGCATCAGGTCTGATGTCAGACAGGACGGCTAATTTTAGCTTTGGGGTCCTATGCGCATCATAGCTTATAAATTACCCATGAAGTGCTATGCATACTGCAGAGATTTTAAAAGATGAAGCCAATTAAATTTTTATGGTGAGAAGGGGAGGGGAGGGCAGGGAAGAGATGTGAGGCAAAGGCTTGTGCAAAGAGTCAAACATTAAAACCAGCAAGACTTTCACTGAAGGCTAATGCTGAGAGTTAGTGATCTGCCTTTATGGCTGTGGCTCTTTGGTGTCATTGAGCCCAAGTCAGAGTGTAAGAGTTTCATGAGAAAATTCTTAGGGCTAGAAGACGGCTAAGACTCCCTCAGGGCACGGTGTCTTTCATTATCATTGCTCTTGTTGTTTCCCTCCATTTTTAATAACCTCATTTTATTTTCTCCTGATTAAGAGTTGTCTTTGAGGAGTGTGGAATTCCTCCTGAGGAATTCATAGGTTCTTAGATTCAGGGCTAGAAGGAAACTCAAACCCCCCCCCTTCCCATTTTATGGACCAAAACCCCATGGCCCAGAAAGGAGTCAGTAGCTAGAACTAGGTCTGTTCAGTCCTAATTTCAATTCTCCGTTCAGAAGTGCAAGTAATTTTTGAAATATCTACCTGATTGGTTCCTCCTATAATTCGGTTCCAGAAACATTTATCAAGTGCCTGCTATATGCATGCAAGTCAGGGGTTTTTAATGGATAAGAGTTTTGGGTGGGGATTAAGGAAGACCTGGGCTCACTTCCTAGTGAGGGATACCAGGTGGTCAGAAGATGATCCAGCAAAGGAAACTGAGAGATCACAGGTGGGAGAACCAAAAGAGAGCATTGTCATGGAACCCAAGGGTGGAGAGAACATCCAGGATCAGGAGCTGGTTAACAGTTTCAGAAGATACATAGAGGTCAGATAGAATGCCAGCTGGCTTGACTAGACTAGACTTGAGACCTGGCCCTCCATAGCCAGGTGTTATAGAATAAAACCCCAAAATTCCAGGTGACATTAATCCACTCATCTTCAGATCTGCTACCCTCAAGCCCAGGCTTCTTTATTGGATCTGCTACCCTAGAGGCTAACTCTATTTATTGATACACACACACACATGTGCATGCACACTTAGCCCATGATATCTACTGGCTGGTCCTGGACATTGGAATGTCATATTATGTCCACCCAGGCCATAATTCACCCACTTCACCCCATTTTCCACCTTCCCAGAACCAAACCAGCCTCCCTGTATGTGTTATCTCTCCCTATTAGAATGTAAGCTCCTTGAGCTTACAAGGACTGTCACTTTTTAATATTCCATTGATATCCCCACTACTTAACACAGTCAGAGTATGCCCCTAATAAGGGAGAGGTACTAGACCTGTGATTTCATTGGTCTGTGGAACTCACAGATGAAAAAGCCCCCTCCACCAATTCTGATTGGTGCCTTCTGGCTACAATTTAGTCTTTGAGAGTTGCCTGGGGTGGCAGAGCCAACAGATAACAGATGTGGCTCCAGGACCAGCTCTAACCGCTAGTCCATACTGTCTCTTAAATACTAAGTAACAGTGTAGATAATGCTTCAGAGTCTATGAAATGCTTTCCTCACCACCAGTCCTATTGGCAGGTGGTACAAATATTCTTATCCCTCAGTTTACAGATGAGAAAACTGATGTTCAGAGGTTAAGTGAATTGCTCATGGTCATATACTAGTAAGTACTTACCCTCTCACACCAAAAGGTAGGGAACATAGTGGGAGCAGTTGAATGACTAGGCCAGGGTAATCTGCAGAAGAGATATAGCCATCAATAGGCACACATCCTTGGTCTTAAGCTTATCGCCTTATCTGTCAAACACACTCAGAGTGTCCCCCCGCACCCCCAGTTCTGCCTGGAATTTCCTCCTCTTCCTCCTCGGCCCTCCAAACCCAGCTTTATGTGAAACCTTCCACAGCCTAGAGCAATGTCATCAGACTTAGAGGTCGATGGTCCTTCTAATCTTTTCCTCCTCCAGACTTGATCAGTAGTTATTGGACCTGTATTTTTGTACACTTTAGGAAAAGGGTGTGGGGGTGGCAGGGGAAGAGAAATAAGTGTTTATTAAGAACCTACTATGGGGCAGCTAGGTGGCACAGTGAATAGAGTATCAGCCCTGGAATCAGAGGACCTGAGTTAAAATCTGTCCTCAAACACGACACCTAGCTAGTTGTGTGACCTTGGGCAAGTGACTTAACCCCAATTGCCCTGCCTTCCCCCCTCTCCCCAAAAGTACTGTGCTAAGCACTTGGCAAATGAGCACATATCCTATATTTTATTTTTTGGTACAGATGTGAACCATGGGTAAACTCCAGTTTTAGAAACAAACCCCCTTCCACTGATGTAAATTAATGACACTTGTCAAACTTAATTTCTTAGAGACAGTTCAGTGGTGCAATGCATAGAGCACTCGATCTGAGGTCAAATCCACCCTCGGATACTAGCTGTGTGACCCTAGGCAAGTCACTTCACCTCTGCCCCAGTTTCCTCATCTGTAAAATGAGGGACAATCATAGCACCTACCTCCCAGGGATGTTAAAAGGGTCAAATGAGTTCATACTTATAAAGCACTTTGCAAAACTTAAAGGACCATGTAATTGCTGGCTGTTCTTAGAGAGCTGCCTAGGGCCCCAGGAGAGGAAATGCTTTGCCCATAGTTTCCCTGCTAGTCTGTGTCAGAGGCTCGACTTAGAGCCAGGTCTTCCAGACTACGCAGCCAGCTCCAGCCACCATGCTGTGCTCACTCACTCACATGCCACTTTATAGCATTCCTTCAGTCTGACAAACTCTTTGGTATTTATTGAGTACTTTTTTGTATATATGTAAATATATAATTCGTCTCCACCCCACAGAACAGGAGTTCTTTGAAAGCAAAGACTGTTTAAACTTTGTCTTTATTAGCATGGTCAATACCTGGTGCGTAGTAGGCACTCAACAAATGACCATTTCTTACTCTTCACCTACTATGTGCTAGGTTCAGGGGATACAAACCCAAAAATGAAAAGTAGTTTTTGCCTTCAGTTCTAGCGGGAGATACAATATCACTCAGTCCTTGACCACTCCTGACTCTGAAACCAGGTTATAAAATCTTCTGAGGACCATGATTGTCATAGATTCCTGGAGCTCCAACACCTACTGTGGTGCCTTGCACATAGTAGGTGCTCAAATGTATTTTGATGGGTATATTGATAGCACTCATAATGATGACAATGCTAACTCCTCTAGGATAGGGCTTCTTAAACGTTTTTCACTCACTCCCCCTTCAGTGTTTCTTAAACTGTGGGGCTCGACCCCATGTGGGGTTGCCACCCAGAATTTAAGAAGCGCTGCTCTAGGAGGAGGCAGCCACCATTTGGTGTGTGTGTGTGTGTAAAGGCATTTTCTCAGATAGCATAGCAAGAGCTGAAAAGCAGTTTCAAAACATCGCACCCCACCCCCCCATAAGCCTAATGCAAAAACCTCCCATGAAACACGGAAATGTGTATTTCATATAAAATCCATGGAAAGCTTTGGCTCCAAATACAATGGGAGTAAGGCACAAATGCACAAGATATCTATGTGGCAATCACAGTTCTTAGCTCCTGGTACTGCCAGGCCTAAAAGTCTTTATCCAATTGTTGTAGGCATGTAGAAATACAGGGAGTCATTGGTTAGCGCGTGCATGCACACACACACACACACACACACACACACACACACACACACACTCCCACAACACCAGCCCAAATGTGTAGTGACATTAAATAATTCTGGAAAAATTAAGTGCCTGAGACTAGAGATTGAGGATTCCTGGATTCCAGCTTCATGTATCAGGGATCCTCCCCCCGTGCAACAAGACAATGAAGGGTACAAGAAAATTCTCAACTCAAAATACAAGAAAAGTAACAGGAGTGTCTCTTCTTGGCTCTTCAAGTTTCTGCTGCTTCTAACCAGATTTACCATCACCACTTATAACCATTAGTCCATTATAAGAATTTGATGAAGCATTTTCATCAAGAAAAAAACGAAAATCTGTCTGGGGAGCCTTTCTCTCCTCCATTCTCTTAACCAAAACAACTTTCCCAGACTATTTCCACTGACTTTGTCATCTTTGGGTCACTTTCTGAGGTGTAATAATGAGAGAAGACGAATGGGGAGCATGTCTCGATGCTCTCTCTAATGGCTCTGGTTTTATTGGATTCACCTTCCCATATCCTGTTCAGTCATTTTGTGACATACGTCACTGTATGTTGCTGGCAAGACTCGACTCAAGCAGTTGACACAAAAGCCCCATCAAAGTGAACAGACTTTATACAGCTTTCTTTTGCATCTTTGGTCATAGCCATTGAATCAAGACATAGGGGGAGATCCTTCCCCATGCATGCCCCAGGCTTCTTAGACAGTACCCCCTTGTTCTAATATTAAGTTCAAATCACCTGGGTCTTAGATCCATTTTTTGTTAGAAAGTAAAGCCTTGGTGGAGGCCGGGCGGGGGGCAGGGAAGGGGGATGGAGACATGGTATGAGGGAAAGAGTGCTAGATCTGGAGCAGAATCAATCTCAATCAAGACCTCTGGGACCATGGGCAAATCACTTCTCCACTGGGCTTCAGTTCCCATTTATAAAACATGGGGATTAGATTAAATGGTCCTTCTCATCTCTGGGATCATAGATCTAAAGCTATAAGAGACCATCTAAGCTAACCCCTTCACTGGGCTCTGACTCCAGAGTCAGAAATACACTTCTCCTCTGTGGAATAGAAGAGGTCAACTTTAGAACCTTTTAAAACTAGGCAGAAAGATTATTCACTGATCTACACATACCCAGAGTGGCAGCAAGAAGTCTGTTGGTTCTTTGCCACTTTGAATCAGCTAACTTTTATCCTATTGCTATTCCAAGAATGACTACCATGACTAGGTAGGGCACAACAGTGTCCATTGGGTCATGTTAAGAAACAGCCCCTAGTATTTCAGATATGACTTCTTGACTCCCCGTGATGGGGAATAGCGGTCAGCCTAAATATTTGGTTTTGTCCCAACCTGTGACTTTTTTCAGTGCAGGGATCTCCCCTTGTGGAAATGCCCTCCACTGAAGCAGGTCAACACTTCTTGTCCCTTAGAATCTTGGCAGTTTGCCTGGGAGAGGGAGGAGTGAGGCATTTGCCCTGCTTCCCTTGGCTAGTATGTGTCAGACTTTGAACCCAGATCTCCCTTACACCAAAATGTCTCCATCCTATCACACTTACTCATAAGTCAGGCAGCGTGCACTTACTAAGGAAGCACTGAATCTGTATCACACAGAAGGGCATAAGCAGGTCCTCCCCACAAAGAGCCTTCATTCTAATGGGGGGCGGGCAATTGAGTCACACTAGGAAGCAAAGTAAGTCAGTGGGAGAGTTAAGGTCATACCTAGAACATTTGTTTTTATGCAAAATAGTCACCATTCAGATTATGTAGCTTTGACTGTTCCACAGATACTCTTAAAAGGCCCTGCTTTCTTAATAAAAGTACAGATGCCTGGGTTCTTCACAGTAATAATGACTTTTAAAGCACATTTCTATTTGTTTCATTAGATATTTCCCAATTACATGTAAAAAAATTTTTTAAGATTTTTAAAAATTTGAGTTCCAAATTCTTTCTCTCCTGCCCCTTTCCTGCCCCCTGCCAAGTCAAGCAATATTACACATGTGAAGTCATTCAGCATGTGTACAGGTAGCTTAACACATACCACATCCCCAAGTCTGCCATTATCAGCTTCCTGGGATTCTATTGCTTGAACTTCACTCTAAGACAGAATAGTCCCTTTATCTGTCATAATTCATCATACTTTCTGTAGCTTCGGTGCTAATTTTGGAGTCCTCATCTCTAATAGAGAAAGATAAATAGCAGGAGAAAATAATTTATTAAAACCTTTCAGCTTTAAGAAAATTTGGCCTAGAATTTCACTATAAATAGAAAAAAAAATCAAATCTGGGGGCTCAGAACTTTGTGGCTGAAGATTTTCCACAAATACTTGATTTCACACGACAGCCTGACAACTGTAACTGTTCAAAACAACTTTGCAAAAACTTGGGCCATGCTAAAATCTGGTCCGGATCTCCTGCTTAACATGTTTATAAATTGCTCATAGATGAAAGATGGGACATTGGCCCTTCTTTGTTCCTGCCTCATGGTGTTTGGCAGCATTCTCTTTAGCCCACAGAAGAGGGTCATTTCTAATGTGTCTGTCTCTTGTCCTCGAGGTCATTGTCATGAGAGTAACCAGGACAGCCTCCATGGCAGAGAGAAATATTTTGACAATTCCAAGGCCCTGGGAGCTACTGAAGATAAAGGAAGAGAGGAGGACCCCAGGATCTCCATTGAGAATTCAGGGGGAGACTCAGATCCCCTTAGACTTCAAAGTAAGTTGAACTTTACATTTCAAACTGGACTTGTGGGAAAAAGTCAGTTCCCAAGCTCTGAGTCCTGGTTTCTCAATGGAAGTGTCTCACCTTGCAGCGTGAATCAGGAGGGGGCCGCTTAAAATGAAAAGAAAACAAGCTAGATATAAAAATCCTATTCCTACTACTTCCAGTCTTTGCTTCCCACTGTCTCTCTTGTGGGACTCCCCTATGCTTCACAATACTTCCCTCCTCAACCAGGTTTTAAAAGATCTTTTTATCGTGGCTCATTGAAGATGCCTCATCTGGAGAGTGAAGTCATAAAATGAATGACTGAGATGGGAATAGACTAAGTGGTGTGGTTCCCAAACAGGCTAGGGCTCTTCCCAGGGTCCCCCACCAGGACCAGGTGTCCAGGTGCCGCTGGGATCTCTGCCATCACTTGATCAGCAGAGTTGCAAGGTGAGCACTCACAAGGCTGTCTGTTTCCTCCTAGGTAGTGGGCCGGCAATGAGGGTAAGTGCCATCCAGTGGATGGTGGTGCCTTGTTTGCAGCCCAGTGGCTTAACAGCTAGATTTTACCTATGTGTGATTAAGAGGCAAATACAATAACATGCATTTCTGCCCCTTATGCTCTTGCTAGGAAAAACTCAAACCCGATTAAAGCAGCTATGCTTTAAGCACTTAAGAATAATAAATTAAAGATCATGAAGTAATTTTTCTTCAATACAAGTATCTAGGTGTCATTAGACACTTTTCTCACTAATCTTTAATTGTTTTGAATGGTAATCTAATCCTAGCTCTTACTTCCCCTTTTCACAAACACCTCTCCACCCACCCCCATCCCTCCATCTTCCCAGCTTTTACAAAGCATGTTCATGGGTTGTGGTTCTGGTGTTTGGGGGCTTAAGAGCTGTTTGGCATCAAAAGCTCTTGTAGGCTTTCTGACACGATAAGCTTTAACTCCAAGCACATGAATTCTAACCATCTGCTTGCAGCTTCTTAGAGAAAAAAAAAGTCTTTCAAAGTCACTAGTTTTCCACCTGTTGCTTCTCTTACCTGAGGTCACATAAAAAGTTAGGTGAATTCAGCAATTCAATTCACCAGCTTTTAGTAAGCCTCCAGCATGGGTCATTGTGCTTGAATTGGAGACACAGAGACAAAAATCAAAGCTTTCTCAGCTTCCAAGAGGCTGCCATCCTTCAACGCGTCACAGACATGGATGGGTTTGAACCCCAGCTCTAAAGTCTCTTCCTGCGGTGATCTTTGACAAGCCACTACCTTTCCAGGCTTCAGTTCTCTCCATCTCTATATTTAGTGGAGTCAAACTCAGAGATCTCCGAGATTCCTTGTACCTTGAAATCTAAAGTACTATGATCCTATAAACAAAAAAAAACTAATTTCCCAGGGGAGGAAGGTGGGGGAGGCAGATTTCTATCCCCTACAACCTTGGAGATCATGGAATGCCTTTTGAAGGAAGCAACTCTTGGGAGAGAGAAGAGCAGGGGTTCCCACATGCTCAGGTGAGAAGGGAGAGCCTTCCAGGTATGGGACAGAGGCCTGCACAGCAGGGAACAGCCAGTTTAGAGGGAACACAGTGCGTGAGGAATCAGTGATACAGACAAATTATACATATAGTGCAAAAATGAAGGTACCCCCATTAAAAACAAAACAAAACACCACTCTGCTGGGCTGGCAGTCATTTTTGCTTTTGGCCATATGACAAATTTGCTTCCAGCTTTCCCTGCAACTTCCCTACCACCCCCACACACACCTTTTTGATCTATAGCCTGAAATTTGCATACAGTGCTTAAATTTCCTCATTAAGCATTCATTAGTGTCCAAATCTGCAGCTCTTCCTGCCTGCCCTTTACCTCAAGCTGCCTTCTTTTGGAGGGCCTGTGGCCCTTTCCAGAGAACCTGACATTTAAAGGACCCACTCAAACAGAACTTAATGAGGATTCAGAACCAGAGGTTTGTGATGATTTCACTGCAAGAAGTGTGCCTCATTCTAAGAAGAAGCCTTCCTATATAAAAGCCTGACCTCTCAAACCAGATGAATTAGGGCATGATTTATTCCCCATGGGAAATGATTTTTCACCTTAAAAAGAAAAATCAAAACTCCCTTGGTACTCTAAAAATATGATGCAGGTGAACAAAAATTCTGTTTGCCTGACTTTTCAGGTGAATAGAATGCTGAACCTCGAATCAGAACCACTGGAATCCAAATCCTGCTTTAGACATTTACTGGGTGTGTGACCCTGGGCAAGTCACTGATAACCTCTCTGTGCCTCAGCTTTCTCAGCTGTAAGATGGGGGACCTCATAATGATAGTAAAACACTTAACATGGTGCCTGGCACAGAGTAGGTGTTTATAAATGCTTGTTTATTTTACAAAATGTGGTTTAATTGAAAAAACATTAAACCTAGAGTCAAAAGCCCTAGGTTCGACTCCCAACATTTGTTCACTGCGTGACCTTAGGTAAGACATCTAATCATTCTGAATTTCAGTCTCTTCATTTCTAAAATTGGGATACTGTGATGGATTTATGATATGGACGTGGGCAGTCTCTCTACTGGGGAACCATGGCTCATGGTTCCCCCACGCCTACACATTCTCATCCTGGGTGATTCTTGTCTGTGTAAACTCTTCACAGAGAGGTTTTCCGACAATAAACTGAAGGCCTTCCATTAATTCTTTTTCTATGGCCATCATTACAACATAAGGATATCTACTGTTGCCCTTCACCTTCTATTCCCACTGGACAGCCTCCTTTTCTAGTCTACTTCTCCATTAATGATGTCCTATACACCACCTGGGGGTGATATTTTATAGCCTCCTACAACCACAGAAGGATGGAGATTGGGATTGGATCTGACCTTTCATTGGGCTAGATCAGTGGTTCTCAAACTTTTTGCCCTCAGGACCCCTTTACACTCTTGAAGACCACCCCCCCAAGAGCTTTGTTTATCCAGGTTATATCTACCACTATTTAGCATAATCAAAATTAAAACTGATATATTTTTATATATGCTTTAATTAATTTTTAAAATAATAAAACCATCGAGTGTTAATGTATATAATATTTTTCATGAAAAATATTTTCTAAAAGACAATTTAGCAATAGTGGTATTGTTTTTCAGATCTCTTTAATGTCTGGTTTAATAGAAGACAGCTGGATTCTCATATCTACTTTTGCATTCAGTCTCTCACAATGTGTTGTTTTGGCTTAGGTATATAAAGAAAATCCAGCTTCACACAGATCTGTAGTTACAAATAAGAACATCTTAATAAGCAAATAATATCTTAGTATCATTGTTAAAATAGTTTTGACCTTGAGGACCCCCTAAAGGGTCTTGGGGACTCCTAGGAGTCTGCAGACCTGCCTTGGAGGAGTGTTGGTCCAGTGAGCCCCGGGAGGAGGTAGCTCCCTCTTTCAACACAGGTTGGCACCATCGAGTTGCCTAAAGCAATGTGAAGTTAAGAGATTTGCCCAAGGATCACCAGCTAGGATATATTAGAGGCAGGACTTAAACTCAGCTCTTCCAGGCAATCTGTCTACTATATCCTGTTCCTTCTCTGTCAGAGATAATAACACTTAAATACTGCCTTCCTTCATCAGTGTGAGGATCAAGAAAGTACTTCATAATCATAAAAGTGATTAATAAACATGTGGTGTTATTATTGTAAAGTGCAAATAGATTGTCATTTCATATTTCTAAAGTATCCTGCCATCTCTTCCCCTCCCTGTGAGTCAACATTTATTATAATGTATGCCAGCATCTTGTACGAGGCACTTGGGATAGGGCAGTGCAGAAGGGGGTGAATTAGAAACTAGAAGACTTCCATGCATTCCCCACGAGGAGCTTAGAATCTAGATTGTGTGTGTGTGTGTGTGATGCACATGCACATGCATATGCACATATACACATATGCAGAGAGTTACATCCAACCCCTTACCTGATCTCTGCCAGTCCATTCTGAACTCCACAGACAAATGCAGCTCCACAGAGTCCTCACTGTTCCCAGATTGGATCCCCACATGACATGCCTTGCTCCTTTCCTCCACCTCTTCATCTTCTGCTCCTCTTTCAAAGCCCAGGTCAACACACTCCCTCCCTCCAGAGAACCTTCTCTTGACTAACCCTACTCTCTATCTCTACATTATTGTTACTACTACTAATATTATTGTTATAGCTCATTCTTAATTCAAACAATTTCTGTCTACACCAGGGGTCAGCAAACTACAGCAGCTTTGACCTGGTTTTACACAGCCCAACCAAAGCTAAAAATAGTTTTTTTGCATTTTTAAATAAAGTTTTATCATACTTAAAACTCTAAAAATTATTCTTAGCTCAGGGCCTTACAGAAACAGTCCCGAGGCTAGCATTTTGCCAACCCCTGCTTTCTATCCTATGACATGTACCTGTTTCTTTACCATATTAAAGCTGGTCCCTAGGAGTTTCAGGTAATAATAACCAAAGCTGGCATTTTTGTAGGCTTCCAAGGTTTGAAAGGTGCTTTATAAATATCTCCTTTCATCCTCACAACAATCCTAGACAGCAGGTATTATTTTTATCCCTGTTTTACAGATAGGGAAACTGAGGCAGACAGGTTCAGTGACTTGCCCAGAGTCACACAGCTAAAAAATGTCTGAAGCAGAATTTAAAACCAGTTCTTCCAGACCCCAAGCCAAGCAGCTCGATCTACTGCACCACCAGCTGCCTCTAATAAAGGTTTGTTTAATTGAATACCTTTTCTCTAGCCCAGGGGCCCTGTCTTCTCCTTCCTTTTTATCCTCTATCATACCCAGTATGGTGCTATGCAAGTTGTCCATAGTTAATAAATTCCCACTGATTTCATAGACTCAGAACCTCAGTGCTCTGGAAGGGTTATCTCGTCCAGCTCCTCCCTAGAACACAGCCTTTGCTTACAGCATCCCTGACAAGTGGTCATTTGGCTTCCAGTTACAAAACCTTCCCTAACAGAAAGCTCTCCAGAAACACCTCCCATTTTTTTTAAACACAGATCCACCTCTTTCAAACTTCCCATTGGTCTAGACCCACCTTCTGGGGCCAGAATAAGTCTAGTCCCTCCCTTATATAACAGCCCTTCAGTTATTGAAGACATCTGTCCCCTCCTTTTTTGAGGGGGAGGCAATCAGGGTTAAGCGACTTGCCCAGGGTCCCACAGCTATAAGTGTCAGCCTGAATTTGGATTCAGGTCCTCCTGACTCCAGGGCCAGGGCTCTATCCACTTCCCCACCTGACTGCCCCATTCCCTCTCTTCCAACTAAATTGCCTCTTCTCCAACCTAAATGTCCTCAGTTCCTTCAGCTAGTCTGTATTACACAGGCTCAAGGCCCTTCACTGTCCTGGTGGCTCTCCTCTGTGCCCATTCCAGCTTTTCTCCCTAAAATACAGTACCAAGAACTGGTCACAGGATACCCACTGGGATCTGACTGGAAGACTGAGGTAGAACTGTCGACCAGTCATCCAGTAAACATTGGTATTTTTTAACCCACTGTAGCACTTTACATCTGTTCAATTCCCACCACAGCCCCTATCACAGAGGCACTTAACAAAGGATTCCTGATTGGTTGTTTCCCATATTAGGTCTGACCCATTGTTTGGGGCCTTTTGAGATCATTTTGTATCCTGGTTCTGTCATTCATGAGTCAAAACCATCAATCTTTGTTCCAGGCCTGAATTTCTCGTGCTGACAGTGGCATCCAAATGCAGCTGGAGACACTGTGCTATTTTCTTTTTGCGACATCATCCTCAAAGATTAGGAATGGATGCTCGGCAGCATTAATTACCTTTTGGCAGCCATGATCAGTTACTTAAATAAATCAGGTGGGAAAGGAAGGAATTGATTTCTGAACCCATGTTATGCAGCAGCTGAGGAGCTTACAATAAGAATCTTATATTGGATATTCCAAATGTAACATGGAGATCCCTCGATATGGGATGGAGCTCTTCTCTATGGAAAAGATTCTGATCATCTGCTGTGGGGTTTTGCATGTACCTCAGTATGGTTATCCCCCCAGTCATCCTTCCCTCCATAATGAGAAGTAAGGGTTTCTCTTTGAAGCTGACCCATCTGTATACTGGCCTCCATCCTTCCTCATCCTCTCTGAGACTGCCCTCTCCCTCCCTACACTGCTTCCCCTTCCACTCCTCCTTGGTTCTGCTACTTACTATCTGCATGACTTGGACAAATCACTTAACTTTCCTGGGCCTTGGTTTCCTCACATGTAAGATGAGGTGGTTGGACAAGATGGCCTCTACAATCCCATTTCCTCCAGACCTATGATCACATGAGCCCTTCTTTTTAATTTCCAACATGTTTTATTCTTTCCCGTCATTAAAAAAAAAATCCTTTCACTTGATCCCTAGTCCATTGTTAACTCTCACCCACCCTCTCTCCTCTCTGTAGCCAAACTCCCTCAATGTGTGGGCTTTGTCCACTGCTTCCCCCCCTCCCCCCCCCCTGCATCTGCCAAGCAGGTCGTCTTCAGTAACCTTTGAGAGAACCGTGCTGCAAGGATTCCCCCAGAATCACCTCTCTGCCAAATCCATCGGTCTTTTATCAGTTTTCATCTTCCCCAACCTTTTGGGAAAATAGAATGTTGTCAGCCCCTCTCCTGGAAAGTGATCTCATTTGGTTTCTATGAAACTACACTTTGGTACATGTCCTTTCTCTGACCAGTCCTTATCTTGTTTCTTTGCTAACTCCTCTTCTAATCTGTGATATAGTCATCTGACTCTGGAGTCAAAGGACCCGAGTTCAGAGCTTGTCTCTGAGGCCTAGAGTCCCACAGCTGGTAAGTGTCTGTGGCAGAATCTGAACCCACGTCTTTCTGACTCCCAAGTTCAGTGCTATATGCTGCCTCTCAAAACAGTTAGCACAGTGTTAGCTAGAAACCACATAGTCCAGATACTTTACTGAAGGATTTTATCTTCCTCTCACCCCATTTTGAAGAGAAACATAATTTGTAAAGTTTCCTCATTTAGAAACTGTTGCTACCAGTATTTTCTAGGACCTTCCCTCTCCCCACTCCACGGCAAATAAAGGACCCAATCTCAGCATCCAATGTCAGATCAGACTTGGCTGAGCTTAGCCAACAGCACTTGCTGCTTCCTCGACCCATCCCAGGATTGCTTAAGTGCTTTGAGATCTGCAGGAGGCTTATTCCTTATCCATGTCTCCCTACTACTCAGTTAAATCAGATTTTACTCAGTAGTACAAATGCCATCTTTCTTTTTAAAGCTGATGAAAATACTCTGAGGGTTAGAGGGATTGAGCATTGGCTCCAGTTCCACAGCAGAGCTGGAATCTGCCCTGAGTCTCCTAATGCGGAAGCCCTGCCACACTGCCTCTCCAGACCTGGGCAAAGGGTGGGAGAAAGAGCACACAGATACACGGCCCCTTCCTAGCAGTCATCCATCTGATTCCAGAAATCCCCTGCTATTTTGAAGCCTAAATGACCCCCTCTTCCCCTAATCTGGGCCAGGGTGGGATTATTTGAGCTAAGTAAAGATGGGCAGAGCCAAATTTTTCAACCACATCCTATAGGTGTCTTAATTTTTGGCCCCTAAAAGATCGTTCTCTTCCTTAACTATGAGAAATTCCCAGTGTCGGCAGGGTCGCTCTACAGCTTTAACCTCTTGGAACTAGTTCAGTGAGATTCTTTGCAGCAGAGCAGTATCAGTGCTATCCAGCTAGTCATTATTTTTATGAGGGAAAGCAAGCCACAATACCAGGCTCACAGGGTGGTGACCCCCCCCCCACCTTGGCTGTGGCACAGGGCCCAGGCCCTGGCACAGAACACAGTAGTGGCTGAAGGGCCTGAGCCCTGGGCCTACTCCTACCTCCCTGAGAAACTAAATGGAAATGGTGTGTTCTTAAGACTTCTGGCTCATCATCCTTAATGCTGAAAGTCAGAGGCGAGGTTTCAGTAATCCTGACTCCCAGGGCCCTGGCACCATCATTCCCTGACACAAGCCCTGGCAAGCAGCAAATCCATGCGGTAGTGGGGCCTTCTTCTTTCCAGGTGGTCCTCCTTCAATAGGCATACATCACAATCCTTCCTTCAGGAATTGCCATGCTTGAAAATATTCACCACCCTCTGGCCAGACTTTGGTTCCTTAAAGAAAATATACAGCCTGTTACCGGTCTGAGCTATTTCTAAAGCACATAGCACAGTGCCTAGCACATAGTAGGACCTTGATAAATGTTAATTCTCTCCCTTACCAAGCTGATGCTGGAAGCCTATCCACCTTGGTAGGACCTGCTCTCTCATGGCCCACCAGATACAGAACTAGGTTTGGAGTTACGACAACCTGAATTCAGATCTCACCGTGATTTGTGACTTTGGGGAAATCACTGAAGCCCTCTGAGCCTTGGCTCAGTAAAACAGGGATCATAGCAGCACCTGCCTCACGGGATGTGGAGATCAAGTGGGAAAGCGTGTAGAAAGTATTTTGTGAGGCTTTCTGTGTCACATGAATGCCAGCTGTTATCATTAAGGAAAGAGGGAATCTGGTTGTGACCTAGGGCTTCACTGACGAGGAGAGCTCCCAGAGGATGAGACTCCCTCCAACCATGCAGGTCAGCCCATTCTCTACCAGTTGTAGCGAGAGGGTTGCTCAGAGCGCCAGGTTAAGGAGCTTGCATTGGGCAGCAGAGGCAGTGCTAGGACCCAGGTGTTCCTGGCTCTGGACCTGGCCTTTCATCCATGGCACCACCCCTACCTCCCTGGACTGTCATTCTGGCTTTGGTTATGAGTGGAGCTTGCCAGGGCTGGAACTCTGCTAGCATTGCCTTTGGAAACGCAGGGGCACCTCCATCCCACCAGCGGGGATCAGAGGACAGTTTTTCTATTTAAAGTAAATAAAACGGCAGAGACACATCTTTTTCAGCCCCTACTCTGTGGAAGGTACTATGCTAGGTGTTATGAGTGTGCAGAGGACTATTAAGCAGAGTCCCAGCCCTCCAGGAACTCACCATTTAGTGGAACACAACCTGTCAGCATATGAAAAGTTAAACCTGGAAAGGCTTCACAAATTCGAGGTTGGCCATTGTCACCAGCCAAAAGCAAGATGGAGCTGGAGGAGATACTATAAGCCATGCTTCATAAAGAACATTGTTCACACATCTTACTAATTGACCTGCTCACACTTGGAACTGAGTAGGATGCCTCTAATCTCCCATCAGGAAGGTTCAAAGTGGTTTTTCTTCCCCATTTTGTTAAGATGCCTTTGAAGTCATACATTCTTCTCTCTCCTCTCTCTCTCTCTCTCTCTCTCTCTCTCTCTCTCTCTCTCTCTCTCTCTTTCTCTCTCTCTCTCTCTTTCCCTCCCTCTCCCTCCTCCTCTCCCTCTTCTTCCTCTTCCTCTACCCCCCTACTCCATTTCCACCCTCCCCCAGACCTTCTAACTAACAGCATGTGTTTGCAAAAAGGCTAAGGTCAGTGTTTTGGACTGTGGCTATAGGACAGGACAAACAGAAGAGCCCACACAGGAATCAAGCTCATGACCTTGGCCTGCATCGCTCTGGACTCTAACCCCCTGCTCTAGACTAATCAGAATTGCTGCCTGCAGGCACATTGCACCAGCATAATGTAACCTGGTATTCATGAGTAATCCAGCAGGCCTCAGCAGAACCAGAAGCTCTGGGGTGGCCCATCTCTTCTCCAGCCACCTGACAGTGGGTGCATGTTACAGAGATATGTCACCGACATCAGGTCCAGCTGGGTAATAATCTGCCGACCCTTGGGTTTCAGGTACAGTGGTTGCAGAAAGCAATGGCTCTGATGGGTTGGAGAGTTTGAGTGATGCCCAGATGTCAGAAGAGATGTTGGCTCTGGTGGATGAATTTGAAAATGCATGGCCTCTTGAAGCCTTTGAAGGAGCACTAGAGGTCAAAGGGCGACGGATGGACTTGCAGGGGATACGGGTCCTGAAGAAAGGTCTTCAGGATGGAGTAGCCAGCTCTTCCTGCTTTGGTGACTGTGGAGATGATGATGACGATGAGACAGAGTGGGTAAGAAGCAGCCAAGTCAGGGTTCTAACGTCCGAGACCAGGTCTCGTTCGGGGATTTCCGCTGTGGGATGGTTCCCTTGTGTTTGAAATAGAATAATTTTCAAGATGTCATGCTATCCCTTCAGGAATCACTTGGTGTCTCATAGTACACATCTTATATGATCTTCTTAGTTTTCAATGATAAGTAAAAATGAGACACGTGAGGTTAGGAAAATGTCTTCTCTCAGTCAGGGAGGCAGGACATTTGAGCTGTGGGAGCAGGAAGACAGCTCTTCCCAGGAGTCTTAAAGGAGAGAATTAATTTCTCACTTTGAGACTGTCTGTAGCATTAGTGGGGGAAAAAAAGAGCAAAGACCCCTCTGGCAGAGTAGCACACTTCTGGAGACTGGTTTTCTCCTTGTAACTACTTGTGTTCTCAGGATTATGTGTCCCTAGGAAAATCTGGTACATCTGTCTGTGTTGAAATCTGCCTGAGTTCTTAAGCCAAGTACACCAAATGGCCAGGCAGGGATGGTTCTGTGTCACAAGGTCAGGGACAGCTATGTCCTCGATAATGCCTTCTGAGCCTTTCCTTGTTCTCTTGGACATCATTTTGTTGAAGGCCATAGGACTGTGCTGGCATTGCCTTTGGAAATCCAGGGACACCTCCATCCCACCAGGAGGGATCAGAGGACATTTTCTATTTAAAGTAAATAAATGAAATTGAGACTTGGGTTAACTTTCATGAAGATTATAGTTAACTAGTATCTTCATCTTTGTTCTGTTTGGGCTGTTGCTGAGATCCCTTTTGAGGGATCTGTTTGATTCTGAGAGATTTTGAAAGCTTTTGCTCATTTGATTATTTTCTCTTTAGCATTCTTAGTGAAGTAAACAGTAGATAGTTATTCAGGTTTCAGAGGCCTTGCTTTTCTCTCTGAGCATTCTGCTTTCAGTGGAGTCAGGTGCCCACCACCCACAAGACCCTGAACCCTCAATCTCATTTTCCTTATGTTTTCCCTTCTCAGATCACATTCCAGGTCAAACGTTTAAAGAAACCCAAAGTTGAAAGCTCGGACACTCAGGAACCCCCTGGGAAAAACAACGAGGAGCAGATTCAGGCAGAAAATGAACACCGTTTTCAAAAGACTCTGGAAATTAGTGGCCCTAAGATACCGGCCCCTGGACCACAAGGTAAAAACATCCACATTCTCTAGGACTCGGGTCTCCCCCATCGTCTCTATTGTCCAGATCAGCCATCACAGGACAAGGTAGGACTTGAAAGATTTCAGGCTATGGGAACAAGAGTTACTTCATTAGGCTTTTAAAAAATAAACTTAGTTCTGTATTGTTATATTGTTTAGCTGTGTTTAGCATCCGCTTTCTCTTGGACCAAAAGACAAGTAGACTTTCTTTTCCTGTTAAGTGCTGTGTTTTTTTCCCATTCCTCCAGATTCTGCTCTTGTCCCCACAACCTGAAATAATACTTTTTCTTGTATTCTCTACTTTTCAAATCTGTCAATTAGACAGTCAGTAAACATTTATTAAATATCTTTGTGCCAGGCAATATGCTGATTCCTGGGAATACCAAGAAAAGCAAACTCCCTGTCCTCGGGGAGCTTACAGTCTAACAGGAGAGACAACGTGCAAACATCTTTGTATAAATAGGGTAAATGGAAGGAAATGAACAGAGGGAAGGCACTAGAATTAAAGCAGGGGGTTTGGGGGAGGTCCTACTCTTCTTTAAGCCAGTGGTACTATGATAGAGGTGCCTTAAGAAAGATTGTCTTTGTCTTTCAAAAGGCACTTTAACTTAAATTAGATTTAGCACCATCAAATAACTACATTACATCTTGTTTGAGTTTTGCTTAGAAATATTCTGTTTTGCAGGAGAGAAAAAAATATTGTTTAAGTCTAAAAGATAGGTAGATGGTGATACAATCAAAGAATGTTATACCTAGGAGATTATCTGGTTCAACCCCTTCCTTATTACAAATAAGAAAACTGATGCCCAGCAAGATTAGGTCATGGAACTACTTAGGGAGATGGGAGACTAGAACTTGGGTCTCCTCTTAGCCAGTATAAGTCATATTCTACTTTACCGGGTGACAAGAACAAGTATAAAGGAGAGACATTGAAGAATAAACATAAAAGAGTGATGTGTATTTGTACCAATAGTATTGGAAAGGAAGGCTAAAGCTCCCAGAATGAGCTGGGATTTGCCAAAATGCCAAAGACAACAAAAAAGGAATGAAGGGACAGAGTGAGTCGGGAATGCCATGGGGCTGTGTTTGCACCAAGACAAAGGACAAGAGAAATGCAGCCCACCCCCCTTTGGGGAAGATGGTTTAATGTCAACTCCAAATTTAGTTCCTCTTTCTCTATGGAGGAAAAAAATATTCAGACTAGAAAGAATATATCATTAAGATGAATTTGAAAGCAAAGATAGAGAAATAGATATTTTTTTAAAGCATCAAGCTGAGTTAAATGAGTTCAAGTCTCTTGACTCAAATGAACACATCTTAAGGTATTCATAAATAGATTTGTAAGAGTGCCTGTGGAATCACTACTGGTTGAAAAATCATGATGAGGGGGCAGCTAGGTGGCACAGTGAATAGAGCACCAGTCCTGAAGGAGGACCTGAGTTCAAATCCGGCCTCAGACACTTGACACACTAACTCTGTGGCTTTGGGCAAGTCACTTAACCCCAGTTGGCCTCCTTAAAAAAAAAAGAAAGAAAAATTATGATGAATGGAAAGATGGAAAAGTAGATTTTAGAAACTACAGATTGGTAAACTGTGCATTGATCTCCTTAAAGAAGGGATAGGATTTAGAAAAGAGATTACTGAACAAAAGCTTTGAGAACTTGGAGGACAGGAAGGGTGATCATTAATATCTACAGTGAGTTCACCAAAACAAGTGATTTCTAATCTGTGTCCTTACTGTAGAAGGACAAACAATAAAATGTATTTGCCTTCTTTCCATATAGAAGTAGGGAGGGGCTACAGGTAGAGAACTGTGGTTATGGACTGCTGTCTATACTACCAGAGAGTTTTCAATAAGTCACACTAAACTAACCCTATTTTCATTTTTTTCTTTGCTTAGAACTTTTTAAATGCTGTACATACCAAAGCCATTAGCAGTATGCCTTGATTTCAGTAAGACATTTTACAGTTTCTTGATACCCTTGAAAATATGTGATATTGGTGGTCACGGAGGGTTCACAGTTGGCAGAGCAAGCTTACCCATCAATGTCCTCAAGGAGGGAGGTGTCCAGTGGTATGTCACAGGGTTCTGCGTTTGACAGCTCTGTATCTTTAATATTTTAATCAGGGACTTGGGTGAAGAACATAGAAAACTCATTTTTCAAATATACAGAATTCACAAAGCTGAGAATAATAGTTTTTTAGTTATGAACATAATAGACTTTATATTTATTTCTCTTCCCCTTACAACTTACAAAAGCAACATACAAAACCTGACAGTTTTCATCACTGAATGTCCAACATACTGTTAAACATCCCAGTGCACAGGATTTAAAATGTTTGACTTTAGATTTCAATAGCTTTACATGAATAGACTATCAATTAGAATTTTGTTTTCAAGCAAAAGTGGGATTATTAAAACAATCCACAAAGTGAAGAGAGAACAGCAAAGAGCATATAACTTACAAATAGCCACCCACCCTAAAATCCAGTGAATATTTTTCAGTCAGAAGGAAGATCATTCTTAAGGGTTAGAGGAAAAAAATAATAGTTGTATTTGGTGACCTCAGTGCTGGTGAGTACTGAGGCATAACCATAAAAAGGTCTGTTCTTTTCCAGTATGTAATAAACCATGCCTCCAGAAGGAATCTAGAAAGCATAATTAAAGAGAATGAATTTTTGTGTCAGAAACTAAAGACCTTAAGGGATACAAGTAGTGACTTCATCATTGCCACAAATGGAAGACAAAGACTTTGGAAGAGAGATGAAAATCTGGGAAGTGATTAACTGGCTACAGATGTGGAGTCTGAAAATGGGACGTGCATTTCCCAACTGAGGTTAAGCTGTAATAGTGGGTTCTTGTCGGGAATAAGAAGGAAAGGTAGTAAGCTCACACCTTATGAATTCAAGTCCCAAGGTCCAGAGGAACTGCCTCTTGGGCCCTGAAATAACTGGCAGATACAGCAGCTGAGTTACCATCAGTGATCTGTTGGAGGATACAAAGAGCAAGAAGAATGGCACAGTACTGGAGAAGGGGCAAATTTCTCCATTTTTATTTTAAAAAGAAGAAGAAGAGAATCTAGAAACTAAGAGAGTGTGCCTGACTGACTCCTGGCAAAATTCTAGATTATGTTATTAAAGATGTTGTTGATTAGTGTCTAGCAAAGGAAGCAGTGATCCCAGGAAACAGTATGGCCCTACCAAGAAGAGGTCATGCAAGAAGAACCTATTTTTCCTTTTTTGGTAGGGTTTTAAACTGGTAGATCAGGGAAATGTTACATCTATAGCATAAGTAGATTTTTGTAAGCATTTGACAAAAAGTTCATCATTATCCTTGTGGAAAATATAGGAAATATGGGATAGATGGTTATCTAGTTAGATGTTTCCAAAACTGGTGGGATGGTTAGAGCCCACAGAGTAGTCATAATGACTTGAGGTCAACTTGGAAGGAGGTAAAGTGTGGCACGATTCTGTCATTGGCCCTGTGCTGCTTAATAAATAACACTTTTAGCAGTGACTTGGATAAAGGTATTAATGACATATTTATCAGATTTGCAGATGATAGGAAGTGGGTAGGAATAGCTAACATATTGGACAACAGAATCAGAATCCAGGCAACCAATGAGATGAATCTAATAAGAAGATTTAGTAAGAATTAATGTCTTACACTTGGATTCAAAAAATCAACTTTTAAAAAACATTTTTAATTTATGGAGTAAAATAAACATTTCCATAACATAGTACAATAAAAAAGATGATTGCACATAATACCGCAAATCTGCTATACACAACTTGCTATTCCTTTCAACTATGCAACAATATTATCATGTAAATTTCTTCATTTTCTTTTTTTTCTTCCCTCCCAGAGATGGCTACCATTGGAAACACATAGATATATTTGTAAAATTATTCTATACCTACTTCTGTTTATCAGTTCTCTCTCCGGATGCAGATAGCATCTTTCTTCATATGTCCTTCGTGGTTAATTTGGGTATTTGTAACAGACAAAATAACTTATTCACTTAGAGTCATTCTTTTTTTTTGGAGGGCAATTGGGGTTAAGTAACTTGCCCAAGGTCACACGGATAGGTTTTTGTTTGTGTGGATTAAGTGTCTGAGGCCTGATCTGAACCCAGATCCTTCTGACTCCAGGGCCGGCACTCTACTCACTGCGCTGCCTAGCCGCCCCTAGAGTCATTCTTCAAACAGTATTGCTGTTACTGTATATAATGTTCTCTTGGTTCTGCTCATTTCACTTTCCATTATTTCATGTAAGTCTTTCCATGTTTTTCTAAAATCATTGAGCTCATCATTTCTTACAGCACAGTACTGTTCCGTCACAATCATATACCACAACTTGTTCAGCCCTTTCTCCAATTGATGGGCATCAATTTAAGGAAAAATCCATTTATACCAATACTTTTAAGCGTTTTTAGTAGAAATTAGTGCTGAATTGTATCAAAAGCTTTTTTCTGCATCTATTGAAATAATAATATAATTTTTTTCATTTCTACTTCCTCAGCTCATTCAGGACTGTGATGATAAAATCTGAAAGATGGTGACTCCATTGTCCCTGGTGACAAAAGGAGTTTATTATAAAAATTTCTACAGATCTTTTCAGTTTTTTTGTCTTTTTTTTTTTGTCTTTACATTTTCATCCTTCAGTGCCTTGGAGGTGACTTTATTTGGTTGTACCTTTCCCCAGGCTTTCTTTAAGTATATTTTCCTTCCCATGTTTTTCCATTTTGCAAGCCAGTACAGCTCACAATCTTCTGTCATCCTCCTCTGTCAAGGAGGTTATATTCTGAGCCATCTTTGCATTTGGCTTCTATCTCTCTGCTTGGGAAGGAAATCAAGTGTTTGCTGGCCAAGGTGTTTTCTAAGCTCTAGGTTTCCTCATTATGGCAATTGATTACATCAATTAAACTTCCATTAAAAATGGTTGTGATCATCGCTGGCTGCCATTTCTCCATCTATTCCTCATATTTTGGTGTCGCCTATTGAAACATCCTTGATGTTTCTCTAAGTCAGGTTGTAGTTGTTGAAATTACATGCCATGTCTTTTCCTTGGAGTTGCATAGGAACTAAAAGAAGTAATGCCATCTTGGGCATAATGTCCAGAATGAGGTGGGGGAACCGTGCTGCATTTTGCCCTAGTCAGAGCGTATCTGCAGTATTGTGTTGAATTCTGGGTGGTACCACATTTTAAGGAAACACATCTGTAAGCTGGAAATGGAGCAGGGGACAAAGACTAGAATGCTGAAGGGCCCCAGTATCATGTCATGTGAGGATCAGTCAAAAGAAATGAGTGTACGTAGTTTGGAAGAGATGAGTATTCAGTGGGACATGCTAAATGTGAGTTCAGCTTGGCCTCACAGAGCAGAACAAGGAATAATAGTGGAATGGCTAGAAGTTTGAGAAAAACAGCTGTAGACTTGATATAAGGAAAAACTTCCTAAAAGTGAAAGCTATGTGATCATGGAATATATCACTTCCAAAGGGAATAAATCTTTTCAATCTCATCCCCCCCGACCCCAGAAGGTCTTCAAGCTAGAGCAAGATGACTACCTGTATTTAAGTTGTAGGGAGGATTCTTGCTCAGATATGACTTAGAAGTTCTTTCTAACACTGATTCCATAAAAATCTGTGAAATCAGATTTGAAGCCTCAGCACTGAGAGCCATAATCTCACAGGTTCATCAATGGCTGTTTCCAGGAAATATTCTGAGGTTATTCCTGTTCCCCTTGTTGTTTGAACAAGGTCTTTGCCTTAGCCCTCCCTTCTACCTTATCCCCAGGCCAACTTTCTGTCCACTGTGTCTTACTGCCACTTTTATTTGAAAATAGTTATATAACTGTGTGTATGTGTATGTATGCACAAGACATAATCCTTAGCCTGTAGAAGATATGTGTTTGTATCTTTATGTTTTTGCATGTTAATTTGCAAACCCTCTTATAAAAACTCCCCAGCACTGACCTCCCCCCCCCCCCTGCCCACAGAATGGTAACCATTGTCCTATGTAGGCTCTGATTGCACAGACAATTGATTTGAAATGACTTCTCTGTTAATAATTTGTGGTTTCCTGTTTGTTGATGTTCAGTCTTCATTTTTTATGATGCTATCCGGTGCCTGTCAGGTTCAAGATCTTCAAATTCTCTTATTAAAGGATATGTTCTGTATAACGTATATCAAATTGCTTACCATGTCAGGGAGAAGGGAGGTAAGAAAAAGAGGAAGAAAATTTGGAAGTCAAAAAATTTTTAATGTTAAAATTGTCTTCACATGTAATTGGGGAAAAAATAAAATATATAATTTTTTAAAATGTTTAAGAGAATTAAGCTATCAAGAAAAAAGAACACTACACATTAACATTTTTTAAAAAAGGATGTATTTATAACATGAAGGCATGAAACTTTTGAATCCTTTCTCCTTAATTTCTAAATGCTGACCTAGATTTTTCAATTTATTTATTGCTGTCTTCCCCATACTCATCTTGAGCATAGAAGTCACCAAATATCAGTAATTGTTGGTCATTAGAAAAATTTTCTTCAAGTTTTCATAAAAATTTCTCAAATTCTTCATCCTTTGTAGCAAATATTGGTACCATAAGCTGACATTTTCTTTGTGATGGTCCATTTGCTTATTAAGTGCTTACTATGTCAAAAACACTCTGCTAAGTCTGGGAATTCAAAGAAAGATAAAAACAGGTTTGCCTTCAAGGAGTTTGCATTCATATGCCCATGATGAGCCCTCCAGAGAAAAGATTGAGTGCCCCAGGAAATGATAATGCTTATAACCTTTGAGCACAGGATGAAACCTGTGCTCAAAGGTTACAATTCTTTCATCCAGAAGAACCTTGATCTGTCCTTTCATTAAGCTCTACCTTTGTTATATCTTCTGGCCTTACTTACAGTGAGAATGTCAACATGGATGTTATTTACTTCCTGCAAAAGTATAGTCATTCATTAATTGATAAATGGAAAAAAAAACCCACCCTAATAAATTGGGCAGATACAAAACATAGGAGAACTGAATTAACAGCAATTCATAAAGACCTGAGACTTTTAGATGACCACAAGCTCCAGATAAGCCAGTGATAAAGCTTATTAAAATTAATGAAACTTCATTCATTAAACTATTGTGTCTAAATCTGGCGTCCCATAAAGTTGGATGGGGAAAAGATTACATCTTCACTTTCACTAACCTCTCAAACTGAAGGTTAGCATTTTATTCAGTTATTTTAAGTTATTATGAGGAGTCCATACATTTCACCAAACTGCCCAAAAGGTCTATGACAGAAAAAGTGAAGAAATCTAGTTTAGACCAAGGAAGATAATGGATCTCTTGTACTCTCAACTAGACAGACAAGACCCAGAATACTGCATTCCAATTGGGACACCACGTTTTCAGAGGCACATTGATAAATAAGGGCCATGTTGGCTAAGTCCACTGGCCTTTCCTCAGTCTTCCTCCTTCTTGATCACTTGGTGGATCACTTGGTGGTATTTGATGCTAATGACCCCTCTTCCATGCTAGGTAGTCTCTCCTTTCTGGGTTGCTGTGCTGTTACTCTCTCTTAGTTCTCCTCCTTATCCGAACACCCCTTTGCTGGGTCGCCATCCATGTGCTAATCCTTTTTTTTTTGGAGGGCAATTGGGGTTAAGTAACTTGCCCAAGGTCACACGGCTAGGTTGTTTTTTTGTTTGTTTGTTTGTTTGTGTGAGTTAAGTGTCTGAGGCCAGAACTGAACTCAGGTCCTTCTGACTCGAGGGTCAGCGCTCTACGCGCTGCGCCACCATCCATGTGCTAATCCTAACATGTGTGGCTGTACCCCATGGGTCTGGCCAGGGCCCTCTCTTCAGTTCCCATGGCTGAGATTCACATCTTTGTGCAATTGGCTCCCCAATCCCCATATCCAAATCTCATCTCTTAACTGAACACTAGTCACATATAATAGGATTATAGTCACAGAAATGGAAGGGACCAAAGTCCATCAAATTCAAACATCTTATTTTACAGATAAGGAAACTGACACCTAGAGTACTTTAAGGCTTACCTAAGGTCATACAGGAAGTAAGCATCACAGGTAGGAATTGGACCCACCTTCTTCTCTAAGACCCAGCGCCATTTTGAATCCCACAAGTTATTCACCTCCAACTGAGTGTCACACATTCAACAAGCCCAAACATGACTCAGTATTTTTCCCCTCTTTTGAATTCCCTTCCCTTTGTCTAGGATACCCCCATCCTTCCATACACACAGGTTTACAGCTTCAGAGTTATCCCCAGCTCTTCTCCTTTCCCCACCCTCTCTCCACACTGCCAGTGAAGCATGTCATAGTGGACAGGACAGTCCCATACATGAAGCCTGGAAAGATGAACTGAAGGAAGACTGTATTTTATCCTCAGCTGAGCACATGGTAGGGAAGAGAGGGTTGTGAAAAGCTGGTCACACTTGGGCTTTAGGAACATTATTGAAACCTAAGTCTATATATGACCTTCCCATGCTCCTGTTTAGTCCCCTTTCCCCAATCCTTGTTCACTGTAACAACATGGGAATATTCACAAGTATTTACAGTAAGCAGACCTGCTTCCTACCTGTCTCATTGGAATTCCTGCACGTTCCTGTGTTTTTCATTGGCATTCCTTTCAGGAAAGGCCTGATTCTTTTATTTGTTCAGTCCCATGGAAGATATGTTGGCCTTCCAAAATGGTACCAGTGAGAGGTGTTAATACTCTCCATTTGAAAGCCTCATTACTTCCCATTCTGCTGTATTTCTTTAGAGAAATACCTCTCTAGCCAAAGCTAAAGTTGCTTTAAATATGATTCATTCCCCACCCCAAACACACATACCTATAACCCTCAGCTGGAGGAAAGGTTGGATTCTGAGCCAGAGGTCCTGGGTCCAAATCCTTGTTCTGACTCTTATTATACCTGTATGATCCTGGACAGATCACTAAAACTCTCTGGGCCTCAGTTTCCATATCTGTAAAACAAAAGAGGTAGACAAGCTGACCCTTCCAGTGCTGTAGGCTACACAGGTTAGTCTTCTCTTGTCACATAGCACTGCAGACTCTTCCTGTGGTATACACTTATTCTAATTTGTGTCATATTTTTCTCTGGACACATCACCACTGGTTTATAAACTCATGGAAAGTACCTTAAGTACCTTATTTATCTTTGTTGTCTCCCCCAGCACTTTGTGCAGTGTACATAGGAAATTACGTGTGTGTGTGTGTGTGTGTGTGTGTGTGTGTGTGTGTGTGTGTGTGTGTGTGTGTGTGTATGCATATGGATTATTGAATAAGTGATAGGTTTGGTGAGGGTGTATAACGTCAGAGGATTTCTCCTTTCCCTCGAGTTGATCACCTAAGGGTTTAAGATTTAAGAATTTTATTTATTTAATTTTATTTATTTAAGAAATATTAACTATATTACATAAATTAAGAATTAATAATACTAAATTGTATTTATTTAAGAATTGATTTAAGACTCAAGAGCAGGAATTTCTTTCCCAACCTTGCTTGAGTCAGACACTGGAGTCATTGTACAACCTTTACTCCTGGCTCTTCACCCAAGATTTGGTTAGAGGTCCAGATGGTGGGGGTTCAGAAGAGCCTTCTCCTCCACAGTCTTTCAACTGGGCCTGAAACCATCCCCAACGCCCAGCCCACTCTCAGGTCTTGCTCCTTGACAGAGGTACTGACTTGTTTCATCTGTCTCCTCCCAGGAAAAAAGCATGATTACGAAAGCCTGGGGTGGCCAAGCCCTGATGAGTGTGTAAAGCTCCGTCGGGTAGAACTCACCACTGTGGCCAGCACCTGGCTCGCTGTCTCAGCCAAAAACATCGAGTGAGTATCACACCATGACCACTGTCACATTTCGCTGTTCCACTCAGTTGGCCTCAGGGATGGCTGTCCTCACTGGGGGTCACCAGAAGATCCACCACTTCTGTGATTAATGACCCAGGGGCACCTGTGCACAGATAAACCCAGTAAAGATGCTGCCCCAGAAATCTGAGTTGGTCTCCAGGGGGTGATGCTAAGTCCTTTCTCTTATAATCTCTCATAGACTGACCTGAAGTAATATAAAAACTTCCTTGAATCTCACTGAAGGTCAGATCCTGCCTTGTAGGAAACACAGAGCTAGGCATTTTTTGCTGACTTAAGGCAGTTGATAGAACAGCAAATACTGTTCCAAAAACTGATGCTCACTGATCTACAAAATGTATCTGATTAGATTAATGCTTAGTACACTGTTTCTAAAGCTAGAAATGTGTCTCTTCATTCATCTAACTGTGCAACCACTGTACTAGGCATGGGGGATGCCAGTCAACAAGCTTACCTACCATGTGCCAAATACTGTGCTGAGTGCTGGGCCTGCAAAGAAAACAAAAACCCACTGCCTGCCCTCAAGGAGCTTGCATTTGAATGGTAGACACACATGCATAAATAGATATGAACAAGATACACACAGTATGGAGACAAGGGAATCTTGGGGGAAGACACCAGCAGTTTGGGAGAGTAGGGAAAGTCCCTACAGATGGTGACTTGAGCTAAAACTTAAAGGAAACACGGGGATCTAGAAGGGGAAGGTGAGGAGGGAATACATTTGGGTTTTCTGGGCAGAGGTACTGGAAGGGTTTGCCATTTTGTTCTCCAGCTCATTTATAGATGAGGAAACTGAGGCCAACAAGGTTAAATGACTTACTCAGGGTCACACAGCTAGTAAGTGTCTGAGGCAGGATTTGAACTCCGGAAGATGAGTCTTCCTGACTCCAGGCTCTGCACTCTATGTACTGTGGTGTCACCTGGCTGCCCCTTATGGTTATGTGACCTGAAGGCAAAAGAATTCCTTCTTTATGTCTTGGTTCCTGGCTCCCCAGAGGCAGGCTCTGTGTTGTGGCTGAGGGGGAAGGCATCCCCTTGTGATGATCTCCCATTCACCAGTCCTCTGCAAAGAGGGAAGGGCTGGAAGGAAGCAGAGCTCATTGAAGACTCCAGCACCCCATATAGCACAAAAATAAAATTGGGAACCAAAGCTGAGAGCTCCCCGGCTGCTTGAATTTTCCTCCTAACTATTCTTGGAGAATCCCTCACTTCCCTCCAGACGGTTCATACGCCCCCTCCACATGGAGCCTTTCCCAGTTCCCAGGCTGCTGGTGTGTCTCCCTGAGGACCTCCCAGCTACTCTGTGTGTCTTGCACCTTCCTGCATACTTGTTATCCCCCCAAGCCACCTCCAGTAGAATGTCAGCTCCTTGTAGACTTTGTATCCCCAGTTTAGCACCATAGTTGTACACAGTAGGTATTTAATCAATACTTGCTGACTGATTGACTGATGTGTGCCACCTTGCTTCTAAAGCTCTCCACTTGACCTGCTTTGGTTTTCCACATTTCAGCATCACAGAGCACATAGATTTTGCTACCCAGCTGCAGGAGCCCGCCATGGAGCCCCTCTGCAATAGCAACCTTCCCGCCAGCATGCACACCTTGGACCACCTGCAGGGGGTAGCCAACCGAGCCAGCCTGCACTATACGGGCGAGAGCCAGCTGAAAGAGGTGAGCCTGGCGTGGGGGGCAGGAAGCCCTCAGCCTTCTCTGTCTGAGGCTCCTCATGGTGACTACAGGTGGGCAGGGGCAGCCTGTGGAATTATATCCTCTTGTCTGCCACCTGCCCCGTCTCAGCCCCTGCCTGTCTCTGTGAACTTAGACTCCTCTGTATGGCTGGGCAAGTGGGCAGGGAGACAAAGGTAGATAAGGCCTACCCTAGCCATCAGCCAGGGAGGCTTGGAAAAAATGGCGATGGTGGCGAGTCTGTCTCTGGGCATTCTTGGTCAGGTAGAGCAATGGTAACCTGACCTCACTTAACCTTATCCAAGATGCCTTAACAAGACTGAGGGAGAACTGGTCTGAATGAATGAATGATAGAACTATTTACAGTCTGCCGAGCCCTGCGCTAAGTCCTTGGGGCACAAATAGGAAAGTAAGGCAGTCCTTGCTCCCGGGGCACACCCACTGTAACAGAGCTCCCACAACGGGGGCAGTTCTCCACTGGTCACACAGTTACTAAGAAGCAGAGCCAGGATTCAAATCCAGATCCCTCAGATCCCAGCCTCTGTGCTCTCCTGCAGGGCCTCCTCACCAGCAGTTTCTCCCTGCCAGCGTCACAGGGCTTCTGCTTCCTTTTCCCATTTTCATTCCTCTAACCCACCATCTCTCTCTCCCCATTCTAGGTGCTACAGAATCTTGGCAAAGACAAGTACCCCCAGCAGTCATTTGAGCAAATTGGCACTCGAATTGCCAAAGTTTTGGAGAAGGTGGGTCACTGAGGCAGGAAGCTGGGACTGTGCCCCAGGGCTACTGACTCCCCCCACTGAAATCACCCATGGAAGGGTCTCAGGGCTGAAAGGGTGACATCAGCTAACTCAATTCAGAATTCAAAAACTTCTCTCTTGTATCTCTAAGGCCACTCCTGAGGCATTTTTTTCTTTTTCCCAAATTGGACACTTACTGTGGGAGGGGGAGAGAAAAAGATTTTGGGGCTGTGGTTCTTAACCCAGAGTGTGTGAACTTGTTGAGGTTTTTAAATATAGATAGATAGATGAGAGAGAGAGAGAGAGAGAGAGAGAGAGAGAGAGAGAGAGAGAGAGAGAGAGAGAAAGAGAGAAACTATTTCAATTTAATTAGTTGAGTTTATAATTCTATGTATTTCCTATTATGCATTTAAAAACATTATTCTGAGGAGAGGGCCATAGGCTTTACCAGAAGGGTCCATGACACACACAAAAGATGAAGAACCCTTGACCTGGGGATAGTTTGTACTTGGAGGAGGTTAGGAGACCATCCTTACCCATGGTTCCTGCATGGATATTTTGTGTTCGGCAGGTGGGAAGGACACACTTAAATATCTTGTTTTCTTCTTGAAGTCTTGAATATCAACAGCAGGAAGAGACTGCAGGGTTCCAGGTGCTTTCCTGACCCTGCCAGGCTCACGCTGCAGGTAGATAAAGAGCTGTGTCCTGGGTCTTCATAGTAAGAACCCATACACACTGCTCCCTATAAAATTGAAAGCTTGGGTGTACTGTCAGTGAAGTGTGTTTCCCGGGAAATGTCAGCTTCCACCAACTGTTCCCTTTCAGAACCAGACCTCCTGGGTTCTCTCCAGCATGGCAGCCCTATACTGGAGAGTGAAAGGACAAGGGAAGAAGGCCATCGATTGTCTGAGGCAGGCCCTCCATTACGCCCCACATCATATGAAAGTAAGTACGGCACCTTCTGAAAAGGGTTGGGCCCGTTTAGGCAGCTTTCTGTCTCCTGGTTCTTAAAGTCAGTGTGTGTGTGTGTGTCTGTGTGTGTGAGAGAGAGTGTGTGTGTCTGTGTGTATTTGTGTGTGTCTGTGTGTGTGTGTGCTTGCTGGTTCTTCACTTTGTTTGGAATTTCTCTTGGTGGGGCTGGGAGTGGGGTTCAGGGAAGGTATTTCTACTTTCCAGGCCTGTGATTCCATCTATAGTAGGAACTTTTTATGTATAAAATTCCCTCCACCAGTGCAGTGGAAAAGAGTAATGCTGGAGTCAGAAGATCCAGGTTCAAATCTCTCCTTTCTTCCTCACGTGACTTTGGGCAAGCCATTTACCTTCCCTGTACCTCAGCTTTCTCATCTGAAGAATGAGGGGATTGAGCTGTATGGCCCCTGACCCCTGTGCACTTAGCATTTAGACCTTTAGCCCCTCTCCTGCCTTCCCTGCATCTCAGAAAGCTGAAAAAAATCTCCTCTGTGAGAAATGAGCTATGACCCTTTTAATATGTCCTCTCCATGCACAGGCAGCCAGACGGCTGGTGTATATTCAGCGGTGGGTGGCCCTTCACGTCCCCCTCTGCTCCAGGAAGCCACTCTGGCCCTCCCCCTTTCCCTAGCTCATGAGGACTCATCATTATCCAGTGCACACACCCTAGAGCTGGTCCCCAAATGGACCCACTTCCTCAGGTGAGGAGCAAGATTCACTCTGTTCTTGGAGCCCTTTGTTGGCCTTGAATGGCATCACTGTAGAAAGGCAGACAAGCATGATGATGCATGATGAAGGGAACAAGCCAATTCACCATCGATCATGAGTAACCTTCATCTGCCTTTTTCTGTATGCATCCTCCAGGGTAGTGCACTGGACTTAGAGAAAGAACATGGCTTCAAATTCAACCACCAGAACCCACTAGCTGTGTGACCCTGGGCAAATTACTTAACCTCTCCAGACCTCAGTTTCCTTATCTGTAACATGAGGGAAGTTATACTTGATGGCCTTCTAAGGTCCCTTCCAATTCTTTATCATCTGTGACCTTAGCATAGTGTCATGTACACAACAGCTGATCAGTTAATACTTATTTAATGAGCTAATGAATATTAGTAACATTACTTGGTATGGTAACCAGGATGAAGTTCTTCTGGTTGAATTAAGATAGGGCCAGACTGGATCTGATTTCACAGCTTCATCATGCCTCCATGCACACTAACCAACACCAATACCCAAGACCAGTGATGTCATCTCAAGGGAAGGAAGACCAAGGATCATACACCACTTAATAATCAACAAAACTGTTAATATGCTAGGCACTAAAATACAAAGACCAAAGTATAGGGCACCTGTTTACTTCTAGGAACATACAGTCTAATGAGGGAAACAGCCACCACCCAGGAGTAAAGATACCAAGGAGTTACCTTCAGACAACACTCCACTTAGCAGTGCATGCTGTTGCAGAAACAAATGAGGGTCCAAGGCTCTTGGCAGCCAAAGAACTTGATCATTGGTTCCTACACAGTTAACATAGAATTGGCAGGGAGGGAAAAGTGGGATGTAGGGATTAGGACACCTGGTTTCTTATTGGTGGGGAAGATCAGGAGACACTGAAGTGAAAGGAAGAGAGGTGGGAGTTGTGCCCT
The DNA here is from genome assembly GCA_011680675.1 of Gymnobelideus leadbeateri. Taxonomy (NCBI): domain Eukaryota; kingdom Metazoa; phylum Chordata; class Mammalia; order Diprotodontia; family Petauridae; genus Gymnobelideus; species Gymnobelideus leadbeateri. The sequence goes on along the minus strand of WOXC01011550.1, from coordinate 456,154 downwards.
TTCTTAAGCCGGGTAGCCATAGGGAGGTACTTGTGACTGCTCCAAAAATCAGACGACTTACAAGCGGCTGGAACAGCTTCACAAAATGGCGGATAAAGGCCAGAGGGGGTCATCAGTGATCTTTCTAGTGTGACACATGATATAATCTCCACCAAAGCTCTTTTCTACCAGCACCCCAGTGTTTCCCAATGGCGATTCCATCTCAGTAGACCACTTCCCATGTTCTAATATGAACTCTTCCTCGTGTTGTGGTGGGAATACTTCCCCCTTGCTTTTCCTAGTATCTCTTGCCTTCCCTCTCTTCCTCTTAGCCCCACCAGTCTCTTCAACTGGTTCCCCCAACCATTGGGCCATAGTGAAATGGATGCGGGACTGCAGGTGATGGGCCCATCCACCATAATGAATAGTTCTCAGATAAGCCCTAGAGATGTGTACAGACTGTGGCACCGAGAGGCGCCTCTGGTGGGGGCATTATTGAGGACTAGCTCGGGGTGAAAGTGGTAATCTTGTCATCCTCCCTCCTCCCAGGATGTGCCCCTGATCAGCCTGGCCAACATCTTGCACAATGCCCGACTCTGGCAGGACGCCATTGTGGTAGCCACCATGGCCGTAGAGATCGCACCGCACTTTGTCGTGAACCACTTCACTCTTGCCAATGTCTATGTGGCTATGGTGAGTAGCAGCAGGGCCGCAGCGGGGGACCTGCCCAGCCCATCTCTTTGGATGCAAGGGTTGCCTTTTGTCCTTTTGTCCCTCTTGGTTACAATGCCTGATCTGAGTTTCATTTTTCTCCTGTGTAAAGTGAGGGGGTGCAGATAGGTCACCTGAGGAGTCCCTTCCAGCTCCAAATACATGATTCCCAGGATTAGTGACAGGGCAAGGTGACCTGTCAGTCCTTGCTTTTCCTCTAAGCTGCCAGGATGGAGGGAGGGAGTGAAAGTCCTATTCCTGGATTGGAGAAGATGGGTGGGCAGAGGAGCCCTTAAGATTTCAAACATAACTTAGAAGGAAAACCAGAATTTTCCAAATTTACAAGCATAATTGAGATTCCCAATGAAGCAGCTCATCTAAGAAGCCACAGATGGGCTCCCAGTTTGCTTTGCAGTTGAGAAGGCGAGGCATAGTGGGCGCTGACACTTGACAGTGAGGATTCCAGGCCACACAAGGCCAATGCTTAGGGCTGTGACTTGCTGTTCTTTGACAGCAAAGCTTCACCTCCTTCAGTAAAGGATCTGCCTCACTTTTCCCTCTGGTGTGGGGGTAGGGTCCATCATTTTTGATGTGACATGATACCCTGGCAACAGAAGCGGCCTCTTTCCTCCCAAACTTCAGAGCTTAGGGACATTTCCATTACCCTGAGAGAATATTGGAGGGGGATTGCCGCCACGAGCCTTGTGGACCTTTGCGATGTGGCAGGAGGTAGGGGAGTCAGGGCTGGGGTGTTTTTGTTTCTCACTTTTGGTCATCTGTCACCATGCAGGAGGAGTTTGAAAAGGCCATGATGTGGTATGAGTCGACACTAAAACTGCAGCCTGAATTTGCACCCGCCAAGAATCGCATCCGGACCATCCAGTGTCATTTACTTATGAAAAAAGAGCGACGTTCTCCTTAATCCTCCTCGTCTCCCTCCCCCTCTCTCACTCTCTTTCTCTCTCTGTTTCTCTCTCTCTCTTCCTCACGCTCTTCTTTTTTGAAAGAAAGAAACTGATCATTGTCCAGTATCTGCTCTTAATGAGGTGTGTGATGATAAGCTGGGGGATTAAGACAGGGGTTTGGTTTGGTTCTTTTGGTTCCTTTCCCCACTCCCACCCCCTCACCTCCCTGCCGTCCTCTCAGAAAGAAGCATCTTTGGAAACAGTTGTTCCAAACAGAAAATGTAGCTTAAGAAAACTCTGTAAATAACTGAGCTGAGAAACTTCCGGAAATGTCACAGCCCTAAACACCTTTCGGGTTTTCTCAGTGGTCCCACCAGCTCCCCCCTTATGGAGGGCGGTGGGACAGTCCTGACAATTATCTGCTTCCTAATGTAGCATCTGTTGGTGGAAATGCAAAAACCCATCCCTACACCAGATAACAAGAAGCCATGTCCAGCTGTCCATCCATTGGAAATTCATGCTTTTACCCAGTCTTGTCCAATTCATGCTGCTGTGTTACAAGCCCAGAGGTAGTTTGCAGGGGGGGCCGGGGCGGGCGGGGGGAAAGTGATTTAAAAAACAAAATCTTTGAAAAGAAAAAAAAAACCTTAGGAACATCCGACCTTTTGTAATGTTATTTATGTTGGGGGGTGGGGTGGGAGGGAGGGACTAGACAAGGAAAATCAGCGATGTACAACATCTGAACCGTTTGTATTTTGATCAGAGAACATAGGGAAGCCAATAAGTTGAAATCTTACATAGGAGGTGTTTATACATATGTGTGTGTGAATATACATATATGTATGCACATATATACATAGAGATGCACATCTGCAGCTATGTATATATGTTGTATGTGTGTATGTATATTTGCAGGCGTGAGTCTCTGTTTTACTGATTTTTTGTTCACTGTATTACCCATCTTGGAAAAGGATACAAGTGTTAACTCCCTCTCTCTGAGGCCTTCGGACTTAATGCTACTCCAGGTGAGCTGCCTAGGACTGTTCAAATCTAAATGAAGCTTTTCCCTTTGGTCTGGAGAGGACCAAAGCCTCCAGACCATGTGAAATGTACAAGGGCACATGCTGAGAGCAAAAATAAAAGCTGTTTATGAGCAAAATATGGGTCCTGTGGTTGTGGCAGCCTTTTGTTTTGTTTCTTTTCCTTAACCCCAATTAAGTGGGTACCTACAAGCCCCTGCTTTAACTCCGAGCTGGATCCACAAGACTCAAAACATCCTTCTCCTTCTTGCCTGCAAACAGAAAGTGAGGGCCAGACTAGACAGAGATCTGGTTCCGTGGTCCACAGACCCATCTCATGTCATAGCTAGTAAAGATTCCCCTTACCTTTCCCCAACCCCCAATCAGCAGAAATGGAGGGTTTTTATACATAGTTAACATTCACGCTAAAGGATTGTCTAAGGCTCGGAAGAAAGCTGTTCCTGTCTCGGTTCTCTTCCTTGGACAATCATGTGGTCACTGATCAGGCCTTTGGTGACACCCCAGGAAAGGTTAGCACAGGTTGGGTTCTCCCTTGAGGTTGAAGATTCCAGTAAACTCTGAGGTTCTTGGAGTATTTCCAACAGACACTAGCCAGCTGGAAATCTAGAGCTCCCCCTTTTTTAAGGGATGCCTGAGGTAGGGTCCTGGGTCTTCCTAAGCGACAATCCGACTAGGCCTTAGCAGGCAACCTTTCTGGAGTTCCTGTGGCCTGCCTTGTGATGAATCTAGATTTCACAGAGCCTGTCCTTTGGTCAGTAGACATAACCCCATACATGAGGTCTTTGTAGCTTGTTGGGGAATGGAATGCCAGAGTTGGTGTGGACTTTGAGAAGTTGAGTATATGTTCTCTTCTCTATGTGACCTGAGTTAAGGCTCTCATAGCTTCCCACCTAGACTATTGCTTTAGCCTTTTAAAAAATTAAATTATATTTTTTCAATCAATGAACATCTGCCTTCTTTTCCTCCCATCTTCCTTCCCCATTAAGAAAAGAAACGTGTTACAAACATATGCGTGTTCCTGCATTGGCTGCATCTGAAATAAATGTTTCCATCTGCTCTCCAGTCCATCAGCTCTCTATCAGAAGGTGGGTGGCATATTTCATCAGGAGTCATGGTTGGTCATGCAGCAGAGCCTTTTACCTGGTTTCCCTGTCTCAAGTCTCTCCCCACTCCATCCATCCTCTCTCCACTGTCAAAGTCACTTTTTAAACTGCCATCTCCCCTGCTCAGGGAACTCTTGCCTCCCGGACCAATATGACTGGTCTGGATGTAAAATTGTTCACAACATGGACCCTCCCATCCTGAATTTTGGTGCTCTTCTTAGATTTCCTCCCCTTCGAACACTGGCTCCCCTACACCGGGCTTCCCGTAGTTCTGACATGGTGTTCCATCTCCTGTTGCCATGATTTTGTCCTGGCTGCCCCTCATGAGGCTCCCCTCAGGGAGCCCTTCACTTCCACCTCTCAGTTTACCCAGATTGAACACAAATTCTGCCTTTGGCAAGAAGCCTTTCTCAGTCCTGCTACCTTTTTTAGTGCCTTCCCTCAGATTATTCTCCCTCTACTTTGGCCAGAACAGAGCATGTGTACCAGGGATTAGCACAATGCCTGGCACATGGTAGGTCTTAATAAATGTTGGGAAGGGGAATAATGTGTAATAAGCCTGGAAAGCGGCTGGGGCCAGATTTCTAAGAGCTCCCACTTAGGGGCCACTCTAATTATTAAGAATTTTTCCCTGACAAGCTTAAATTTGCCTCTGTGACTTCCATACCCATTGTTCCTAATTCTTCCCTCTCTTCCCAAAGAGAACAAGCTTAATCCCCTCTTATATAGCTAGCTGCTAAAGTCAATGAAAAGAGTGCTAGATCTGTAGTCAGGAAAACCTGAGTTCAAATCTTCCTTTAGCTCCTTAGTAGTTATGTGACCCTGGGCAAGTTACTTAACCTCTCTCTTCCTCCGTTTCCTCCCTAATTGGGCGGCTAGGTGGCACGGGGAGTAAGCGCCGGCTGGGAGTTGGGAGGACCCAGGATGGGTTCCAGCCTCAGATACTTAACACTCACACAAAAGTAACTGGCCGTGTAACCTTGGGCAAGTTACTTAACCCCAATTGCTTTAAAAATAAAATTAAATTAAACGAGGATAATTATAGTCCAGGGTTGTTGTGAGGATCACATGATTTTATATGTGTAAAATGTTTCACAAAGTGTAAAGTGCTTTATAAATATCATTATTTTTAGGAGAGAGGGAGCACCAAATCAAATGAGATACACTGCAGTGTAATTCTCTTTGTGGCTCCATTCACCATCCTCGTGGCTACCCAACCAAGACTCCTCCCCAGCCATCATTCCTACCTATCTAGTCTCCCCTGGTAGAATGTAAGATCCTTGGGGGCAGCGTCCCTGGCTTTTGTGTTTGTATCCCTAGGGCTTAGCCCAGAGTAAGCTCTTAACAAGTAAATGCTTTCTTATCCATAGAATCATAACTTTAGAGCTAGAAGTTAGAGTTAGAAGCCATGGAGCCGTGGAGAAGGAAGCAGGTTGCACACATGGTAAGTACACAAGTGGGAGGATTTGCTGATTTTGATCCCATCTCATACACTTACTAGCTATGTGACCCCACACAAGTCCCTTAACCCTGCTTGCCTTAGTTTCATCATTTGTCAAATGATCTGGAGAAGGAAATAGCAAACCACTCCAGTATCCTTGCAAAGAAAACCATAAATGGGGTGACAAGAGTCAGACATTACTGAAAAACAACGAAACACACACACACTCTACTATGGCAGGCAATTTCCACTCAATGACCAGGTACTTAGCAAATGCCACCTGTGTGCCCAATCCTGAACTAGGCACTAGAGGGATGGGTGCAGCAAGTATAAAGATGTGGTCCTTGCCTTCAAAGAGATCAGTTTCAACAGTTTAATTTGAAAGAAGTCATTCAAGCAAAGTGCAAAGGTGGAGACAGAGGAAGAAGGCCTGAGCCCAGTATGGGTACAGTCAGAGGTGGTCAGGGCTGCTCCACAAGGTGTGGGCATCATTAGCCAAAGGACAGGGAGGTACCAAGTGAGAGACCATGCAAAGGCTGTTGCAGATGGGGTCCAAGGGAAATGATCTCCATCACTACCTATTAATAGCTAGCCTCCCAAATTCTGGCTGTCTCACCCAGTCCTGCTCCTTGGTCACCTGCCCTCCCAGGTAGCAGAAGCTGTGTGTCTGGGCTGAAATCCTGCCAAGCCTTCCCTTTTCAGAATTGACAGCCAGCTACTGGACTCCGTACTCGGTCACCAAATGGGTTACAAGTTCTCTAATTGTGTTTGGACCCCGACTCTTCATGGGGAAACCTATGCTTTAAATAGACAAGCCCTAATAGTCCTCTCTCTGAGTTTGGCCAGAGGCAGTGTGATGGAGTAGAAAGAGGGGGATTTGAATCTCTGCTGATGCTAAATGTCTTGGCAAGATTCGTCCTCTCTGAGCTTCAGTGTCCTTCTCTGTGAAATGGGAGTAATTACACATGCACCACCTTCATCATGGGTTTGCAGGGAGGAAAGGGCTATGCCAAGCACTATTTCTGTATGAGCTGTTTTTTTCCTGCCCTACATCATAAACAAAAACTTTTATAGTTGTCCTGGTTTTCAGAGCACCAGGACCCTTAATTGTCAATTAATCACAAAAAAATTATGCCAAACACCCTTCTTGAAAGTACCCAGGAAGATGTCCTTTGACTCTGAAAGGAGGCTGAGACCCAGTTCTGGTAGTGGAGGGCCCCAAAAAAATCCAACCCAAGGCACCAGCAAGATTATTGGACTCTATCCCATTGTTGGGGTTTTGTAGGTGGGCCTTCTTTTGTACCCCTGCCTCTTGAGCTCCTGTACCTAGAGAGAGGGGATGGTTTGAGAGAGCAGACATCATCAGAACGGGTGTGGGCAGCACTGGGCAAAATTGGCTCTGGTTCATTTTGCAGGGAGAGGCCCATTGCTTTTCAAATCCTGCAGGTGGCATCTGGACCTAAGGCTGAGCATTGATAGGCTAAGCCTGGGCAGCCCAGGTGGTGATGCCTCTGTTCTGATGAGAATCAACAGTGTCCTTGAGGAGCAAAGATGAAGAAACAGGGTGCATTGGGGGGAGGAAGCTAGCTTATGACAAACAGAGAAGCTGACAGAGCAGAGACAAGGTTCCCCTGCACTTCATCCCTCACTCCAAATGGGAAATTCCCAACACTCTCCCCTTTGCCCCCACCCACCTCACAAGCCCCTCCTGCTCCTTGGGTTCCCTACATCATTTGTTATCTTGAGAGTACTTTCTTTCTGCAGTTGAGAAAGACTTGGCATTTAAGGTTCAAGATTATGCAGCCATATATCAAAAGCGCAAGACAGCCTCAAAGACCATCTAGTTCTCACACACCCATTTGGACAGATGAGGGAACTGAGGTTCAAGGAGTTTCTGGGACTTCCTTCAGGTTACAAAGATAGTAAACAGGCTGAATTTGAACCCACACCCTCTGAAACCAGGACTCCAGTGTTCTCTCCTCTACATGACCCTGCCTCTTAAAAATTTAAGTGAATTGCCCAGGGTCACCTAGAGGATGTGTCAGATAGAGGAGGACATGTTCCTGGGAGATAGAGTATAAGAAAAGCTCTATTTTCCCGAGGGCACTGAGCATTCTCCCTGGGGCATATGTGGGAACCTGCACTTTCTTGTACTTTGGTCTTCTGGTTCTTGACCCAACCTAGAGGCCCAGGATCACAGATTTAAAGCCAGAAGGCATTTTGGAAGCCGTAAAATCTACCTCCATGCCACATTTTTCAAGTGAGGGAAATGAATCCAAGAAAGGTTAAGTAATATTGCCTAGGACCACATAGGGAGTGAGTAGTGACTACTCTGTCCTCACTGTCCCCAAGGAAGACTAGCTACAAGGTTCATGGGATACTTTTGAGGAACTGGATTATTTCTAATGCCATTGGTTCAAGCCCCACTTCAGTGTATCCACCCCTACACACACACACACACACACACACACACACACACACACACACACACACACACACACACACACTGTTCACCACTAGCCAATTAGCTTTTACAAATATATTTAAAGATATGACAACAAAACAGAAATACAAATACTCCTTTCCCCAACATCTGGGCGGCCCACTGTCTCCTGTACCATCTAGACCTGTAGGGAGAGTAGGCTCAAACTTAACAGTTTCTACATAGCATGGGTTCCACCAAATTCATGTCCAAATGTTCCATCTTGGCCAGATTAGACCTTAGTTAACACTGGATCAGGTGCCCAAGGTTACTGTGCTGGATGCAAAACATAGTGAGGTCTCAACTGTTGGACCCCTGGACCTCAGGTGCTGATTCACTCTTCTGTCCTTTCAAAATACACACAGTTGAAGCCTCCAGTGAAACCAAGTGACAAAGAAAAAAAGCAAACCCTATATTCTTGGGGCCACACATCAGCTTTAGAAGGAGGGAGCACAAGACCTTTCTCCTTATAACACTGTCAGCTTAGCAGAGGTCACACAAAGGAGTCAAACCCAAAAGACCAACAAATGTACCCCTGGTTCTGGCTCCACAACCATGGTCCATCAAAGAGGATATTCTTCACCGCATGGTAAATGGACTGTAGCCAGTTCCATAACATTTGTCTACACCTGCACTCAAGTCTTTCCAAGGTTGTATGTCATCACCAGGCTTCCCAATCTCCTACACCTAAGGAATTCTATCAGTGGCTCTCTGCTCATGCTTACAAAGACTGGGCTCAGTGACTAATTCCCATTACAAGTATATGAGACAGGATTTGAACTCAGATCTTCCTAACTCCAAGTCTAGCACTCTATCCCCTATATCACCTAGATAATTTAATTCAGATTGTAATTTAAAGTCTTAATTTCCTAGGATACATGGCAGCCAAGTAGTGCAGTGGATAGCATGCAGCTTTAGAGTCTGGAAGATTTCATCTTCCTGAGTTCAAATTTTACTAGACATTTACTAGCTGTGTGACCCTGGGCAAATCAACTAACCCTATTTGCCTCATTTTCCTCATCTGTAAAAATGAGCTGGAGAAGGAAATAGCAAACCACTCCAGCATCCTTGCCAAGAAAATCCCAAATAGGGTCATGAAGAGTCAGACATGAATGAAAATGACTGAACAACAAAATTCATAGCCAGTATAATCAGGGGTGGAAACTGATACCAAATTTTCCTGATTTTAAGACCAGTTGAAGAAATGGTCCCATTGTTACAATAAACATCTGGTCTTTCAAGTTCATGACTTGAAAGGGAAATCTCATTCAAAAGGTCTAAGTTTGTTTGCAAATTCAAGTCTGTCTCCCTACTTAGACTCTAAGCCTTAGGAAGGCAGGGACCTTGTTTAACACGAAGATCTTAAAGGTCTAGGGGGATCTCCAGATCTGTCTTCCACTATTTGAATGGGTCAAGATATTAGCTTGGGTTTCTTTGGCCCCAGAAGAAAGAACTAAAAAGAAAATATGAGTGCAGAGTGCAAAGGGGCAGGCTTGGGCTTCATGTCAAGGATCACTGCCTAATGATTGGAGCTGTTTGCACTAGACATGCTGCCTCCAGAGAGAAAGCCTTACCTCCAGCCATAGTGCCACTCCTAAAGGTCTACACACAAAGACCTGAACTCAGAGACATTTTTGAGAGTACCAGTCAGGTATCTGACTTACAGGTATCTGTAACTTCAATTTCTACATCCCTAGGTCCTCCCTACCCAGAATCTGAGGCTACATTAGCATTTAGTAGGCATTCAGTAAATAAGATTTGTTGATGGTTCATTCAATAATAATCTCTAGTTCTCTGTGGCCCCTTTGGACAAGAAGGAAATTTTCACACGCAGTTTCCCCAACCCCACTGCCAATATTGTACAATATACTAGTTGCTGTATGGGCTCTCTCCCCAGAACGCTGGCATTTTCTTTTCTGTGAGACAGGGGCTTGTCTATCTTTGTATCCCCCTGCACCTAGTACACGGCTTGACATATAGCAAGTGCTTAATAAATATCCATTGAGTTGAATCTGTAAGGTCCTTTGGACAGCTCTTTCAGCAGGTTGAGGCAGGACAGCATGACAGAAGAGTGAATTCTCTAAGAGGGGTGGACCGAGAGCAGCCTCCCCACCTGCAGCTGTTTTCAGGGGCCCAGCATCTTCTTAGGGCCCACACCCACCATGGTGCATGCAGTCATCACTAGGAGGGAATAAAAAAAAAAAAAAAGAACCATGTGGCCTCACAGCCACAAGGGGGAGCTAAAAGGACTGGTCTGGGAACAGAAGGCCAGCTCCAGGATGGGCAGGACTCGAGTCCACCAGCACCCAAGCAGACACCAACATGGGCAGTGGGTGGGGGGTGCTCCAAGAGTGTCTTACAATGTGGATGTGTCAGTGAGAGAGGAGAGGCTGCCAAGCTGAGGCTGGGGGGCCAAGAGGACCCCCAAAACACAGTTTCTTTGTCATGGCTTCATAGGATTTAGCCTTTGGAGATCATTAAAGACGGGGAGGCTGAGGCCCAGAGAGTCTCCCTGTTAAGAGAGAAGAAATGTGATAGTTGAGCAATTCTGTCTTCTTGCCTTGGTCTGGTCCTCCAAGATGACCACCGAGGATGCTGAGCTGTCCCAGTGGCGAGGCCAGGCAGGGGGCAGCAGGTAAACACAAACAGAGAAGCAAGATCACAGCCTCACCCATTTCCTTTCAGCTAGAAGATTCAGATGTGGAAGGGACCATAGGGATCATTTAGGCCAACCCCCCCACACACACACATTTTACAGATAAGGAAACTGAGGCCCAGAGAGGTGAAGGGATCTACCTAAGGCCACGTAGCTAATTAGTACTGAAAGAAGGACTGCAAATGAGTTCCTGTGATTCAAAATCCTCTTCTCTTTCCAGTAGGACAGGGGAGGCAATGTGGTCTAGCGGAAAGATCGTGAGATGGGGAGTCAGGGTCAGAACTCTGGGTTCTAGTCCTGGCTTCAATACCAATTGTCTGTGTAACCATGGCTACAACCCTCCAACATAACCTTTAATCTCTAGATTGTGCTGGATGTACTAAGGAGAATAGGACAAAAAACATAAAGCATAAGAAAGACAGTCCCTGCCCCTTAGGGGTTTCATAAGAGCTAGTAACTTGCTTCTAGGGCAAGTTAAGGTTTGCAAAGCACTTTCCATATGTTATTTCATTCGATGCTCACATCAACCCTGGGAGGCAGGTGCTTTATCTCCATTTCACAGATGAGGACACTGAGTGACTTGCCCAAAGTCACACAGCTAGAAAGTGTCTGAGCCTGCGCAGGATTTGACTGCAGGTCTTTTTTACTCCAAATCTTCATAATGCCACCTAGCTAGCTGCTTACAAATCTTGGGGAGAAACAACATGGACACAGAGAAATCAACATATACAAAAAGACATTGGGGAGGGATCCCAGATAACAGGAGAACCAGGAAAGGCTGCTTTTAAGGAGGTGGCATACAAGTTGAATCTGGAATGGAGCTAGAGGGGTCTTATATGCAGAGACAAAGAGAAAGGGCATTCTAGGTATGGGAAAGACCCTGTGCTGTGCTAAGGTGAGGAGGTGAAGATGCAATGTCCTAGCTGGGGACTAAAGAGTGTCTAAAAGGTAGTAATAAGTAACAAACCTCAAAGAGAGCAGGGAGTCAGAGAGGGAAGAACCCCTAGGGGCCCCTCTCCCATGGGCGAGTCTTTCCCAGGACCTCCATTTTGGGGAAGACCCCAGAGCATGCATTCCCCCTTCTCCAGATTGTGTCCCCATGACTCAGCTGCTTCTGCCTTACTCCACTGTGAGCTGTTTCTTTCATTGATGAACTTCTTCCTGAAACCTCCATTTTGGGGAAGGATCTCGATCAGCCATCCTCATATCCCCTTCACCCCTCCATCCTCAGCTCCCCTTTTATGTGACATCTTCCCCCCTTAGAATATAAGTCCCTTGAGGGCAGAAACTGCTTATTTGTATCCCCTCAAACTGGTCCATTCAAATTGGGCAATGGTGCTATTATTTTCTCTTCCTCCTCCTCCTCCTCCTCCTCCCCCTCTTCTCCATCTGTCCACATAGGGAGTCATACCCTTACATGTATTTGGTCTTTCCAAAGGAATATAATTTTTAATTGTTTGTACTTCACAGAGTATATTGGGGTTTGGGGACTGGATTTTTTCCCTAATTATTTATGCTATCATTTTTTTCCAAAAAGAAGCTGAGACAATTAACTTTTTTGTCTCATGTATTTTTCAGTTATGACTTCTTGAAATGTAGCTCTGAAAAACCATGTTTTGATAAAGTCCATTGTGATTCCAATGGAGCTACTTGGCTATGCCTTTAAACCCATATCATTCTGGTTTTCACTGACTGGACAATAGAAGGTCCTAGTCCAAGCCTCAGGTGCTCGGAGTTTGGGTTTTGATGGCTCAAATAGCCAGCTTAAAAAGGCCAAGATCTCCTGCTGCATCCTGGGCCATGGCCAGTCATCTTGACTTATATCTTGTCTTGACACTGGGCCCCCATGACTAAAGCAGAGACTGAGGCTGCTGACTTTGCACAACTCTGCCTCACTTAAATCCAGTTCACTTGCAAGTTAAGACATCACCTTCCTGATGTCACTGGGTCTTCTTTCAAGAATGAATAACAACAGCTTCCTTCGAGTCTCAGCTAAAGGCAAAACTGCCTCCTGGTCCTCCTTAATCTTAGTACCTTCCCTCTGTTGATTATTTTCACCATATCTTATCTATGTCTTGCTTGTACGTAGTTGTTTGCATTTTGTCTCCCCTTTTAGACTGCAAGCTCCTTGAGAGCGATTATTATCTCTTGTGGTTGGTACAGTAGATCTGGGTCTGGAGTTAGGAAGACCTCATTTCAAATCCAGCCTCAGACCCTTACTAGTCATCTGATTTTGGGCAAGTCACTTAAGTTCTGCTGTTTGCCTTGGTTTCCTCAGCCACAAAATGGGGGTGATAACAGCACCTACTTCACAGAGTTGTTGTGAGGACCAAATGAGTTAAAATTGTAAGGAGTGTTTAGCACAGTATGGCACACAGTAGGAATGTTGGCTGGCTGCTATAGCCTTGACAATCTTTAACAAAAATGAACATTTCCCTGTATAAACATGAGCAGAAAAGGAGTACTACACATGAAACAGTGAGTCTCCATTCTACGCAGCTTATTTTCTAAGTAAATTTCTTATTTCAGCTCTGTCCCTGCCTGCTTCTCTGGTCACCTTCTGAACTTCCTTCAGTACGGATTCATTTTGGGTCAGGCTTCACTTTGGGTCAGGCATTATGCTGAGGCCTGAAGCTACAAATAAAAAAAAAAGAAAGAAACAGTCCCATCCTCAAGGAATCCCTCCCTTTCTGTCTCTTACTTCCACTCTCCCCCTCTTGACTGACTCCCCTTCATCAGTCAAAGACTGGGGGAGTGAGTCAGTGGACTCTAGGGCTGACTGTGGATTAGAAGAAAAATTAGAAAACAAAGAGGGGTGGGGTGGGAGGGCACCTGTTTATTTAGGGAATGACCAAAGCAATTGTGGCATAGGATTGGAGTGGAATATTGTCACTTCCTAAGAAACAAGGATTATGAAGAATTCAGAGAAACATGGGAAGACCTGTTTGGACTGATGCTGAGCAAAGAAAGTAGAACCAATGACTACGACTATGCCGGTGGAAAGAATGATAAAACAAGCCTTGCTGGGATATAATTACTATGAATAGTCGATACTGAATGAGAAGTGAAAACATGTGTCTCCCATTTTTTTGTTGGAGGGAGATAGAAAAGTGGGAAGAACACTGGCTTAGGAGTTGGAGGATCTGAGTTCAAATCCTAACCCTATTATTTATTCCCTGTATGAACTTCAGGCAGGCTGCTTCCCTTCTTTGGGTCTGTTTCCTCGCCTGTAAAATAAGGCAGGGCAGCCAGATGGCACCTGGGTCTGGAGTCAGGAAGATTCATCTCCCTGAGTTCAAATCCAACCTCATACATACTAAAAGTATGACCCTGGACAGGTCACTTCATGTTTGCCTCAGTTTCCTCATCTGTAAAAGAAGCTGGGGAAGGAAATGACAAACCATTCCAGTATCCCTGCCAAGAAAACCCCAAATGAGGTCACAGAGAGTCAGACACGACTGAAATAACTGAACAGCCACAAAGGACAAAATGAGCAGTTGTTGGATAAGCTCTGTGGTCTCTTCCATCCCTAAGTCTCTGGTGCTACGAAGGCTGCATACACTAGCAGGCTCATTTAGTGGGTTTGACTTAACTGCTTTCCTTTGTCACTAGGGAAAGAGGGAAAGGGATATATCCAGAAATTACTTCCCTGTGAAAACAAAGGCAGGGATTTTTTTTTGAGTTGGAAATTAAGAAGACTCAGAGTGACTCTGATGCTCTCTCTTGCAATGTGCCAGCCTGGGACTCCTTCCTGAAGGGCAGGCTCATCTGCAGGTGATCCCCTCCCAAGCCCACCCTCCCAAGCCCTCCTCCTCAGGACTTGTCTTTCAGAATTCATTCTAAAGCTTGGAGGCCCAGGGAGAAGCTGCCGCTTGTGGTTGCTATAGTAACAGCACCATGATTTCAATGGGCTTCTCACCCTGGATCCCACAGCTCCTTAGCCCTCCCATCTGTAAACCTTCTTCTCCCAGGGTGGAGCAGGCAGAAGCAAATCCACCTTCTCTTAATGACCACCCCTTGGGGTTGGGTAGGACCAAAGGGGAAGAAAACCCTTCTGCTTACCACACTAACAGTGTTACCCAGAGCCTTGGAATTCCCAAATCCTGGTGATGGTCAGGCAAGGAATCATAGTGTCTGACACACTGAGTCCTTTAAAGTTTTCTGAGTAGATCTCTTATTATCTGCAATTTACCAAAAAGGAAACTGAGGCTCAGGTGGGCTAACCTGTGAGCACACTGCACTTGAGTATCTCAGGCAGGATTTGAAACTGTCTTCATATTCCTTCATATTCCTTCCACTCCACCAAGCTGCCTAAAGACTATGGACAAGTAAATAAAGCCTAGAAACTTCCCCACTTGCAGACCCACCCACTTTACAGCACCTTCTGTATACCAGGGATTAGGCTAGGCATTGGGGATACAAAGGAAGGTCAAAACGGTCTCTACCCTCAAGGAACTCACATTCTAAAAAGGGATACAGAATGCAGATATCTAAGTACATGCAAGATATGTACAGATATGTACATATATACACATATAATACATGCAAGATAAAATATGAAGGTCATCTGAAAGGAGATGGCATTTGAGCCTGGGGACCAGCAAAGACCTCCTGCAGCAGGTAGAATTTGAGATCAGTCTTGAAGGGAGGTGGAGGAGTACAGAGCATTCCAGGCCAGCGGGACAGCCTACTCAAAGGCCTAGAGAAGTAAAATGGGTTATCTGAAGAACTATAATTAGGCTGGTGTAATTAGATCAAGATGTTGTTGTTGTTCGTCCTTCGTTCTCGAAGGGGACCGATGACATCATGGAGTGATGTCTTGACTCGTGCGTGAATTGGATTTAAGTGAGGCAGAGTTGCACAAAGCCATCGACCTCATGCTTTCTTCCAGTCACCAAAGTCAGTGGCAAGACAAAAGTCAGGATGACTGGCGATGGCTGGGATTGCAGAGGATAACCTTGGCAGGTCTCATGGTCTGATCAAGCTCTAAGCTCTCCACAGCACCTACTTTAGCCACCTTACTGGCAGCTGGAACAAACTGATCTCATTGCCCATTCCACTGGAGAAGCCTTCACATCCTCAAACTCACTCATTGTTACCCTCAACCTGGTTTAGCCCACCTAAGATGGTTTTACTGGATATGGCTACAGCTTCTCAGAGACACAGGTGAGAGCTGGGTGACAGGTGGACACCAAAGGTGGATTGCAACCCTGAAAAGGACTTAGCAAGCCCTCACCCCCAAGGTGCTAGTTCTCCTGGAACACCCCATATACTTCAATTAGATCATAGCATGAAAGGGAGGAAGGAAAAGAAGGCTAGGAAGATGGGAAGGCACTAAGTTGTGAAGGGCTTCAAATGGCAAACAGAGGAACTTATGTCAAGCTCTGGAGATGACAAGGGGCTACTGAAGAGCCTTGAGCAGGAAGGATGCCACAGTCGTAGCTACACTTTAGAGAAATCATCAAGCAGGCAGAGGCTTGAGGCTGGGAGACCAGGTCCCCTTCTCTGCTAAGATCACAGACCTGCCCCCATTATCCTTCAGATTCTATCACACAGCTCCTTTCCTAAAGAATTTTTCCTTCTCTTTCTTCACATTAAGGACCCAATTACTCAATTGAATTGTCCTATAAGAAAAGCTCAGTGGCTTAGCCTGCTGGTAACTCAAAGCAGCCTACAGATGGGTCTCTGGTCCTGGAAGAGTAACTCACCTATTTCCAGGTCCTCATGCACATACAGGCTACCCTGTCAAGCCTTTAGCTACATAATGAAAATCCAGGAAGATGGAACCAAGGAAGAGTAGTGTGATAGAATGAATATTAGACTGGCCATAAAATTTTGGTGCTAATCCAAATCTGCTATTAGTTAGCTATGTGACCTTGAAAAAATTACTTTCCCTCCCTGAGACCCCTCCCCCCCCCCTCTCTCTCTCCCTCCCTCCTTCTCTCTCTCCTCTCTTTCCTTCTCTCTCTCTCTTACTCTCTCTTTTGCCCCAGTCACATGTGTGGTATTATCATCACCACCACTATCCCCACCTTAAATTTTAAGCTCCTTGAGGGGAGGAACTATATTATTTTTCAACTTTGTACTCCCAGTACCTAGTACAGGACTTTGTACACAGTGGGCACTGTTTGTTGAATTGAATTGGTGTCACCAAATTCAGGAAGTGACTCAAGAAATGTAAAACAGGTCAGGGCAAACTTAGGACAGGGAGAGTGGGAAGCTGTCAAGACAAATGTAGCATCTAGGACACTGGACCTAGCCTCTTATACAGTCACTTAACCTTTCTGCCTCAGTTTCCTCATATAGAAAATAAGGAATTGGACTTAGTGGCCTCTAAAGTCCCTTTCAGCCCTCAATCAATGATGCTATAAAACCAAAGGCAGTTGGTAACAGCATTAAAGGAAACAACTCCAGGCACCAGTGAATGGCTATTCTTTATGGGGGTTCCTCACAAGCCACTTCCCTTCCTTATTTGACTCCTTTAGCACCCCTATGGTTCAGACTCAGTTTTTCCTTGTTAATCAAAATTAAGACTAGATTAGCTGTTCTCATAGCTTTCTCAATTTTCTGGAAAATGAAATTATCTAGATATAAGGCAAGTCAGAAATTTATCCAATCCTCTCCTGTTAGGAGATTACCCAAGCCTTCAGTTAGTGGAACTGCGGAATTGGTTCAACCATTCTGGAAAATAATTGGCACTATACACAAAAATTCACTAAGCCGTAAATATACTTTGACCCACATATATTAGGCATATACCCCAAGGAGGTCAAGGACAGACAAAAGGGACCATATGTCTAAAAATATTTATAGCAGCTCATTTTGTTGTAGTGAAGAACTGAAAACAAGAGAGAGACTCATCAGCAGGGAAATAGCTGAACAAGCTGTGGTATGTGAATATAATGGAGCGTCACTGTGTCATAAGATATGGAGAATTTGGCAGATTCAGAGTAATATAGAAAGACTGATTTAACGTACGGGCTAGAGACAACAGCTACTGGGGCTCACGGGGCCTCAGGATACCCACTCCTTCCTGCTTTGTAGCCTTGACATATGGCTGTGAACCACCAAGTTCATCGCTAGGAGAGTGGGATCTCCCCTCAGTGGAGTGGGCTTCCCATTCTCATATTCATTGGCTCATCAACCTGCTCTGGGAACATTTCTATTTTGGGTTCTAGTCTAGGGTTTCCCCAAAAATGGGAAAAGAAAACAATGCCCAATATAAAAAATAGGAACTGGGCATAGGACTTAGGATTGATTCCTACTCAGAGTAACCATGTAATAGCTTATAATTACATAAAAACACAACAACAATGGCAATAGCGAGCATTTATGTGATACTTTGAGGTCTGCAAAGCACTTCACAAATAGTATCTCATTTTGTCCTGACAGCAACCCTGGAAGGTAGGTAAATCCCCATTTTACAGATGAAAACACTGAAGCAGGTAGAGGTTAAGTAACTTTCCTGAGTCACACAGCTAGTATTTAAAGTCACATTTGAACTCAGACCCTCACAAACAGTACTTTTTCCACTAAACTATCTAGCAAGAGATCCATAGCACACAGTGCAGAGTGACCAGAACAGGATTGGTAACACCCTTGCTACTATTAGCATCATCAGCAGGGAGGCCAATATTCTGAGCTTGTTGGGACACAAACTGTTGAAAACTGCTAATTAGAAGCATTACACTTCATCTCCACTGGCACTGTCTCATCAATCAGCCTAGCTTAATCTTTCCAGCGGCCTCTCTCCAATTCACTAGCTCCTCTTCTGATGCCAATCCACTCTCCTAGCTATGGTTGGACTTCATGACTAAGGTGTTTCCTCTAGCCATCAGTCACTTCTCTTCTTAGGGAGGACCATAGCCTTTATGGCATTGCTTCTGATTCTCTGGACTTTGCCACCATGCCCCCATTCCAGTACCTTTCTCCCCCCATGCCTCACTTTTCATCTCCCTTTTATGCATTGTCTTGCCCCTTTGGAATATAAGTTCCTTTGAGGGCAGGAACTGTCTTTATTTTTACTTTTATCTGTACCCCAGTATTTAGTATAGTGTCCACCCCATAGCAAGTTCTTGTTGACTTGACTTGATACCATTAGAGTTCTCATAAGGCCCTGTGCCAAAGGAAAGAAGAAAAAAAGGAAAGGTGGCCCTATCTCAGATACAGGCTTGCCTTGGCAGGACATACACTCACCATAGCTTGGGGGGCGGGATAGGGAATAAGCATGCACATCTACTATGTGCCAGATACTATGATAAACACTTTGAAAATAGTATCTCATTTGATTCTCACCACAGCCCTGTAAGGTAGGTGCTATTATGATCCCCATTGTACAGTTAAGGAAATGGTCATCCTGGGTGAGTCATTGAGTGCCCTTTTGCCCATCACTGAACCTCAGCTACCTTAACAGTAAGATGGGCAGAATCATCCAATTCACTAAATGACTTAATAGGGTTATAGTGAAGAAATCGTTTTACAGTCAACTGCTATTAGAAATAGATTCTTCTAATGACCTTTTCACACCCAGTCTCCATGATACCTACAAGATTGTATTTCCCTTCCTGGCTTAATATTTCAGGTTCACGTTCTTAATTATTCAAACCCAGCATGTCCCAAATAGACTTGTATTCCCTTTCCTGTCCCTCCAACTCTATCCTCTTCCAAAGTTCCCTATAACTGTTGAGGGCACCAACACTGGGGGCTCGTGACCTCCTCGTCATCCTCATCTTCTTATTTACTCACCACCACCCCCAACCAATCCATTGCCAAATCTGGTTGTTTCTCCCATTCATTTGGCCATAGCCCAAGTTCAGGCTCAGGCTCTAGCCCTCATCACTTCTCTCTTAGACTGCTGCAATGGCCTTTAACTGGTCTCCCTACTTCCAGTCTCTCCTCACTTAAAATCCATCATCTACTCAGCAGCCAAAGTGATTTGTCTAAAACAGAGGTATGACCATGTCAACCCTTACTCAGTATGGAGCTCTATTAGCTCCCTGGGCAGCTAGGTGGCATAGCTAGGCACCAGGCCTGGAACCAGGAAGATTCATCATCCTGAGTTCAATTGGACCTAGATGTGTGACCCTGGGCAAGTCAATTCACCCTGTTTGCCTCAGTTTGCTCATATGTAAGATGAATTGGAGAAGGAAATGGCAAACTATGCCAGTATCTTTGCCAAGAAAACTCCAAACGGGGTCACAATGAATCAAACATGACTGAACAACATTAGCTCCCTGTTATTTCCAGAGTTAAATACAAGCTCCTCCATCTGGCATCTAAAATTCTTGATACGCTCACCCCTTCCAATCCTTCCCAACTTTGTGCTCCAGCTACATTGGCCTATATGCAATATCTCAAACATGATACCCCATCTTCCAGATGCATCTTTCAGCATGCAGAATCTGTTTCCTGTGCCTAAAAAAGTTAATCCATTTTTCTTTGGGACTCCTCCCCTAGGAGCCAGCTGCCTTGACTAATGAATAAGTGACTGCAAACTAGCCCCATTAGTCTGTTCTACCTAGCTGAACCCAGACCCCATACCATGCATGCTTCACCTTCACATTGCATCCAGTCATCCATCTGGGCCATTTTCCCTTCTTCCTCTTGCTTTTTATTTCTTTCTCTGGACATAGTCATTGAAGCAACAGTTAACATTGCTTCTAGAAAGCTTATGTCAGTTGACTGGCCAGCATTTCAATTCATCATCCCTTTAGTTTCTGAGACAAATTGCCTAGCCACTCTTCTTCTATGTGGATTGAATTTCTCCATTAGAATGTAAGCTTCCCAAGGTCAGGAACTGGTACTCGCTTTGTGTTTGTATCTTCAATACTAAGCACAGTGCCTAGGACATCCTAAAGTCTTGACAAATGCAAGCTATCCCAAGTAGGCTATTAAAAGTAAGAAAAGACCCTCACACACAAAAATGCTCACCACGTCGTTATCTGTGACAATGAAGAATGACAAAGCTGTGCCCAAAAGATGGAGAATGGCTGAACAAATATAGTGAATTTAATGGAATGGCATTTGTAGTGCCACAAAGAAAGACAAAAAAGAAGAATTCAGAGAAATATGGGAAGACTTGTATAAAGTGATACAGAGACAAGGAAAACAGAACCAATACAAGTAAAGTCAACATCAAGAAATGATAAAACAGGCCAAACACAAAGGTAAAAATCTTCCTATTACCTGAGCTGGAAAGGACCTCAGAGGTCATCTGATCCAACTTCTTCATTTTACAGAGGAGGAAACTGAGGCCATAGAAGCTAAATGACTCACCTCGAGTCATATGGGTAAGAGATGGCAAAGTAGGGACTTGAAGCCAAACCTTTGGTTCCAAACCTCGAGCATTTTTCCACTGGTTCTCTCAAAGTGAAGGGTGCATCCCTCCTTTCTGTTAACAATCAATCAAATATTTTCAGTGAAAGTTCTTTATAGGTTAGCAGGTGTTTGGTTGTTTATCTGGCAATGTTTGCTGCATCAAAGTAAGTGTGTCCATATAGTAAAAATAATAATTACTTTTAAAAAGGAAATGTGAAATATCATCCATGCCCCTACATCTTCCAGCTTCCTGCCCATGACCTTCATTTCACTAGATATACAAACACCTCTTTTTAAAATTTTTTAAATTTATTTTCAACTTAAATACATAAAGACAAAGAAAAAAACCATTTCCATCTACATGGCACAACATAAAAAGAGGAACCAATAGGAAACCACGGATTTCCATAATTACACTGTTTACTTTTTTTCAAAATAAACTATGTAACAAGTGTTACACATTGTTTTCAAAACTACCCTGCTTTTCTGTGTTTTCTTTTGTTCTCTGCTATACATTTTTTTTCTCCCTCCCTCTCCACCCCACCCTAGGGAAGGTTACCATTAGACACAAATATGTATATGTATGTGTATGTGTGTATGTATGTGTACATGTGCATACATATACACATACATTATATATCAGAGTTTATATATCATATATACATATATGTATGTGCATGTGCATAAACCATACTATCCATACTTCTATTTATCAGTTCTTTCCCTGGAGGTGGATGGCATCTTCCTTCATAAAGGCCTTTGTACAAATACTTTTTTTAAAAAAATCTTTTTTGAATAGTGAGTGAAGGCCACAATAAGTATTTGATTGAGTGAAGTTTCCTTCTCTTTTCTAGTAGAATAAAAAAAGTACTAAGTGAGGAAACCAATTTCATTTTGGCCTTTCTATCCCCAACATGAAGCAGTGTCTGGGGCATAGTAGGTGCTTAAGAGCCAAGATGGTGTTACAAAGAAGAAGCACAAATGACTCAAACTTTAGAGCTACTGGACCCACAAAGAGACAGGGAGAAACAAGCCTCCCACTGAAGGCAGCCCAGCAGGCTGACAGGAAGGGTCTATCACCCTGATCTAGGAGCTGGGCACAGTCTGGTGTGAGTTGCAGTTCTGGCCCCAAAGCAGCCCCGACCAGCAGAGCCCAGAGCAGACTTCAGGAGAGTGAATCAGCAGCAGCTGTGGTGGTTTCCAGACTTCTCAACCCATAAACACCAAAGACAAAGTAAAAGGTCAGTGTAGAACTCTGTTGGAACAGGGGGAGGGAGAGGAGAGAAGATTGTGGTCCAGCCCCTGCCCCCAGGGCGAAAAGTGGCAGAGGTGGGGCAGCTGTGCAGCCACTACCACATAGTTGCCTCAAGAGCTCCTGGCCTACAGATGGCAGGAGGACCAAGTGACCCTTCAGAGGGTAATCACTCTTGCTTTAACCTGCTTAGATCTGGATCACAGTCTTGGGTGGTAGTCCTCGGGTGTATGGGCAGGAGCCAGAGCTTGTGGGGGCTGTAGAGAAGGTGCCTTCCTAATAGCTCCAGCCACTGCAAAAACCCCAGCAATTTGGGACATAGCTCTCTGCAATCTGGAAGCAGAGTTCTACAGTGGCAAAGAGCTCAAAAGTCAAGTAATTGGCTGGCAATATGAGCAAGCAGAGGAAGTAGAAACAGACCATAGAATCCTTTGGGGGGGGGGGGTGGAGGGACAAAAAGGATCAAGGCATGGAGCGAGAGGAAGACAGCAAAGTCAGAACTCCTGCATCAAAAGCCTCCAAGAAAGATATGAAGCGCGTCCAGGCCACACTTCCCCCAGATTACCTCCAAACTATGTAAAAGGGGACTCTGAACAACTTCTGGAGCCCCAGCACCCACAGAACGACACAGAGAAGCTAACCTCCCACTGAGGACAGCCCAGCAGCCCTGCTGGAAGGACCAGCACAGCGCCAGCAGCGCAGCATGCAGTGCACCAGCAGCGCAGCACAGCAGTGTGCCAGGGAGCCGAGCACAGGTCTGCCTGAGTCGTGGTTTTAGCCCCAGGGTGGCAGGGCCAGCAGCCAGCTGGAGGGACCCCAGAACACCAGCAGCTGTGGCGATTCCAGAATTATCAACATAGACATGCCTAGGACAAAGTGAGAGGTTAGTGCCCTATGGACTTTGGGACCAGTATTTGGGGAACGTGTCGGCTTCCTCCCCTGGAGGCTAGAAGCCACTGAGGAGACATGCCATTTTGTAGTTTTCAGAGGCAGCTCCAGCTCCTGGCCTGCGAACTGTAGGGAGATCCAGCGATCAGTCTTGGGGGGTAATTGCTCTTGCTTTAACCTCCCTGGATCTGGATTGTGATCTGGGGTGGAGGTTGTGGGTGGGTTTCCAGCTTGCCAGAATCGGAAGTTGCCCCCCCCCCCCCAAACGTTCGGGAGGAAAGTTCCTGTCTGGCACCAGAGCCATGCTGTGGCAACAAGCCCAAAAGTCAAGCAATTAAGTGGCAACATGCCAAGGCAAAGGAAACAGAAAAATGCAACCCTAGACTCCTATTTTGGGGGCATAGAGCGGGAAAAGGACTGTGAGGTCAGAAGTCCTGCTCCAAAAGCCCCAGGGGAAAACCTGAGTGGGTTGCAGGCCATAGAGGACCTTAAGGAGGACTTTAAAAATCAAATACGAGAAGTGGAGGAAAAATTAGAAAGAGAAATGAGAAGGATGCAGGCAAAGTATGAAATGAGGGTCAACAGCCTGACTGAGGAAAACAACACCTTAAAAAATAGACTAACTCAAATGGCAAAGGAGGCCCAAAAGGGCAATGAGGAGAAGAATGCCTTAAAAAGTCGAATTTGCCAGATGGAAAAAGAATCTCAAAAAGTTCACTGAGGAGATTCATTCCTTCAGAGTTAGACTGGAGCAAATGGAAGCTAATGACTTTATGAGAAATCAAGATGCTGTTGAGCAGATCCAAACAAACGAAAGATTAGAAGGCAATGTGAAATATCTCATGGGAAAAACCACTGACCTGAGAATAGATCCAGGAGAGACAATTTAAAAATTATTGGACTACCTGAAAGCCATGATCAAGGAAAGAACCTAGAAATCACCCTTCAAGAAATTCTCAAGGAAAATTGCCCTGATGTTTTAGATCCAGAGGGCAAAATAGAGGTTGAAAGAATCCACAGATCACCTCCTGAAAAAGATCCCAAAAGAAAACTCCCAGGAATATTATAGCCAGGTTCCAGAATCCCCAGATCAAGGAGAAAATACTACAAGCAGCCAGGAAGAAACAATTTCAATATTGTGGAAACACAATCAGAATAGCCCAGGACCTGGCAGCTTCTACACTGAGGGATCAAAGGGCATGGAATATGACATTCCAGAGGGCAAAAGAGCTGGGAATGAACCCAAGGGTCACCTGCCCAGCAAAACTGAGTATTTTGTTTCAGGGGAAAACATGGTCATTCAGTGGAATAGAGGACTTTCAAGCATTCCTGAGGAAAAAACCAGAATTGAATAGAAAATTTGACATCCAGACACAAGAAGCAAGAGATGCCTGAGAAGGTAATCAGGGAAAAGAAATCAAAAAGGAACTTATCAAAGTTGAACTATTTACATTCCTATATGGAAAAGCAATAACTGTGACTGATGATATCTTTCTCACTATGAAAATAATGGAAGAAGGGGTGTGGTCATATGAATACATATGTGAATGTTTGTGTATATGGTTACAGTTATATGGATAGAGGGCATAGGTTGAATTTGTTGGGAAGGGAGAATACTCAAGGGATGAAATTATGAGGAGAGAGAGGAAAGTGGCAAGAGGAGATGGGGAGAGATAGGGTAGGGTAAACTATCTCATGTAGAAGAAGCAAGGGGAAGTGGTTGCAAGGGAGGAGGAGAAGAGGAAGGCAAAAAAGGCAAAACCACATTCTCATTGAATTTGGTTCAGGGAGAGAATGACATACATACTAAATGGTATATCTCAACCTGCAGCAGAATAGGGGAAAGGGGGATGAGAGGAGGGATGATGGATGGGAGGGCATCCTTGGGGTGAGGGGAGGTTGGAAGTACCCACTATAGAAGAGGGACAGGATCATGTAGGGAATGGACCAGGTGGGGGGTGGGATGAGTGGAGGGAATTATAAGCAGCCTTGTACAATATATCTACTATGATAATGTTTTGCATAGCTAGACATGTACAACATATACTGAATTACTTATCTCCCCAGAGGGAATGGGTGACAAGGAGGAAGGAAATGGATCTGAAATTCGAGGTCTTAACATTAAATGTTTCAAATATATATAAATACTATTATTAATACTCTTTTGATTGTAATAGGGAGATAAGATATGCAGGCATTGGGACACAAAGATTCACCTTCCTCTAATGGAAAAGTCGATGGGGTATGGGAGAAGGTATGGGAGAGAGCAGATTGGAGGAAGAGATATCTTGTGGGACTGCTATTCTGGGAGGTTGGGTAGGGGAATAATGGGGGGAAAATGATTGTAACTCAAAATCTGGCGGAAATGAATGATGTAAAACAGAAGTTAATAAAGTATTTGTTTAAAAAAAAAAATAGACTAACGGGCGGCTAGGTGGCACAATGAGTAGAGCGTCGGCCCTGGAGTCAGAAGGACCTGAGTTCAGATCCGGCCTCAGACACTTAACACACACACAAACAAAAACCTAGCCATGTGACCTTGGGAAAGTTACTTAACCCCAATTGCCCTCCAAAAAGCAAAAAAAAAAAAAAAATAATAGACTAACTCAAATGGCAAAAGAGGCCCAAAAAGTCAACAAGGAGAATGCCTTAAAAATCCAAATTTGTCAGATGGAAAAGGAATTTCAAAAACTCACTGAAGAGAATAACTCCTTCAAAATTAGATTGGAGCAATTGGAAACTAATGACTTTATGAGAAATCAAGATACTATAAAACAGATCCAAACAAATGAAAAAATAGAAGGCAATTTAAAACCTCATTGGAAGAACCACTGACCTGGAAAACAGATCCAGGAGAAATAATTTAAAAATCATTGGACTACCTGAAAGCCATGATCAAAAAAAAGAGCCTGGACACCATCTTTCAAGAAATTATCAAGCAAAATTACCCCAATATTCTAGAACCAGAGGGCAAAACAGAAATTGAAAGAATTCACTGACTGCCTCTTGAAAAAGATCCCAAAAAGTAAACTCCTATGAATATTATAGCCAAATTCCAGAGTTTCCAGATCAAGAAGAAAATACTGCAGCAGTCAGGAAGAAACAATCTGAGTATTGTGGAAACACAATGAGGATAACTCAAGACCTAGCAGTTTCTACACTGAGGGATCAAAGGGGTTGGAATATGATATTCCAGAGGTCAAAGGAGCTAGGATTAAAACAAAGAATCACGTACCCAACAAAACTGAGTATAATGCTACAGGGGAAAATATGGTCATTCAATGAAATAGAGGATTTTCAAGCATTCTTGATGAAAAAAAAAACAGAGCTGAACAGAAAATTTGACTTTCAAATACAAGAAGCAAGAGAAGCATGAGAAGGTAAACAGGAAAAAGAAATCATAAGTACCTTATTAAAGTTGAATCATTTATATTCCTACATGGAAAAACAATAATTGTAACTCATGAGACTTTTCTCAGTATGAGGATAGTTGAAGGGAATATATATATATATACATACATATATATGTATATATGTATAAGAGGGTGTATGTGTATATAAATATATATGTGAGTGTGAGCATATGTATGTTCATGTATACATAGAGAGAAGGCATAGGATGAGTTGAATATGAAGGGATAATATCTAAAAGATAAAATTAAGAGGTGAGAGAGGAATTTGTTGGGAAGAGAAAGGGAGACATAGATTAGGGCAAATTATCTTATATAAAAGAGGCAAGAGAAAACTGTTACAATGGAGAGGAAGAGCAGGAAGATGAAGGGGAATGTGACAACCTTATTCTCATTGAATTTGGCTTAAGGAGGGAATAACATACATACTCAATTGGGTATCTTATCCTACAGGACAATAGGGAGTAGGGGGTAAGAGGGGGGATGATAGAAAGGAGGGCAGATTGGTAGAGAGGGTAGTTAGAAGCAAACATTTTTGAAAATGGATAGGCTCAAAGGAAAAAAATAGAATAAGTGGGGGGGGGCAGGATAGGATGGAGGGAAATATAGTTAGTCTTTCACAATATAACTACTGTGGAAATGATTTGCGTGACTACACATGTACAACCTATATTGAATTGCTTATCTTCCCAGTGGGGGTGGGTGAGGAGGGAAGAAGGGAAAAAATCTGGAACTCAAAGTTTTAAAAACAAATGTTTTAAAAAATTGGGTTTTTAGGTGGCACAGTGAGTAGAGCGCCGGCCCTGGAGTCAGAAGGACCTGAGTTCGGATCCGGCCTCAGACACTTAACCCACACAAACAAAAACCTAACCGTGTGACCTTGGGCAAGTTACTTAACCCCAATTTCCCTAAAGGGGCGGCTAGGTGGCGCAGTGAGTAAGAGCGCCAGCCTCGGAGTCAGGATGACCCGAGATCAAATCCGGCCTCAGAAAATGAGCACCCACACATAAATAATGACTAGCCGTGTAACCTTGAGCAAGTTACTTAACCCCAATTGCTAAAAAAAAAAAAAAAATTAGGTTTTTTTTTTACATGCAACTGGGAAATAAGATACACAGGCACTGGGGTACAGAAACCCATCTTGCCCTACTAGAAAGAGGGGTGATGGGGGAGGATATAAGAGAGAACTGATTGGGGATGGGGTATAGGCTTGCTATTTTGGGGGTGGGGTAGGAGAAAGATGGGGAGAGAAAATAATTGTAACTCAAAATCTTGCAGAAATGAATGTTGAAAATGAAAAATAAATAAAATTTTAAAAATTAATGAAATAAAGAATTAAAAAAAATACTGGCTGAATTAGATTAAATGGAATTCCAGCGTCTTCTGTAGGAAGCACCTCCTCTGAGGAACGTGCTCCAATTAGGACTATCTTGCCCCGCCCCCCCATCACTGCTACAGCCTCCTAAGTGGTATCCCTGTCTCGTCTCTCCCAGCTCCAGTCTCCCCTCCATTTTACAGAGGAGAAAACTGAAGCCATAGAAGCTAAATGACTTACTTCATGTCATATGGGTAATAGATGGCCAAGGTGATTTTTCTATAACAAAAGTAAGTCTGATCATATCAGTCCTCTGGCTCAATGAACTCCAATGGCTCCCTATTGTGCCCAAGATCAAATATCAGCTCCTCTATTTGGCACTTAAAGCTCCCCCACCCCATCCATTTCGAGTCTTCTTATACCTTACCACCCTCCATACACACTATGTTCCAATACTGGTCTATCTGCAACCCCTTAGATGGGACACACTCTCTCTCTTTTTACTCTAGGTTATTTCTCGTACCTGGAATGCTCTGCCCCCTTGATAGCACCTTTTAATTATGTTGGTTTCCTTCAAGACTGATCTCAAAGCTAGTCTTGTGCAGGAGGCCTTCCCAGACCTCCAGCTACTTATGCTTCCCCCTCTCAGAGCCTTCCATCCGTTCTATATATATCTATATGTGTGTATGTGTGTGTGTGTGTGTGTGTGTGTATATATATATATATATATATATATATATATATATATATATATAGTATTATGTAATCATTTATGTGTTCTCTCCTCCATTAGAATGTGAGCTTCTTGAGAGCTTTTTTACTGCAGTAGATTTTGGGGGAACAGTTATTACATATTATTTCGATCCTAATTCTTAGTTAATATATACATATATACATACATATATATATATATAATAAGCTATGCAAAATGTTCTGTGAACCTGAAAGCACTTATTAATGCTAGCGATTAAAATGACTATTACTACTGTGATTATGAAGACTGATAACAATGTTGGTGGTAAAGATGATGCTACTGTTGATGATCTGATGTCAGCTGCCTTAAAACATGGCATTTCCCAGGAGCCCAAAGAATTACCTGGAAAAGAAGATGCTTGGAGACAGGTTGCCAAACCCTCTACTTCTGGTGAGAGCTTCCTAAGCAATGTAGGGTCTCTCCTAAAGGAAGGGTAGCCTGTGGTAAAAGCACAGGGCCTGCTGAGGCCTTTCACCTTGTTCAGAAACTGTGTCTACAGAGAAATGGATCCAGGCCAGGAGACAAGGAAGTGTCAAGTGGTTTCTATGCACCATCTTCCTAGGGATGGACTACATTGGGAGACTACTCTGTCTCTTGACCACTTTAGATCATAGACTCATAATTTAGAGCTGGAAAGGACCTTGTAAGTCATCCATTCTGTCAACTTCATTGCACAGCTGAGGAAACGGAAGCCTCGAGAGGCAAAGGGACATCATGGGATCATAGAACCAGAGATTGAGAATTGAAAAGAGCTTTGAGACTCTCGATCCGAGCCCTTTGTTCTACAGATGAGGAAGTTGCAGAGTAATCTGTGTAAGGTCACACAGGTGCTTTAGGAGCAGAGCCGGAATTTGAACGCAGGTTCTCTGGAAATCTAGTAACTGTCTTTCCAGTCCACCACACTGTCTCAGGGATATTTTCCTGGGACACCAACATGTCGAAGCTTATGCTCTTCTCTGCATGAAGTTCCTGAGAAGGAATTCCAACACTGGGCCATTCCATGCCCTACTTTGTTCTTCTGAGGTGTGACCATAGTTAACGTAGTAAGCCTTTCCCTTGGGTCTTTCAGTTGAATAATGCACCAGCTGTGAATCTTTGGGTCTTCCCCGTCCTATGAGACACATGTAGAAGAGCAAACAAAACTCTTGCTTGAAGGTCAACCTATGTGTAAGAGTAAAACCTTTATGCCATTCATGTCATTACGGACATATTAAAATGCGAGGCCATGCCCTGGCCCCACTGAGCCTTCTGCTCTAGCCACCGTGTCCCCAGCATGTTCAGCAGCACATAATTGTAATGGCCTGGCTGTGGGTCTCCTTGAGTATGTCACGGTCTAATTCTAGACCGGGTTGAACACCTCCCTGAGCAGGCTGCTCTCCAAGTCTCAATCCTGATTAGAAGTAACCTTGTCTAGGAAACCATGTGCCAATCTATACTGTTCACAACACTTTGGTCAGTGACATTGGTGTTCTCATCCTTCCATCTCCTGACTCAGTGCTTATGTAGACTGCTTCTCATGCCTAGAATGTCTGCCCTCCTTGCCTAGTCCTCCTGGCCCCCCGGGCTCCTTTCAGGACTCAGCTCCCATTCCACCTCCTGCAATAGGCCCTTCCAGGTTCCATCCACTCCTATTCCCTCTGAGATGACCTACTATTTACACGATGTCTATCTTGTATGTAGCTAGTAATTTCATACTGTCTTCCCCTTTAGACTGCATGCTTCCTGAGGGCAGGGACGATGCCATTGCCCTTCTTTGTATCTCTAGTTTTCAGCCTTAGAAATGCTTAATAAACACTTGTTAATGATGGCCATCAGGGAAGCCCTTGGTTACCAGTTGAATCCGCCTGCAGACTGTTTGAAGTGGTCCCCCACCACAAGACTCATGTTCTTTCGGCTCTGTCTAGAAATCTCTGCACAGCAGCTCTGAAGGCTTGCTGCTGGCCTTCTACTCTGAATCCAGTAGCCCCCGGGCCTCACATTTCTTATGTACATCTAAAGGCATTCAGCAACGGGACAACCTTTGAGCTATGGGCCAAGAGAAAACTCTGCATCAGATAGGGAAGACCTTGTTTTAACCTGATTTTCAGATACAGAAAGCCTCAACATCTTTCCCCAACTTCCTTCAGGATTCAGTTCTATAAGAAGCCTTCCCCAGTCTCATAGCCCAGGTGCTAATATGGTCCCTCTGAGATTACTTCCAGTTCATCCAGTATACATCTTGTGTGCATGTTGTCTCCCCCATCAGAGGGCAGTGACTTACTTTTATCTTTCTTTGTTAGCATTGTGCCTGGCCCATGGTAAATGCTTAATTAACACTTGTTGACTTGACATGTAAGTGCTGTGACCATCAAGAAAGTATCCCCTTTCTGTGGGGCCCCAAGCAACCTTCACCTCCATTGGATCCTACCCTTCCTACAGAATGGATCTGCCTCACAGTGCTACTGAAATGCATAGTCTGGGTGGTGCCTCAGGGCACACAGTTCTCTGCTATTCTTTCCAACACCAACATGGGCACTATAGAGTGTGTGAATCAATTTGGAAGGATTGACTGGAAACAAAATGTAAAGGGCTTGAAATGCCAGAGAATGTTGTCATTTATCCTAGAGGCAATGGGAGCTTCCTGGGCAGGGGAAGGGCATGGCAGACCTGTGCTTTAGGAATAGCAATTTGGCAGCAGCATGGAAGTTGGATGGCCTGGGAGAAAGACAGGAGGCAGGCTGACCAGCTGGCTCCCACCACTCACTCACAACCCTGTCCAGTTCCGTCCTCTTTCCCCATCACACTCAGGTCTTCCCCATTCCCTGCAACCCACACTTCACCCAGTCTATCTCTTCTGCAGTCATTGTTTGTTGGGAGTGATCTGGGTGAGTCATTCAGCAGAAAGGCAGGGTGGAGTCTAAGGCTGGCTCTAACAAGAGCTTTCATGGGACAGCACACCAAG
This sequence comes from Gymnobelideus leadbeateri, assembly GCA_011680675.1. NCBI lineage: Eukaryota > Metazoa > Chordata > Mammalia > Diprotodontia > Petauridae > Gymnobelideus > Gymnobelideus leadbeateri. Next base: position 424,960 of record WOXC01011550.1, on the reverse strand, counting down.
GAAGGTGCCCCACCTTGGCCCATTGGCTCCCTGAGCAGCAGACTGGCTTTGGTTTCCCCTAGATGGAAACCCTTTCAGGACCAGTCAGTATTGCATGAGGGAGGACGTGGAGGACCTCGGAGATCACTTAGGCCAATCCCCTCATTTTATAGATGGAGAAACTGAGACCCAGAGAAAGAGAGTGACCAGCTCAAGGTCTCCCTGGGCTTACATACTAGACCCAGAGTCTGAACCCAGGTCCCCTGCCTCCCAAACCTACAGCTGAACCAGGGACTTAGAATTTCCCCCTCCCAATACCTCACCCTGGGGCTTGATGGTTCCCTGTCCTTTCTGTGAGAATGAATTGCCTTCCCCTCCTCTAAATATTTTAAACATTAAAAAGAAAAACCAGATCCTGAAATCCAAACACAATAAAAAACAAAGACATCAGGAAAAATAACAAGGGATAAAAGCTCTCAACCAAGTTGAGCTCTCCTGCCACAGACGAGAACCTGCTCTGACGTCCTTGGGCTCCCCAGAGGGATTAACCCTCTGCTGCCCGAGCAGAGCTGAGTTGCTCTCCCTCCTTCTTGCCTCTTCTCTCTTTCCCTCTCCCCTCAGTCTCCTTCTCCCTCCCTATTTCCAGGGGATGGGGGAGGCAAGGTGGAGGGGCTGAGGTGGGAGGGGGGAGTTGTTTGTCTCCAGGCAGGCTATAGATAGATGAATTTAGTTCCCTATTTTTGCCAAATCCTCACAAGCATATCCCCACCCCCTCCCAACCCTTTTGTCTGAGATCTTCCTTCCTCCACCAGAGTCAAAGGAATTTCCCTGAAGAAACTGAACCACAAACCAAGCAGCTTGAGACAAATTTGGGGGGCAGGGGGCAGGAATTGAGGCTACCTGTACATTTCTCACCAGCTCTTTGCCGTTCCACTAAAGGGGAGCAGAAACTGGGGTCTGCCCCCCAAAAACCCCACTCCCTCGCTGCACTGGCAATGACATGATAATGTTTACTATTCTAGAGAGATAAAGCAATGGGTAAGGGGCCCTTAATGGTTTGATCCACACCCCCTCATGTTCCCTAAGAGCCTCAGAAGTAAATTAGATCAGGAGAAGGGAACAGAAAGGAAAAAATGTTTTTGGAGTCTCACATTCTGGTGTTCAGCCTAGGTCTACACTGGCATTCTCAGAACCTAGAATTTTTACCACACCATTTAATCCTTGTGTGTTCTGTTTTTTGGCATTATTGTTTTGTTTTTCATTTTGTGCTTTGCAATGATGAGGTTTTCTAACTCTTTCATGAGGATGTGGTGGTGCAAGGGCTCCTGCAATCATGCATCAGTACTGGGCTGGGCTTTATCCAGAAAGGAGGGAGCCAGCCATTCAGGGCCTCCCTGAAGAGCACCGACTAGGAATTCAGAGGCAGGGGCAGATTCAGCTGAGGGTGTGGTATGGCACAAGCACTGGGGAGACAGAGATGCCAGCTTAGTGCACCTAGCTCATTTTTCCCTAATGACTGACCTGTGAATTTATCCATGTAAGGAATTCTGGTGAAGAAACTCTGTCAATGCAGATCTGCACTTGTTTTACAACTTGAGAGTCTTGGGCAGATGCCCAAGGTCCTAAGGGGTTAAGCAACTTGCTCAGGGTCACAACTGGCATGTGTCTGATGACGTATGGCTTGAATCCAGTTATTCCTGACTGCCAGACATACTGTTAGCCATTACACTGGGCCAACAGGTCATTAGTAAATCCTGAATGGGTGGGTGGGTGGATGGATAGATGAATGGATACTATCCCAAAGCCAGCATTTCTTCTCCTTAATGCTGATGCTGGGTATCCCATAGACCTGGTAGACCTAGTGGCAAGAGTTCTTGCCCACCCTTAACAAAAAGATATGTTCAAATTTCAAATATGGCATCATTGGAGATGTGAGCACCCTGCATAGGAGACATTTTCACAAAGGCCTCACTGACACCACATTAAGAATGGTTGCTTGAGTACAGATCAGAGCCAGACCATTGGACTTGTCCTCCTCAGGGGAGAGAAACAGATCTGGGCAAGAGATAAAAATGAACGTTGAGAGCTCTTAATAGGAGAGGGGCTATAAATAGTAAACTTGGGTCCCTGTGGGCAAAAGCAGAAGCCTGCTGGTCTTACCCCCAAAGGTAGAGGTATTGGAGAAGCAGTAAAGGGGTTTCTGGACCAAGCCTTCAGAAGATAGGAGAATGACTCCTGGGACAACCTTGACTTTCAGAACCAAGTGGCTGGGTCTGAGAAGAAGCAAAGAGTAGTCATGGCAAAAGGAATAAACCCAGAATTTGTCCTCCACTACACTGTTAACTAGAAGCTAAAGAGACAAGCCTCTAGTTCTTTCTCCTTTGTGGCTCAGGAGGGGGCAGCATGGTAAATCCAGGAAACCATATAAGTCCTAGGAGGAGATAGGACTCACCAGAGGGTGAGCATTCACTGCTAAACACCTAGAGGTCAGTAGATTATCCCTGGTGAAGGGGGGACTCGTCATCAAGAAAATCTGGCTCCAGCCTCCCTTTCCAGAATTTTTATACATTATTCCCCTTCATGAAACCTACATTCTATTCCAATTTAACTGGCCTTGAATTTGCAAGAGCGGCCCCCATACCCTGAATGCACATACATCTCTATCTTTTAGAATCCTTAGCTTGCTTCAAGGTTTGGCTATTTCTTATGGGAAGCCTTTCATGCCAATCCCCAATTAAGGGGACAATGTCCAGGCTGAAAGAGTACAGTAGCTGAAGTAAGGACTGCAGTAGGACATCCAAAGAGGGGATCCCACCCAGCCAAGTCAGGGGCCAAAGGTAGTGAAAAGCTGTCCAGTGAAAAGCAAGTCCAGAAAATCCAGCAGACTGACCTATTCAGCAGAGATTTCATATCCTGAGAGAGCTCAGCATCTAAGCAACTTGCCAAGCTGCTCTGGTAGCCCAGTGAGGGTCTAGTGTGGCAGCCAAGAGATCTGCTTGATCCATACTAACTGCAAAGGGACCCATCAAGCTCAGCCCTTGTGCCCTGTGAGCAGTCAATCAGCAAAGAAGAGGAATGAATCACTTGTCCATCACCAATACCATACCTTTTGTGAGGACCCTCTGGAGAAAGAAAGGGACATTGAAATGCTGTAATTCTAGAGTGATGAGTTGCTTTAGCTATGTATACTTCCTAATTACTTCAATTGAAATTTAAGTTCGAGTTCACTCTTTCTACTACGGATTCTGTGGATATTTGTGAGAAAGAACACCCCTGTTTTTGAGGGGGATTGTTTTGTAATTGTCATTCTTTTTTTTTTTTTTTTTTTTTAAAGCAATTGGGGTTAAGTAACTTGCTCAAGGTTACACGGCTAGTCATTTGATTTATGCGTGGGTGCTCATTTTTCTGAGGCCGGATCTGATCTCGGGTCATCCCAACTCCGAGGCCGGCGCTCTTACTCACTGCGCCACCTAGCCGCCCCCTTTAGGGCAATTGGGGTTAAGTAACTTGCCCAAGGTTACACGGCTAGGTTTTTGTTTGTGTGGATTAAGTGTCGGAGGCCGGCTCCGAACTCAGGTCCTTCTGATTCCAGGGCCGGCGCTCTATTCACTGCGCCACCTAGCCGCCCCCCTGTAATTGTCATTCTTGCTAAAGAACTGAGTCTACTGGCTGTCTCCTAAGAGGAAATACACTAGTAGGGGCTCATGAGCTACAAGGTAGGAAAACAGTCATACAGGGTTCCCCTCTAGAACAGAGTTGGGGAACCTGGGACCTTGAGGCCACATGTGGCCCTCTAGGTCCTCAAGTGTGACTCTTTGACTGCCAAACTTTACAGAATAAATCCCCTTGTTCTGTAACTCTTGGATTCAGGCAAAGGACCACCCCTGAGGACCTAGAGGGCCACATATGGCCTTGAGGTCATAGCTTCCCCAGCCCTGCTCTAGAACCCTTCAAATAGTATCAACCCTCCTTGAGAGAACCAAGCTGCCTGTGCCAGCTCAGATTGGGGAAGACTCAAATTCTATCTTATCTATCCTCAGGATACCCAAAGATCATGCAGACCAGGATCTTCACCCCACCAACAACAGCCCAAATCCTCCAAGGTAGTCAACCATCAAGTCTATTCCTAAACATCTCCAAGGATGGAAATTTCAACATTAAGCTTTTATTAAGGGATTGGAATGGGGAATTGACTGGCCATTGCATTGATATAAGGAATTCCTAGATGAGGAAACTCTATCAATACAGATCAGCATCTTCTCTGCAACTTAAGAGCCTCAGAGAGTCATCTGGAAAACGAAAAGTTTAAGTGACTTGACTGGTCACTGTGTATGAGAGACAGTGACTTGAATCCAACTGTTCATGGCTTCAAAGACAGCTCTCTAACCACTATGCCATGCTTTCTCTAAACTTATTTATTTATTAAGTTTTCATAGTCCCTTTCCCCAAAAAAGGTCCTGATTGGTGCAATTAATGAGTCCCCCTGAAGTGGTGGCATTATCTGAATTCATACTGCATGTTTCCATTGGACCGAAATCAGCTGCCACATTTTACTTAATGATAACTACAAATAGTCTAAATTCAAATACATGCAGCCCCTTCCATGGAGTCCCCATTATACTAATCAGGACCTGACTATATGTCAGTTTTGTGTTATCTCCAAGTGTGGGTGATAGTCAATCATTCTCTGCCTTTATTCAGTCACTGATAAAATGACCTTTTGAGGGTGAGGGTTGTTCCCTGGTTCTTTTTTTAATACCAGCATATAGCATAGCACTTGACACTTAGTAGGTGTTTTATAAATACTTATGGAATTCTTGCCATTCTATGAGTCAGTAGAAGGTCTTTGAGACTCAGTGGGGCCAAAAACTTCATCACATGGTCCTCAAATGTTGGTCTATCACCAGACTTGGAGTCAAAGACCCTCCATCTCAGCAGACTCTGATAAGGTTTGCCCTCCAATAATGTAGCCTTTAAGAACCTAGAGACACCATGAGAGGGCCTCAAGACACCTTTAGTAGGGGTGGGTGACACAAAGAAGCATGAAGCACTCCCAAAACTAAAAAACTAGCTGAGAAGACAAATACATGATGTTATTTTTAAAAAGTACAAAGGCCTGGGACTCTTGGGAACCAGGGTTCTAATCCAGGCTCTCCCCTCAACCAACTCTGTGACCTTGGGCCAGCAGTTTCCCTTTTCTATGACTTAGTTTCTTTTCTATAAAATGGTGGGGTTGAACTAGAGGAGCCTTAAAGTCCCTTCCACTCTGTGATCCCAACACACCCATTCACAGAAGAATAATTCAGGAAATCAGACCGTCAACAAGATGTGATTAAGCACCTACTTTTGTGGCTGTTCAGTTGTTTTCTATTGCGTCCAACTCTTGGTGACCCCATTTGGGCTTTTTTTGGCAGAAATATTACAGCAGTTTGCCATTTCCTTCTCCAGCTCATTTCACAGATGAGGAAACTGAGGCAAACAGGACTTGAACTCAGATCTTTCTGACTCCAGGCCCAGTGCCCTATCCATTGTGCCACATACCTGCACCTATTATGTGCCAATTAATTTTCAGGGATATAAACTAAGGCAAAATCACAGTTCCTGCCTTCAAGGAGGAAACATTCTTATACATCTTGCAAATCACTAACTATGTAGTGTAAGTAAAAAGCAATTTCATAGGGAAATCAGTAGTAAGAGTAGAGGGGAAGAGAAAAGATTAATATGGGCTTGGGCATCACAGAAAAAAAATCACAAAATCATCAGGTCTAAATTCCTTTTTTTACAGATGAGTAAATGGAAGTGTAAGGAAGTGTTGTGACTTGCTTAAGAAGAGTGGCAGCAGTGGGGTTAGAAGTAAATTCTCTTTATTTCTGGTGTAGTGCCTTTTCACTATCCCAAAAATCTCATGAAGGAAATGGGACTTGGGCTGGACTTCTGAATTGAATAGTTCCATCCATTTTAAAGAGAGGAAAAACAAAATAAAACATAGCAGGCCTGTGAAACATACACGGGCTGCTACATTCCCTCAAGCCTCTTTGCAAGGCTGACTTAATGGCCCTCCCTGGAGTCACACTTTATCATTGGTACAGCTGTTAACTGGAAAGGTAAAAGTAGTAACTTCCAGCTCTGAGCTCACGCCTGCTGCTTCTCTCCCTTCACAGAATCTCAGAGCTCAGAGGCACCTCAGAGGACCCCTGGTCCAACCTGTATCTGAAGGAGAATCCACTCTATAACATCAATTAATCATGAAGCATTTATCAAGTGTCTACTATTTACTTATTCAGTGCCATGCCAATCAAACTTCATAGGCCTAGAAAACAATAATAAAATTCCACTGGAAGAACAAAAAATAAAGAATTCCTTAAGAAATAATGAAAGAATGCCAAACATTACTGGATCTGGAACTATACTATACAGCAGTAATTACCAAAACTGTTTGAATGCATGATCAATTAACCAATGATCCTCAAGGAGCTTACAATCAAATGGGGAAGACAACAAGCAAACAAATATATACCAAGCAAGCTATATACAGGATAAATAGAAAATAATTAATAGAGGGAAGGTACTAGAATTAAGAGGGGGGTTATGGAAGGCTTCGTGTACATGGAAAGAATGGGCAGGGGGGAGGCTCGTGGACCAGGGAGGCCAGAGTCACTGGATCAAAGGGGTAGGATGAAGCCAGGTTGTGAAGGTCATTGAAGTGGTTTAAGCCAAGGGTGAAATAGTCAGGTCTGTACTTTAGGAAAATCACTTTGGCCATTATGCTGAAGATGACCTGGAGACTTCAGCCAATTAGAAGATTATTGCAATAATCTAATTGAGAGATAAAGAGGATCTGAATTCGAAGACTTGTAGACTAGAGAAGGGAAGATAGACACAAGAGATAAAGTGAAAGACTAGATAATTGGATATGGGAGGAAAGAAAGAGGAAAGGGTGACTGGAAAGATGGTGGTACCCTCAAAAGAAATAGGGAAGTCAGGATGAGGGGTGGGTTTGGGGAAAAGAAAACAAGCTGTTTAAGACATTCACTGGGCAGTAGGCAGCTGGTGAGGTGGGACTGAAGCTTAGGAGAGAGACTAGGAATGGAAACAAAGGAGGTCCCAAAAGGCTTAGTGCCGTTCTAAGCTTTAATATAATGTATTTTTGTAATAGCTTCAATAGCCATGGCCTAGAACTGCACTGAGACTTTTGGGACACCCTCTAATAGCTTGGAGTCATTTGCATAGAGATGATAATCGAACTCATGGGAGCTGATGAGATCCCTGAGATAAAATATAGAGAAAGAAGAGAAAGCCCAAGATGGAACCTTGGGGAATACCCATAGTTAGAAGACATGACGTGAAGGATGGCCCAGCAAAGGAGACGGAGAAGGCACAGATATAGGAGTTCAAAAGGAGAACATTGCCATGAAAACCCAAAAAGGACAGAATGGTCAACAGTGTCAGATGTAGCAGAGAGGTCAAGAAACATTAGGACTGGGGAAAAGTCATTGGATTTGGCAATTACGAGATCACTAGTAACCTTGGAAGCAAGCAGGTGCACAGAGTGCTGGGTCTGGAGTCAGGAAGACATCTTCATGAGTTCAAATCTGGCTTCAGACATTTACTAGCTGTGTGACCCTGGACAAGTCACTTACCTAAGTTTCCTCATCTGTAAAATGAGCTGGAAAAAGAAAATGGCAAACCACTTTATTATCTTTGCCAAGAAAAACCCAAATGGGATCATGGAGAGTCAGACATGACTACCAAGAATGAAAAAAGTGGCCTTGGAAGAGTAGCTTCAGTTGAGTGATGAGGTCAGAAGCCAAATCAGAAATGATTGGGAAGTAAGTAAGATGACAGAATGCAGAGGCCCCAAGCATGCCATCATCCAGGTGAGGTGACGCTGGTGGGGAAAGGGCCAGCTATCTCTACTAGCTGCTGACCAACAGCTACCCTCAGGAGGCAAGCTAACCCAGGTAAAGCAAGACATTCTGAGGGAGAGACAGGAGGCACCACGGGCCAAGCAAGTCAAGCCACCACCTTCCCTCAGAACCTGATGGAACAGCCAAGGACAGGGGTGGGGAATCTGCAGCCTCAAGGCCCTCTAGGTCCTCAAGTGTGGCCCTTTGGCTGAATTCAAACTTCACAGAACAAATCCCCTTAACAAAACGATTTGTTCTGGAAAACTTGGACTCAGCCAAAAGGCAGCACCCAAGGACCTAGAGAGCCACGTGTGGCCTCCCCACCCCATAGGCTCCCCACTCCTGGCTTAGGACCTTCCATCCAAGAGTCATGGCAATAGACATGCTTCCACTCCAGAGTCCACAGCAGTCATCCTGAGAGGAAACTTTCTTAGCTTCTAGAGAGTAGGGGCCATCTTCCCTATTTGCATCCCCAGCACTCAGCATGGTGCTTTGCTCATCCTAAGTCTAATAAATGCTTTATTCATTAATCTAGCCTTTTCTTGATCTTACCACCTCCTGAGGAAACCCATTCCATTTTTAGACAGCTTTAACCATGGAGATAATTGCTCTTTATATTAAGCCTAAATTTGCTTCTCCAAAGTTCACCCATTGCCCCAAGCTCTTCCTAGTGAAGACCAAGAAACACACACCAATCCTTCTGCGTGGCAGCCCTTCAAACACCTAAAAACAGCTCTCAGGTCTCTTGAAATCCTGTCTTCACATGTCACCCACCTGAGACAACTGGCAACCACTCTGATCACCAGGGCTTTGGTTTCAGGAGAGACAATTCTGTCTTCTCCCTCTACACAGAATGACCCTCTCTTGTGAATCCTCCCCATTGTGTCCTCACCACCCACTTACCAGTAATACATATCCTTGCCTTGCATCAAGCAGGCTGAAGGGTAGAATGTAAATTCCTTAAAGACAGGCCATTTTTCTTTGTCTTTGTATACTCAGCACTTAACACAAACTTGCTTGTTGAATTGACCTGAGTTGGGATGAAAGGACACACAGTTGTTTTAGAGGGCATCTAGGTGGCACAGTGGATAAGAGTTCCAGGCTGCCCCGAGTTCATATCTGGTCTTAGATACATACCAGCTGTGTGATTCTGGTTAAGTCACTTAACCCTATTTGCCCATCTCAAGAAAACCCCAAATGGGGTCACTGAAGAGTCAGGACTGAACAACAACCACAAACGATGGGTCACCCTTCATCTTGATCTTAAGAGAGGCCATTCCTAAATGACAGCCCCCGTCTCCTTAGTCTGAGCCTAAGAAGGACACCTGCCCATTGCAGCCCAGGGAATCATTTCCAGGCAAAGTAGTGCTTATTTCTGGGTAAGTACTTTTGCTTTTCAAAATATTCTTTTCCCATCCCCTTTCCTGTACACACACACACACACACACACACACACACACACACACACACACACACACACACACACACACACACTTATCTCTATGTGTCACTGGAACAACACCCTCAGGGGAGCCAAGCCCCAGACCAGGGCCTTTTCAGTCGAGTTATCAAGGACAGCAACTTCGCTTCCAGCCCCTCCCCCCCCCAACTAATAGAGCTGGGGGGGTTGGGGGGGTGGGAGAGAGCTCACTATTTACCCCTGGGTGTGGCCCCTGGCCAACTGACTGCCTGGGAGATGGGGCTGAGATGGGGCTTGGATTCTCTCCTCTCTCCGAGGACTGAGGTGTTTCCTGTTTGTTTTTCCACAGGTCGGTTCCAAGACGCGGAGGAGCTGGGGGAGATGTCTACACTCTTCCTTCCCCTGATCCTGTTACCAGAGTTTTCTGCTCATTGCAAAAACTGGTGCAAAGACAAGGGCTGGGCGGGGGGTTTCCAGGGAGCTGGTCCCCAGGGCATGGACCGGCAGAGGTCAGAGTCGGAAGGGAAGGATCTGGGGGCTGAGGGAAATCCCAGTCTCCAAAGGGGGAGCGGGTATGGGAGAGCCGGGCACGAATCTGGAGCCGGGTACCCAGGGGCTGGGAGAGATGGGTATGAGGGCAGGGTCCAGCCTTAATTAGGAAACCTGGGGGAGGACCCAGCCCTACCCGGGGCAACAACAGCATCAGAGGCTCGGTAGCAAATTATGGAGGGGGCAGGAGGCGCCCCTGGCAAAACACGACCCCGCAGGGGTTAAGCTTGGGGGGCACCGGCTTCTGGCACCTCCCTAGCCTTGTCTGCATACCAGAACCAGGGCGGGGTTCAGATACCTGCATCGATTCGGAAAAATGCAGGGGAGTTCTTGGTGGGGAACGGAGGCTGGGGAAAGGATTTGGGGTGCGGGTGTCCCGAGGAGTGTGTCTGCCCCCCTCCGCAGTGCCCCGCCTGCTCAGCACAGCCCTCACACAGTCCCCGGGGCTGGGGAGCTGGGGAGGGGTGGAGGAGGGAGCAGGATACAGCAGCGCAGAGCGGGGGGCGGGGGGAGCAAGCTCCTACGCAAGCAGCCGCGAGAGGGGGATCCTGGGCGGAGGGGGGGGCCGCCCCCTCACGTGCCCCCGCTCCTGGGCCGCATGCCGGCCGCGTGACTGCCGGGCTCGGCTGGGGACGCTGGGGCCAGGCAGCCTGGCTTCCACGCGTGGGAGGCAGAGAAAGGGAAGGGCACGGAGAGAGCCCGGGGAGGAAGCAGGGAGGGGAGGGGTGGAGAAGACTGAGCACGACTGAGGCCCCGCGCGGGAGGGTGGGGGGCACGGAGCTGAGCGAGCCTCCGATCTGCCTCCCCTTTCCCCCTGCAGCCATGCCCTCCCCTCTGGAACCTTCCCCCTCCCCTCTGCACCCCCAGTCACCCCAGCAACCTTCCCCCTCCCCTCTGGAACCTTCCCCCTCCCCTCTGCACCCCCAGTCACCCCAGCAATCTTCCCCCTCCCCTCTGGAACCTTCTCCCTCTTCTCTGCAACCCCTCTCTCCTCTCCCCCCCCTCCACTCTGCAGCCATCCCGTCCCCCTGCAACCTTCCCTCTCCCCCTGCAGCCCCTCTCCCCTTTGAAACTTTGCCCTTCCCTTCTGCAAAGCCCTCCCTCTTCCATCCCCTCTCCTTTTTGATACCCCCTTCTCTGAAACCCTCCCTCTCTTCCCTTCACTCTTGCATCCCCCTCCCTTCTCCCTTCATCTCCTCTCCTCATCCTCCCTCTCTTCTGCACCCCACTCTGTCTTCTCCACAAAACCCTTCCTTCCCCTCTTCAACCCCCTTAACCTCTTCCCTCCTGCAGCCCTCCCCATATCCTCCCTCCTTTCTGATGCCCCTCTTCTCTGCAACCTTCACCCCATCTCTGCAGTCCCCTCCCTCCCTTGTAGCCCTCTATTCAGCAATTGTCCCACTTTTCTGATGCAACCCTCCCTCTTTCTTTCTACAACTCCCTCCAGTCTGTAGTCTCCCCCACCCACCCATTCCCAGCCCAGCCCAGGCTCCCGGGTGGGTTGTTACACCCCTCCGTGTTTACAGCAAGGTGGAGTGCTGTGAGGCTAGCTTTAACCCTGGAGCTCAGGAAAGCAGAGGAGGCAGAGGAGTTATAGGTTGGCCTGGAGAAGGAGGAAGGTGTCCCTGACTGTAGAGAAGACTGGGATGAATGGCAAAATTCCCCCTGGGGCATGAGTTAGGGTCATAAATGTAGAACTGGAAGGGACAAACGCCAGCTGGTCCAACTCATTTTACAGATGGGGAAACTGAGGCCCTTAGAGGCAGTTCTTTGCCCGTTAGATGGAGGCTCTGAGGACATGAATTGGAAGAATGAGGCCCCGGGTTCAGGAACCCAAAGACTGCAGCTTCTGTATCAGGAAACAGCAAGTGTGGTCATGAGTTCAAATGAAACACAAGAGACTCCTGCATTGCAGGGCATTCCTTGAAAGGTGAGCACAAAGGGCCCTTCCCTAGAGAAAGAACAAGAAAGCTTAGCACACTGGGAGGGGCGGTAGGTTTAGAGTCTTGATACCTGGGATTACCCTGGGCAAGTCCCTTCTAGTCTGTGAGTCTGTTTCCCCATCTGCAAAATGGGAGTGGGATTGGGCTAGCTGGTCTCTGAGGCCTCTTCCAACTCTTTACTCCTCTGAAACCATGTCAAGTGAGGATTTAAATTGACATCCCAGGTGCAGGGACTGTGTGGTTTCCCCAGAGGGACCGTCTGATCAGAAATTCTAAGTAGAGGGCCAACCTAGGATTGACTCCCCCACTTCTCACACATTTTCCCTTGGCTATGCTGCTTTGGGGGGCTTTTAGCCAGCCACAATCTCTGTGCATTGTGTCCTTACCTGTAAAAGAAAGAAATTGAGTTAGGTGATCTCTTCTGGCGTTTTCCAACTTCGAAAAGTCTATAGGCTTTAATGCTAACTCTACCTCGGAGGACCCGAAAGACTCCCCTACCCCTAGCCCCAGATTCCCCTCAGCACTGGGAATTTGGAGTCAGGACCTGGGTTCAGATGCTGAACATTGGGTAAGTGGTATTTGGGAAGTCACTTCTCTTTAGGCCTCAGTTTCCTCATCTGTAATATGGACCTGAGGGAGGGAGTAGGTTGGACTCTCAGGTTCCTTCCAGTGCTAAATGCTATGGAAGATTTAGTGCCCAGCAGTTGGGATGCATGGGACTTTTGCCTCTTCACCCTACCTTTAACAAGGATTTCTTTTCCCCATGCTTCCAGGGGCTCTGTGATAGACCCAGGACCCCCTGGCAGAACCAGACAGAGGCTTGGGAAGAGCTAGTGAACAGCCAGGGAAGAAGGGTAAAGAATGAACCAAGTTGAATGTCCCTAGAAACAGGAGGAAAAATTGCAGTATCTAATAAGCTAGGTCGGTTTGTCCCTAAATGACCCATTCTCTTTTTTCCCCAAGATCGAAGGTGCTATGAAGGTTTGTGCCATCTTTGTTGCTGACAGGAGAGTTGGGATGGACAGTGCCACAGCTTTGTTTGCAATGACTGGGGACATGGGTCATCCTGATTTGGGACAAGGGGGACAGCCAGAGCACTGTGGAAGTAACTCCAGGAAAGCTCATTGGTGTGGCTGACCTTGGGGAGAAGCCCCCAACCACAGGCACCAAGATGGGAGGATTAAAGGATTTCAAGCTGGAAAAGACTTTACCCTCTGCCTTTCTAACCCAACACCCTCATTTTTACAAGTGAGGAAACTGAGGCTTAAGTGAAGCAGCTTACCCAATGACATGCAGTGGGTGAGCTGGGAGTAGAACCCAGGTGGGCTGACTAAAGTAGGGGTGGGGCCCCTGTGGCCCTGATAAAGGATTTGTTCTGTAAAACTTGGACTCAGTCAAAAGGCCACATGTGTCTTTGAGATGGAAGGTTCCCTACCCCTGTACTAGAGGATGGAAAGTACTTATTCTCTGCTAAGTGCTGGGTTACATACTGGAGAGAGGAACATCAAAAAAGCAAAGTCCCTGCTTAAGGAATTGCCCTTCTGTTGGTCTGAAGAAGGCTGAGGGCCTTGCTTGCCAGAAGAGCCTCAGAACCTTGGACAGCCCCCTGCCAGTCTCCAGTGCCTCTGGGTCCCTCTCACATGTCTACTGTCTCTCCTCTCTGCGCCACTGGTCCAAGCTCTGTTGCAGAGGAGCTGGGTGCTGGCTAACAGTTTACACGATCTCATGGCCTTTGTTACCTCATTAAGCAGAAAGCCACCAATACAAAGGACAAACAACAAACAAGCAAGAAGCTGAAGGAGAGGAAGCCTTGTTGTTGTTTGCCCTTCCTTCTGGACAGGGACCATGACATTGGGAGGGGGTGACTTGACTAGAAGTGAGGCAGAGCTGGGCCAAGTCCTCCAGAGTCATCAGAGTCCAGTGAAATTATTGCAAAGAGCCTGGCCTCTACCAGCTGGCTTTGCCCTTGACTTTAGGTGGCTTTCAGTGACCTTCCTCGGTGAGCCTGGCCAGCTTGGAGACAGGCTTTGTGTCCATTGCTTTCCAGAGCACGTGCACTGTGTCTGGCACTTCGTGGAGGGCTGGGTGATTGCTAAGCATGCTTGGGAATGAGGAGCAGGCCTCAGGTTGTCACCAGGGATGCCATCCAAGACCTCCCAGATTCTTTAAAGAACCATTTCTGGGACCTTATAGTCAGCAGGACCCAAGGAACCCCAGGTATAGGTAACATGGATGCCTCGCTTTACTCCCCAAAAGGAGACAATCAAATATAGAAACAAGCCAGAACCAAACCTAGAAGAGGCCTTGACTGACACAGTCAAGGGTTCTTTTAAAACAATCTCCAGGAGGTTTAGGGAATATCAGGGCCCAGTACAAGGAAACAGAGAGACCACACGGAGACAGGAAAGCAAGCCAGGTTTTTGGAGGAGAGATGCAAAAAGAAGGGCAGTCAGGGAGAGTGGTCCTACCATGGAGTTTGGTATTGTGGAAGGAATAAGGGTGCCCCTTCTCCCATCAGTAAAGTCTGGTGGATTTTTATATGTTCTTATATTTGTCTAGAAGGATCAGGATTGAGGAGTCTGGACCTGTGGACTTGTGCTGATTCATGCTGCTGGGGAGAGAAAGGGCACCTAGGGAATTGGCAGCATAGTGGAGATTCAGGATCCCTCTGGCAGGAAGAGGGGATTTAGGCTCTACCTGCTGGTCTTACTCTGACAGGGAGACTCAACTTCTCTATCAAGGGTTTTTGAATGTCTTTGATTAGCGGGTGAGAAAGGCCTCTTAATCCTTACAAGGGAAAACCTAATTCTTTGTTCATTATAGAAATATTGTCCCTTGGATCTTCTTCGGAGGAAGCCGTGTCAGGCTGTGCAGATGGGTCTCTGAGGGTAATCTCTTTTTCCTCTGGCTCTCTGCAAGAGATTGAGACATCATCTTGGCCACCGTTCTGTCTACTCGTCAAGACCTAGGCTTGACAAGCCCTCTTTCCCGGCAGAATAGTGATGTAGCAACCTCTGGATTTTTCACAGGCTAGTCACATATGGACTTGATATCTGCAACTTAACCCTGTCTTTATTTTCTTACATAGACTGTCTGCTCTCCTGTAGAACATAAGCTTTTTGAAGGCAGGCACCGTGTGATATCTGTCTTGGTTTCTCCAGAACTAAGCCCAATGCCTGGCATATAGTAGATGCTTAATATTAGTTCAGTTGTTTCAGTCATGCCCAACTCTTTGTAATCCTATTTGGGGTTTTCTTGACAAAGATACTGATTGGTCCTTCTTCAGCTCATTTTACAGATGAGGAAACTGAAGCAGTCCGGGTTAAGTGACTTGCCCAGGATCACACAGGGTCCAGCAAAGTGTCTGAGTAAGTGTCTGTGGTCAGATTTGAACTCAGGTCTTCCTGACTCCAGGCCCAGTGCTCTATCTACTGGGACACCTAGCAGCCGCAGGTGCTTAATAAATCTGTTCATTGGGCAGTTTGTAATTTACTCAGGATTTTAAAAAAAAATGAGACCACCTCATTAGTGTCTTACCTTCTGTTGAAGTCTTTTTCTGTGGTGGCAAGTAGGAACAAGTGGTCTATGAGGTCTGTGGGGTCTTTTACCCTGCTAGTTCAGTCTACAGATAGAAAAAGTTTAAGAATCCAGAGCTAACTGTGGATCCAGAAGTGTCTACTCACCTCAGATCTGGTCTTCAGTCTGCTGTCTCTTCATGAGGTAAGGGATAGAGGAGAGAAAGCAGTTCCTCCGATTTTTTTTCTGTTTTGTCTGGTTATTTTGAATTGTATCAAAATATCAAAAAATGTCACTTTTGGAAGGGACCTTAGTGACCATTTAATCTGACCTAATATCTGAAAGAAAGTTCCTACTATAACAATCCAACAAATAGTGATCTGGCCTCTTGTTAAAGACGTCCAGTCATGGAGGGCCCCACTTCCCTAGGTAGCTCATTCCACCACTGAGATGCTCTCATTGTCAGAGAATCCCTCTTGGCATCAAAACTCGACTGGTGTCTTTGCCACTTTTTCCTATGGATTGGTCCTACATTGGCCCATTTGAGCCAGACAAGTTTAATCTCTTCTAGAAGGGGTCCCCACTGGGGCAAAGGGAACTCCAGTTCAATAAAAAAAGGCAACTGACTTGTAAGTTAATTTATAAAATGTCTTGTTCTTCACCTTCCTTCATGGTGAAATAGAAATCCCTGAAGTTAGCCTTTGCTGGACCCTGAAGCTTCTAATCCATACCTCTGAGGCTATTTTTTCTGGGATGTTTGACATTCAGTTAAGTTCAATTAGCGTGGGTGTACTTACCATTGCTGGAGATAAGGATTATTTCCAGCTTGGCCCCCAACAGCTCACTCCACTTTGCATTCTAACCTCCCCTAAGCTCTTCCCAAATGGACAGGATCTACCAGGGCCAAGAAAAACATCTGTGATATCTTGGGCCGTGGCAGTAGTCTCCTACCAGGGCTTTTTCTTCTTCCTGATAATGCCAGGTCAGGAAGGATCATGCCATTAAAAGAACAAAACAACAAACCCCCCAAAAAAACACCAACCCACCTAGGTATCTGGAGTGGTGACAGGTCTGGGAGGCTCTTTCCTGATTTGATCCCAAGCAGGGTACGTGTTAAGATACTGACCAAGAAGGGAAAGGACAGCCTGAGATGGCCCAGGTGCCTCCCTTCCTCTTGGGTTCTATGACATCTCTGAGATGAAACCCCAAGGGAAGCTGGTAGGACAAACAAGGGGAGCATCTTTTTGAGTGGGAGTGTGTGTGTGTGTGTGTGTGTGTGTGTGTGCTTGTGTGTGTGTGTGTGTGTGTGTGTGTGTGTGTGTGTGCAAAGTACAGTCTTTCCAAGGTATGTTCCTATTTGGTACACGCGGCAGGCTTTTGCAGGGGAATGTATGTCTGCCTGCAGTTGTAGGCTGAAACATGAATGGGTGTAGCTGTCTGCAGGTGTTTGAATGGCTTGTAGGTTTCTGTGAATGAATGTATTTGTGATGAAAGGTGGATGTATTTGTAGCCATGGGCCGATAGATGGCTGGCTGACTGGCTGTAGGTTTCTGGGAGCCTGGGGGTAAGGAAGCATCTATTTTAAATGGGGTGTGAGCGGACTGGGGTGGCATGGCCCTCTCCCCAAAACATCTGCCTTCTTGCTGCCTCTTTGCTGGCACAAGATGTTGGCAACCATCATTTCTTGCCTGGACACTCAGAAAAGGAAGGGGAGGGTGGAGAGTACGAAAACATGTGGTCAGTCTGCCTGGGCTCTCCTCCAGCTACCAGGAACTAGCCCCAGGTAAACTCAGGCATTAGTGTCCTGTCCTGGTGCCTAGCCCATCTGTTTGCTCCCCAGTCCCCCTCACCTCCCACCACCTCCACCCCTTGAGGCTAGGGACGATCATTTCTTAGTACATCAGACTGGAGATTTCCCCAACCTCAGCCTCCTACCCCAGGGAAAGTAGAAACAAATACATTTCGCTCCTGACTCCCAACTTTCATGTTAGGAAGAATCTTTTCAGGTCCCCCATCGCTCTTCTAGCTAGATTTCCAGAGATGAAAGGTAAAGGGTTTTTTCTCTGTTGGGAAGTACTGAGATTGAGAGCCAATTGGGCATGTGGGAGTGGGAATCCTTGCTGCAGGTGGGAGGGGAGGGGGAAGGGGAGGGATGTTCATTTGATCTGAAATCAGATGCTACCATTTAAAATGCATCAATGCCTGGCCCTCTGCTCCCTTTCTCCAGCCCTCAACACCTCCCTTGTCCAGGGAAGATGGCCTCAGAGCCCTGTCCTAGCTCAAAACAACTCTAATTAGCCCTCTCATTTCCAGTCCCAGCAGAGGCCAAAGGCTGAAAGGGTTACGGCCACTAACTTCTCTCATCTCAGCAATTCATCCAGGGGCAAGACTGCGGCACACGTGGGGTGAGTGGAGAGTGTTGCGGGGAGGGTGTTAGAACGCAGTTCTCCAAATTACCCTGCCTTTGGAGACAGGATCTCTGTCCTGACCCCTTCCCCCATCCGCATTCTTCGGGTCTCAGCTCACCCTTGTCCCCTTCCTTCTCCCCTTCCAGTTCACAAAATTACAGCATCTCAGAGTTGGAAGGTTCCTCAGAGACCCTTAAACTCGACCCATCCAGAACAATTCCCTCTAGTTCAGTCCTAACACTGGTTTATCTTGAATTCATAGGGGAGACATCAAATGTACACATATGTATTTCCTTCATATTCTGTATGTGTATATGTGTGTGTAGGAAAGTGATTGACCTAGTCCAATACAATCTCTCTTATAACTAAGGCCAATATACTGCACATAGTAGGTACTTAAGAAATATTTAATGAATGAATGCACGTGTTCACGAATGAATGAAAACCAAATGCAGTCCATTGTGTATGTGAAGAGACTGGGGGCTTCTCACTGGAACACCAGCCCAACAGGGAACAAGTAAGCGCATTAATTCCCCCCCCCCCCCCAACTAAACTTAATCGCATTTTGGTGGGCTGCTGTGACCTTTCTGCCAAATCAACATGCAGAAGGAGCATTCCAGCCCTTGTGTTTATGAATGCACTGTCTCTGTAAATTATGAACGCCCTGGTGCATTGTGTTTGTATGAATGGGGGCTGCATGGGCTGGCCAGAAGACACGTGAGACACGTGGGGTGGAGAATGATGACTTTAAAAAAATGAATTGAGAAAAAATTAACGGAGAGCATGAATGGTGGATGCAAAAATCAGCCTCCCCCTGCCCCCTTCTAGTCTTTCACCTCCCCTCCCCCATAGCAACAAGGTGCACCTATTTCATTAATACAGATTCTTCACCTTCTATAAACAGATCAGTTTCTCCTATGTGGTCCCTTGTTCACCACCTTTCTGTGGACCACACAGCTAAAAACAGAAAGCTAGAACACAAAAGATTCCGCAGTCAGCTCAAGCAGGGGATTATTTTTAGATCAGAAAAGGGGAAAGGAGGGTGGGGGGAGAGAAGCAGTTCTGGGTTTTGCGATCTAATTTTGTCTTTTTTTTTTTTATCCCATCAATGGTATTTTCCATACAATCTGATTTCTATTTGGCTCCTAGAAAAGGAACAGATCTAGGGCTGAAAATTCTGGAGCTTATGGCTGATTCCAGCTAGTAGCCTTTCTTCACCAGGCTCCAACTGAATTAATTTGATACTATTTTTGAAAGTCAGTGTTTCTAAGGGAGACCTAATGACGCACTGACGTCAATGCAGGTCAATAGCACAGACTGCTAGAACCAAGTGTGCTACACAGTGCCAGAGCTGGGAGGCTTTTCAAACAGCCCCAACTCTGCAAATATCCCAGCTTTGCAGGGGGGAACATCGAGTGCATTGCAGGCAGAGACCCCCACCGCCACCCCCATCTGAACCCCAAGAGTATTGATGCATGTCATTCAGAGGCAAAAAAGTGGGCAAGAGGAATCCAAAGATCCAATCAGACGCACTGCAGTTCAAAAAAAAATCATACCTGTCAAAGCAACCGTATGTAATCCATGCACACACGCACAGAGGCACACATTTACGTTCTGAATGCAATGCATATCATTAGGGTCTGTCTATAAATAGACCCAGAGATGCGTGCATTGCAATTTGGTCCCCAAACGGGGCTTTCAAACGTGGGTGATGAGTTCTTGGGCTCTGATCAGTTACTTAGGAGGTGCCTGAATGTGTGGGGGTGGGTGCGTGGGAGGGGGCTGCCTCCTCTCTCTCACACACATACATACTCTCTTTCTCTCTCCCTCTCTCTCTCTCCCCCTCTCTCTCCCCCTCCCCTCTCTCTTTCTTTCTTTCTCCATCTCTTCTCCCCCTCCTCTCCCTCTCTCTTCCCCTCCCTCTTCCCCTCCCCCTCCTTTCTCCCTTTCTCTCTCCAAGTCTGGCACTGAACAACGAACTGTTTTGCCTTGCTCCCGGGAAGAGTGCAGACACATTACGTGAAATCCAGAGCGTTTTGCGTGGTGCATTTAAAACGCTTCACTCACCTCTCCCATCCCCTCAACCAGTCTTTCCAAATTTCCCTAGAAATCTGTGTAAGGATTGCGGATGGGAAAACATTTGCAAAAAAAAAAAAGTGAGGAGCCTTTTGCCAAAGGTAGGTTCCACTGTATGTTGTGTTTGGCTTTTGCAAAGTTTATGGTGTCAGTTGATAAATGTTTGGAGGGGTAGACTTATGTGGCTAGCCATGATCACTGTCTTTCTCATCAAACAAGGGCAATTTACAAATTGTTGGAACAGGTTGTTCTGGGTGTCCTGTGTATTTGATTTTTGCAGTGGGGATGTCAATTACAAGACATACTCATGGCTTAAACTGGGAAGATGTTCCTGCTCCCTTTTCTCTCTACTAGTTTGCCTCCTTGGGAGAGGAAATCTTTAGGGTGGCCACTTTGTACTGTGCCCATATTTTGGATTAGCTCCCAATCAACAAATAATCTCAGACTTGTAATTATCTTGCACATTAAAATTTAATTCCAAAAAGGCTTAAAGTCAGCAGCAAAGTGGGGAAAGTTGGGGGGGGAGTGAAAGGGCTAGTTGGGGGAGAGAGCATGAACATGGCATTTCTTGCAGATGATTTTCCCACCATTTGGGGGAAATACTGGGGCCTTAGTGGGGGTAACCAAAATAATAGCCACCAATTAACGATAAAATAAAATTGAGCCCACTGCCATTACCAGAACAAGAAACTGCTACAGTCTACAACCACCTGTAGAGGGAAATCTTTATGCATGATTTCTTATGGCTGTTTTTAAACGGGAAAACAGCTTGCATTTGTGACTGGCCAACTTTGCAGCATTAAGACAAGAGATGCTCTCTCTGCAGGGGGTGGGGGTTAATTTGCAGGGACGGTAGGGGAAAGGGTAAGGGGTGCTGGCTCAGTGCCAAAGTCCTTTCTAAATTGGGGGTCTCTGGTGTTTGATCACTGGCATCTTTAGCTTGATGCCAAAATAGACATATGGATAAAGGAAGGGAAGCTGGGGGGTGGGTGGGGATGGGGAGAAGACAGACTAAGAGTAGCATATAAAGTGAGGGTGGGCCTGGAAGAAAAACCAATCTATGAATAAATATCTCCCGTCTCTCCTGCTAATCTTGACCGCAGCTTCATATTGAGAGGTGGTTATCAACAAGTGTTTCTCCTGAGAAGATTAGTTGTAACAGACTTTCAAGGGTTTTTCTAAGCTTGGTAAATCTGCCAGGGAGGTTATTGTTAGGAGGGAAGGAAGTTGTACTTTGTCACAAAGGGATTTAGGGTTGGGGGGAAGGGGGGAAGCCTGAACACACAATTCTTTAACCCCAGAGACTTGAGTTCAAATTATCCAGGGGACTCACAAGGGACTGAGAGGAACTTAAGTGTTTGAACCTTTCATCAGGAGCTTTACCATCCGTGGGAAGGATCCAGCTCCCGATGTTATCATAGACCTAAAGTCAATGGGAATTCCATGTGTCTGAGAGCAGGATTTTTTTTTTATCTAGGGAAACAGGGCATCGGGCTTTGCTGCAGGGTTCTCTCCTGCAATGTCTTCTAGGAAAGCTGAATCACTACCACTCCAAGGAGCAGCTACATCTGGGGGTGGGGGGAAAGCATGATGTCTGTTTGAGAAAAGAAGTAATCCAACAGCATAACAGTCATTTGAGGGCACAATCTGAGTTTCTGTTTGCAATGGGGCAGGGTGGAGGAGGGTAGGGAGCAGGGAAGCTTCTTTTGGTTGGGGATAGATATTGGTACCTAAGACCCCCACTGGTTTTTAGGCTTTGGGGACTTCAGATTGTTGGGGTTTGCTATGAAGGGGGGAAAGCAGTGGAGATGCTGGACCAGGGAACCTCTCCCACCCTCTTCTATGACCACATCAGGCTCCTTTTTAGCATAGCTTGGGGATGGGGCAGTGCCAAGGAGCATGTGGCAGGCAGAGGACAAGAAAGGTAAGTGAAGGCCATGGGAAGACCATGATGTTGTGAGGGTCTGAGGGCTGAAATAATGAAGGTGCATCAAGTGTCAATAGCCCCAGTGTGAAATGAAGGGCAGAGGCCACAGGGCTGGACCAGGAGATTAGAGGAGCAGGCCCAGAACTTTACCTTTGGTAAGCCAGGTTCATTTATCTCAGGCCCACCAGGAGAGCACTCCAGTGGCAGGCCCCAGCTGGAGAAGTGAGCCTTCTGTTTGAGGCCTGGTTTGGTGCAGAGGACTCCCAATGTCTCCCTATTCAGCAGGGGGTTAAATCAGGGAGCTAGTCTGACATCATATCTTTAGAGGGGGCTCACTCAAGGGGAAGACAGACTCAGACTGCTCAGGCCTCCTGCCACGTTTGCTATCTATTTTGCCAGGCTCTTGACCAGTCTGAGGGGCTTTGGGAAGCAATGACATCATTCCTGCAGCCCCTCCCAAGGGGAAATTGCTTTTGTTCTCCACTAGGGGCGCAAGGAGAATAAGGGGACTATCTGAGGCATATGATTACATATATCCATGTTTCATTTAAATGTTTGTGGATTTTGATGTTTCCTGCAAACCCCTCTAGCCAGAAAAAACAAAGCAAAACAAACCAAAAACCTTCCACTTACCATTAGCCATTTCCTCCCCTTCTGCTCCCCCTTCCCCTCCCTAAGAAACAAAACTCACTGGGATCCTGTGACTTTGGGACTTGATTTTAAGGAGGGCTGAGAGGTAAATACATATTCTTTGTTATCCTTTTCAACCTGGTTTTGAAGGTGCCATCAGTAAAGTTGGGAATCCTCATACACTAGACTCAAACCTTGATACAAGTTCATGGCAAGGGCTCACTTCACATGCAAACAGAAATAGGTACTTGGGGCACATGCATACATGTAAGCACCCACATGTGTACATGCTATACATGTACAAATACACATCATCACCTCATTTGTACACACGTGCCTTCTGCTGGCTCAGCCCATCCACTCTGTGCATCTTACATGGTTCTTGCCCCATGGCTTGCCATGAGGCAGCCATGGGAGGTCCCCAGGAAACCTTCCTGGCTTTCTGGGCTGCCTGTGGAGCACCTGGGCTCTCTGTCCAATATACTTTAATCTCAACGTGCTAAAGTGTCTCAATCTTACTGCTAAAATCGGGGGCCGGGCCAGGTGATCTCTGGGATTTATTTCAGCTCTTGACATTCTGTGATTCTGGGCTGACAAGATAGGCACACACACTCTCACATATCCTTCAAGGCTGTAGATGACAGCCACTAATAACATGTAACTTAGGGGCAGAGTGAAGGTACCTTAGTCATGCAGCAAGCCTAAGTTTGCCTTGGTTTAGCACAGTTCAGGGCTTCAAGCCTCCTTTCTCTTTGCTTGTCCCATAAGAAAGTTGGGGAATCACTCCATTCCATTCACGAGGAAAGTGAAGAAAGGTTCAGCTGGGCTCCCAGCATGCATCTGTGGTACAGAGCATAGAGAGTAAAACTGGAGGAGCTGAGTTTGAATCCTGGCCGTGACGTGTAATGTGTCATTTTGCCAGCTTCTCTGAAGACTTAGACATGGTGTCTGCCAAGGTCTCTGCCAGTTCTCAGGGTACGGCCTTATAAACTCTTGCTCCCTTGGGGGGAGCCGTGTTCTTTGTTCCCTTTGTGGCAGGGCAGCCTAGAATCCCTTTTTATTTAGTAGGACATGGGGGGTTGGGGGAGTAGGGAAATCAGCCTTTATTTGGTATCTACCATGTGCCATGCACAGAGCTCTTCACAAATATGTCACATTTGATCCCCAAAACAGTCTGGAGAGTTAAGTGCTGTTGTTATCCCCATTGTACAGCTGGGGAGACTGAGACAAGCAGAGGTCTAAGGGACTTGCCCAGGGTCACGAAGCTAGTAAGTGTCTGAGGCTGGATTTGAACTCAGGTTTTCTTGACTCCAGGCCCAGCTCTCTGTGCACCATGCTCTCCCCCACCACCTCCAGCAGCCAGGATAAGAGGCAGTTGGCTCACAGAATCCACCAGCAGCAGTATATCACTGGAGCTTGGTCCTGGCTTTCCCAGCATTTATAGAGTAAAAACCCTGACCCAGGGCCTGTTTCTTCCCTCCAGCAGCTGTATTTATCTTTATAAGGAAGCTGGGAAGAAGTCTGACCCTCCAAACTCCAAAGCAGCTAGGTGGCACACTGGATAGGGCATTGGGCCTGGAGTCAGAAGGACCTGAGTTCAAATCCAGCCTCAAACACTAGTGTTACTTCTGCTTACCTCAGTTTCCTCAACTGGAAAATGGGGGTAATTATAAAAGCATATACCTTCCAAGGTTGTTGTGAGGACCAAATGAGATAATATTTGTAAGACACTTAACACAGCTTTTGCCATATAATAGGGACTTAATAAATTCCTGTTTCCTTTCTCCCAGTACCCCTAAATCTTACTCCTTTGCATTCTGTCTTCTCTTTTCAGTCCTACTTGGTAAAGAATGGTCCAACCTGTTTCTTGAAGATGATATCACAGATGTTAGGGGGCAGAGGGGAACAGAGGAGGAATAGAGGAAAGAGATACCTTTGCCTCATTTCCCAGGACCATCTAAATCCCAAGGAGGGAACCCAGACCTGAAAGATACAGAATCCGAAGTCTACTTTGTACCTGATAATCAATGTGCTTAGCAATTGTCTTCTGGTGGCTCAACACATCCTCCCCTGTTCATCTAACATGATTCTTGCCCATGTCTTGCCATAACACAGTTATGTTCTCTGAGCTTCACTTTTGTCATCTTTCAGACAAAGGGCAAATGAGGGTTACCATCTTGGTAGCAACACAATAATCATTTAAAAGAACCTGACAAAAATTCATCTTTCTATCACACTTAAAGCTTCCCAATAGCCCCTGAGATCCAGGGTGACAGTGTGCCAGACATGGCAATATGGGAACTGGATTGAGCTGATGATAGGGATAGCAAAAGTCATGGATTATAATGTCTTTAAATACTTAGCTTGGCACAAGAAAAAGATGGAAAAAACCCTTCATTCCCTCCATCTCCCTTCCCTCACACCTTTCTCTGCTCCTCTTTTCTCTTATTCAGTTTATTTTTCATGACAAACTTTCTTGTGTTTTCCCTTTTATTTCTGTCTAGTGTCTTTGAGGCAAGATGAGGGGCCACTAGAAAAATATGAGAGGAAATAGAAGTGAATAAAAGCTGTGGGGGAAACCCCAGCATTCTTTTAGGATATGTATGGATAGTTTTCTAATCTCTAAAATTAAAGAGTTGGACTAAAATGACCTCTGAGATCTTTTCCAGGTGTAAATTTCTGTCCCATGTGGAAGAGGCATTGTCCCACCATTTGTAAGATACAAACTTTAAGGGTTTTTTCACCAGTAATGAGGATGAATTTGGACTGATCCATCCTAGCCCACTTAGGTACCCATTTGGGACATCCATTTGAGAAATGACTTGGAACCCAGGAAACAGGAAAGCACAGTGGCCCTCCATTTTTGCAAAATGAACACATGAGCTATGATGGTTAACAATTATAGTAGCTCTGTGATTATTCTGAAAGACCAATTAAAACACTATTTATTGAACACCTACTATGCTTAGCACACATATTCAAATGTTTGAATCCCTCTTCTCTATCATTTCACTGCTTCCCAGGGATCCTTTTTAACCACAAATGAGACATGGTTTCTGGCTGAGCGAGACTGAACTTTTGTGGTCCATGTGTAGTCCCTTCCAACTATGTTAAAAGCACACCTTCACTCTCTAACACGAGAAGGTTTTTCCCAATGCCATTGGATTTATTGGATTTGAGAATCTTGCCAAGAGAAGAAGAGGCATGTTGAAGGGTAGTTACCCTGTTTTCACAGCTCCTCCTTAGTTCACTCTTCTCTGGGCCCAGAAGGGCTGTTGTTCTAAGGATAGTGGCGTGGCCTCTTATACATAGTAGGCACTTAATAAATACTTCTTGAGTTTATTTGACTCTCCTCCTCTCAGGAAAAAGGCCGAGAACTTTGTTCTGAGGCTTTTGCTCAGCCACAAAGGTCAGAGGATTCAGCACTAGAGGGGACCTTCAAAGGAACCCCCCCATCATTTCACAGATGAGGAATGAGAGAAAAATGACTTGCATGTTATATTACTCAGGTGACAAGTAGAAGAACCAAGATGTAAACCTAGGTGCGTCTGTCTTAAAATCCTGCATGGTTTTCACTGTTACACCCTCTAAGAAATTAACTACCTGGGTTTGTTGTTGACCAGAATAAATGCCTTTGAGCCAGGAAGGGAGGATTCTGGGGGACCCAGTCCTTAGCCTGGCTTCTGAAACAGGCAGGTTAGGCTTAGTGAGTGATCCCTGTGGTGGGCATATCTGAGAAACTCAGCTACTCAGAGCCAAACTGAGCCTTTTGGTACTTTGGCCCAGAGGCTTCAAGACAGCAGGCCATGGTGGCTGCTGTCCAAGAGGACTTCCACATCCACCCTCTCAGGTGCACTTGTGAATCCCCAGGGCATCATAAGCAACTTCATGTGGTTCTTTATGGACAAATAAGTCAAGCTATCCCCTCCAGGTGCCATTTTGTTTGGAGAGATACAGGGAATGGAAAATCTTGGACATGGGCCCCAGAACTTCTGATGATTCTAATTAAATGTTTTTAGATTAATTTTTTTAATTAACAAAAATCTGTTTTCTCTTCCACCTCTTTCCCTAAATGAAAAGAAGAAAAAGAACCCTTGTAACAACTATATATAGTCAAACAAAACAAATTCCCATGTTGGCCATATCCAAGAATACATGTCTCAGTTTACACCTTGAGTCCATCAGTTCTGGGTCAAGAGGAAAAGAGTATGCTTTGTTATTGGTTCTCTGAAATCATGGTTCTTTGATCAGAGTTCTTTTTTTTTTTTAAATTTATTTGTTTATTTTTAG
The DNA here is from genome assembly GCA_011680675.1 of Gymnobelideus leadbeateri. Classification (NCBI taxonomy): domain Eukaryota; kingdom Metazoa; phylum Chordata; class Mammalia; order Diprotodontia; family Petauridae; genus Gymnobelideus; species Gymnobelideus leadbeateri. The sequence goes on along the minus strand of WOXC01011550.1, from coordinate 398,315 downwards.
TTAACAAGATTCAATTCCATAGTTCCTTAATTTTCAAATTTCCTTTCCCTCCCTCCCCCCAACCCCCATGACAGCATATAGTCCAGTATAGGATCTGCAAATACTTTCATATTAGACATTAGATAAGTTACAAAGGCGTATTGTACTAAGTGGGATGAAAAATGGTAAAGGAGAAATAAAACCAAACAATGAAAAGAAGAAGATCAATTTGTTTGCTTCCATCGGGATTCAGGCTCAGTTCTTTCTAGTTATTTCTCTGGATGTCACATTTCTCCTTCATGAGGCTTTTGAGATTGACTTATATCACTGCATTGCTGAGAAGAGTCCAGTCTGTCATAGTTGGTCATCACACATATGTTGTGTCTGTGATTGTATACAAATTTCTCCTGGTTCTACTCTTCTCACTCAGCATTTGATCAGAATTCTTAATTCTACTGGAATTGTTTATATTTATAATGTTGTTGCCTTATAAATAATTTTCCTGGTTCTTCTCACTTCCCTTTGCATCGTTTCATACAAATCTTCTCTGTAACAAAGATTTCCCTGCACCATCTCTTTCATCATTTTTTAGGGTACAATAATATTCCATCCCATTCATATGCCATATTCTGTTCAGTTATTCCCCAATTAATGAGCACCCCTTGGCTTCCAGTTGTTTACTACCACAAAAAGAGCTGCTGCAAATATTTTGTGCAAATGTGGCCCTTGTTAAAATTGGGAAATGAGTTATCATTGATCTCTTCTATCTTCTGTAGTTGTTGTTATTCAGTCATGTCTGACTCTTTGTGACTTCGTTGGGGTTTTCTTGGCAGTGGTTTGTCACTTCCTTCTCCAGCTCATTTTACGATGAGGAAATTGACGCAGACAGGGCTAAGTGGCTTGTCCAGGGTCACACAGCTAGTAAGGGTCGGGGGCCAGATTTAAACTTGAAGGTGAATCTTCCTGACTCCAGGCCCAGGACTTTGTGCACTATGGTGCCACTGGCTGTCCCCTTTTACCCCAGTCTAGGACTTGGTTTTACCAGTCTGTAGACTGGTCTAATTATTGGTCTAATGCTTAGAAGAGAAGGAATAATTTAGTAAGTATTACCATTGCCCATGAGCATTTGATCCAATTCTGGGGACACTAGTGCAAAATTAATGGACCTAATTCCCGTGATGGAGGTATCCCCAGCATCCTATGTAAGTGACAGGTGCCACTTTCCAGTGCCACAATACTGGGGGCTGCTAGTACTGCAGGGCTTGCTAAATTCTTTGAGCAATTGGCTTTTAGGAACTTCAGGTAGCTATCATCCTGCTTATGTTTCAGTCCAGACCCATGACAATATGATTCCCTACCTGCTTGGGAGACAGAGACAGTCCAGCATTCCCAGCAACACCCATAGAATGGCCTCATTGATGGAAATCTTAATGACTGGGAGATTTGCCCCTCTTGTTTTTTAGTAGTCTCTATTCCCAATATCCCACTCCTTTGGATGCTACTCAAGAACTTATTCCTCCTCAAAAGGAGTTTGAGGTCAACAGGAATGATTTTCTTGCAGTTTTTACCTCTGGGAGAATCCAGGCAGGGAGACCATGTGAACAGATGGAGAGGATTAGGCATTGGTCAAGGGATAAGTCCATTCCTACCAGGGACTTAATTGAACCATCAATCCAAAATCAGGGCAGAGAGTACTACTTTATTTTTTATAAAATACTGAGCTCCAGATTTAACCCAAATAGTCATTTTAGAAAAGAGATATCAAGGTGTAGTGGATACATTGCTGTTCTCAAAACCAACATGACATGAGTTCAAGTCCTCTCTCTGACACATATTGACTGCGTGACCCTATACAAGTCACCTACCCTGCTTTAAGCAATGCTCTAAAACTACATGTCAGAGACTATAAGACTATTGTTCTTTGGTCATGTGCAACCCTCCATGACCCCATTTCGAGTTTTCTTGGCCAAGATATTGGAGTGGTTTGCCATTTCTTTCTCCAGTTCATTTTACAGAAGAGGAAACTGAGGCAAAAAGAATTAAGGGATTTGCCCAGGGTCACACAGCTAATAAGTGTATGAGGCTAGATTTAAACTTAGGAAGACTAGTCTTCCTGACTCCAGGCCCAGTGTTCTGTGCACTATGGCGCCACCTATCAGGTATAACTAAAAGCTGCATCTACGAATATCAACCTGTAGGTTAAGTTTATCCAGCTGAAGCAGGGATTTTTTGCCTACTTTGTGTCATAGACCCTTATGGCAATCTGGTAAGCCTATAGACCTTTTCTGGGAGGCATGTTTTTAAATACATAAAACAAAATGCCTAGGATGACAAAGAAATAAATAGATTGAAATACAGTTACCAATGTTTTTTAAAACCAAATTAATGAACCCCAAGTTAGGAATTCCTGGTCTAGAGAATTTCCTATACCAATGAAATCATAAATCCAATCTCTATTAATTTTAGAAAAATTAAAATCTAGAAGGACTGTTTTCTTTCGTTGTTTTATTTTCTTAAACAGAGTGAAGCATTTTGAACCAAACTCAACCTATATATTTTCTTAAATTGTTGAACTACAACCAGACAATAATATCAGAATATGTTCCAAATTTTTTCTGAATTAGATCATTTGTTTCAGTGCCTATGTCTAAAGAAAGGCCATTTAGGATGGTAAGATCATAGGGACAGAGCTGGAAGATAGCTGAGTCCCACTATTCCAAGTCCTCACTTTACAGATGGCCAAGCAGACCATGGATGGTCAAGTGACTTGTCCAATGTCACACAGATAGTAATCCATGATCAGAGTCAGGTCTTCTATTTCTAGAATCAGTGCTCTTTCCAGTATATCCTGAAGTAGGGAGAGAAGTCCTGAGGCTTGAAGATGAATCTCTCTCCTTTCCAACATGCTGTTGGCATCTAGGCTCTCTAATGCTCTGTTCTGTTGCACAATGTATCTATAAATCAGGTGAAAACCTCCTTATTTTCTCTCTTTAAATTTGCCTCCCTAAACTTTCTTCTAGAAAAGTAGAACCAGGGGCCAGGCACAGCTAAAATGGACCAGGGCCACACGAGGTGTCCTTGGAACTTTGGGGGAAAAAACTCCTCCTCAGAACTTTGGGCTTTCTTTATATATTCCTTGCCCTCCTCAGACTTGCTTATATTCAATTTCAGGATCTATAATGGAGGTATCAAAGCATGTGGAATATGCCTAGGCTCACCCAGAGATGTCCATATGACTTTGGATTCAACCCCTTCTGCCACATGTAGGGTCATCTCTTTAGAGCTGAAAGAGATTGTAGAAGGCATATATTCCAATCCCTTTATCTTATAGATGGGAGGCAGTGTGGGATAGTGGATAGGGCACTGAACTTGGATTCAGGAAGTCTAGGGTTCACATCCTGCCTTACTCATTACGTCACCCCAAGTAAAGTACTTAAGCTTTCCATGCTTTAGTCTCCTTATCTGTAAAATGAAGGAGTTAAACATGATGGCTTCTAAGGTTTCCTCCAGTCCTGAGTTTATGATCATATGAAAATGACTCCCAGAAAGTGATTGGCCAGTGTTACCCAGTAAGATGAGGTACACCTGGGATTCAAACTGAGCTTTTCTGATTTCATATCAGTCAGCCTTTCCATCACTACACCCCTTTGTTAAAGGTGATGACATCAACTTATTGACCGTTACAAGATAAATAAAGCTTAGCCAAGTCAGTAGAAACCAGGGATGAAGGGGAAGTCACTGAAAAAGTCCATTCTCTCTCCCCGAATCCAGAGATGAAAGGTAACTGTGAATGGAGCTCACATGAAGAAGGTTCCCATAGTGTATCCTGCCCTCTCAGGGCACAGAGAAATCTGGCCTTGAGCTACAAACCCAAATTCCAGCCATCCAGTCTAGCTCTTTCATATGTATCAAAAACTATTCTCCCAGTGGTATAAAAATTCATTGTGTGAGTGTGTGTGCCTGTCATTACCCTTTAGATGCCAACAGTGAGAGCAAGAAGGTGACCTGCTCACTCCTTAATGCCTGTTTTGTTTGCCTGAAAGACAGATTACTTTCCCCTAGTGGGGTTGTGATTAAAATGGACCCAACAGAAACACCAGCTGTTTTGGATGCAGGGTAACTGGCTGCTCTTTAACAAGGGAGCGATGGGAGTCCCACTGCCCAGATTTGCCTGGCATCTGAAAAACTCTCCCACCAAAAGCGCATTTCCTAGAGAAGCCAACAGAGAGTCCAAAGGCAGTGTGCCCTTTGGTAACAGTCGGAGATCCTCATGCTGCTGTAAAAAGATTAGGAGTCAAAAAGGTCAGGAGTCAGAAGACGTAGGGGTGAATCTTGGCTATACTACCTATCATTCTACTGTGTGACCTTTGGCTGTATTGCTTAACCTCACTGGACCTCAGTCTGCTCCTTTGTAAAATCAGGTGATTGGATGAGTTGATCCCTGAACTCCATGACTTTAGAATTGTAAGGGATGTCAGAAATCAGCTCCAACCCTCTTGGTTTTACAGATGAGAAAATCAAGGTCACCCATAGGCAAATCTAAGGTCCCAGAGGTAGTAAGGATAAGACTCTGGATTTGAACTCTAGAGAAGGAAGTGGCTAACCACTCTGGCATCTTTGCCAAGGTAACCTCAAATGGGGTCACAAAGAGTCAGATACAACTCAACCACAACAATAAAGTCAAAGCATTTTGCTTTCTCCTGCCCTGATTATAGGGAATAAGAGGAGTTGACTGCTTCTGCAGCTGCCAGGGCCATTTGAACTTCCCTCTTCTCTCTCCAAGAGGCACTCTGCTCAGGAGATAACTCCAACTAGAAAACCAGATTTCCCAATTTTCAGAACTTGGAGTTACTTATGAGACAATTCTCAAAGGTGGTGCTATCTGAAAAATCAACCTTCTCTGGCTAGAAGGCTAGATTCTGGGTTTTCACCACTTAGAAAATGTCCCTCTTCTAACTATAAAGCAGAGGCTCAGGAATGATCTTGTCTGAACTCCAGGGTCAGAGCACTTGGGCAAGCACATCTGCTCTTCTACACCAAGGAAGTCATTGACTGTTCCTGTTGTGTGTGGGAAGAGAAATCCTCTTTCTCACCCTGTGTGCCCTCATTCTTTCCAGAGAGAATGCAGAAGGGAAAAGAAACCCCAGAATCTTGATGAAGTTGGATCCCAAGCAAGAATCTGTCCTCAATACTTTGGTTCAAAGTCATCTTGAGGGTAACCTCCGTTACTAAAAGCCTGCCCTTCAGAGATATCAAGTGCATGTATGTGGAGGGGTGGGGTGTCCAACTAAACAAGCTGTTTGGCTCATTAAGACTTAATCAGGAGTTACCATTTTTTCTCTTAAGTGCCAGTAAGCACTTCCACATTCTCTAATGTAGAAAGGTATGGACCATCAGTGATTCCAAATAAAGCTCATTTTCTGTAAGCTCATCACATTGATCAAGCAAATCCACTCCCATCAAATCCAAGCTCCCCTTTCCCGCATTTAGCCAAATCCAACCCTTTTTAAATATACTCCATCCCCAGTCAGGAACTTGTCCTTCCTATATTTTCAGCCATTGTCCAGAATACCAAATCCCATTCTCAGGCAAGAGACTCTTTCAGTGCATATGAGTAATCACACACACACACACACATATACACACACAAACCCCACCACCAGCACTTAAAATTCTTGCCTATTATTTCAGAATCTTTCTCAGTGCTTTCCATAGTCTTCTGACAATATCATTCATGCCGACACAAGTGACCAAGATCAGGAGTGGTCAATAGTCATCTAGTTTGATGGGTTTTAGGAAGATTTTGGTTACATGCCTCAGGAAGACAGTAAACCTCTCTGTTGTTATTAGGTTGACAATTATCTACCCTCTCAGCCCTTAGCCACAAACTTGTCTTTTCTCCCTCTGGCCCATACTAGATGAGCTCTCCCTTAAGAGCACTTGTGGGTCTGTATCATCATAATGCCTTGGAGTTTAAGCTTCTGGTTCATCATCAGAGGGTCCCAGCTACCTATTCTGAGTTTTACAACTGTCAGCTGATCCTCCTTTCCTTCTCCTCTGAGTTACTTTTTTCCACTTTCCGAATTCCTGATACATGTAAGGACCTTACCCTTCCAATTCAGATCTTATTTCTTCTTTGTTTTCTCACTGAAGCCCTTTCATTTTTAAGGGAAGACTTCAACTGGTAACTTGAAGTGTAAAGAGATGGCTCTTTGCTGTCTCTTCCAGGTGGGAGACTAGCCTGCACTTTAAGCATAGATTACAATTATTCATTATCAAGATAACATCATAGATGGAAGACAATGGGAAAGTCCTTACTATGTACCAGGCACCATATTAAGCACTGGAACTACAAATACAAATTCACCAATGTTCACCAATAACAAGTCCAGGGTCAGAGTAATGTGCCAGAGCACAGGGGCATGGAGATGGCCAGGGATGGTGGTGGTGATGAGGAAAACAATCGGATTGTGAGCGCTGGTGCAAGATGTGAAAACAGCTGAAAAGGTGATCATGGCTCCTAAGGCTCCCAGAGTGTGATATATCATTGTTACAATATCAGTTAAATGTCAGCCAGGTTGGGGAAATATGGAAGGCAGTTTAAAAAAATGGAGGAGTTACTGCACTTTGATTGAGTGGTTAAGAAATGGGGCCCCACACTGAGCTATTAGGTCAAAAAGGAAAGGGCATGGAGGGGAGTCCTAGGAGGACAATGTGGCCCTGATCCCATTGGTTCTTGATTTTTCTTACAAGTAGTCATTTTTTAAAAGGAAATTTAAAAATTTCAATTTACATACAAAATTAGAAAAGAAAAAATCCACATATACACAGAACACAAGAAAAACTCAACATAAAATAATAAATTTCCATTTCAAGAAAGCCTGTATTATAAATACTACATGTTGTTTTCAAAGCTACCCAGCGTTTCTTTGCTTCCTTGTGGGTTTTCTTTTGTTCTCTGCTATACACTATATGCTTTGTTTTTTCCCCTCTGGCCTCCTACCCCAACCCTAGAGAAGGCTCCAATTGAGGTCAAATATATATATACACACATACACATAGATATCTATAAATATGCACATGTTGCACCTATATACTCACGCACATATATGTAAGACTGCACTATGCTTATTTCTACCTGTCATCTGTTTCTCTGAAGGTGAACAGCATTTTCTTCCCTCCCCCAATCAATAGTATTTTATTTTATTTTCCAATTACATGGAAAGATAGTTTTCAGCATTCATTTTTGTAAGATTTTGAGTTCCAAACTTCTCTCCCTTCCTTCCCCAAGACAGCAAACAATCTGATATACGTTATATGTGTACAATCATGTTAAGTCTTTCCACATTAGTCATGCTGTGAAAAAAAAATCAGAACAGAAAGGGGAAACAATAGAAAGAAAAAACAAAAAAGAAAACAAAAAAGTGAAAATACTATCCTTTAGTCTGTGTTGACAGTTCATAGTTCTTTCTCTGGATGTGGATGGCATTTTCTACCACGAGTTGTTTGGAATTGTCTTGGATCGTTGTATTGCTAAGAAGAGCTAAGTCACTCACAGTTGATCAATGCACAATGTTGCTGTTACTCTATACGATGTTCTCCTGGTTCTGCTCACTTCACTCAGCATCAGCTCTTGTAAGTCTTAGTGGATACCATTTTCCTTCATAAGTCCAAATCTTTCCATGTTTTTCTAAATCAACCAGCTTATTATTTCTTATACCACATCAATATTCTAACCCAATCACATCCCATCTGAGAGATTGTCTATGAAAGTTTTCCCCAATTTTATGCATTCCTCCTATTCTTGACTGCATAGATTTTATTTATACAAGAAAATTTAAATTTAAAGTAATCAAAATAGTCTATTTTACACTTCAGCAATGCTCTCAACTTAAAATATAGTTGATGGTCTGTACTACTGAGTCTACTTCCTTTACATATTTTTACCCTGGTTTCTTTGAAGTTCTTTGTTCTTCCAAATGAACTTTGTTATTATTTTTTCTAACTTAGTAAGATTTTTTAGTAATTTAATTGGCATGGCATTAGATAAATAAATTAGGTAAAATTGTCATTTTTTTATTATATTGGTTTTACTTACCCAGGAACAATAAATATTACTTCAACTATTTAGATCTGACTTTATTTGTATCAAAAAAATTTTATGTTCATGTTTATATAGTTCCTGTGTCTGTTTTGGCAGGTATACTCTCAGGTATTTTATATTATATAGTTATTTCAAATAGTCTAAAGCAATATTGAATAATATTGCTGACACATAGTAGTTTCCCTATTTTTTTCTTTTGATTAAATCTATTTTAGCTTTAACTTTGAGATCATGATTGCAATCCCTGATTTTTTTTTACATAACAAATTCTACTCCTGTCCTTTATTTTATTTTTGTGTGTATCTCTCATTTTTATTGTGTTTCCTGAAAGCAACATATTGCTGAATACAAATTTTTCATCTGCTATCCATTTCTGTCTTATAGGTTAAATTCATTCCATTCACATTCTAAGCTATAATTACTTGTGTATTTTCCTCTTTTTCCTTACTATCTTTCTCACCCTAGCCCTCCTCACTCCTTTACTTTACTTCTACATGCTTGCTAACTTGAGCTCTTATGCCATAACCTACCTGTTTTTGTCACAAATACCTGAAAATCTTTCCATTAGTTAAATCTCCACTTTTTCCCATTCTGGATTATGCTTAAATTTGCTGGGTAAATTAACCTTGGCCATAACCCTAGCTCTTTTGCACTCCAGAATATAGTATAGGAGGCCCTATGGTCCGTCAACATAGGAACTCCTAGGTCTCATGTAATCCTTATTGTAGTTCCATGATATTTAAATTGTTTTTTTTCCTTGTTGCTTTTAATATTTTTTCCTTAGCCTGGTATCTTTGAAACTTGGCTATTTTATTTTATTCCTGTAAGTTTTCCTCTTGGGATCTCTTTCCAGTAGTGATCAGGGATTTTTAAATTTCTGCTTTGCCTTCTTGTTATAGAACTTCAGGGCAACTTTCCTTGATAATTTCTTGTAATATTGTATCAAGATTCTTTTTTTCACAATTTTTAGGTAATCTGATTATTCTTATATTATTTCTCCTCAATCTGGTCTCTAAATCAGTTGCTTTCCTTATGAGATGTTTCACATTCTCTTCTATTTTTTCTTTTGATTTTGTTTTATTATTTCTTGGTATCTTAAGACATCATTAGCTTCCATTTGTCCAATTCTAGTTTTCAAGGAATTATTTTCTTCCTTAAGTTTTTGATTATCTGTTTCAAGTTGGTTGACTTTCTTTTCATAATTTTCTTTATTTTCTTGGATTTCTCTTTTTCCCCCTAATTCTTCCTCAGTCTTTCTTATTTGATTTTGAGAGTACTTTTTAAGTTTTTCCAATAACTATTTTTGTGCTTGGGACCATTTGACATTTCTCATTGAAAAGGGAGTGGCTTTTTTAGTTCCATTATCTTCCTCTAAATATGAACCGAGATCTTCTCCTTTCTTTGCTCCTTTCTTTCTCCTTCTTTGCTCACCCATTTTTATTTATTTATTTTTGTTTCATTTTGTTTTTTAGCAACTATTAATGTCTCTAAGTTCTGGTCATGAGGTATGGAGAATGATGCCCCAAGTCTCAGGGCCTTCTTACTGTTATTTTCTGAGATCTGTCCCAGGGCTCAACTCCAGACTCTCCTTTCCATTCCTAAGCCATGATTGGAGCCCCCAGTCATGTAGTCTGGCAAATTATCTTACTCACTGTGATCCCTCTGGTGGCTACAGCTGTCCTCCATGCCCTGGAACTGAAACCAGGAGCTCTGAACTCTTGCCCATGCCCACAGCCAACAGAGTCCCAGCCCCTTACTACTGCATTCACCAGATTCTGCTAGCTTCTTCTCCCCAAGCCACAGCCTGGGATGTGTCTGAGCAGCACAGCTGTGCTTGGCATTCCTCAACAATGGAAGGTCCTTCAATCTTCTCTTACTCAACTGTCACTGTCTATGAGATGAAAGTTTCTAAGGCCAAGGCTGTCTCCCAAGCCCAGCTGCCCCCAACACTTATTGTTAGTTGATTTTATAGGATCAACCTGGAGGTGTTTGCACTTCACTCAGAGATGGGGTATTTCCTGGGAGAAGACTCCCAGGAATCAAGTTCGGCCCTTTGAATCTGAATTCAGTCAAAGGGCTGCACTTGAGGACCTAGAGGGCCACATGTGTCCTCAAGGCCACAGGTTCCCCTGTTGTAAGAGAACTACTTTATCCTGACTTTTGTTTATTTATTCTGCTTTGCCTTCCCTCTGAGGCAATGTTCTGTATTTTAATGTGGAGGAAATTTGGAGACTGAATGTTTTCTGATCTACTCTTCCACCTTCCCAGAATCCTCATAAGTGGCCATTTTGGCTCTGTCTCTGAGAGAAATCCCTCATCTTGTTTTTCCAGAGATGTGTTTTTAAAGGCTCCTGAAAGCAGATATGGCTGCTTTCTTTTGCTGTGCCGCTCAGAAGCATGTTCCCCAATGGTATCCTCCAGACAGTTATCCTTGGAGGTCTGGACCAAAGTCCTTTGGGCCCAAAATGTCAGTCCCTTCCAGTAGGACCTAAGACTGGCCCACCTTAGAGCTGAATTTCAACTTTTGTGGCTTTCTAGGGTGTGAAACCTAAAGGCCAAGTCCCCGGTAAGAAGGACCCTACCCTCTTTAGAGGGGAAAGAGCCAGACGCTCCTACCTTGGTCTCTTGCAGTTCGTTCCTACAAGTAGGAAATACACAAAGGACTTCAGTTCTCCCCAGGAAGGACTCAACCCATGTTCCCTGGAAAGCAGGGGCCGAAGGCATGCCTGTCTTAAGCCGTCATACAAAAGTCCCTCATGGCTGTGACTTCTATACAGATATGGCCATTGGAGAAGAAAGGCAGTGAGTAAGGACTACCTGCCAGGCATGGCTATGGAAAAGCAATTTTGCTCTGGGGCTCCCTCTACTGGCTTCTGACAGAAATTTCAAATTGTTTTTTCCTGCAGATGGTCCCTACATTTCCCATCAATCTGGTCTTCTTCCCTCCATCCTTGGGACCAGCGGTGTCAGATTCAAATGCAGACCTAACATTGACTTAGAAAACCACAAATTAACATTATCTATGTTTTATTGCATTTTGCTTATTTTATTAAACATTTCCCAATTACATTTTAATCTGGTGTAGGCAGCATGTACTCTGGAAATTTGCTGTTTTACCCCTCTGCTCAGGGCTTTCGTTGGAAGATCCTTTTTGCTTATTGTTTCTCATACTACAGTGGCAAAGAAAATTTATTAATGGAATTGAGTAGACCTCAAGGATAATTTCATTTAGTGTCAAGTCCAGATCTGTAGTTTTGTCAAAGTAGAGAAATCTGGGTTGTGAAGCTCCTGCCCATATAATTCAAACATTCAAAAGATGTCTGTGATATTGAAAAGTGAAGTGACTTCACTGAAGTGTCTGTCCATGATTACAGCCAATGTGTCAAAGACATGTCTTGAACTTGGATCTTTCTGATGCCAAGGACAGATCTGTATGACTAAACCACACTGCCTCCTACTATTGCTTATCAGAATTCAAACTATTTTTGTTGCGATTATTGGTTTATTTTCAGGGGTCAATGTAAATGGAGCTAGTGAGCTGCTGGGAAGCCCTTAATGCCCCAGTTTCTCTTCAGCTCAAGCACAGTTATAGTCACTTCCCTTTGTAGATAGCATCTTCAGAGATAAGAAACCTCCCCATTTCCCAACTGTGAAGACCGTTGGGACAACCTAATGGGAGAAAAGAAGGATTGGCCATGGAGTGGGGTTGGCCTCAGTGAGGCCCAAGGAATCCCTGGTATAGTTCTTCCCAGTATAGCATAGGATTTGGGTTGTATTTTTTCTTGTGAATTCAGCAATGATTCACAAAGGGGCAAATAATAATCAACTATGTTCCAGTTTGGGACATATGTGATGTTCATGAGGAGTAATAAAGAAGAGGAGGATTGCCACCTTACATAAGCACAGAGCTTTTCTCCTTTTATTCCACTTTCAGTGATTTAGAAAACATTTATAAAGCACCCACTAGGTGCCATACATCAGACTAGGTGCTGGGGATACGTAGGCAAAAATAAAAATAGCCCCTGCCCTCACAGAGCTTACCTTACTGTCTTTCACATTTCTTTTCTTACTTTACCCTGTGAGGGAGGTCAACCCATTCTACAGGTGGCAAATCAGAATGGTTGAGTGACTAGCTACGAGTCTTCATTGAAGTTTATCAACAGAGCTAACTAATACAACTCCCAGTTTGGGTTCTAGAGAGAGACATTACCCATGTTTCATGTTCTGCTGGGTTGGTGTGAAATGAGGTATAGGCTAGTTAAGGGTGTTTCCTAGGGGGGAGAAAACCCTAAGCTACCTCCTATACATAGCTCCAAAACTGGGAATTTCCTTGTTTTTAGGGTTACCCTACAGATAAGGAGAAGAGGGTGTTTGGTTCAATTTGCCCATAGCTAGTAGGAATCAGAGAATATATGAGTATATCCTTTGCTCATGATGGATTCACCACAGTGGATATTCTAGCATTGAATCAAGCCAGATGATCCTTCCAAGACATTAGTTTATTCTACTCCACAAGGTAACTATTTAAACAAGAGAGAATATCAAAGCCCTTGTTAATTAGCCCACTGGACAGCTACAAGACACTGGTAAGTAATGTGGTTCCCATTCCTTCTTTGGTTCATTATCATATGACCTTGGCTGTTTGCCTAAAGGTGCCCAGTGGAAGAGTTTTAGCATCTAGAGTAAAACCCAGATAGCTTAGCTTCCACTTTCTACTTTTAACCACTGCTTGTTCCCCTTTTCCCCCTCTGTTGAGCAGAATTTTTTATTGGACCTGTGATTTGTTTGGCACTCATAGTGAGGAAACTCTACAAATACTGATGGTCACCTATAGTCTTAGATGAATGCTTTTGCTGAAAACTGCACCTACCTAACATAAAGTCATGCATATAGTAGGTGCTCGATAACTGTTGAATCAAACTGAACACTTCTCTAGTGTAAGAACAGCTGCCTTAAATGGAATATTTCATAAGGATAGGTAATACTTCAATAGCAAGTTATGGCTTGCAAAGGGTTTTAGATGTATTATCATTTGATTTTGAAACAACCTTATGAGGTATTTTATATATATATATATATATATATATAATATATTATTAGTCCCATTTTTCATGTGAGGAAATGAAAGCTAAAATGCTTAGAATATAAGCTCTTTGAGAGTAGATGTTGTTTCATTCTTTATACTTATATCCTCAGCGTGTCATACAGTGACTGGCAATAATAAGCAGTAAATAAATGTTGGTTAATGAAGTGACTTGCCCATGGAGCCAGAAAATGTCTGAGGCAGGATTTCAATTAGTATCATTCTGATTTCAAGTGCAGCACCCATTACAATATGCTGCCCCCTTCAAAGAATGATTCCAGGAGGGTAAATGTCTGTGGTGTGAGTCCCTTTTTTCAGCTGTTCCTAACTGAAGCTGTTATCTCTAGACTAACAAGTTAGCTCCAAGAACATATCAATGGATGAGAGGCAGCCTCAAAGTCAGGAAGGTCTGGGTTCAAATTCTGTCTTGGCCCATACTGGCTATGTGACTCACACAATTCATTTATCTTTTCAATACTCTATGCAACTCTCTTAAGACTTTATAAATTGCAAAGCTCTTCATTATTGGAAGGGGTCTCCTCCCTGATAGTTCCCAACATTCATGAAGTTACAGGTCTAGGCAAAAACCCAAATGTTAGTTCCAAGGAATCTGTTTTTCCAAAAGTCTTACTTCTAAATGGGCAGCCATCTCAGATCTGACATTTTGGTATGACTTGGTACCTGACCACCTGTCAGTAAGGACTGCCTGCCATTCAACCTCATACCCAGCCCAAATGTTTCTGGTGTGACACTAGAAAGACCTGTGATTAATCCCCCACTTTCTGGAGGGCAAGTAATTAAAGCCACAATTTCCAAGGAGCTATGAGTGACAAAGTGTGTGTACTCCAATTGTATGGATTGCTGACCCCTTGTCCCTTTCATTCTTGCTTGTTGTAGGAGCATCAAGGACCAAGAGGAGACCAGATGAGTTTTCAAACCAGCCCTCACACCCCCAGGAAAAATTTTTCCTTTGCCTCACGCTCTCCGCAGTGCTGCAGCTCAACCTCATTTCATTCTTTTCCCTTCCTTTCATTCCTGTTCCACATTCCACCTCCATTGATACCAGTTAGTGCCTGCTATAGGCTATCTAGCCTTCAGAATGAGGCTTGGTCTCTGTGTAGGAAGTACTAGCTTGAGTCAAACCCAAATGAATAAACTGTCTTACCTGCTCTCTGGAACTCAGCCCATCCTTAAGCTTATTAGATGGCTGTACTTTGGGCTGGAAGACACTGGCAAAAACAGCTTTGTCAATATCCCCCTTTGTCTAAGAGAGAGATGGCATTTGTTAGACAAAGAAATCTCTCTCATTGATGTGACTTAAGGCTTCAGATTTGTGACATAACTCCCCCACCCCAGATGGGAAACCCAGAAATCACTTAATCCCAGTTAGAGTGAGCTCACTTGCTACTGATTAGAGTTGGGGAAGAGGAAAATAGAAAAATCATCAGAAATTTGGATACCCTTGTATTGTGAGGGTGAGACCAAAGCCTAGATTTTTTTTCAAAACATCTCTCTTTTCAATTAAATGTACAGTTTTCATTTATAACAAATTATAATAGGTTTTCTCTAGACTTTGGAAACATTTGATGCACAAAACTCTTTCTTGAGGCCCAGAAATGAGGAGAGTTTACCCAAGCTAGTGCCTCTTTGCCCAGAAATTTTGGGGGTGGGGTTTAGAGCAGAGAGAGTGTTGCTGAGACCCAGGAACCCCAGGTTGATTGGTAGCATCTTTCTCCTCATCAGCAACTCAGGAAGGTCTGGTCTGGTCTGACCCTTTGTCAACATATGTCAAAATTACTCCAGGAATAGGGAAGGAAATCAGCATTTACACAGAACCTAATATGCCAGGCACTGGTTTAAGACCAAGGGAATTCATTATGCCGCAGGCCATGACCTAGGACTCTGAGAGCCCCATTTAACTAGAACAGACCTTTAGATCTAGTCCAGTAAGAATCTACTGACATTATCTTATTCTTTGCCCCATTCCCAAAGTCAGCCACTACAGTGAGTTTGACTGAATTTCTGTCTTACCCAGATGTTTTCTTTCCTGTCTGTTATTCTTCCTTTCTTCATCTAATCCTTTTTTACTTTTCTGAAGTAAAGTTAGAATTCTTAAATGTGCCAAATTTCTAGCCATGTGAACGGAAACATAATTCTCATAATAATATCCAGTTTAAAACTTTAACTTAGCTTTCCCAATAGCTTCCAGCCCAGAGTCTTATGCTAGGACATGAAGATAAATGCAAAAAATATTGACCAGCCCAGAATATACATATTAACTCCACATTCTCTCCATGATACTTAACTTGTATTATCACATTAGGAATAAAATAAATGTCCTCCTTTTCTGGCCCATCAGAGAGTTGCTGATTCTCCCTCCATGGGTCCACGGCTTTTCCCCCAAAGCAGCTTACATTCTGAACTGGAAACTCACTACCAAGGAAAAGATCGGCTTCACAAATGCCCCTCAAGCTTTGCCATGTAGTGCTAAAAGGATCGGCAGGTGAGGGCTGCACACGCCATGTTAAGCACCCCATCACTGTTTTGCTTCTCCAGCTGACTTCTAAGAAGGCCTCCAATGGTAAGGACATCTGTTTGCTCCTTTGTTTTCAAGTTGGGAATCCTTCATGCATTACGTTTGTCTTCACCATCACTCCTTTGATAAACTAAAGTCAACAGGAATTCTAACCCCACTCCTTCCTCCCACCCCATGTCCCAGTCTCATGGCTTGCTCTAGCTTCCCTAGCTTTGCTTGGAACCATTTTATAGAATCATAGATGAATGACAGAGTAAGGGGGAAAGGGACCTTAAACGATCATCTGGTCCAGCTTCATTTTGCAGACAAGGAAAGCGAGGTCCAGAAAGGTTAGATGACTTGCCTAAGATGACCTAGTAAATGGCAAAGGCAATATTTTAACTTTATGTCTTTTAACTTAAAATCAAACACGATTCCCATTGACTAATTACTAGCCTCCAAGCACCATGATGGTTTTTACCTGACTCTTTAATCCAAAATTCCTTGGTGGGACATCAGGCAGAGCAGAAAGATTCCTCATCTGATTCTTCAGGAGACAACTCCCAGTTATTCACTGGGTCCTTGAAAAGACAACAAGATGCTGACAACAACTTGGTCCTTAGTTCTGGAGGCATTTCTAAATAGTACCTCAATGATCATTCTTGGGGGCAGGTGCACCTCCATATTCCCTTCCAGAGACCATCAGTTGATTTGCAGTTGCCTGAAGGTAGACAAAGACTAGGAATAAAATAGGGAGGAATAGTCTCAACTACTTTCATTTTGCATCTGAAAGGTATGAAGAAATATCACATTCACATCTCCAAAGGTCCTGGATCTTGTTCTAGCAAATATCTCACCCAGCTCCCCCCAAACTGACTATACTTTGATCTGAGTGAGAGGGGAGGAAAAAGTTGTATTCAGTAGTGGAAAGAAAATCTGGGTACTTTTTCTGTTTGAGATACTCTAGGCCAGAGTTCCTTAAAAAGCAATTGGGGTTAAGTAACTTGCTCAAGGTTACACAGCCAGTCATTATTTATGTGTGGGTGCTCATTTTCTGACTCCAGGTGGGTGCTCTTACTCACTGCGCCACCTAGCCCCCCCCTAAAATAACAGGCTTCTTCTTCTTCTTCTTTTTTTTTTTTTTTTGCTTTTTGGAGGGCAATTGGAGTTAAGTGGCTTGCCCAAAGTCACATGTCTAGTAAGTGTGTTAAGTGTCTGAGGCCGAATTTGAACTCAGGTCCTCCTGACTTCAGGGCTGGTGCTCTATTCACTGCACCACCTAGCTGCCCTGTGTTCCTTGAACTTTTTCCCCTCTTGACCCCCTCAGCCCTTCTTAAACTGTGGGTCAATCTCATCAACATATTAGTGGCATTATGTCTAAAATCTTTGTGGTTCTAGAGATAGTTATGCATCAGGGATCTTAGGAAGGTAGTTAACAAGGAAGAGCATTTTCAGCACCGTAGACAGCTGCACCAGAGGTTTAGATCTGTTGCCCAGATGTTGACTCACAATATTTATCCATTAACCCATGAAAACACAGTTGATGCAATGAAGTAGATGTGACACTCAATGCACTGCACTCTAAAGCTGTCCTGGTTCCATCCAAATCTCCAGTCTGGGTTCAGCCCAGTCTAGCCAGGATCCCATCAGAAAAGAAAGGAGGAAGATATTTATTTTCTCATAGTCAGTGTCTCTGGGAGATCTAGTCTGGTCCTTTATTACCATTAGATAGAAAGAGATCAGAGAAATTAGATCACTTCTTCAGCTTGGGTCAGTTTGGAAGGGCCGTAATGCCCCTGATGAAGCCACCGTCCTGAACACAATGACCTTGATTCCTGGAATGGAACCTAGAGCTTATCTGGTGGTCTTAGGGACAAGGGGTTTTCTAGAATTAGGTTAAACCTTGTTGCCAAGGGCAAATAACCTGAAGCGGAATCAGGCTAGGTCATGGCCAAAAAGGAAGTGGCCATGAGTAGCCTGAGGCAAAGCCAGAACTGAACTGGCTGCTAGACTCCCTGAATCTAGGCTTCCTAGAAACACTTCCACCAGTTAATCAAACAAAACTCAAGAGTGGCCTCCCTTCTCCTTCAGATATAGTACTTTACCTGCAGGCAAAAGAGCTTCCCTTTCATTTGGGGAAGAGGGAGCGGAGCCAGACAAAACATCTCCTGGCTTCAATCTCCAGTATGGAAGGGAGGTTCAGTTCTTTCCAAACAATGAGGGACAATAACCCATACCACCAAGCCTTCCTGGGGAACACTAAGGGAAACAAATCCTCTTCAGGCTCAAGAGGCCCAGTGACTGGCTGGTAGTTCACAAAATGGTTTCTCTCTTAGATAGCTTCCAGAACTAATTCTTCTGGCTCAGCCTCAGGGCAGTATAGGCCAGGTTGGATATGTCAGCCCTAAGCAGAAGGTAGTAGAATGACTTGGAAAGGACCAAGATCACCAACTCCAGTCTATCCTGGCACCACCAAATTGAAACCTTGGTAAAGGGTGCAGGGTTGAAGTTGGGGTGACAATCATAAAGAGAATTCCCATTCTGCCAAAAAGAAAACCACGAGTTGGTTCCTGAAACCTGAGGTCTGCACCCCTTCTACCTGACCTTATCCATTCATTTAAGCCAAACAAGAAAAAGAGAGGAAAGGGCTTCTGGAGATGAGAAATGCTCCACCTACTTTTGATTCTGCTCAAAAAACCCTAGGTAATGAACCTTAGCAAATTTCTCCCAAAGATCTCCTATGGACCAGAATTTTCAGTTGAGATCAAAGGATGACTTTGGACTTGCTCAGCATTGCAGATTGTTGTTGCTCAGTTGTGTCCAATTCTCCATGACCCCATTTGGGTTTTTCCTTGGCAAGATACTGGAGTGGTTTGCCATTTCCTTCTCCAGCTCATTTTACAGAAGAGGAAACTGAGGCAAACAAGATTAAGGGACTTTCCCAAGGATCACACAGTTAGTAAATGACTGAAGCAGGATTTGAACTCATGGAGATGAGTCTTCCTGACTCCAGGACCAGTGCTCTATCTACTGCACTATCTAGATGCCCAAGAGTATTTACAGGTTAGGGGACCTTGGATCCCAACAGGACCCTGAATAAATTTGCCTGGCTATTTGAATATGGATGTGATCTAATTGGTTGACTTGATCATGTAGGGTATTTCATTGTATATAAAAATAATTATTCACATTCTTTATTTTGATTCCTGTGTGAGGATGCCTGGGTATAGATTATATTTACATGAACCCCCATCTATTAAAAATATCACATATATACACTTTGCCTTTAAGTTCATGCTTTGCCCTACATTTTCATTAGTCCAAGAAGACTTTATTGAAACTCTGTGAATGTGGTATGTTTTTCAGTCTGTCTAGCCACATCTGGTGACCCCATGTGAAATTGTCAGTGCAAGTATTAGTGGCACCTTTCTCTCCTTAATATTTCTCCTCACTGCAAGACTTTCCGCTGCAGCAAAGGCACACACACACACACACACACACACACACACACACACACACAGAGATGGGACTAAGAGAACTGTAAACAGGCCACTTTCTCATAACCTCATTGTGGATGTCCACCTTCTGTCCTCAAAAACATGGTAAAACCTAGTAACTAAATTTGGAGCAGAGAAGGGGACTTTAAAAACCAGTATCTATCTTTCTCAAAACCAAGGAGGAACTAGATTAGGAGGGAGAAAGGGCTGGGGAATAGAGCAGGTTAGGGAGTTCCAAGGAGTATAGAGTTTTGAGGATCTAGAATACTCCAGCCAAATCCTGCTGGGCCTCCCAAACTCTACCGTGACTTCATTCAATGTAGTTTATTGACATCAAGGAAAATCAGTGCTTGAGACATGTTAGTAACAAAATGGAATTGATAAAGGAAAAGAAACAGAGCCAATTGAAAATAATATTGGCTTCAATTTGTTCCAGAATTGTGTACAGAGGCCAGATGGAAGTTTAGGTGACTGCGAGGGTGTGTATGTGTGCTTGCTCAAGCTTCCCTTGTATGGTGTTTATATATGTGATTTCATCTTAATCTTCCTGACTGGAAAGACTATTTCCACCTCCATTAGTCAATTTTTTTTGTCTTGAGGTGTATGTGTTATGTTTCACAATGGAAACCCGATGATTCTTTATTATTAAATAAAATAAATTAGCCCCAAGCCTTGTCACGATCAACATACAAGAGCCTCCATTCAGACTGATTCAAAAATAGCAGTAATCCAATGAACTTACCTTTCAGGGGGGCTATTTTAAGTAGGAAAAGAAAGATTCCCTGGACTTTGAGAAAGAAAAAGGGAGAAGGAGAACAGTTCACTTGCCTTGAAAAGTACTGATAATATCACCATAGACTATGGAGGATATCTTTGTTGGCTTTCTCCCTTCCCAATGTCTATCAACAAAATTTGTTTGCTCAATAATACCACCCCCACCCCCATTTATAGAGGTGTGTTTTATCATAAGGCAATAACGTGAGAAAAAAGCACACCACAGTAACCCTCACACTTCCATTCTTCTGGGCCCTCCAAAGTAAAAGATGGGTCTTTGCATCAGATTCTTCATGCACACACACTTGAGTGCACGAGCGTGCGCGCGCGCGCGCGCACACACACACACACACACACACACATCTCTAGTTCCCCACTGGTATTTGTGTCCAGTGAAATCAGAGTCTTAGGGTTCTAGAAGAACATTGTCCCTTGGGATGGCTGATTGGCTTATAGATAGAAAGCTTTGGTACAACCCTCCCTATCCACTGTGTGTGTTGTGTTGTGTTGTGTTGTGTTGTGTTTGATTGCAGGCTTATTTGTTATGGCTCTAGAGGTCTGTCTGTCTGTCTAGAACCTGGATCGTTGCTCTCTGGGAAGCTGTAGCAGGCTTGATTCCGTGGGAGACCAAGCAGGGTGCGTGGGCGAAAGAAATAGAAAGAGAAGGAGGTGAGGGAGGGGGAGAGAGGGAGAGCGAGAGAGAGCCATAGAATCTGTTATTTGCGTCACTCTAGGAGACGGGGCTATTTGCCTGACAAATATACAGAATTAATTCGAGTTTTATCAATATCTGTCTTTGCTATAGTTGCTAAATACAACAGGGTGGGAGAGAGAAACTCTACAGATGTCTTTGCCAAACAATCTTACATTGAGTGGTTGAGTGCTTTTGGGGAGGGGGTTGCTCAATTAGACGCCCCTCCCCACATTGCAGACGATATATTGCAAAAAAGGCTGCCTGTTTCTAGGCAGTTGTCCAGCTCTAAGCCTGGGGTTTGCTGCCGCTCTCTCCCGCCTAGCTTAATGTATTCTGCAGAGCACAAAGCTTTCTGGGCAGATGCATCCTCTCTGCTGAATTGGACCCTCTAAAGAGGAGAATCTGCACGTGACGTCAATAGCTGATAACTGACGCAGCCTTGCAAAGGAGACTCAAGGCGGATTCTATGCAGCGCCTTAATGAATCTATTTTCTCCAATTCCCCAGTAGTGAATTACTAGAACGCAAAACACACACACACACACACACACACACACACACACACACACACACACTTAAAAACATACATTTTCCAGAGGCGTTGGGCTCCAAACACAAAGCGAATTTTACAAAGCATGGGTGTGTGGGGTGGGTAGGGTGGGCAGGATTCTCTCTCTCTCTCTCTCTCTCTCTCTCTCTCTCTCTCTCTCTCTCTCTCTCTCTCAGCACGGATCTCCGGAAGCCCCTCTGAAGAAGAAGCTCAGGGGACACCCCCCCCCCCAGGCACATAGTTAATTTGGTCAATGGAGGCATGTTGTTCAAGACAGAGAAAGCAGCCTACCTAAGACGGACAGCTTGGGAGACTAGGGGAGAATGGCAACAGGCAGAGATAGGGATGGAAGTGTGAATGGGGGTTAGTGCAGGCTGATAATATAGAAAACACTGGGTCATATTTTTTAAAAATTCTCTGCAATGATGCAACTGTAGATAGTGGTGCAGAAATAACTTGGGGGGGGGGGCTTAATACACATTTAATGTTTTGGACGTAACGTTCCAGCGAAATGCCTTTGTGTGTAGATTTTTTTCAGTACTTGCTAAAAATAGCATCGGGGTTTGATCGTGTTCCAGAAATAGACCGAGGGCTGTACTGGCATAAAAAGCCAGCGCGGGTGGAAGAAAACCTGGACATCACAACATTTTTTAAAAAAAACTCTGTCTGGAAATTAATTGTTGGATTTTTCCTCTCTCTTTCCCCCTTTCTCCTTGTCTCTCTCCATTTCCCCCTTCCTTTCCCTTATGTTTCTTTCTCTCAAGGAGTTCCCGTTTGGGTAAGTAGTGTTATGTCATATGCATGCTGCAGACAGTGAGTAGAAGCTGATATTTATTTACTTTATGCATGTTTCAGCCTTATTTTGGGCTATCTTTTTTTCTTTTTAAAGGGGAGCGGCGGGAGAGGGGTAAGGGATATACTTGTGTGCATAATAAATTTGTTGCATGTAAGGGACCAGAAGAGATAGGGAATTCTTGAAAAACTGGGGATCTCCCTGATGATAAATCTTTGCAATAGCTCCTGCAACTCTCTATGTCGGCGCTGTTGAGTCTCTCTCTCTTCTCTCTTCTCTTCTCTTCTCTTCTCTTCTCTTCTCTTCTCTTCTCTTCTCTTCTCTTCTCTTCTCTTCTCTTCTCTTCTCTTCTCTCTCTCTCTCTCTCTCTCTCTCTCTCTCTCTCTCTCTCTCTCTCTCTCTCTCTCCCTCCCCTCCCCCCCTTCAAGGTTGATCACACTTGATCTAATGTCCCACATCCCTAGTACAAACGCCCACTGTAGATTCAGGTTGCATTGGGGGGGGAGGGGAGGGGACGGACTGTCAATACAAGGAAAGGGTAAATACACATACACTCTGAAAAACTTCCCCACTCCTTTTGCAAACCCGGCCTTCTACAACTCGGAGCTTACAGTAGATGCCAAGAGTGGGAGCTGTCCACTAGGGGAACGGTGCTGAAAACTCCTACCAGATCACCACGGGGCTTCTAGAGGCGGAGTTGGCTCGCGTTCTCGTTAAGCCCTGCCTGAAAGAGAGAGGGATGAGGAGGAGAGGGGGTTAATGGTATTCAAAGGGGGTTAGTCGTGACTCTGGTAAGAGCCTTAGGGAAAGGAGATGGGAGGGAAAGTGGGAAGGGAAAAAAGGAGGGGGTTGGAGGAAAAGGTGTTATATTCAAGGATGAGCAGGGACCTTGCTCTCCAGGAACCAAAGCCTGAGCCTGAGTCTCAGTTCAATACGTAAAGCTGTGATCAGAGCCTGGGTCTCCATTCGGAGTCCCTTGTTTCTTCCCGCCCCTGTGTTTGAAAGATTTGTACCTGACTTTAGTGACTCGCAAAACAGGAGGCTTATAGGTTGCTTTATCCGGAGCCTCTTTTCCTCCCACCTCGTCTCCCGCCCCCCCCCCCCAATTTCAAAGTGTTCCCATAGTCAGCGATTCTTGGGTGCGCCTTCGGGTGTGGTTTGTATTATTGTTGTTTCACTTCCCTTTGCGTCCTAGTCATCTCTCCAGATGAGTTGGTGGAATGACTGAATTAGAAGCGAAGTCATAGAGGCTAATGCTTGGTAGAACCCTCTGAGCTTGGGCTATGCCTTTGAGAACGGGTGCAGGAGAACTAGTCTAAAGTGCCCAGATGTTATTAGGGATACCATGCACTCTCCAATGTTAGGGGAATCAAGGCGAACTGACTACATTACAAATAGCCACAGACACATTTAGTGGACATCTATAGATAGGTGAGGTGGGAGGGAGGCAGAGTGAAAGAAATAGACGAGAGACTAAGCATCACACACAAAGACATTCATTCTGATTAACTCACGGGGAAAGGGAAGAGGGATGGTAAGAAAAAATAGTCTTAAGCTGACCTGGAAGAGGGTTGCAGACGCTGGAAAAAGAGAGAGGTCTGTCTCATAGACCTGCAATGAATGCGTGTTGGGGGTGGGGGGGCGTGGTGGAGAATCATATATAATTTAAAAATTAAGCACATACACACAGAGATGCAAGCAGGAGAGATGAATTATCCAGAGGAACTGGAGCACAAGGTTAAATGGGAAGAACTGCCTATCACTCGCCACTCCAACCTAGCAATAACCACTGTAATCTAAGGACTGATCCCCATTCCCAGGAGAGCTGAGAGCAAAGGGTGTACAGTAGTTAGGAGAGGCCAAATTATTTTTAGTTCTGAAGCAGCCCCTCCCCTATGTTCGGTCCCCCCCCCCCATTATATTATCATCCTCCTAGTCCTTGACAGGAACAATAATTATACTACAAAGTACATTTGGTCTTGAAGCTTTATCCCAAACTAAAGCTATTCCCAAGATTAGCACGATCCTCAAACTCCCTTCTATGTCATTCTCCTGGGCTCACTCATCCCCAAGTCCTTCCCTTTCCTCAGCCTTTATTCCTCCACCCTCCAAACATCTCAGCTTGTGTGGTCCTGTTTGCAAATCCAGTCACTTTTGGAAAGAGAGAGAGGAAAGGGATATGGATGGGAATGTTTATGGAGGGGGGGCGGGTGTCGGGCGACTTGAAAGTACTCATACATAACACGTGGAGCATATTACTGTAACACCCCTAATCTGTCACTAGGAAGGGGGCAAAAGAGCCATCTGAAAAAAAAATCCTATATCCCCGTCCCCAACCTCTTGGCACGAGTTTCCCCCACCCCCACCCGCCCCGAACTGGGCCCTATTAAATAATTCAATGGTAGCGGGGTAATTTTGCTTGGAACCAGCACGGATTCCCAAGTCGTGACTGCAAAAAGTGAGTAATGTCTTTCAGCTGCGTCACGGCTCTAGTCACAGTTCACTCCGAACTGAGAAGGAATCGTGACTTCGCCTGGAGACGTCCCCTACAAGGGGAGAGAGGGGAGGGGGGAAGACAAAAACCAAGAGTGTGGGGGAGATACCTACCCAATGAAAAGCGCTGTCGAGGGCATTTGCACTCCGCCGATCGCTGTCTCTAGCTCTCCCCACTATTCCCCCGCCAATCTGCCAATTCCCCCCCGCCCCTCCAGGTCTCGCTCCCCTCTCTCGCTCGGACGAGGCTTCAACAAGTTGGAGAAAGGAGGGAACACAAGGGGTTAAGCAGCAGCAGCTGCTGCAATTGCCAAGATCGTGACCCTCCCACACAGTACAGTAACTTATATACATACCTGGAGGAAGACTTGTTTGCCTTTGGGCTTTACTCTTTTGGGGGAGGGGAGGGGTATTGGGCTGGGTGGGAATGGTGCTACCTCTCCAGATAGCTACTGTTGCCAGCGGACTTGCCACGGAGGGCGCCAAGAGAAAGGTAAGAAGGTGCTTGATTCATTGGTTGGTTGACTAGCCCGCTGAGTAGAACTTTTTCCCAGGCTTCCTGCACTCTCCAACAGTGGCTAAGCCGGCTGCCCAACTCTCGAGCCCCCCTCGAACTGGGCGGGCCAGACGCTCTATGTGTGTAGGTGCGTGTGCGCGCCTGAGTGTGTGTGTATATGTGTGCAGCCGTCCTCCAGCAGAGGGGATGGAATGGGATGGGGTGGGAGGGTGGGTGGGTCTCAGGGCTAGAGGATGTGGAGCGTGCTAGGGTTGAGGCGATAGATGCGGCGAAGATTAGAAATGGGGGGGGGGTGGCGGCGGAATGATAGAGGAACTTTGGTAGTACTGACTACCCTATATCGTCCCCTAAACCTATGCTGTATATATGTGGGTGCCTGCTAATTCTGGCAGAAGCACGGCGCTTCCATTGTAGTGTTGGACAAAAATGGAAACTTTTCCTCCCAAGTTCTTGAAATTCTTTCATCCCACCCAGGTTGCGATTCCCTCTCCTGAATCAATTCCACATAAAAATTGTCTCTTCCCCCTAGGACACCAGTAGAGATGTATAGGGGAATATGGGGGAGGGGGAAACAAAGGAACTGGAACTCCCGTGCAAAAAGTAAAACCACACGGAACTTTTGGAAGAACTGGAGAGAACCCTAGCTTTTCTCTGCGCCCTCCATCTTCCTTTCCCCTGACTCCTTTCTCCTCCCATCTCTCCCTCCTTCTTCCCCCTCCCCCCGAGAAGGATGCAAGAAACATCCATTTGGTGGGGATTGTGGCTGATCCTTGAAAACTCCCCCTTTGCAGGTCCCCTTCAGCTTTTACTAAAGAGAAAAGATGTGTTGCCTGGGGCTAGGCAGGGGCCCTCCCTAAGCTGTTGGAATGAAACAACACCAAAGAGGACTGGGTGATGAACACTCTGTCTCCTTTGGGTCCATGGGGGTCAGGGAGAAGGGGAGCTTCTCTTTTGGTGTCAGATACTTGTAACTTGGGAGGGGGCTCCTCATTTTCTGGTAATAGGCTGAATAGCGTGGAGTTCGTGCTCATTCTATTTCCATCCTTGATTATCTTTTCATCTAGAGGCTCTGGTTTGGGTCCCATTGGGATGAGGTGTCTCTCTCTCTTGATTTCTACCCTTTTCTCCCCCTCCCCTTTTTCTGAGGCCGGGGCTGGGGGCGGGGCGGGGTGTCGGTCTAACCAACTCGATCGCCTGGCAACAACAATATTTTAACGTGTCTGGTTTTTGTTGAATAATTAGAAATGGAAATGTTTCTCTCCGCCCCCCCCCCTTCTCAGGGAAAAAAAAAGAAATGTGAGGTCTCTCCTGATTGGTGGGTGACGATTTTAGTCCGCACCAATGAGCTGGCTGCCTGGTCTCTATTTATTTAGAGCTCTCCGGGAGAGTTCTCTCTTTACGCAGCGCCAGTAGTCGTGGTTGGAACCTCAGCTTGGGAGCGAGAAGAAGTTGCAGAGGGTGGG
Organism: Gymnobelideus leadbeateri; assembly: GCA_011680675.1. Taxonomy (NCBI): domain Eukaryota; kingdom Metazoa; phylum Chordata; class Mammalia; order Diprotodontia; family Petauridae; genus Gymnobelideus; species Gymnobelideus leadbeateri. The sequence goes on along the minus strand of WOXC01011550.1, from coordinate 371,854 downwards.
GTGGGGGGTGGGGAGGAAAGAAAACCTAATTGTACTTGTCTTCCGAGCATCCCGATCTTGGGGCTCGGAGCTCTCGGTCTCCAAATGGGGAACTGGGAGTTGACTGGAAAAGAGGGAAGAATTTGGGTGAGAGGGACGACGGGGAGTAGGGCGAAGGACCCCTGCCCCGCTATTCCCCTTATCCTTCCCGCACACACACCTTTCTCCGAGCTGAGATGAGCAGAGTTGAGTAGGATCGACGACGGTCTGAAGAAGGGGACGCGCCGGGAGAGGGAAAGAAGGGGGGGAGAGAGAGAAAGGTGTGAGGAGTCCTGGGAGGGTCTGGGGGGCTTGGGTGTGACTGGGAGACCAACCTCGTTCCCCTCAAGGTTTCGGCGAGCTCCTGTCGTGGAGGCTGGGCGGCGGACGGAAGGAAGACGACGAGAGACCTTGTCCTTCGCGAATCTTTTTGCGGTCTGGGCTTGCTGTATATAACTATGTAGCCGGGAAGCCCTTACCCCAAAAAGCATTCGAGGAGGACACAATCGCCGAGGAATCATCGCGACCCGCCAGCGAGCCACAGCCGACGCCCCAGACTCGGCATTCCCGAAGCTCGACTTCCCTCGAGCCGAGCTTCCCCCAGCGCGCGCCCCCCCTCCCATACACATAACCCCAGCCCCAGCCTCTTTCCACCCCTCGAGCTCCCAAGGTCGCCGCCCGAGGGATGAGCCTCCTTCCCCGACCATCCTTTCCAGTCCGGTCCCCAGCGGCAGCTGTTCCCCGAACCTCACGAGGTCCGCCTTCCCTTTCCCCCCCGAACTTTTTTAATCGACTTTGTAGAACTGGAGGAATCGGGGCGGACGCCAGTGAGAGTGTTTGTGTTTTCGGGGGAATGAGGAAAAACCAAAAATGCAATAAAAGTTTACAAAAATCTCCCCCTAAGCGCCCCCGCACACACCCTAGGTTCCCCCCACCCCCAACCGCAGCTGCGGAAAATTAGTCCAGTTCGAGGGCACCTCGAAGAGAAATGACTTCGAGGCACGTTAGCATATTTTTTTCCTAGGGCTACCAGCTTCCCAAACGGGTCCTGGGGAAAGAAATCAGTCTAGGTGAGGTAGGACTCTATAAGATTGGGGGAGGGGAACACATTAGAGATACCCAGACCAGAAATCAGGCTAGGGAAGGACAGCGACGGGTTGGGGAGACTGAAAAACAAGGGAGACTAAAGCGTCCAAAGCACCACCGGTTATCCCGAGTCCCTTCCCTCCCTCTCCTTGCTTCCAACACGAATTGGGGCGCCTTCGTCCAGTTGGCCCCCCTAGTATCCCCTGCCCTTAAAACAAGGGAACCCAAAATAAGTGAAAAAGCCCGAAGCTGGGCGGGGGGGAGGGGGCGCGGAGAGGGATTCCCGGTGAGAAACTGATTTTCAGAAATGCGGTTTGCAAAGGGGGTTCAGCATCGGCAGAAGCAATAGTAGCTGCAGCCCCAGCCCCGCTGCGCTCCCAGCCCCGATGAGGGTAACTGCGGCAAGAGTGGGGTCCCTGCTCTAGTCCCCCGCCCCTCACCCCGCTTTGCAGTGAGTCCTGACCACTTCAATCACTAGTCCCCTGAGTCAGGCCCATTTCCTAATCTGCTTTCCAGAGAAAACCTCGGACTACCCGTTGTGATTGCAGCAGTAGGACCCCCCACCCCCCACCCCAGACAGACATGTTACGTCCATAGGGATGAGGATCAGTTTGAGAAACCCAGAGTCGAGGGCACATTGCCTAGAGGGCTCTACTTGATTCGGGAGGGCCTGGATTTTGCCCGTCTTTCCAAACACCCGAGAGGTCTCCCTCCTCTCTCAGGCCTGTGTCCCCCACCCTGGCTATTCCCTCCCCTTAACACCCCCCTACTCCGAGCCAGAGGAGGAGTATGGAGCCCCGGGGCTGCAGCATTGCGCCAGCCTCCCCCCAGCTCAGTCTAGAAGCAGGCGCTCGAGTACCAATGTGCGAGAAATCCAGACTCTGGGGCCAAAAAGGCATCTCCCTCCCGAGATAAAAAATATTTCCCTTCTCCGAGTGCACCTTTGAGGAGAGTAAAAGGGTCCCTAATACTCAACTGCAGAATTAGGGCAAAAGCGAAAGCCCTGGGGGGTTCCTCTCCCTGCCACTCAGCTGGAGCTGTCTGAGAAGCAAAGGTTTTGGTTAAACAGAGGTGAAAGGGTCATATTCTGCTTTTAAAAAATATCCCCGACTGTTCCCCTGTTTATTACACTGCTCCAGTCCCTCTCCCCACTTCATGGACATCTCCTCCTATCCAGGCGGCCGAAGGAGCCACCTAGCCCGGAGGATTGCGGGGAGACTGACAGGGAACTTGGAAAGAGAGCTCGAGCAATAGGAGGAAAGACGACTCCTGGGTGTGGGGCTCTCTCGGCTTGTCCTTCCCCTCCATCCTGCTCCTCTTGTCCCAGGGGGATTCAAGGGTGGGTATGGGGAGCAAGGGCTCGGGTGGGGCAGTGAAGATCCCAGGTCGTGCTGCACCCGAGCGAGTCCCTGTGTTTGCAGACAACAGACAACTGTTGCTGCCTTGCTGGGAGGCTGCTTGGCGGCTGGTGGAGAGGAGAAAGGCTAGCTTTTCCTGTCTCCTGGTTGGGGAGAGATAGGAAGGCAGGGCAAGAGGAGGCACAGTTATCCCTGTGCTGGGAGAAGAGAATAAGAAGTCCCCTCAACTCTGTCCCTTCTCAAAGAATAGCAAAGTCAATGCAGTTTGCTTTTTGGTCTTCTCGTGGGTACATTCTTCCGAGAACATTTCGTTTAAGATCAGACCTCTCCCCTCTTCCTCCACTTCTGTTAAGGAAGATGTAAAGTCGGGGGGAAGGAAGGGGAAGGGCAGATAAGATCTTTGTGAACCCTAAAAATGAGTCAACCCCCCCCCCAAAACCAAGCCACGGTGCCAGTATAAGGCCTGACTGACTGCGTCCAGGCTTCTTCTGCAGCTTAAACCAAGACCTGCAATCTTGGCGCTGGCGCTCTATCCCCGGCTTTTACCAGCCCCGGATCGCCCAGCTCCGGGGGAGGCAGTGTCTGGGTAGCCCATGAGCCGGGGTGGGATTCCCCATATGGCCCACCTTCCCAGTCTTCCGATGTATAAACACACAAACACATGTAAAGCAGCGGGGCAAAACATGCCGCCCTAGGGAGCTGCCCAGGGCGCAGAGAGAGGAGAGAGGAGCTCAAGGCTTTTTTGCAGCCCCCTTCCCCTTAAATTGTTGCGAGACAGGTGTCTTCTCCCTGAGCCTGCCTATTCCCTGCCTCTACCCATCTCTTGCCCAATTTTGACCAGAAAACAGCTGCTGCGTATACTTTGACTGGTCTAGCCGTCGTGGGGCTGGAGTTACTTAGCCCCAGGTCTTTTCTCCCCCCAAGCCCTTCCCTGGAGCTACTAATTACATTGATTCCTTCGGGCCCCGCGATTTTTTGTGCACCTCCTCCTACTTCCCGGGGCACCCCAAGTTTGGGAAGAGACAAGGCCAGATTGGAAAATCTGAATGCAGATGGGCACAGTATATCGAGGTTCCATCTCCCTTTATACCAAATCTCTGAGGACTCTCCTAAACACGACCACTCCAGACCCTCCCCCGCCCGCCCCCCCTCTCTCCCAGAAGACAGGCCCATTCCCAACTGCTGGGAAAACCCTCTGGATCCCCCTACTTTCTCCTTTTTAAAAACAAAACAAAACGTTCCTTGGCTAATTGTGGCCAAGATCTGATCTGTAGCTCTCGGCAGTCTTGCAAGTCAGCCCCCTAACCAGCTTTTCCTGCTCTTTCTGGAGGTTCTCTAGTGACCTAGTCTATTTCTCTTTCTTCACAGGTCCCTGTTACTCTTCTTGCTGTTATGCCATGTGGAGCCCCAAGGAAGCAAGACTAGGGGGACAGTAGAAGCTCTGGGGACATTACTGACATGACAGGAGACCAAGGTTAGTGCAAAGTCACATAGGCACCATCCTCTGCCCAGCAACACCCAGGCAGGGGCCAGCCAGGGCTCACACACCATATCTGTCTCCACACCTTTTTTAACTTGGCAGTCCTGCTACAAGGGGCTTGTGACACCAGGGCATTTGGAGCATTACAGAAGTTTCAGGAGGTGATTTTAGAAGTGAAGCGCCCCTCATAATCTGTAAAGGGATCCTAGGAGAATGCCTTAAAAATCACATTCTTGGCATGAAAATAGATAGAGAAAAACCCTATAGGGGGTTCCTCCCAATCACACCTAGAGGTCCTGAGAGTCCAACCCACAGAGAAAAATGGACAAAGAAATCTGTCTTTCCGTGTGTTGTGTCACGATATTCCAAAGGCCTTTCTGTGTGGCTCTTTGGGATTTGCTGGTTGAGCAGGAAACCAACCAAGTAGTCCCGGACAGAGGAAATTTAGGATGACTCTCCTATTTCAGAGGTTAGCAAAGTCTGACTGCTCTGTTGGACCCAAAATGGTGCTCGGCTGCTTTCTAGAAGCTCAGTTTAATCAGATCCAAAGGGAAGGCCTTTTCCTCCAACTGGGCTTAAGTGTCTAGCTCTAGGAAAAAGATGCAGGATTTTTTTCCCCCGGGGGTGGGGGTGGGTGGGTGAAAGGGTCACAGAAGGAACACTGAATTAAAATTTCATTAAATAAGAAAATCCCTAGCAGAAAAAAGTTTTTTGCTATTGTTTAAGCTCCAGTCCTTCCTGACTTCCTTCCTGTCTTCTTTCCTATCATTCCTAACTGGAAATCATCTTCTGAGCTTGGCACAGAATCTTCAGTCCCTAGAGCTTTTAGATTTGAATTGAGAGGAGCTCAACTCAGGTTCCTAATATCAGGGTGGCTTGTGTGCAAAAGATAGGAAGATGCAAAGAATATCAGGGAAGAGACAAGGAGAAGGCAAAATTTAGAAGCCAACAAGGCCTCTATGCCATAATGCACTAGGCCTATTTAATATATTTGTTCAATTACTATGGCATGAAACTTTAAGACTTCCCTCCTTTTGAGATGTAAATATTCAAATAATAGATGGACTAGAATCACTTGTGCTTTCCAACATCATATGACTGTGCGGGGGGGGGGGGGGGGGTCAATGGATCTGTGATATAACCAACATATCTCCAACTTTCTCCCGTCCTCCTTCCTTCTCTCCTTCCTTCCCTACTTTCTTTTATCCTCTCCCTTCTTTCTTCTTTCCTTCCTTTTTTCTTCCTTCCTTCCTCCCTCCCTCCTTTCCTTCCCTCTTTTCCTCCTTCCTTCCTTTCCATTCTTTCTTCCTGCCTTCCTTTCTGCCTTCTTTCCTATCATTTAAATACCCTAGACATTGGGGGCTACAGAATTTTACCTTTCTGATAACTAGGTTTTTGTTCATTCCAAATAATTAATACTTTACGTACACACACACACACACACACGCACACACACATACACACACACACTCACACTTGCTGTGTCATGCAGAGGCCCCATTATTTGGTTTTGTTTTGGGGTTTTGGTTTTTGGTTTTTGTTTTTGTTTTTTTGTATTTTCAGATCTCGACTAACAGAAAGCAGTTTCAGTAGGGCCCAGGTCCCTATCTCTTGTGCCTCAGATCAATTTGCCCTTTCTCCTCAATCTTCCCATCCCCTAGGCCTGGAATGTGGACATCCGTGACCATTTAGGCCAGTCGGCATCCATTGGTCTGAGTCACTCCCTGTATTATTAAGAGCTGAGAGGATATTCCTAAGGAACTTTCCAAACAAGCCTAGGCCAAGATCTGCCTGAATCCTTGGGTGCTTGGCCTGGTCACTAGCCAAGTGAGGAATCACACTATGGATTTACCATTTATTTTTCTGTGTGAAATTGAGCAAGTCACCTTCCTGCTCTGATTCATAGTTTCCTCATCTTATAGAAGCCCATTCATAGGTGCCATGCCATTGCTTCTGGTTTAAATCTAGGATTCTATTGACAGTCACTTAATCTTTATTTTTAATTCCTCCAAATAAAAAAGCAGAGTCCCACAATATTTTCCATCAGAACTAGGCTGACATAGAAATAGTCATCTACATGGAATTTCTTCCTTTTCCCCTTCCCTTGCACAACATACAAGGGAACCCTCTTAATACATCATTCCAATTCTGTATTTTAAATAAGGAGACAAGATAAGGCCATTTCCAACTCTAGGCCTATGATCTTGTGATTTACTAGTTGTCTATTCGTTATGGAAGCAGTAAAAGCAGTGATCTGGGAATTAGAAGGCCTAGACCGGCTCTGCTACCTACTTAGCATGTGATCCTAGATGGATGGTGAGTTAATGTGCCTCAGTTTCCTCCTTGGGAAAGTGAATGGGTTGGGCCACTAGCTGATGTCTAAGGGAAGCTTTAGCTCTCTAATTCTAGGTTTGAGACCTGGACTGCTGTCATGGCATTCTGATTTTTGTTGCCTGCTTGTATTCACAGCTACCATTTCATTTTTCAGGCTAGCCCTTCCAAAGTCCTCTTTCTAAGAGCAGACTTTGAGGTATAAAGGTAACACCCCCCCCCATAGTTAAAATAAACATTGAGCTGCAAATCAGAGATAGAGAAACAAAGTACAACAGGGACTGAGGGAAGGCTGTGGCTAAGTTCAATTAGTCAAATCTGGCTTCATCCTTTGGAAATCCTGGGATGGGGCTCCTACTTTTAGAAACTGGCTGCTTGGCAAAGAGCTTTTTTGGTTTCTGTGTGTGTGAGGGGGAAGGTTGTTTGGTTTTTTGGTTTTTGTTTTTGTTTTTTGCTTTTTTTGGACAGGGGAAGGCAGGGCAATTGGGGTTAAGTGACTTGCCCAATGTCACACGGCTAGTGTTAAGTGTCTGAGGCTGGATTTGAACTCAGGTCCTCCTGACTCCAGGGCTGGTGCTCTATTCACTGTGCCACCTAGCTGCCATGGCAAAGAGCATTTACTGAGGGTATTGGACTAGATCAATTTCTCTAAGGTCCCTCCCCACTCCAGCTTATATGATCCTATGTAAGACTCTCACCCAAGTAAGTAGGCATATATACTATATGCATACATGTATACACACATGTATGTTTATGCCTATAACTATATGTATGTGATATCCAGCTAAACATACCTCATGTTAGTTTAAGTCATTATATCTATCTATCTATCTATCTATCTAGAAAGAGAGAGAGAGAGGCAATACAATATAGCAGAGTAATTGTGGACAGAAGACCTAGGTACATTTCCCACCTATGATGAAGACTGGCTGCATGGCCCTGGACAAATATCAAAGCTTTAAGCAGCACTCTCAGCCTGGAAGTTTCATAGGGGGTGCCAACCTGTTTCAATAGTTTCTTCTTCTCAAGAGGTTCTATTTAGCAGTAAAGTCACAAGTCTAGCATCCATCCATCTATCTATCTATCCATCCATCATCTATCTATGTATCTATGTATCTATCTGTCTGTCTGTCTCTCTAACATTCTTAGTTGAAATTCCTACTCTCTATCTCATTTATGTCTATCTATAGTTATTTCTAATTGAGATATCTACTTATATTTATAGAGCAGAGAGACATAGGAACCTGCTATAGCCATGCCCACATGCTTCTAGATATAACTAAATGGACAGATTGACACAGAAACCCAGAGTCTTCTCCCCTTCCTTTCTCCTTTCCCACTACCCTGAACTCCCATCCTCTCCCAATCCCTTATCTACATCAGGAGTGACCCAACCTGTCTTGCTTACACTCTTTACCTCAAACCCACACACATAAACCACATTCAGGATAAGCAGAAGGTATGTGATTTCCTGAGCCCTCAGGGCCTTGCAGCAGCATTACTTGAATTGATTTCTCACATTTGGCTTCAGGGAAAGGAGTAGGCAAAAGCTGGCTTTCCAGAAAATAAAGTATGTGTCTCTATGGATTATAGTCTCAAAGGCCACCCAGACCCCAAAGAACACTGATACCTTCCCAGTTGAGTTTCAGGGTACTTCAAGAACTGAGGATCAAACATTAACCTAAATAGCTGAGATATTCAAATAGGGAAGAGTGTGTTCCCTCAACCCTTTCCACTGTAGTTAAACATGGGTTCAAATCCCCTCTTTACTATCTGTGTGACCTCAGGCAAGTCATTCCCCCACTCTGGGCCTCTGTTTCCTTATCTGTAAAATGAAAGGGGTGGACTACATGATGTCGGATTATTTCTACATCAAACTCCTTTCATTCTGAGGTTTTCCCTTACCTATGTTTGAGGAGGGCATTGTGGGAAATTCCCAGTCTCTTCAGGGAAAGACAGAGACAGAGCAACCAAGAGAGACAGAGAAAGAAGAGAGAAAGACAGAGCGGATTTTCTTGCATGTGGCTGGGAGCATAGATTAGCTTTTCTCTTGAGAATCCACTCAACTCTTGTTCCGTCATTCCCTTTTCTTCATCCATACCCATAGCATGTATTGGCAGGAAGCTGACCAAGAGGAATCCATAACCAATCTGACATTTAAGACTTGCAGTAGGGGAAGAAGGCTGAGAGGCTATCCCAACTACAACAGCCTAAGATTGATTTCCTGAATGACAAACTTCTTGAAAGACTTTCTCACTTGGAAATCATCATCCCTTTGAACCATAATCATTGACTATGCTGGTAAGAAATCAATAGGTTCAGAGGTAACTTTGTACAGTGGAAAGAGCCCTAGATTTCAAGTCAAAGGCCCCAAGTTCAGTCCCTCCCTTTGCTTCTTAATATCCATAAGACCTTTATCAAGTCACTCACTTCTGCCCTCATCTGTAAAGTGAAAAAGTGATCCCTAAGGTATCTTTCCAGCACCTTGTGCTCTGTCTCCAATCTGGTGGAAAGCCTCTCTCCTGCTTCTGATGTGATTGTAGCCAGCCTTGTTCTTTCTTTATTCCTTCCTCTATTTCCCCAAATGTTCCTTCCAGTTCTTCTGCAACTCAAGGAGACTTCTTCTCTAATGCTATCTTCATTGTTTTTACAATGGCTATGTCCTTTGCTCACAAATAAATTACTTAGAATTTAGAGAGAAAAAGATAAGTCATCTTGGATATCTTCCTGTCATTTTCTTACTCTCCCACAGTAGCATTCTTTACCTTCTTATGCCCTAAAATTTCTGAGCCCAAACTCTTTGACCAGGGAAAGATAGAGGTCAACCATGAAAAAGTTTTTTATTTTGTTTGGTTTTGCTTTCTTAAATGTTGCCTTCTTTGCTCCTTCTATATATTTTTTTTCTCAGTTCCTCTGCATTTCCTTCCTAATTCCTTTTCTTCCCCAGGTCTCTTAATTCTTTCTTACCCTGATCAGACCTCCTTCCCATTGTTTAGTTTCTTCTTCTTCCACTGATTGCCTCCAAGGATGTCAGCCATTTTGTGCTCTTTGTGGGGAAGTTCTGAGGAGGAAACCAACACAGATGAGTCTCCTGTGTGTCCCCCACCAACACTTAGGTCCAGAGAAAAGATCCAAAGCTGATTTCAGTGCCCCTTCATCCCATACAAAATATCAGAAACACCCCCTTTCATCAACTGAGAGGGAGAGAATTTGCTGTTAGAAGTACAGGGACCTTCTCAGAAAGTCTCCTACTTACTAAGTTATTGCCTATACCTTGTCACCCAGGGATATTTCCTTCCTTTTTAGTCCTCAATATGAGGTTGATCTGGCATTCTGTAGTGTTTTCTGAGGGGTAGTATTGAAGGGATCATGAATGGAAAGCCAAGATCTATTCTGTACCCCAGAACAGGCATTGGGAATAGTGAAGCTGGAACAAGGGAAACCCAAAATGTGGGGAGACTTCCACAAACCCTCAGATCTTGTTGTAATTTTTCCATTGTCTCAGGAAAGGTTATATCCATGCTTGGAATTGTAGAAATAATGACAGCATGAGTAGAAACCCTTATCAGTCTTTCAGTCTTTCCAGTGAGGGGCAATTCTGCAAATTGCAATCCCCTTTCCTGAATTCTTACCATTGAAAATCTCAGCTACTAGATGGTTTTGATTAGACCTTTAGGGAAGTCATGATTTGTAATTTCCCAATGTCAGCTCATCTTTAGGGACAAGAGTTGAGATCTGACCAAAAATATAGCAGCAAAAAAATGTATTTATCAATTGAGTGGTCAATATATATTTTTTTAACTATGGGTTGCTTTTTTTTTTAAGGGATTTCCCTATAGCTTTACTGTTTAGTGAGAGCCCTCAAGAGAAAGAAAAACACTTTTTTTTTCAGGATGAGAGGGAGTGAATACTCTTTGAAAAAAAAGAAATTGACTAGATTCTATCATTTCAAATAAATAAAAGACAATAAGCTAATAATCACCATAAAAATTAGATTTTTTTCTCTTCTTCAGATTTGCATTGGTTAGACCAAGCAGGTGAGATTGACATAAGAAAGACCTTTTACTAAAAGAGCAGATATCTCCTGCTGGTTTCATTTTTAAAAATTTTAAATGAAAAAAGAGAATATTTTTTAATAAAGTCAGCATTGCACTTTCTATTAGATTTTTTTATTTTTAAAATATAGATTTACAGTGGAACAGAAAGACTAACATCTAAATAGAAAAGAAAATTTTATGAGTAAATGTTTTCCAGTATTAACAATTTGCTCACTGTTATTTACAAGATAAATATCCCTTTAGGAATACATTTTAGCCTATAATATAAACAGCCATTTAGTCTTCATTTTTTAATGTGTATATTTCCAGATTTCTTTAAAAACTGATGATCAGAAATTTTTTCCCCCCAAAAAAGTGACCTATTAGAAACTTTTTTCCATGAAACCTCAGGACAAAGTTTTGCACATCTGTAAAAACAATTATGAATGCATGTGCATAAACATGTACACACACATAAACCCAACCCCTTTATGCTTGAATATAGCCTAGTCAGAAAAATACGACAATTTCTTTTTTAAAAACAATTTTCAAAATGAGAACAAATGGAATTTTATTTTTTATATTTCTTAAGGAAGCAAATGCACAGGAAGGCATGACCTCTTTAAGGGAGGCTATGAAGGAATTTAGATGTAAGCTTTCAAGATAATTTTTGGAAATAATGATTTTTACTTTTAAAATTCTAGGAGAAAGAAAAATCCTTTTGAAATAAATCAGGATGCTATTTTATTCATTTGAAATTCTATTTCTAAAAGAACTAACTGGAGACTTAAAATACCATATTTCACTCAACCAAAGAGCATTTATTAATCACCTGCTACATACAAAGCACCACGATAGGCCCTGGGGACATAAAAACAAAAAATGAAAATCTCTACTCTCAAAGAGCTTTATCAGGTTGCATTTCAAAGGACCAACTTGTAGAATACTGCAGACAAGATCTGCTAGTAAATATTTGCATTTACATATATCTCAAAAAGCTGATTGTACCCCGTGTCATATTGTGATCAGGATAAATTAGTCTAAAATTGGGTTCTTCACTTTTTTTGTGTGTCTTAGACCCCTTTGGCAACCAGTCTGATGAAGTCTTCTCAGAATCATATTATTAAATACATAAAATAAAATAAATATGATTCCAAAGGAAACCAATTAGACTGAAATAGTTATTCAAATATTGAAAAATAATTTGATGGACCCCAGGTAGAGCCCCTGGACAAAAATATCAGTCCCCCACAACAGCACATAGGAAGCATTACTTTCAATAAGTGAAATACTATAAGGCTTTAAAATGTCCATCTCTGACAGCTGTGATATTTGATTAGATTCTGTCATCATCTTTTACTCTAAAAATAAGTCCTTATGTATGAAAAAAACTGATTTTCTTCTTAGAAAAATGATTTTCAGGGAAAAAGAAGGATTTTTTTCAGCCTTGGTTTTTTCCTCCAGAAAATTTTACAAACTAAAAAAAAATTTCCTCTTAAAAATTTTAGCTAAAATAATTGCCACATATAAAACAGACCCCACTTGCATTGATTTATCATTATGTGATTGTTCCTTCCATTATCCCCATATATGCTTATAGGAACACATACATAGACCACACTTTTTCTAAAATATAACCTCAGTATCTATTTTATTTCTAGTATTTCATACATATACTAAGAATGGGATAACATAGGAAAAGCACTTTGTGAATTATAAAACATTATAGAAATGTGAGCTTTAAAAAACTTATTACCTGCTTTGATTTCTGGTAAAAAAAAAATTAAATCTGCTTCATTTTAGTGACAGGAAAGCTATCTCTTAAGTCAATTTTCAACCCTGATTTTAGGCATCTTAATAGCTAATTTTAAAAGATCTAGGAGTAGTAATTGTCCTTTGTATTGAAGAGGACCATGATAACATCATAATAGGTGAAATAATAAAAGAATGAAATTGTAACATTAAAATAAAATAATAAAAATAGTTGAATAATAAAATAATGAAATAGTAAAACAGTAAAAAAAAAAAGTCTAGGAACTGAAAAAATCAAAAGGCAGAAGAAAAAAAAAAGCATTCCCTCCCCTTAAATGAGACCAACTGACTTAAATCACTTCAATAGCAAAATTCCATATGGTGGTTCTCACGAGGGACACCATGATAACTAAACAATGCCACTCAGATTCATTCAATTAGGGAAACATTTATCAAGCACCTATTGTATGCAGATAATATTTGTAAAGTACTTTGCAACCCTTAAAGCCCTGTAAAAATGCTAACTGTAGTTATTATTACAAAACACTATATTTATGATATTTCTAGTGAGAAAAAAGCAGAAAATTGAGCTAATTCCTTAGATCATCTGGATGCTTTGAATTTATTGAGTAATTAATTGCCTGACTCCCCACTTCAATTGGCTTTGATAGAAATCAGGGTTACCAAAGGGGTCAGAATCTCCCCATGAAGGTAGAATAGTCTTTTATTCCTTGTATTAAGATCTTTTCAGTATATACATGTGTGTATGTGTATGTATACATATGTGTGTCATATCTATTTATCTGGCCTACAATGCATAAATATCCTTGGCTTTTCTTGCTGGTTTGGGGGCAATAAAATGGGTGGATGATGGAGGGTTCCCATCACTTGGCAGGCCCTGTCATTGAAGGGGATAAGGATAATGAGATGACATCATCATCATAATTTTCTTGAAAATTGATCTCCATTTCCTAAGTACAGGGAAGACTGTGATCTCCACAGTATGTACCTCAAAGGACGAGGGAGAAATGTGTTATCAGCTAGGAAGTGACCTGGGAGGGAGGAGGAGGATAAAGGATAGCAGATGGAGCTGATTTCATCAAGGGTTTCCAATGGTTTTGTTTAATGATGTCATCAGAAGCCTGAAATTGAACACTGTCATCAGTTGATGACCTTATTAATGAAATTTATGCCTCTTGTGTTTACCTAATACATACATGTATGTGTGTATATAAATATAAATATACATACATATATAGGGTTTGTATATATTTATATTTGTATACACACATAAATATATATTAGATAAAACACATGTAGTATATATCCATGTAAATACATATACATTTACATCATCCTCATCTAAACAGATAGGTTACTTTGAAAATCATTAGTTTCAAAGGATTTCCTAATATTAAAATTCAATCTCAATGTTGACAGTTAACCAGTGTAGTCAAAAGTATAAATTCCCCCTTTTTTAAATATTTAAATTTCAATTTATTTTTATGTTGTCCCTCCCCAACTTTTTTAGTGGAAGTGGAATCTATATGCTAAAATATATAGGCCAACAACAAGCAAAAAAATTAGATTTGCTCCTTCTTTTTGGTCCCTTATAGTTCATACTTCAAAGTGAGATGGCCCCAAGTCTTCATGTAATAGGCCAATGCCCCTTCTTTCTCTTTTTGATCATCATTATGGACATAGAGAGAGGGGAAAGTCTGAAAAATATAAATTCCCAATACCTCAATAACCAACCTCTAAGTCTGCAATCTTAGGTCTGGGGAAATTCCATCTACAGTAAGGCAGAGTAACTACCCAGGGTTACTTTAAGTCTGGAGAATGCAAAATCTCTGATTCCTAAAACCTGTGATTAGTGGGGAAATTCTGCTTTCTCTTCTGTGTTTCTGAGGTGCTGAGAGCTCCTTAGAAGGAAGACAATCTACAGCATTGTTGTTTCTTTTACTATTACTCAATATTTACTGGTTGTTTTGTTATCAAAGAGGCCACCATTGAATACAAATACATATATTAATATATGTGTGCATACATACATACTTATATATACATATATGTAGAGTCATCAAAGAAAGAATTAAAACAGAAGCTAATAACAATAATAATAATAATAACCCAAGGTCCAGAGGGAAGTAAATTGGGAGTAATATTTGCCATAGGCTTAAAAGCACAGAATAGAGACATTTCAGTTTTTACTTAAAGGTCAATCCAAAAACCTCTTTGTACCTACAGGTTTTCCTTATTGTACTTTTGTGCATTCTGACATGTGCATACATATTTTGTGTGTATGTATATACGTATGTATATATGGGATTAAGGAGGGAAAAGGACAGGTGAATTGTGTAGAATGTGAGAATTTAGTTTACCAGAATGTAAAATTTTATCATAATGAAGAAATTTCAAAGAGTAGTTTTTTGTTCCAAAAGTTGTTTAATTTTAAAAAACCACATTAATATGATTAGAAGAAGAGAGAAAGGGCCCTATGTCATATTGCTAGTATGACTTCCTGACATCATGAAAAAATTACATTTTGAATTCTTTATGGTTTTCTGATAACTGGAATAATTTCTAAAGAAATAATCTTTTAAAAAAAAGACTTAGTAAAATAAAACCGTAAGCTGCAGAGGAACAAACCTTTGCCCCCCCCCCGCCAAAGTCACTGAGAAAAAGATTTATAATCAACTCATGGTAATAATAAAAATAAATTCATAGAATGGGAGAGGAAGGTTTTTTGAGAAAATATTCAGCAATATACATATCTACTTGACTTAGGGAAACTTTTAAAAAAATGGGATGTTAGTCTCTATGTAAAATCACCAAAAAGTAGGAGAAAATGCCAGCAAAAGTCATTTTTTCTCTTGGGTTTTTGCTATATATGTGTATATTTAAAATTTTCTCATCTTTAATCAGATTGATGTGAAAATATTTGCCAAAAGCCTTTAATTACCAGGATGCTATGGGCTCTCCCAACTTTCTGGTGAACAGGAGGGTCTCTTTAGCTAGATGGTCTCCCCCGTGATCCTGAAGTGCTATACTGGCCTCCTAAATTTGCATGGAAAATATTGTTTTTCCTTGTGAACACTATTAGCTATTTATTATTTTTTCCTTATGTGTGGGGTGGTTGGGGTTTTTTTGTTTTTTGGTTTTTTTGGCCATACTGTTACTAGGAAAATTAAAGAAAAATCTCCCCTCAGACTCTCCACTTAAAAAGAATTGTCATTTTTATTTCTCAAGCAGAACAGAAACCTAATTTGTGGCATCTAACTTTCCTCATGTTTTCTTGCTAAACTCTTAATATCAGGTCTATTTTTGCTCTAGATAATTAGCTGTTTATCCATTAAAACCCTATTTTATTACAGCTTATTACATAGTTCATACCATATGATATCCCCCTTTCTCCTTGCTCCCAAACCTAGGAATCCCTCATAGTAAAAGCATGCTATCACTGTGAACCTGTAACAGAGGCATTAATTAACATTGCCATTTGACATTAGAGTAATAAAAACACATTTGGTACTTAGGAATAAGGTTGAAGAAGCTATATAGTAATACAAGAGAGGAGAAATGATCTGAGAATCTCCCTGTAATGACAGGGATCATATAAATCAAATCTGTATTTCTCATGCTTTCAGTGAGGACTCTAAAGGACAGAAGAGCTAGAGAATGATAATAAAGGAGAGAATAAATAAAAAGGACAATAATAACAAATCTGTACACAGTGCTTTATGCTTTACATACTTGTTGTTTTATTTCATCAATTTTTATATTTGCAATTAGATGTCTATGTTTGTGCCTTACGTATAAGCTTCATACACACACACACACACACACACACACACACACACACACATATATATATTCAAATCAATTTTGGAGGAAATTAAATTCAAACTATGATTCTTTAAAAAATCAGTAAAATTGAGTGAAATACTTGGCTTATTAACAACTGAGATTTTACTATTCCAATTTTTTTTTTACTGAATGCAACCACTTTCCCCTCAAACCAGTTTGCATTTGTAGACCCAAGCATATTTCTCTAGGAAGATATAACTTCCTTCAGCCTCTCCTACCTCCTCTTTCACACCCATACACAGGCACATGCATATATAAATTTGTCTCAGACCATGAATTAAAGCTCTTTTTCTGAGTCAGAGGTCTATGTACACTCCTATGTCTGATAATGGTAGTGGGGTTCAGTATATAATGTGATCAATAGGCTGTCTCATAAGGTAAATGGCCTCTTGGTCATTATAGGTCTTCAAGGGAAGACTAGATAGTCTTCCCTGGGGAATCTAGAGGTAAGGGACGATTTGCTCAGGGACATTTGGACTAGATAAGTTCAGATATCTCTCCTAATTCTGAGATTCTGTGATTCTGTAAATTTGGGATCTGAAGTTGGTATTCTGCAAGAAGATCTCTGATTAGTTCTTTCTAATGGTAGATCCTGATGTGACAAAGTTGAGATGGAAGGTTAAGGTTATAAAGAGAAGGGTGCCATCAGTCCTTGTGGATTGTGATTGGTAGCTCCAGTAGTCTGGGTTTTGCTTCCTTTTAAGGCCCCACTAAAATTCCACCATGATGCCTCATCACAGCATGAGGGTGACCCCAAGTTTTTGAAGGCCATGACAGTAGATCCCAAGTGTCAATGGGTCCTATAAGCCTTACAGGTCTTGATTTTTCACCTTGTTGGAAGACTAGATGCTTGTCATCTCAGGCCCAAATGAGCCAATGTCAGGAAAGCCAATCACCAGATAATAGGCTACCCAGTGATTAATTTTGGTTGGCTTCAGTAGTTCACAAAAACTTTCTGACAAGATTGGTACTTTTATTGATAGGAGTACTCACTATGAAAAGAAACAACCACAGGTTCCTGAAGTCCTGATATTGAGAAGCAACCTTTTTTTTTTTTGCTCTATTTTAAGAGGAATTTTTTTTTAATTGAAGGAACTCTTGGTTAATTTTTCCCCTTTAGTAATTAAATCATGGTGATACCCAATAGGTATCCACCAAACAAAGGTGTTATTATTATTATTAGAATAATTGGAGGTGAGGCAATAAGAAGATCCCACTGAAAATATATAATGGTTAACTCAGATGTGTCTCATCTCCCACAGAAATCACTGGGCATCATTGGCTTCCTGGCTCTCATTTCAGTGCATACTAATTGGCATAGAGAATGGGTAAATTCCTACATAGGCCTTTCACATGTGAATCGATCCTTTCCTCATTTGTTTAGGCCCTAGGGGAGGTGGTAGAGAAGATATGGAGATGCCATGTTCCTCAGTAGGCAAAGGACATAGAATCAGAAAAGATCTAACAAAGTGAAGGAGGAAAGATGTGCTATCTTCCCCCACCTCGTGTTAGTTGATGATACACCTACTGAAATGTCGATATTGGTTATGCCCTCACCTCGGCATTCCACTGGGTTAATCAGTAACAATAGCTCCTGTCTAGGTACAGTCACTGTTTCATGGGTTTTTTAACTATTAAGAACCTTCAGGGATCAGATAATGGTTGAAGTATTCTAGGTGGAAATGTGTAGAAAACTTTGAGACCAATAGGCCAGAAGATGGACTCCCTTTTTTATTTCTTTCTCCCCTATATTTCTCTAAAGGAGATTTTCCTGAATATCTCCTGGACCTAGAAAGTATAGAAACCAAATAGTCCTTCCATCAGCCTAAAACTTTTTTTCAGAGCACTTTACCCTAACCATCTTGGAACTGATCAATGTATTCCCTGCTTGGTCCTGGCTGCTTAAATTATTCTGAACATTATATAGGTCCACTTGATTTTTTTGTATTATCAAATGAAGTCCTGGCATTAGCAGCAGTATTAATCAGACAGTTGTCAAAAGAGTGGTGGGGCGTCCGACATCTCCAATTCCTGAATCACATGAGCACTAAATATTTGGGAGCCTCTAAGTTATAAGGACCCTTGGTCAGCTGAACTTGGGTATTCATTTCAACATGAATTTTTTCCATTCCAGTGCCAGACATAGTTGTTGTATCAGGAGCTGGACCTCAGTTCTAGTGGAATGATTGAACCAATGAGTAGTCTGGACCTTGTCATACTTATAGATTTGAGTTTATGAGCTACCTATCCTTGGGTGGAAAGGTTAAGTAGTTTTCATGTAAGAAGTCACTCATTCATTCATCATTTAGTAAATGCTCACTATTGGCAAATGAATAAGACATTTTCCTTGTCCTCCTGGAGTTTATAAGCTATAGGGAAGATAAGATATATGCAAATATGATCGATAGTGATCCTAAAGGACAGATGATTAATAATGTTATCCATCTTCTGACAGAGGGGAATGATAGGTTTAATATGCAAAATGAGACCCACATTTTTGGATCTGGTCAATATATGAATTTGTTTTGTATGACTATGCATATTTGTACCAAGAGTTGTTCTCTTTTTCCAGTGGGGAGGAGAGAGAAAAAATACTTTTTAATTAAAAAAATATTAAATCTGATTTTAAAAATAATATAGCAAGTATAAAATGAGAGGCATAGAAAAGGTGCTATAAAGATTCCAAGGAGGAGAACACTTCCAGCTGGAGGGATCAGGGACAGAACACAGGGGTGTTTAGCTTGGAGAAAGAAGACAAGTCATCTTGAAGACAAGATAGCTGTCTTCAAGTCCTTGAAAGGCTGTCATGGAAAAGAGATGTTAACTCATTCTGCTTGGCCCAAGAGGGTAAAACTAGGTAGTTGTGGAAAGGTAACTTTGAGCTCAATATGCGGGAAATTTTCCTAACAATGAGAACTAACACAAAATGAAATAGGAAACCTCAGTAAGTCAGAGATGCCCTTTCCCTAGAAGTCAAGTGCAGGTTGAATGGCCATGTGTTAGGAGTAATGTAGTAGAGATTCTTGGTCAGGTGGGGGCTGGAATAGAAGAGAAAAAGGTGAGATTCTGTGATTCTGTTAGCCATCATGGAGTAGCTGGGTTATTTTAATAGAGAAAGTGGAGAGAGAATTCTTGGTTTAGAAAGTGACATGAGCAAATGCATGATGGTAGAAAAGCATAAGATGTGTTTGGAAAATGGCTCAAGTAGAACACAGGGTATGTGGAGAGGAATTTCATGAAATAAGTCTGGGAAGTACTGGGCAGTAATCATCTCTCACCTTTAGCTGGAGACATCTGCCTCATCTCTGATTTTGGTTTCTATCCTGCCAACTTTGCCATGTCTGTACCTGGTGTGTTAAGATGGTGGCTTCCAAATAGAAATCTTACCCAGGAGAAATAAAGACCATCCAGGTGTCTGGAGAATGTAGCTCATCCCATGGTTTCAGAATCCTTTCAACCAATAATTTCCCCTTGATCTCATCACTTTACAAAGGAGGTGATGCAAGATTTTTAATTTGGGCAACAAGATGAATAGCAGGTCTCAGAATTTTAGGACTGGAAGGAACCTTAGAAACCTAATCTAAACCCATAATTTTGTAACCAGAAAACTGTGGCCACTGGAGGTTAAGAGACTTGTCCATTGTTACATAGCAAGCAAGTATCAGAGGGAGGTTTTGTACCTGGGTCTTCCTGACTCCCACATTCTATCTACTACCACATGATGTCTCATTTCATGAATAGAAACAGAAAAATAAAGGGAAAGAGGTTGGGGAAAGGGAAAGCAGAAAACAGAGAAAATGAGTGATTTGAGGTATGTTAAGTTTGGTTAGTGAATTGCATATAGTAGGCATTTAATAAATATTTGTTGGATTAGATTGAATTACATCAAACTGGTTAGATTAAACGTTATATAAAAACTTTGAGAATAGACTTAGTTCAGCTGATTAGATCCTGGTGTTGCTCCCATTTAGACATGTGTTCTATTGCTTTTCGTTCTTCTCCATAAAGAGTCTGAATTTCTTTTTGTTTCCTTTTAAAATGTTTTACTGGTGCATTTAGTATTTATATCATAGTCATTTTCAGATATACTTTACCCTCCCTGACAAAACCACTTTTTGAGTCTTCCCTTCAACAAAGAAAAACAATTAAACAAAACCAATCTCTCATCTAACAGTGTATGTAAAATTCCTTACTACCTCACTTTCCAATAAAAAGAGGGAGGGGAAATATCTCATTTCCTTTAGGGCTAATGTTGGCCATCACAATCACTCAGAATTTAGTTTCATTTTAGAATTCTTTTCATTTACATAATTGCAATTATACAAATTGTTCTTTTGATTCTGCTGACTCTGCCCTGCATTTGTTCATACAAGTCTTCCCATACTTCTCTGAATTTCTTATGTTCAACATTTCTTACAACACCATGTCATTCATGTACCCTGATTTGTTCAGCCATTCCTCAACTGATTACCACCTCTTTTGTTTCTAGTTCATCCCTTCCACAAAGGATACTGCTCTGCATATTTTGGTATATAAGTAAATCTATTTTTTTTACTTTAAGCTTCTTGGAATAAATGTCCAAAAGCTAGATCTGTTTCAAAGGACAGTTTAGTGATATTCCTCATATAATTCCAAACTGCTTTCCAAAATGGCTAGAAAAATTCACAGCTCCACCAACAAAACATTAGTATCAGGTCAGGCCTAGTTGCTTTCACATTAAGAGTTATGTCTTCACAGACCCCAGGCAACTGTTTTGCTGATATGTACCTTTGGTTAAATGGGGGAAGAGTATGAATGGTTCAGTGTAAATCTATCACATCTACTGGAAGAAAAACAGAAAATATATTATTGGTAGTGAAATTGGTCTAATATAATAAGGATGGCACATTGCCAGGTTGATCTTTAAAAGCTGGTACAAGCTTCAAAGACTAAGACCAATGGACTAACCTTAATTACAAATCACACAATTTCGGGTTGGAAGGGATCTCCTTGGTGGCCATCGAAACACCGAGAATCCCTTTTACATCATCATCACCCTACAAGTGACCATCCAACCTTGACTTAAGACCTCAAGTGAGGAGAAGCCCATTCATTCCAGAGGCAGCCTATCCAACTCTGGGATAGCTCTAATCTTTAGGAAGATATTTTTTATATATCATACCTCAGTTTATCTCTTTACACCCTCCGCTCATTGCTCCAGGTTCTTCCCTAAGACGGGAGTAGAGATGGGGGATGATGGTGGTAGTAAAAAGAATGCCTTATTGACAATGTGCTTTAAATATGTTATTCACTTCATCCTTGCAACCACCCCATGAGGCAGTCGGGACATTATTATTTCTCCTCTTACAAATGAGAAAATTGAGGCCCTGAGTGTTATGCTTTTTGAACTGATTTTTTTTCTTGTCCCATGTGGGCTAAGTACCTTCTGGAAGTGTCATTACCAACCTTGATCAACCTCCCTATTTCTTCTGCAGAGGTGGATGCCCTTCTTTGATGGGGGAAGCAATCCTCAGGCTCTGGGGAGACAGATCTGTCAGAGGAAAAAAATCTTTTGCAAATGTGATTTGATTTTTTATTACCTTTATCATTTGGGTGGGTGGGAAGAAAATAAAATGAAAGCCAGAAAACAAGAACTGTTTTTATTTTAATTGTTTAGTTCCTCAGCCCCTTGCTGTGTTAGGTTGTAGGGGGTTTTGTGTGTCTTCAAAAATAAAATCAAGTGATTATGTTCATTTCAACAGTCATTTCAGTTCTCATAGAAACTCTGAGGCAGAAGCCCAGAAGCATTGGCTGAACTCCCCCCAAGACATGCATTTTGTTGGCTGTATTTAAGAAAGGTCTTAAAAATGATGGATGGTGAAACATTTTCAACAAAACCTAAATATGATTTTAAAATAGTCATTGCTTATAATAGTTTGCAATGCCATGGGTAAATCATTTTTTTTAAAAAACCAGAAAGTGGGGGCTTTAAAAAATTATCAGTATTTTTGTTTGTAGAACACTTGTAAATGTGTGTTCTTATTATCTTAAATTAAGTGCCCATAAAGCTTTTTTTTTACTCCCAAGTATCTCACTTTTATTCAGATTTGAGTTCAGATTTCTGGGGGGAAAAATATATCTGAAGCCAAAATTCTGGCTTAAAAATTTTTTTTCCAGTGGCAAATTGATGAGAAAATGCCATCAAAATATGTTGCTTAAAAAAATCACTTTCAAAATCGCTCTACTGCAAAATTAACAATACCTCTATGCCCATTTGTGTAGCCCTCTATTATTTTCCAAAACCTTATAAATACAGATGTAGATACACAGGTCTTTGTGATATTATGGACTTAATTTTTGATTGAGAAAAATAAGAAGGAATTCTTTTAACTTGGGCCTTTTCTTTATAACCCATTATTTTTGTAGGAAATCTACTTGTAAAAATAATGTAGTTGATAATAATAATAATAATAATAGTTAAATAATAGTTAAAATTGCTCTTATATTAACAATTATGAATTATAACCTTTTTATTATTCTCTTATTTTACTTTCTAGCAACCCTGAATTTTTTTAGGTTGGAATATATGCTGGACTCAAAAATAATAAATCTGAATTTATTTTTTTTTAAATATCTAATTTTGGATTAAATTGAACAGAATTCCTTGATTTTTTTTCCTAGTGTCAAATTAAGGATCCTTTACCTTATTTTTTAAAGAATAAATATTTTTGAGGGCCTGCAGGTAACTCAGAAATACTTGAATTTTGGAATGTTAAAATGGCTCCAGTAAATAATCTTCAGTGGGATTATATCTCCTTCAGTTGAGATAACTTTTGTCTTTTGGAGGAAGAGGTGAAAATGGCTTTTTTTAAAAATGAAAGGCCCAATTTACTTAAAAGGTCTCATTTCTTGACTTTGTGCTTTTCTGATCAAATTCAACAATAGAATGTTGTCACTGATGTCTAATGGATATAAATTTTGCCCAAGACAAAAGTAAAAACAAAACAAAAAACTCCATTGATACATACATATACTCAAAGACAGCAGTAGCTAATTTTTTTTAATGTCCTATATTAAACATAAAATCTGTCTGATACTAACACAGAGTGTTACCACAAAGTTCTGCGACCCTCATAGGCCACAGATTTCTACCAACAAATTTGTCATGTGGTTCTTTATGAAATGCATGTATGAAATGGTCCACCATACTTGAAATGGATACTCATTAAGACTGCCCTGAGAATCTTGACTCATAATTGATTATGATAATTTCTAAATGGGATTTTGTGACATTTTTTCCAGTAACTAAATGGCAGGGGGAAATATAAATAAAGTAGTATTGAGTGTTTGGGTGTCATTTTAGTGGTTACAATGTTCTCTACCATTTTCTTATTTTGCATTGACTTGTTATTCCAAGGCAAGTTACTGGTGCCTGTTGAGGGTTTTCGTGGGAACACTGGGGGCAAATCCTGGACAAGATCAGTGAGTTCTTAGGGAATGATGTTTTGATTGGAGTAATGGATCCATGGAAAGCCCTGTTTATCAATAGGAGCATCTGACTACTGGTGTCTTTGTTTTCTGCAAGGAAAAAATCCCCAGTATCTGTTGTTGGGGAACGTGAATGGCAGGGTGATCTTCTCCTGGTGTAAAAGTTGTAGCTGGCCAGTAAAATCTGTCAAGGTAGGCAGAATTTGTTACATAGGTATTATATAGACCGCCATGTTTGCTTCTCCTCCCTTTGGTGTTTTTTAACTGACCCTCAAGGTAATTTGCATAGCCTGACCCAGTCACCATGAAGGATGATGGGGATTAAAAAGACAAATGGAAAGGAATGTAAGTGTTTCTCTCCAGTCCTTGAATAGATTGGGCAGCTGGATGGTGGTAGAATGCAGTACTTAGAAGCTAAAAGAGCTGGGCTCTGCTCCTGCCTCATACTCTTACTAACCAAGTGAGTTAACCTCATTAATCAAAAGAGATCAATCAACATGAGCATTTATTAAGCACCCACTATGTGTCAGGCATTGTTCAGGCTGCTAAAATGGAAATGCAATAAATAAACCAATCTATTTTGGAGGAATTTGAATCTTAATATCCAATGTGCTTTGTAAATGTTGAAGGGCTACATAAATGTTGGCTATAAGAGCCCAGGCCCTGAAATTTCACCATGAGTGATTCATTTAACCTCTCTGTGCCTTGGTTTCTTCACCTGTAAAATGAGAACTTTGGATTTGTCCTCTGAGATCCTTTCCAGCTCTGATTTTTATATTCCTGTGACCTGACAGAAGGTGCTCACTCCTGTGAAGAATAGTACCTGTGTCCATTAAATTGGAGGAAGACCAGAAGACCTTCTCATGACTGACACTAGTTGTAGCCATGTATCAATAGGGCAGGGGATTCCTTCCTTGTTTCCTCCCATTTACATGTGTTGGGGTGTCTGTAGCAAGTGACCTTTGGTCTAAGTGTGAGGAGACCTAGCCTCTAATCCCAGTTGTGTCATTAACTACATTAGTTGTTCAACTTTAGGCAAATAATTTAATCTCTTGGTGTTTCATTTTCCTCATCTGTAAATAAAGCTATTTGCTTATCCATCTCACATGTCTACACAAGAAAACTCATAGGAACATAGAATTTAGAGCTAGGAGGGACAAGAAAGATCATTTAGGCCAGATGGTTCATTTTAAAGCTGAGGAAGCTGAGGCCCAGAGAAATTAAGGGACCAACAGTAGGTGTTCCAGGTAGCTTCAGAGCCAGGAGTCTGGCCCAGATCCTCTGACTCCCATCCTAAGACCTTGTCTGCAGTATAATGCAGCATCTCTACAAAGTACTGCAGAGACACACCCTGCTAAAAATGGCTGCCACAGTACTGGTTAATGCATCATGACCAAGCCTCACCATTGCAACAAAAGCTTGTTGTCATCTTATTTGACTGAAAAGT
Source organism: Gymnobelideus leadbeateri (assembly GCA_011680675.1). NCBI lineage: Eukaryota > Metazoa > Chordata > Mammalia > Diprotodontia > Petauridae > Gymnobelideus > Gymnobelideus leadbeateri. The sequence goes on along the minus strand of WOXC01011550.1, from coordinate 347,011 downwards.
GGAGTCAGAAATCAGGTGGTCAGGGATGGGATTAGAAATCCTTCAGGGAAACAGCCTTTTAAAATGGCATGGATTGAAATTTCATTTAAGGAGTTGTATTTCTTGTAATTTTCCTGTTCTTAAGAAGTAGACCTACCAAAGGTTTTGTACCATGACTGGACTTTGGTGGGGTCCCTTGAGACCCTGTGTCATTAACTTCCTTGAACACCTGTCTATTTACTGCTATATTCTCCAAATTGCTTACCACTTCTGCTTGTGCATTCAGCCTGGCTTCTTTGGAATTAACTGCCCCCTGTAATGTTGTTTCCCCTGACATTGTGCTTCATGGAACTAATAAGCAACATTAAGTATATGTTAATACTAATGTTAGTGTTCATATTGCTAAGTTCTTTTCTGAAAAAGCTAATGCTACAAAGCCTTGCCATTTGAGATACATGAAAATGGATGCATCTTTCTTTCCTGTATGTGTATCTAAAACCACAGAGGAAAAAAAAATAGATCTTCTCAGCAAAGAGGCTTTTGTTGGTGCAAATATAGCATAAAGGAAATAGAATATTCAAACAAGGAATTTTGAGCCTGGGATCCATGAACTTGCTTTTAAAATATTTTGATAATTACATTTCAATATGAATGGTTTCCTTTGTAATCCTATGTATTGTATGTTATGTATCTCTCCAAAAACATTCTGAGCAGGAGTCCAGAGGCTTTACTCAGCTACTGAAGGGGTTCAGGACAAAAAATTGGTTAACACCCCTTATCTAAATTGAAAGGAGAGGACTAATGGTATTGAGCTAAGAACTTCAGGAGACTAAAATCACAAGATCTTAGAGCAGGAAGAAACCTCCAAAGGTCATCTGGTCCAAGCTTCTGCCTCCAGTCCTCCTAATGCCTAAATCTTTGGAGATGGAGGCCGTCAAATAGAGTTTTAAACAGCTCTGGGTAGGTTAGACTGCTTAAGCATCTCGGTGGTCAGGAGGTTCCTTCTTTTGTCTCAACAAATGATCTCTGGCTACAGTCTGAGCCTGTTTTCCCTGACGTGATTCTCTGCTGAGGAAGAAGGTTGTACATGGGGTGGCATCTGCTGTGGTTCCTGTGTCTAGAAGAAACTTTAGGCCCATTCCAAAGCGCCCTGAGTAAAGTGCTCTCAGGAAGCCCAGGAGCAGCCAAGGCTGACCTTTTAGGGTCAGCAGTCAATCCTGTGTTGCTATTGAGGGAGCACCAAGAAGGTCTCTTGCCCCCAAATATTTTCTCCTACATAGTGAAGAAATGTTGCGGCATGCATCAATGTGATGAATGTGGAGTCAGTTGAGACCTGCCTCTGATACTTACTGGCTATGAGATTGTAGGCAAATCACTTTAACCACTCTGAGCCCCAGTTCCTTTTTAAAAAAATATTTTTTAGTGTGAACTTAACAAAGATATATGTACCTAAACATTCCACCAGATCAAGAACAAGAAAGAGAATTGTATATGAAACCATGAGCTTCTGTTACCCCCAATATATTTTATGTATATATTATATTTAATATGATAGTTATAACATTGCCTTCTTTGTTCATGAGCCCTTCTGAATTTCTTTTTGCTTTCCTCTATACATTGATTTTTTTTTTACTTATGCTCTTTCCTTCCTTGATTTTTCTTTCTTTCCTTCTTTCCTCCCTCCCTTCCTTTCTCTTTTCCTCTCTTCTTTCCTTCCTCTTTTTTCTCTCTTCCTTCCTTTCCTTACTTTCTGAATCTCATCACTTCTCAGTAATTTGATTCCCCCCTCCTACCAAATAAAATCCCTTGCTTGTAACAAATAAATACAGTTAAACAAAACAAATCAATATGCTGACCATATGTGAAAATGATTGTGTCCTTCTGTATGTCGTCTAGCTCATCACTGGTCTGCCAAAAGGCAGAAAGCATGCTTTGTCATCAGTCTTTTGGGTTCATGATAGGTCGCTGCAATGATCAGAGTTCTGGAGTCTTCCAAAGCTGTGTTCCTTTATCTGATAGTGGCCATCATGTAACTTTTGTCCTGGTCCTTGAGCCTCAGTTTCCTCATCTATAATATGGAGAAAGTAACACCCAAAGTTCCAACCTCATTGAGAAAAGGAGATCAATCAATATGAGCATTTATTAAACATTTATCACATTTCAGGCATTGCTCTATCTGCTGAAATGGAAATACAATAAGTGAAACAATCTCTACTTTTAAGGAGCTTGTAATATATAATGTGATTTGTAACTGTTACATCAATGCTAGCTGTAATAATACAGATCCTGAAATTTCACCATTATTTCATTCCTTTGGATCAAAATTTTTATCCATCCATCCTGCATTTAAAATGCAAATATTCCTGGGAGGAGTAACAATAATTCACTAAACACCTTAGAGCGCATTAGTTTATCAGTTCCTTTCTAACATCATGGGACCCTATTGAGATGATATGAATAAATTATTCATTTGTGTCAGAAACAAAAGGATGGATATCGCCCTCTTTTAAACATTAATCTTTTTTTTTTTTGCTTTTTTTTGGAGGGCAATTGGGGTTAAGTGATTTGCCCAAGGTCACATGGCTAGTTTTGGGTTAAGTGTCTGAGGCCAGATTTGAACTCAGGTTCTCCTGACTCCAGGACCGGTGTTCTATTCACTGCGCCACCTAGCCGCCCCTAAATATTACTCTTGCATGTAGAAGAACATCCTGGGTCTTTAGTGGTTCCCCTACTACACATCAAGAACCACTGCTTTATAGAGAGAAGGAAGGGAAATGGTATGGAGGTGTGGAAAGAAAATACTGGATTTGACATAAGAAGTCCTGAGTTCAAATTACAAATATTTATTACCTGTGTGCCCTTGAGCAAGTTGGCTTTCTTATAAAATAGAGGGTCAGATGACAGCTCTAAATCTTTGATCCTGATCTTAATGATGGGTCTCCAGCCCAGTGGGTACCCAGCCATGGAGCATTAGGGTAATCTACCTCTTTGTGGTTCAGCCATGGAGAATTATAAGTGGGACATAATGTTCTATACTGTTCTCAAGTCTCTTCCTCTTCCTACCTCTGCTGAATTGGACCAGGAGAGTAAAAGTGATAGCTACAGTAGACGAAAAATGAAGGTTGACTAGTGTCTATGTGTGTGAGGCCAGACTTCAAAACATCTTTCATTCAAACAAGCACATTGGACTAGAAAAATCTGTGAGTTTTCTTTTATGACCCTAGAATCTGGAGGACACTTATCTGGTAAACTCATTTATACAGAATAGGCGTAGGAGTCACCACAATAGTCCACTGAGAAGCCAACATAAATGTCACAAAGCTCACACAGAGACTATTTTTTAAAAATGTGTTATTAAACATTTCCATTACTTTGGTACCTATTTACTTTTATTTTACACACAATTCAGATATGGTTGCCTTTTCTGGTTTCCTGACCCTCAGTGGATGTTAGAGTTAGGGTTTAGGATATTTTCCATTTCAAATGATTAGTATGAAAAGTGTTTTGGCATTTAAAGAGATAAGTTTTTGATATCTGGAGATTTCATTTTTGTGGAACCTGAAATTTTCTTACAATGCCTGACAAAGGGGATATTACTATATTCAAAAAAATTTTGGAACAGTTGGGTGTCATTGCTGTCCTCCTTCCAGTGAGGCACTTATGGCACTGGAATTGGTGTCAGGAAGACCAGAGTTCAAATCCTGCCTCAGGCACTTATTAACTGTATGACCCTGGGTAAGTCACTTAAGCCTTAGTTTCCTCATGTATAAAATGGGGATAATAATAGCACCTATTTTTAAGTTTTGTGAGGATCAAATGAAATGTTTATATAAAGCCTTACAAAATTTAAACTGCTAAATAAATGCTAGCTATTTCCTTCTTGTCCTTCCATTCTTTCTCTGCCTTCTCAAAAGGAGAGCTTTATCCAGCACTAGAAAAACTGGACATTTCCTTAGAATAAAACATGATCTAAGAGAGGGGTCGTTGTACCACCTCCATCTCATCCCGGGAGAAGCAGGCTTAGAATTCTGGATCTGGAAAAGCCCTAATGTAAAAGGTCTCCTCTTCCTAGCTTAGTAAGGCTGTTTTCAGTGTGTGTGTGTGTGTGTGTGTGTGTGTGTGTGTGTGTGTGTGTGTGTGTGTGTGTGTGTGTTGGGAATAGGGAGAGCATAACTTTAGTGCTTACTCTCTGTTTTTGTCTAGTGGGATCATGCATGATAACTTACAGGGAATGAGTAGCTAGAGAGTGAGAGTCTGATTGTCATGTATTCTGTTATTCACTGATTTTTTTTTTCTGGGCATCAGAGAAGGCCTTAAATAAAATTGACCAGTTGATCCATTTGTCCTTCCTCACCTTGCTCAGCTTCCCCCTCTGGTTGGTACCAAGGACCATTATTTTCACTATATACTTAGGGGAAAGGCTCTAAAACTCATGCACACTGAGGTGTAAATAATTGACAATGGCTTGAAATATTGTGTGTAGTTACATTTTAGCAGATATCCAAACCTTACATAAAAGGGATTAAATATCCAACCTGTTGATGAGCTTCAGCCTCTGAATGGGGTTACTTATTTAGGATGCATCTCTTCCTGACTCAATGAAGTCATATTATAGACTGAGAATTCATCTTAATTATCTCTTTCTCCTTGCAGCACATAACGGTGTTTGGCATACAGCAGGTACCTAATAAATTGTGTTTGAATCAAGCAAGGAAGCAAACTTTTATTAGGCATATGCCACACACTGTTCAATAACTCTGCTAATACATAAGTTCTACCTTTCTAGGTACTGTTCCCATATTTATAGATTTCTAGATGGAAGTGACCTTAGAGACCATCTAGGGACCATTCATTCTCTCTACTTGCCAACCTCTCCATTGCAAGCATTGTTCTATTAAGGTTTTTTTCTTGCCCTAGTGATGAAGGAAACAGATGTCTAGATCTAATAATGATAATTTAATACTAATACTAATATTATGAATAAATGGCAGAATAAACTACTAGTCTCTTCCAGGACTGTGATTCCATCTTTTTGAAAGACATTCCACCTGAGTTCCAATTTTTCACGATACCTTGGACAGCTCTTGGCTCTTCCGTTTCTTTGTTTTAAGAAGTTGATACTTTGCTAACCTGTTTTTGAGAAATGACCAAGAGAACTAACTCCCAGTAGTGTACAAAATAGGAAAATACCAAAATCAAATATGCCACATTATCTCTCCACCTTTTGTATCAACACTTATGGAGAATTATTTCCATTCTGGCTTGAGAGCAGAAAACAGAAATGCTGTCAAAGCCACATGAACCTAGGGATCTATCCCTAACCTATTGACTATAAAGGAGTTTTAGCCCAGATTAATGTTGTTATTCCTGTTGTCATTTTTAAGGATAAAAACAAAAGAGTAAGTCTTACAAATAGAGAAGAAAAATTGAGGTTGGAAAGGGGAGAATCAACACCTTTTCATTTAAAATATTTCATATTAAATATGTAAAATAAATTAACACCTTTTCATTTTAAATAAAATATTTCATTTTAAATGATTTAAAATTTAAATATCCATTTTCATTTTAAAAAAAACTGAGATTCAAAATGGAGAAATGAGTGCCCAAGATGACACAGCAGAAAGAGATATTGAATCCAAAGTTTTTTTTCCCATTTGACCTCATCTATTGAAATAACCATGTGATATTAGATGTTTCTGTCTTTAACTTATTTAATTACATAGCACTGCTTTCCTAATATTGAACAATCCTTGCATCTTTTATATAAATCCAACTCTATCATCATCTTTTTTTATAATTTGTTGCAATTTCAAGCCTTCTCTCCAATACAAAGCACAATTTCCAAAAAAAAAAAAAAAAAGGCAAAAATATCTATTATGCTCCTGAGTTCTCTATTTTATTGAGAATTTTAGCCTGATCACACATTACAGGGAATTTTTTTTAAGATATGAAGAATTATTTCCATTCTGGCTTGAGAGCAGAAAACAGAAATGCTGCCAAAGCCATAGGAACCCAGGGATCTATCCTTAACCTATTGTCTATAAAGGAGTTTTAGCCCAGATTAATGTTGTTATTGTTGTCATTTTTAAGGATAAAAACCAAAGAGTAGTTCTCACTAATAGAGAAGAATAGGTCTTACAAATAGAGAAGAAAAAAATTTATTTTTTAAAATTGAAAATGTTTTCCTAACTACAGAAGAAAACGGACAGTTTCCAATGCACAAGGAGCCCTAACATCTGTATGACCCTTCATTTTGTAGATCATTTTCACATCTGTCCTGGAGAAGCAGCAGGAGGTAGTGGGACCTGGATTCTAGTCCTGGTTTTGCCATCGACTTGCTGTGTCCAGTGTGAGCAAGCTGTTTGCCCTCTTCAGGCCTCAGTTTCCTCATATATACAAGAAAAGGGCTGGACTCAGTGATATCAAAGGTCACTTCTAGCCTCCAAGACTATCTGAGCAGTATTACCTGGTCACATTATTATGTGATCTTAGCACAATCCTTTGTACATAGTAAGCACTTAAATAAATGTTTTTTCTTTCATTCACTTTGTTGAAATGAATTGAATTGATTCTTACAGCAAACTCATGAAGTTGATAGCACTGGTAATATCTAAGAGCAACTCATATCTACATGAATGTTACCTTTACAAAGCATTAGTAAGACAAGGAGCACAGGACCATGCACAGATTCCTGGGGCCCTCCCCTGGAAACCTCCTCCCAAGCTAAAGGCCAACCATTAGTGATTACTTTAGGGGTCTGTCTATTCAGCTGGTTCCAAATCCTCTAGATTCCACCATTGTCTGGGCCAGAGGTGCCAAGCACAAGACCCATGCAGCCCTGACCCCCTCCCTAAAGACCCAAATCAGATTAAAACATAATTGGGAATTATTTAACAAAATAAATAAAAATAGAATAAAACATTTAAAAAATCTAGTCAATATGTGATTCACATGAATCCCTATGTATGGATTAGTGGTCCTATTTTTATTTGCTTAGACTACTAGTCCAAGCCATGTCTCTCCATTTTGTCCATAAGAATGGCAGGAGAATATTTTCCCAATTGCTTTGCTAAGAGGTGGGCAAACTATGTGTATAGCATTTCCCAGATTGATTAGCCTAATAACCTTGTTTAAAAAAAAAAAAAGAAAAATGAGCTAATCTGGCATGATTTGTTGATGATTAAGCCCCTCTGCCCCTCATGATCATTGCTTCTCTTTCAAGATATTCACTAACTATCCCTTTAATAATATAATACCATTTTTTCCTCCTACTTATTGACCTATTACTTGAAGATTCCTATATCTTTCTTCCTTTGGAAATCAGGACATCATTTCTTGTCCTGTGTTACCTCTCTCTTTCTTCACAATCTGTCTAACAATGAACCATTCCATGCTTTTTTTTCTGTTGAAGTACCTGTAGCCAGCCATTAGAGTCAGGATGAGGAGGGCAGTGTTCCTTGCTATGTGGTTTCAGTCAAAATGCTGAATTTATTTGCAAAGTCTAATCATGCTTTCTGCTTGGCCAAGCTTCATTGAGCAGATTCACATAGGAGAGATGCTTTGAGGTCCTGAATTGATCTCGAAGGGTCCCATTTGTAATATTGTTGATGAAAACCTAGAATCATAGGATCAAAGAGGTAGAAGGGGCCTTAGAGGTCATATGATCCCACTCCTAATTTAACAGATAAGGAGACAGGCTGGGAGAGGTGAAGTGATTTGCTCTAGACTCTATAGGCTGTAAATGACAAAGGCCTCTTCTAAATTTGGCAAGTGTTTTTAAAGTTATTTGGGAGAGATGGAGTAGAAACACTGATAAAAGTGATTTATTATCATCCTGTAACCCACTCCCAACACCCTCTTTACTCCCAGTCATCACTGTCACCTGGAGCCTAATACAATGCTTGGCACATCATAAATTTTTTTTAAAGCAATTGGGATTAAGTAACTTGCTTAAAGTTACATGGCTAGTCATTATTTATGTGTGGGTGTTCATTTTCTAAGGCAGGTTTCGATCTCGGGTCATCCCAACTCTGAGGCTGGCACTCTTACTCACTGCGCCACCTAGCCGCCCCCACATCATAGATTCTTAATAAATTTAGATCAACAAATTCAAAGAAAATGTCTCTTGCCTTCTAAGGGAGATCCAGGAAAGATACCTTAATTCAGTCACTTTTTATACCATGTTTATAGTTTATTATATACAAAAATAATGTCAGAAACATCCAATGTCTATCCAGTGAAGGAATTTGATCTTGTGAAATCTTCCATGCTATGCAGCATCCCATGGGGAAAAGCTTTTTTATTTATCTCCTGAGGAAACAATTGGAGGAACTTTCCCGTGTGGAGCATCCTTGTGTCAGTCTTTTAAAGGGATGGAGAGCCTTCTTTTTCATCTCATTGTGACTCCAGGGCTGATGGCATTTAATTCAGGTCTGGGATTTGGTGGCAAGGGATCAAACAAGCTGGCTTCAATAACCCCTCTATTTGAGGGCAGGAAAAAAAGCCTCAAAATAAAGGGCTCTCTACTCTCCTCCATAACATTTTGTTCCCCAATCCTAGTAATCTACCCTTGCCAAGGATTCTTCCTCCTAGACAGCCAAGTTGTATTGTTACTCTTCTTTTTATTTAAGTAAATCTTTATTGCTCTTTCATTCTTATGTCACCTACATTTTCTCCCTGTGTGCCTCATCTACCCCCTTGCCAAGAGCCATACCTTTGGAACAAAGACTAAAAAGGAGGAAAAAAGAGAAAAAAAGTCAACAAAACTAAATGATACATTGAAAAAGTTTTACAATGTTCCAACACCCATAGGTCTCCACCTTCTTTGCAAAGATGAGGGCAGGTGAAGGAGAAGTATCTTTTCATATCTCTTATTTGAACTTCCTTTGATCATGAAATATTTGCAACATCAGTTTTTATTGTTTCACTGTTGTTCTCTCCATTGACATTATTGCAGTAACTGTGTATGTTATTTTCCTGGTCTTACATCACTCCTATCCATATGTTTTTCTATCCTTTTAATTTATTGTGTTTGTCATTTCTTACAGCAGAGTGATCTTCCATTACATTTATGGGCTACCATTTGTTTGACCCTTCCCCCATCAATGATCTGCTATCTGATTTCCAATTCTTTACTAACATAAAGAATGATACTACAAATATTTTGGTGTATAGAGACTCTTTCCTTTTTGTCACTGACTTATCAGAGGCATGTGCCCCAAAGTGGAATCTCTGGGTCCAAGGGTATGAAAATTTTAATCACTATATTTGCATAATTCAAAATTACTTTCTAAAATGTTATATCAATTCATAGCTCCACCAACAATGCATTCATATGACTGTCTTTCCACAACCTCTACAATATTGAATACTCCATTTTTTCTCACTCTTGTCAATTTTATGGGTGTGAGATAAAACTTCAACTTGCATTTCCCTTTATTAGTAGTGATTTGGAACATTTTTTCATTAGCTTGTTGATAATTTGCAAATCCTTTTAAAGCCTTATTTATCCATAGTCCTGCATCAGTTCACTATTGGGGAATAGCTTTTGGTTTTCTATATTTTATTTAATTTTCTAAATATCTTAGATAGCAAACCCTCAGAAGAGCTATTGAATGAATACAAAGGTTTGTTTGGTGTTTTTTATTTGATCTCATCTATTGAAATAACCATGTAGTATTAGGTGTTTCTGTTTTTAACATGTTTAATTATATACATTATTTTCTGAATGTTGAACCATCCTCACATCTTTGGTATAAATATAACTAGATCATTATTTATTTATTCTTGATAATTTCCTGCGATCTTTTTGCTTGTTTTATTTTAAAATTTTGAATTATTACTCATTAATTATATTGTTTTCTTTCTTTGCTTTCCTTTTTTTATAACAATATTTATCTCATTAAAGGAGTTGGATAAAAATAAAACCTTTTCAATTTTGGGGAACAATTTATGTAGCATAAATATTAATTATTCTTTTTAAATGTATAGAATTCTTTTGTAAATCCACCTCAATCAGGACTGGTTTTTCCCTAGATATTTGCTTTATAGCTAATTCTATTTCCTTTTCTGAGACTGGATATTTTAAGACTTCTGTTTGTTATTCTGTTAGATGGGTATTTTATATTTTAAGGAAATCTCTTTGTGTTCCCAGTTTTGTTGACATATAACTGTGTTATGTAATAATCTGACAATCCTTTTTATTTTTTTCTGGCTTTGTTGCCCTTTCTTCCTCTTTGTATTTTATTTTATTAATTTAATTTTATTCTTTTCTTTATTTTTAATCAAGTGAAATAAAAGTTTACCAGCATTTCAAAGAATCAGTTTTTAATTTTGTTTATCACTTCCATATTCTTTTTTGACTTCTAATTTCTCTATTCCTCAAATTTTCAAGATTTCTTCTTTCTGTTTATTTTGAGTTAGTTTATTTTATTGTTTTTTAATTTTTAAAAATACAGATTTGGTTCAACAATCCTCTTTTTGTCTATTTTGTCAGTATGTGGTTTTTAAGGATATAATTTTTCTTTAGAGGATTGCTTTAGCTACATCCCAGAAATTTGGCCATTATCATTATCATTATTTTTCATATGGTTACTGACTGTTTATATGATCTGTTCTTTAGCACTCTCAGTTTTAGGATTCTAAATACTAAGTCTGTTTTTGAATCCGTGTCTTTTTGTTGTGCTCCCTGAAATAATATCTAGAGTCATTTGGGGCTGTAAGGATGTTTTTAGTATTCATGCTTTTTCATGTTTATTTACAATTTCTCTGTGCCCTTTTATGTGAATATCATGTGGTGCTGACAAATATGTATGTTCTTTAAATGTTTTATAGAGTTCTCTTCTAAATTCATCTAGATCAGATGTCCCCTCCCCTAACACTGGTATTTAACAAAATGAAAAACCTTTTAGCTCCAAATTCTCCAGCAGTTTATTCAGTTCTACACTCTCTCCTACTATTATTGTGCCACACTCTTTTTTCTTTTTTTTTTGGAGGGGCAATTGGGGTTAAGTGACTTGCCCAGGGTCACATGGCTAGTACATGTTAAATGTCTGAGGCCAGATTTGAACTCAGGTCCTCCTGACTCCAGGGCTGGTGCTCTATTTACTGAACCACCTAGCCACCTTTTTTCTTGATTAATTTTGATGCTATTTTATGTTGATCCCATAAAAATCCTGAATTGCCCAATCCACAGAGTTGTTATTAGACTCTAATGAGTTAGTATATATAATGTTGCTTATAAACCTTAAAGCACCATAGTATGTCATGTGCTATACATCACTCTAGTTAATTCTTAAATTTTGTAAGAACTTTGTAAAACTTTGTAAAAACTTTCATCAGCTGATGCTGTGATTAAAAGAGTTACATTTGTAATCTTAGCCTTATGATCTTCAAACAAACAAGATTTGATGTATATATGATAGTTTTGATATGACCCCCAAGAAAAAGTCTAATGGAGATAGATCAGGTGAGGAAAGTAGCCAAAGAAGACGACATCCTCTACCAAATCCACCAGTCTGACAAAGTATCATCCAGACATGAAATTAAAATTAAAATTTTATTATTCAAAATTCAAAAAACTAAATGAATATAAAAGATATTTAAATATGAAAACTTTCTAATATTTTGTAAATTTGTAGCACTATATTTCTGAAGTTATTAATGCTTAACACTGCACTGAGACTTTTGGGACATACTGTATTTTGCCTTTTGTCCTCTTTCTATTAGATTTGTGCATTTCTGTGAAAGAAATATTACTCTCTCCTACTATTATTATGCCACCCTCTTTTTCTTTCTTTTTTTTTTTTTGGAGGGTCAATTGGGGTTAAGTGACTTGCCCAGGGTCACATGGTTAGTACATGTTAAATGTCTGAGGCCGGATTTGAACTCAGGTCCTCCTGACTCCAGGGCTGGTGCTCTATTTACTGCACCACCTAGTCACCCCAACTTTTTTTTTTCTTGATTAATTTTGACGCTATTCTATGTTGATCCCATAAATTTAATGTTGATATCAATTCATTGACCATGGCTCATTTAAGTGTAGCATAATTTTCTTGTTTATCTGCTTTTGGATTATGAATTTTAATTTTTGCTTGGTATTCTTGGTGGTATTTTTTGAACTTCTGCCTTTTTAAATTCACATGACATAGTAAATTTTGTTTCGCCATCATATTTTGATTTTGTATATGTCTTGCCATTTAGGTACCTTTTTTGCAAATAACAGATTGTCGAATTTTGTTTTCTTATTCATTCTGCCACTTTTTCTTTTATTGCATTATTTAAACCATTTATATTTATGATTATAAATTATGTTATTGTTTTCCTCCATATGTGCCTGTAGTATTGCTTCTTTTAAAAAAAGGAATTATTTTGTTCCTATTCCTGCTTTACATTAATACACTAGCCCTAAAATTAGGTGATTTTTTTAAACTACTTTGATACAACCACAGACTTTCTTCCCCCTCATCTTATTCCCCTCTTCATTTGTGGATTGTTCATTCATTTAGAGGTTTGTTTATTGATTTCCTTTCCTTTCTCTTAGTTATCAAATTATTTCCCCCTCTTCCCCTTCCTTTTCTCTTTTAGTCATCAGTTATTTAAAAATCTCCCCTCCTTTGCTCCTTTGCAACTCCTTTTGTTTGTTAGGTTTTTTAAAAAGTTTTTTCTGAACCTTACTCTAAGGATTTCCTTACCTTGTTCTTTATATTAATTCCCTTCCCTTTCAGGCTATTCTGAAGATTTATTCTCTGATCCAAGGGACACCTTTGTGTTTATTCCTTCTTTGATTTCTTTGTGGTCCTCATAGAGTGGAAGGAACCTTAGAACATAGGACATCAAAGTTTGGAAATGACTTTAGAGGCCATGTAAGTCCCATTCTCTATTTTTTTTAAAATAAGGAACCTGAGACCCAGAGAGATGAAATGATTTGTCCATGGTCAAGTAGATAGTAAGTGGAATCCCAAGTCAAAGCTCATTCCAATGCACTATTTAATTTTTTTGTGTGTTAACCTCAGTTTTCTCCCTCTGTGAAATGGGGATAAAAATCCTGAATTGCCCAATCCACAGAGTTGTTATTAGACTCTAATGAGTTAGTATATATAAAGTTGTTTATAAACCTTAAAGCACCATGAAATTATTGTTAATTAGAGACATCTAGATAGCTTTGCTTTCTTTATTTGAAAATTTCCTATCCATATCCTTTGACCATTTATCAATTGGGAAATGGTTGGTATTTTTATAAATTTGACTCAGTTCTCTATATATTTGAGAAATAAGGCCTTTATTTGAAACACTTGTGAAAAATTTTCCCCAGTTTTCTGCTTCCCTTTTAATTTTAGCTGCATTGTTTCTGTTTGTGCAAAAACGGTTTAATTTTATATAATCAAAATTATCTGTTTTACATTTTGTGATGCTCTTTATATTTTCTTTGGTCCTAAATTCTTCCATTATCCATGGATCTGACAAATAAACAATTCCATGATCTCCTAATTTGCTTATGATATCATCCTTTATATGTAGGTGATGTACCCATTTTGACCTTATCTTAGTATACAATATGAGATGCTGGTCTATACCTAGTTTCTGTCATACTGTTTTCCCTAGCAGTTTTCATCAAATAATGAGCTTTTGTTCCAAAAGTTTGGATCTTTGGGTTTATCTTGTGCTAGATTACTATGATCATTTACTATAATGTAATGTGTACCTAATCTAGTCTTCTGATCTTTCTCACTCTATTTCTTAGCCAGTACCAGATTGTCTTGACAGTTACCGCTTTATAATAAAGTTTGAGATCTGGTATGGCTAAACCATTCTTTCACATTTTTTTTCATTGACTACCTTGGTACCCTTGATCTTTTGTTCTTTCACGAATTTTGTTATTATTTTTTTAGCTCTACATGGTAATTTTTGGTAGTTTGATTGTTATGGCATTGAATAACTAAATTAACTTAGGTAGAGTTGTCATTTTGATTATATTGGCTCAGCCTACTGTATGTATCTCCCTTTTATTTTTAATCAAATTGAATAAAAGTTTGTTAATTTTATTAATCTTTTCAAATAATCAGCTTTTAGTTTTGTATATCACTTCTGTATTCTTTTTGGTTTCCATTTTATCTATTCCTCAAATTTTCAAAATTTCTTCTTTGGGCTTATTTTTTATTAGTTGAGTTTTTGTTTTTTTGGGGGGGAGGTTTGCTTTTTAATTTTTTTAAATACATATTTATTTCACCAATCCTCACCAATCCCAGAAAAGGTTTCAAGTAGAGGGTGGAGCCTGAGATGAATTTTAAAGGAAACCATGAATTTCAAGAGGCAGAAGTGAAGAAAAAGTAAATTACAAGGATAGAGAGAGGGCAGTCGGTGCAAAAGGAGAGAGTTGGAAGGTTATGTTTAAGGAAAACCAAGTAGATCAGTGTGACTGTGCTATACAGTGTGTGCAGGTGAGTAAAATGATATTGTTCTTGCAGTCAAACCAGGTGGGCCAGCTTGAAGCTTGAGAGGGTAATAAAAGGCTTGCTAGGTAATTGACCACAAAGGAACCACTGTGGATTTGATAGTAGTGAAAGAAAACTGACAAAAATAAGATTCCTGTTGGTTTACAAGTTGGAAACTCACGAGTAAAGGTCTTCTCCAACTACCCTCTCCTTTCTCTAAATTCTAATTGTGGGCTTTTTTTCCCCCAAAAGGAACCATCTTCAGAGAAGAGAGAAAGGAATTAGGTATAATTTTGGACCCTGACATCTTAGTAAGAGCTGCTGATAGAGGACCTGGGAGCCAAAGGAGTGTATGCCCAAACTTTCTTTTGTGTGTATTTTTTAGGAAAGGTGTTATTTGGACTTTAATGAATTGATGGACTTTATTTTTTATTTTTTAAAATTCTGAACTTAATTACCAAAATAAAGATTACAGAAGACAAAAGAATATTATATGTGAAACTATGAATCTCTCATACTGCTTTCTTTTTTTTAAAAAAAGGGATATAATAAATTCCATACAGTTTCAAAACTGCCTTCTTTTCTGTGCTTCCTTCTGAACATCCTTTTGTGTTATTCTATCTCATTTAGAAAAATGATGCAATGACCATCTTTTTTTGGCATTGCTATTACTAAAATCTCTCTTCCCCTACCAATTAAAAACCAAGAGGAAGTAAAAAAAAAAAAAACCCTTGTAACTATTAAGTATAGTCAAGCAAAACCAAAAAAATCACAAAGCAGCCATGTCCAAAAATGAATGTCTTTTTTTTTTTTTTGCAATTTGAGTTCATCACCTTTCTTTCAGGAAATGAGAAGCATGTTTCATCATAGATGCTCTGGAAATGTGGCTTCATTATATTGATCAGAGTACTTAATTCTTTCAGAGTTTTGTTTTGTTTTTCAATATTGTTAGCTTTCTATATATTGTTCTCCTGATTCTGCTCACTTTACTTAAGTTCATACTAGCTAGGATTCTATGAAATCATCTCTTTAGTAATTTCTTACAATGAAAATTTATTCAATTGCATTCATATACCATATTTTGTTCAATTATTCATTTGTTAATGGACATCTTTCTTGGGTTCCAATTTCTTTTCTTTTTTTTTCTTTATAATCTCTTCAACATCAGAAACTGTTTTGTTTTGTCTATCTAGTATTAAACTCCTTACACTTACATCTTGCCTCTAACTCCACTTCTCTGTTGAGATTGACATTTTCTACCCTAAACTGTGTGCTTGTATGCTCAACCCTCCTCCATCTGATCCAGATAAGATTGAGGTTCATCTAATGCCTGCTTCCCTAACCTCTTTTTCCATCTTTGTATTCTCTTCTCACACAAGCCAATTATGAAAAATAAACTTGAGGGGCGGCTAGGTGGCGCAGTGAATAGAGCTCCGGCCCTGGAATCAGAAGGACCTGAGTTCGGAGCCCGCCTCCAACACCTAATTCGCACAAACAAAAAAACCTAGCCGTGTAACCTTGGGCAAGTTACTTAACCCCAATTGCCCTAAAGGGGCGGCTAGGTGGCGCAGTGAATAGAGCGCCGGCCCTGGAATCAGAAGGACCTGAGTTCGGAGCCGGCCTCCGACACTTAATCCGTACAAACAAAAACCTAGCCGTGTAACCTTGGGCAAGTTACTTAACCCCAATTGCCCTAAAGGGGCGGCTAGGTGGCGCAGTGAGTAAGAGCGCCGGCCTCGGAGTTTGGATGACCCGAGATCAGATCCGGCCTCAGAAAATGAGCACCCACGCATAAATAATGACTAGCCGTGTAACCTTGAGCAAGTTACTTAACCCCAATTGCTTTAAAAAAATAAAAAAATAAAAAATAAACTTGAGCCCTGGCTTCCTTGTTTCTATACTAGTGTATTCCTTTTACCTTCTCTTTGCTCTTTTAAAATCCTTGGAAGAGAATTGGTCCGCCCCCAGAACCTCTGTTTTTGTTATTAAATTCCTTTAATATTCTTTGAAGACGTTAAGCTTCTGAAAGGACACTTGTTTCTTCTTTTCATATTAAAATGTTAGCACCACATCACCATATAGCCCCTTCCAGTTGTTCAAATAAACTTGCCTTTTTAGGTTTCCCTTGACTTATATTTGGATTTCAGAGTTCCTACTCACTGTTCATCTCTTCATCAGAAATTCTTCAAAGTATTTTATTCTATTTTCTATCCATTTTTCCCTTTAGGACTATACACAGATTTTCAGAGTAAGTTATTTTTGTTTTTAAGCCTATATCATTTACTTTGTAAAATATCATGCTACAAGATCTCCTCTCCTTTTTAGTAGAAGATGCCAGGTCTTGTGTAATCCTGACTATAGTTCCTTGGTACTTCAACTACTTCTTTCTGGTTGCTTGTAATATTCTTTTTTCCTTTGATTTTGGAGTTTTGGATTTGTTTGATGACATTCCTGGAGCTTTTCCTTTTAGGGTTTGTTAAAGGAGGTGATTGGTAGATTTTTTTCTATCTTTACTTTATATAATTTTCTTTTATGATTTCTTGAAATGTAGCATTTAGAGTTGAAAAAATTATTCATCTTATTTTATTTCTTAAATTAAACTTTATGTTTATTTTTAGTTTACATCATTCATTTCAACAAGATTTTGAGTTAAAAATTTTCTCCCCATCTTTCCCCCCCACCACCACCCCAAAGCAGTGATTCCACTGTATACCATCTTGCCCAATCTACTCTCTCTTGTATCCTCTCCCATCCTCCCTCTGACTTTCTAGTAGGACAAGATGGATCTCTATACCCTGGTGCCTGTGTATTTTATTTCCCAGTTGTATGTAAAAAAATAATAATAACATATGTTTTTAAACATTTGATTTTAAAACTTCGAATTCCAGATCCTTTCCCATCCTCCCTTATCACCCACCCTTACTGGGAAGATAAGCAATTCAATTTAGGTTGTACATGTGTAGCTATGCAAAACATTTCCATAGTAGATATATTGTGAAAGACTGACTATATTTCTCTCCAGCCTATCCCAACCCCCACTTATTCTATTCTCTGCTTTGACTCTGTCCCTTTTCAAAAGTATGTGCTTTTAACTTCCCTCCCTCCCAACCTACCCTCCCTTCCATCATCCCCCCTCTCATCCCCTTCCTCCCTAATCTCTTGTAGGGTGAGATACCCTATTTAGAGTGTATGTCATTCCCTCCCTAAGCCAAATTCAATGAAAGTAAGTTTGATTCATTCCCTTTTGCCTTCCTGTTCTTCCCCTCCACTGTAATGGTTTTCCCTTGCCTCTTTTATATGAGATAATTTACCCCATTCTGTCTCACCCCACCCCATCCCCTCTCATTCCTCTCTCACCTCTCAATTTCACCTTTTAAGTATCATCCCTTCCTATTCAATTGGTCCTGTGCCCTCTGTCTATGTATACCCGTACACATATATACACACACTCATATATGTATTCATACACCCATATACCCTCATATATATATATATATATATATATATATATATATATACATATGTATATTCCTTTCAACTATTCTCATACTGAGAAAAGTTTCATAAGTTACAATGATCATTTTTCCATGTAGGAATGTAAATAGTTCAACTTTGATAAGTTCCTTATGATTTCTTTTCCCTGTTTGCCTTCTCATGCTTCTTTTGCTTCTTGTATCTGAATGTCAAATTTTCTATTCAACCCTGGTTTTTTCATCAAGAATGCTTGAAAGTCTTCTATTTCAATGGATAACCATATTTTACCCTGAAACGTGATATTCAGTTTTGCTGGGTAGGTGATTTTTGGTTTTAATCCCAGCTCCTTTGCCCTCTGGAATATCATATTCCAAGCCCTTCAATCCCTCAATGTAAAATCTCCAAGATCCTGTGTTATCCTGATTGTGTTTCCACAATATTCAAATTGTTTCTTCTTGGTTGCTTGTAATATTTTCTCCCTGATCTGGGGATTCCAGAACCTGGCTATAATGTTCCTAGGGGTTTTCCTTTGGGGATCTTGTTCAGGAGGTGATTGGTGGATTCTTTCAACTTCTATTTTGCCCTCTGGTTCTAAAACATCAGGGCAATTTTCCTTGAGAATTTATTGAAGGATGATTTCTAGGTTCTTTTTTTTTTTAAGCAATTGGGATTAAGTAACTTGCTCAAGGTTACACGGCTAGTCATTATTTATGCGTGGGTGCTCATTTTCTGAGGCCGGATTTGATCTCGGGTCATCCCAACTCCGAGGCCGGCGCTCTATTCACTGCGCCACCTAGCCGCCCCCTAGGTTCTTTTTTTGATCATGGCTTTCAGGTAGTCCAATAATATTTAAATTATCTCTCCTGGATCTATTTTCCAGGTCAGTGGTTTTTCCAATGAGATATTCCACATTGCCTTCTATTTTTTCATTTGTTTGGATCTGTTTAATAGTATCTTGATTTCTCATAAAGTCACCAGCTTCCATTTGCTCCAATCTAATTCTGATGGAATGATTCTCTTCAGTGAGCTTTTGAGATTCTTTTTCCATCTGGCAAATTCAGCTTTTTAAGTCATTCTTCTCCTTATTGCCTTTTTGAGCCTCTTTTTCCATTTAAGTAGTCTGTTTTTTAACGTGTTATTTTCTTCAGTCAGATTGTTGACTCTCTTTTCATGATTTTCTTGCAACATTCTCATTTCTCTTTCCAATTTTTCCGCCACTTCTCTTATTTGGTTTTCAAAATCCTTCTTAAGTTCCTGTATAGCCTGTAACCACTTCAGATTTTTCTTGGAAACTTTTGGTGAAGGAGTTCTGACTATGTTGTCTTCCTCCTGTTCCATGCTTTGATCCTTTTTGTCCCCAAAAAAGGAATCCCAAGTTGGATTGCTGTGCTTGCTTTGCTTTCTTTGTTTGCTCATGTTGCCACTCAATTATTTGACTTTTGAGCTTTTTGTCACAGTAGAACTCTGCTTCCAGAGAGGAAAGCTTTGTCTCAAATCACTGAAGTTTTTGCAGTTGCCAGAGCTATTAGTTGGGTACCCTCTCAGAAGCCTCCACTGTCTCTTGCACACTGGTCACACACCCCAGGACCTCTACCTTAAACAGCAATCCAGATCCAAGCAGGTTAAAGCAAGAGTGATTACCCCTCAGACTGGTCCTTGGTCCCTCTATAATCTGCAGCCTCAGGAGCTCTGAAGCAGCCATGCAATTGTGGCCACTGCACTTCAGCTGCTTCTCTCTCTGGGGGCAGAGGCTGGACTGCACTCCTGGACCCTCTGTTCCCACAAAGTCCACACTGACCTCTCACTTTGGCATTGTCTTTGGCATTTATGGGTTGATAATTCTGGAAACCGATGATCTACTCTCCCAAAGTCCCTCCAGCCAGGGCTGGTCAAGGCCTCCCTGAGGCTAAAAGCACAGACATCAGCAGGAGGTTTGTTTCTCTCTGTCACTTTGTGGGTTCTATAGCCCTAAAGTTTGTTTAGAGTAATTTTTATAGGTATTTGAGGTAGTTATGGAGGGGGCATATGGAGTTTTCCTGCTTCTCTGCTGCCATCTTGGCTCCACCAAAAATTATTCAATTTTAAACATAAACACAAAACAAGAAAAGGAAAAAATAACATTTCTATGTACACAACAGAACATATGAGATAATTCAATATAAAATAAATAAATTTCCATTTCAAGAAAACCTATGTAATAAATACTACACATTGTTTTCAAAGCCACCAGCTTTTCTGTGTTTTTTTCCAGATTTTCTTTTGCTCTCTTCTGGGCACTTTTTATTTTATTTTTCCCCCTTCCCTCCCCCCCACCCCAGTTTAGAGAAGGCTGCAATTAAATGCAAAGACATAGACATAGACATAGACATGCATATCTATAAACATACACACATATACATATGAATAAGACCATATAATACATATTTCTACTTGTCAGTTCTTTCTCTGGAGGTGAATAGCATCTTCCTTCACAGATCCAAGTCTTTTGATGTTTTTCTAAGTCAACAGCTTATCATTTCTTATATCACAACCTTATACCATAACTTGATTAACCATTCCCCAATTAAAAGGCATCTATTATTTTAACCAGTCCAATAGGCGTAAGATGATATCTTAAAGTTGTTTAAATTTGCATTTCTCCAACCAATAATGATTTAAAGCATTTCCTTCATATAATTACATATAATTTTGATTTCTTCATAAAAAATCTGCATGGTCATATTCCTTGACTATCAATTGTGGTATGACTTGTGTTCGTATAAATTTGACAAAGTTCTTGACATATTTAAGAAGTGAGACCTTTATCTAAGAGACTGTCTATGAAAGATTTCCCCTCAGTTTTTTGCTTTCTTTCTAATCTTAGCTGCATTGTTTTTTATTTATGCAAGAATTTTAAAATTTAAAATAATAAAAATTAACCATTTTATACCTCAAAAATGCTCTCTATTCCTTGTTCCTTTGTATGAGACTGATAAGTAATATATTCCATGTTCTTGCAATTTTCTTGTGATATTTCCCTTTATGTCTAGGTCATATATCCATTTTGACCTTATCTTGGTACATGGTTTAATATATTGGCCTATGCTTAGTTTTTAAATCATTTTTAAAGGAAATCTACTGAATCTTAAATTTTTCTCTCCTTAATTTTTTTCCTGGTCAGACATTTTTGATATAAAGTGTCTTACATTTTCTTCTTTTTTCAATATTTTGATTTTATTTTAACATTTTTTGCTGTTCCAATTGATTTCTGTTTGATCCATTCCAGATTTACGGCATCTATTACTTTGTTAAGAATTACTTCTTTTTTAGTAGAACCAGGAGAAATTTGTATACAATCACAGACACAACATATGTGTGATGACCAACTATGACAGACTGGACTCTTTTCAGCAATGCAGTGATAGAAGTCAATCTCAAAAGACTCATGAAGGAGAGAGATGGGACATCCAGAGAAATAACTAGAAAGAACTGAGCCTGAATCCTGATGGAAGCAAACAAATTGATCTTTTTCTTTTCATTGTTTGGTTTTATTTCTCCTTTACCATTTTTCATCCCACTTAGTACAATATGCCTTTGTAACTTGACTAATGTCTAATATGAAAGTATTTTCAGATCCTATACTGGACTATATGCTATCATGGGGGGGTGGGGGGAGGGAGGGAAAGGAAATTTGAAACTCAAGGAACTATGGAATTGAATCTTGTTAACTAAAAATAAGTTAATTAATTAATTTTTAAAAATTATCCAAAAAAAATTACTTCTTTTTGAAAGTATTTATTCACCTTCCAATTCTTCCCTCCAAAACTTTTATTTCATTTCTAATGTCTTGCTTCATTTCTTCTAAGTATTCATGTCATTCCTGTGGAATATGCATTTTTTCCCTTTGAGTTTCTGCTTGCAATTATTATAGAGTTATTCTGACCTTCTTTTGGGGGATCCCTAGATCTACACTAATTTTTTTAAAATAGTAGACTATGTCTTCTTTAGGTTACTCATTTTCCAGCTTTATTTACTCTCCGCCCCCGTTTGTAGTATTTAATGTTTTACATTTACTAGTGATGATAGTTTTTGACATTCACTTTTACAAGGTTGTGAGTTCCAAATTTTTTTCTCCCTCCCTCCACTCCCCCCTCCTAAGATGGCATGCAATCTGACATAGGCTGATATAGTTTTGATTTCTTCATAAAATATCTGCATGTTCATATCCCTTGACTATTTATAAATTGTGATATGACTTGTATTCTTATAAATTTGACCAAGTTCTTGATATATTTAAGAAGTGAGTCCTTTATCTGAGAGACTGGGACAATTATGGAATTGTAAACCACAAATATAGGCTATACATGTACAATCATATTAAACATATTAGTCATACTATGAAAAAAGAATCAGAACAAAAGGGGAAAACCACAAGAAAGAAAAAAAATAAATAATATGCTTTGATATGCATTCAAACTCCGTAGTTCTTTCATTGGATGTGGACAGCATTTTCCATCATGAGTACCTTGAAATTGTTTTAGATTATTGCATTGTTGAGAAGAACTAAGCCTATCAAAGTTGGTCATCGCACAATGTTGCTGTTACTGTGTATAATGTTCTCCTTATTCTGCTCACTTCATTCAGCATCAGTTCATCTAAGTCTTTCCAGGTTTTTCTGAAATCTGCCTATTCATATATCTTATAGAACAATAGTATTCCATTGCATTCACATATCACAACTTGTTCAGCCATTCCTCAATTGAGGGTTATCCCCTTAATTTCCAATTCTTTGCCACCACAAAAAGAACTGCTTTAAGCATTTTTTTACACATCAGTCCTTTTCCCTTTTTAAATGACCTCTTTGGGATGCAGACCTAGTGTTGGTATTACTGGATCAAAGAGTATGCAGAGTTTTATAGCCCTTTGGGTATAGTTCAAAATTGCTTTCCAGAATGGCTGGAGCAGTTCACAATTCCACTGGCAATGCATTAATGTTCCAATTTTCCCACATCTTTTCCAGTATTTATCATTTTCCTTTCTTTGTCATATTGGCAAATTTGATTGGTGTGAGGTGGTACCTCAGAATTGTTTTAATTTGCATTTCTCTAATCAATAGTGATTTAGAGCACTTTTTCCATAGATACCAGCTTTATTTCCCAAACGGTAGCTTTGTGCCAGGGCCAGGCTCTGATTCTTACTGTGCTTTTGGTTGAAGTAGTTAGCCCTGCTTGGTTTCCCTCTGGTTCACCTGGGTTCCTGCTGCTGTCATCTCCACCCAGAGTGGTTAAATCCCCCTGGATCTTTGAAGTTCAGATTACTGGATATGTAGGGCTCTCTGGCATCTCAGGACTGAATGCTAGGGCCTTAGAATTGCTGGGTACTTGGGATGCCCCAGTGTAAACATAATCATGCCCATGGGCTTCCAAAGTCCTTTCTATAGTTTCTAATCATCTTGATGATTTCTGACTACCTTGGGATTTTCTTGGGGGCACTCTTTCCTTTTACTGCCTCCACACACATACTTGCAACATGTGTTTATGACTCATCTCTAGTCATCCTGGGAGGCTGCCGTCTTGCTTGCCTGAACCAGCACTGAATTTGCTAGAAGCATCTTTTCCTAGTGTCTGTGTCTTCTAACTAACTTTTTGTGCAATTTTGTGTTAATTACTATGATTTCTCATTGGATTTATTGTTTGTTATTTGGTTTGACAGAATTTCAACTTTTTGCTGAAATAGATTAGTGGAAACTAGATAGGATGCCTCTGTTTGGGTGCCACTCTTGACTGGAATTTTTTACCTTACCTTTGAAATGATTTGTTGAAAGATTTGGCCCAGAAATCACTAACAGTTTAGAGGAAGAGTTTCTTAGATGACTCAATGGAATAAAAAGAAAACTCCTAATCTAAGGAACGGACCCAAGCTTCTGTTTCTTTATCTATGCCTGGGATATAATAGCTCTCACCCAATCCCACTGCCATATCCCAAGGACCAGTCTCTGTCCAATGTTTTGAGATCTCTGGATGGAAGGTTCTCAAAGAGGGTAGATATCATGAGGTTTTTCTGAGGCTATTGAACAGCTCTGCCATAAGTTATTATCAAGATAATTTCAGTCCCTATCTTCCTGCATTTGAAACTCAGAGGTGAAAGGTTGTATATGCAAGCCCCTGAGTCATCCAGCCCCCCTCATGAAGATGGTCAGCAAGCTAGTGGGATGCTTCAGCTGAGCCCTTGATTCTCAGTGCCCAGAGAATCTCAGTGCCTATTCCACAAAGACATACTTATGTCCTAAAGCCTTCCCTCCATAGTGATGACAAGAGCAGCCACCAGGTGAAAGCAGTGCCCTAGGTCAGCAGTCATAATCACTGATATTTCTATTAGTCCTTTACAATTTGCAAGGCATTCTACATATAACATTTCATCTGATCATCTCAATACTACAAGATACTTCCAATACTCTTTGTGTTGCAGGAATTAATTATTTTTGTTGTTGTTTTGTTGTTTTACAGATGAAGAAACTAAGTCTCCAAGATAACATGTGACTTTTCGTTCTGGCCACACAGCTAGTAAGTATGTTGTAAGCACAGTTCTTCCTGATTCCAAAGGCAACTATTTATGGTCCCATACTACAGCTCCTAGAAAGATTTAGCTTCCTAAGTTTCTTTCTCCTAGGGATTGAGCCAAGAACTGAGAAAAACCTTACTCATGAGTACAATGGTAAAACAAATTTATTTGCAAATTTGAAAAAAAAACCCACAATGCACCTTTGAGACTTTGGGATGAAGTTTGAAGAGTTTGTGTTCCTGATCCTTAACCCTTGCTTACAACTTCTCTCAGGTTTTAATAGTTAAAGGCCCTATTAGAAAACATCTATAGCCAAGCTTGATTTAAAACCAGGTTCTTGGAATTCTTCCATTGTAACCTGGGATCCCTTATTGGTTACCTGGGGTTCTTTTGTTGTTCCTTGGGGTTTTTCAATTGTTTTCTAATCACCATCTTTGTTTTCTTTTTGAAGAAACTTCCTGATGAAGAAAGAACCCTGAAAGAAAGTCTACATATGTACTGCAAGACTTCCAGGGAGTTTTCCTTCAAGATTAATAGAACTATGATGGCTTTAATTGGTTGTTTAATATTTTAATTTTCTATTCATACTTTCCCACCTGAAAACCCTTTGTTCATTTTGGGGAAAATTATCCCTTCAGGCCATGATTTAAAAAAATTTATTACAATGAGTGAAGAAATGGTCAGCCTTCATATTCCTTAGTATCTTAGTTTATTTCATTAGGAATTGTCTAAGGTAGTGCCTAATAATGTCCAATTTGTTTCTAAAGCAAAAAAGAAAGATCATTTTGCTTTGAGTACATACAAAATACAGTTGATACATTACCCAAATAAAGGTGTGATATGATGCAAAGAGTGCAGGATTTGCAGGATTTGGATTTGGAGATCCTGGGTTAAAAATCCCAGCTCAATACTCACTACCTGGATGGCATTGGCTAAAAGAATCACTTATTGTGGAGTGGGGCAGGTTTTTCATGTAAAATGAAGGGGTGGACTAAGGACTCTTGAAGGTCCCTTCTAACTCTAGAACTATGACCTTAAACCAAAGCCAAGTTGCTATTGATTTCCCCAAATATCATTGTCTGTTAAGGCAGTATCTTCTTGAGGATAAAGACTAACACTGAAGTCAGGAAGACTTCAGTTGAAGAATGGCCTCTGGTACACACTAGCTATGTATATAGACTATATAGGCAAATCAGCTAACCTTTTGGTGCCCCCAAGCAACTCTCTAAGACTATATTATTGATAATATTGTTGGCAAATTTACAGATCTGAACTGAAAAACAACAATAAAAAGTCATGGGCCATTAGACAGTGGAAAAAAAACACTAGATTTGTCATCAGAAACCCTGGATTCAAGTGTAGACCCTCTTACTTAATGCTTGTGTGATCTTAGAAAGCAACCTTTCAGGGCCTCAGTTTCCTCATTTGTAAAATGAGGATATTTTTATATATGACCTCTGAAGTGCCTCTCCCCTGAAATAGCCTAAATTCCAAGACCACTTTCTTCTCCACTATGTTCTACACACCTAAGATCTCTTCTAGCCCAGACATTCAAGGTTCAATACTCTATGGTCAATTTTCTACATTTTCAAATGAGGGGCTGGACTAGATGAGTCCTATGGTCCTTTTCAGCTCTAAATCCTATAATCATGGATGTCAGAGGTAACTCTAGTAGACAAATTACAGACTATTCACTTGAAGTCACAATTAATTATCTGGCCTGGTTTCCCATTGGTTTTCTTTTCCATGTTAGGCTGTTAGACCTTAGTTCTCAAGCAAAAGCCATATTGTGCTTCTGGGTCTTTAGTTTTTGTTTGCTTGCTTCTTTGATAAACACTCCCACCCCCCATCAAAAATGTAAGCAAAATATTGTATAGAAGAATGTTGACTCTGTGTTCAGCTTCTTTCTTCAACCCTCCCCCAACTTCATCATTATCATCAGTCCTTCCTCATTATCAAGAATTTTAAGAAGTAGAATACTCCTCTGGAGACTTCATGAAGGAGACTCCAAGGTGTACAATAATCCTCTTATAGTATCTGTAGCTATATTGACTCCATGATTGTTAAAAACAAAAATAAAACAACTCAAGGACCATATAGTACCTTTGATTAGTGACAGGCTCCAATTGCCATCGACGTCACTAGGGCTTGAATGTGGATGGAAGGCAGTCAATCAGGAAAATGAGTTCAGGTGACTCAGAAGGCACAGAGGGTAGTGGCAACAAGGCACTTTGTTTTTGAGCATAACTCCATTTAGAATTACAGGCAATGTTTCTCCCTGGAGCACTCGTCACCCTGTGGCCCAGAGGTAAGTATTATTGGGAGCCTCTCTTGGCCAGTTGCTTCAATAAACAAAAGCCTAATGACAAGGCTAAAGGAATCTATGTCTTAAAGAATTATTGAAGTAAAGTAACAATAGGTCAGGGTACATGGGAGCCAGCAAGTTTTCAAGAGTGTCAGCAGGCAGAATTGTTGTATTCAAGAATGGGACCTTCTTCAAGCTTAGGCTGTTCCCTATTTTATTCAAGAATAAACTAAAATCACATGTACCGTGGAAGTCTGATAAAGCCAGAGGGTTGCCTTTTTGTTTTTCTTTTTTGCAGATTTAAAGACTTTGAGTGTTTAGCCAAATTAAGACCTTTGGTCACTGAAGTGACTCCATGACTAGAATGAGGAGTCCTTATGAATTGGAGGCCACTGGACCTTTCTCCCAGGCTTAGCTGCCTCAATGACCCAGAATGTGTTTCTGTATCAAGCCAAGAAAGATTGGTCAGGGCTTAGCATAAGTCCCCTGGGAAAGGGCCTTACTCTTCAAGTCAACAGGTAAATGAATCACTTCCCTTTCAGTCTTCCCCAGGGAGAAGGGAGAACTTTGGGTGGAAGTTAGAGAAATTCTTTTTCCCTTTGATGCCCCTTGATCATGCTTTTCCTCAATGTCTGGCCTGCAAATGATCTGCTGGCCAACACAATCAAGTTCCTCTCTCCTTTTAGCTGTTTAGGTCCCAGGTTAAAAAAAATAGTCATGACATAAATTTGACCCAAAATTATATGAAGGAATCTGTTTATTCACCACAGCTTTTTAAGATGTGTGGCTACAAAGCCAAAAGTGATTTAGATGGGTAAAGTGAATTAAGAATAAGGAAAAAAGAATATGGATGGTACACACAATAAGGGGTAAATTCAGTTCTCTGGGGTTTTTTCCCTTCAAATTGTTATTTCTATAGAGACTAAAGTTAGGAATCTCTTAAAATACTTCCCTTCTTCAGACCTATTTCTTCCTCTGGGAAGCAAAGGAGTTGGCCAAGAGAATCTCTAAAATCCTTTCCAGTTGCCATCCAGTTGCAAAATTCCATGAGTAGTTTTGTTTCCTTAACAATTCTTTCAGTAATGTAAGAATCTGTGATTTTGTCAGTATCAGTATTCAGTCAACTTGGCCATGATGGAGGGAGTATAGTATAATGGAAAGAACATTGACTTTAAAATCAGAGGACTTAAGTTCAAATCCCACCTCCGGCACTTACTCCATGTGTATGACCTTGCTAGGCAAGTCATTTAACATTCCTGAGCCTCAGTTTCCCCATTTGTAAAATGAGGAGGTTGGACTAAATATTCTCTCAAGCCTTTTCTAGTTCCATGATCCTCTGTTATATCCTCTGATCTTAGTTAGGTTTCTCTGCTAACAACAACCCAATCTTGTCTATATGCCCTGAAACTATCCAATAGGATGAATTCCCTAGGTCAGGTGCTAAAAAGAACCATGACACCTTTCATTGTGGGACCCCCATTTGGAAAGCCCTTGAGTCTCAAAGGTAAGGCAGGTGGAGTGAGCAACTCTAGTAGTTTGGTGGGTTCTGGACCAGGCTTATTTATTGATCCATCAAGTTCCAAGGACTGAGAGAGCTGGATTTATGCACCAGACATGTGAACAGCAATAATAGAGGTGAACAATATTGCCAACAATACTTACTATCTGTGCTGCATGAGGATCCCGAAGTCTGTGAAAGTGGTACAGTATGTTCTCTTAAGTGATTCGTCCACTAGGGCACACACACATACACATACACATACACACACACACACACACACACACACACACACACACACACACACACACACCCCACAACTACTACCACTGAGTTATTTTCATTTTTAAGTAAAAGTTCAATTGGTGTCCCATCAGCTGCAAATTTAGAAAAACAACAATAGAGATCCTTCAAGGATCTGTGGTTTAAAAAAAATGAACAAAAGTAAATCACCAAAAGCCACCCTTGAATTTTCAAAAAGCTTCTGAGTCTGGGCTCAAAAATGCAAGTGCTTACCAACAGACAAAATGTGCTCCTGCTGTTGGCTCCATCACCTGTGGCTCCACCATCCCCTGGGATCTGCAGAGCTGGTCTGGATCTCTGTCCCTTTTACTATATTCCTGGTCCCTGTACCTTGAGTCCCAATTTGGCAAGAATGGGAAATGAATTGGGATGTCTGCTCTCTTTCTTCTATTGGCTGGAGGGTTTGAGAGCCAAAGTGGCTTTTATTCATCCAATAAAGGCCACAACCACAGAGTTCTTCAGAGGGGACCCTCAAATAACTACCCAATTGAAACAAAACCTCAGCTGAGTCAGACAGCTGGTTTGCCTGTTTGAAACGATTGGAAAATTTGCCCTATATTATTGACTTGTTTTTTCATATAAAGAACTGAATTGATTGGTGGGGTTCAAGGAAGTATAACAATATGTCTAGGAGACACTTTGAGTGGTAGGGATATAAGAATAAGGAGTAATGGAATATGAGGCTACATCTGTCTAGTATGTTATCATTTTTTTTCTTTTAGGAGAATGATCTGGATCTGTGATTTCATCAGTGTGCAAAAACATCCAATATAGAACCTCCTTACCAATTCACATTAGCAATTTATCTATCCATCCATTTCTCTCTCTCTCTCTCTCTCTCTCTCTCTCTCTCTCTCTCTCTCTCTCTCTCCCTCCCTCTCTCTCCCTCTCCCTCTCTCTTTCTATTTCTGTATCTCTCTTTCTACTTAGTCTGGCTGTCTATTTATCTATCTATCTTCTAGTCTTTCTATATATGTTTGTAACAGATTTAGCTTTTCTTTCATAATGGAGAGATGGAGTGTGGATGAGAGAGACTGATTAAAAAAATAAAATTTAATTTGAAAAAAATTCTGTTCTTATAGAATTTCCTGAGAAAGAAAAAAATAAGTTCTTCTGAAGCATCCCCTATGTGTCAGACCCAGTGCTAAGTGCTTTATAAATATGATCTTATTTAAATTCTCACAACTCTGGTTGGCAGGTTCCTTAACTGCTTCCATTTTACAGATGAGGAAACTGAGGCAAACTGGGGCTAAGTGACTTTCCTGGGGTCACAAAGCTAATAAGTATCTGAGTATATATTTGAACTCAGAACTTAGCACAGTGGCTGACACACAGTAGGCACTTAATTCATGTTTATTGGTTGATTGATTTGACTTCAGATCTTCCTGACTCCAGGTCCAGTACTCTAACTTCTGTGCCACCTCAATGCCTCAGTGGCTGGGGCATACACAGGGTAATAGATCCAGTATAGTTCAGAAATGGGATTTGAACTCATGTCTATCTGACTCTAAGACCTACCATCTAACTATCCATTTCCTCATTCTATTTCTCATGCTCTAGTATGGAAGTACTATCCATGACCCTGGTTTACCAGTGTCTAACTGGCACTGAGAATTGATGTTAATATTATCCACTGTAATTTCTCCCTGATGCCTAGCATAATACTTTGCATATAACAGGATGTATTAAATACATGCTGAATCAAATGGAAAAGATGCTGTCCAAATACCTCCTGGGTGACTCTTACCTGGTCAATGATTCTTGTGAAGCTCATTGTAAAGGCTGTACCACTGCAGACCTGGGCTTCCCCTTGCTTTCCAAAAGAGTTAAGTCAAAGGTTGGCTCAATGACCCAGATCCAGCAGTGTAGCTGGGAAAACAGTGTAGAGACCCAATTGTTTTGTGTCCTGATATGAAAGGGCATGCTTGAACCCCTATCAGTCCAAATTTCTTCTTTATTGAATCCTGGATTAAGAACTAAGAGGGAACTTAAAAGTCTAGTCCAACCCCTCTCTCCCTCCACTTACAGATGAAGAAACTGAGTCTGAGAGTGTAAGTGATTCAATCGAGTTCATGCAGAGGGTAAGAGGCAGAGGAAGGTTTGGAAGTGAGCTCTTCTGACTAGATATCCAGCTCTAGGCTGCCCTCTCTGGGGACTTTTGCCTCAGGAGAATGAATAAAACAAAGTTTCTTCCACTTAATCCAAGTTCGATGGGTAAGACCTTGCCCTTCATTTCATTTTAGACAAGCAATAATTGCCTGCTCTGGGCCAGGCACTTTGCTAGCCCAGAGTTCACAAAGACAAAAGGCAAACTGCCCTCTGCTTCCATTCTCTGGCTTTCCTGCTTCCTTCCAGCTTCTTAAGGTAACCAGGTTGGGTTAACTCCACAAAGGCTGCGCCAAACTAATGCATGCTCCCCAGCAGCCATTTCCAAAGCACCAAGAAAGAAGAAAAGAAACTTTCCATGTGGCCTGAAAAAATGAATTTTGCTTGAGTGCTATATTTCCAACCACAGTCAATTAAACAGAGTTTGAATAGATTTCCAGTATTTAAATTTCGGGACCAAGGTCTTATTTTTCCAGTTTTAATCCTCTGGAAAGAGTTATTCTAAGTGGATGAAAATAAGGGATCTCATGCAAGTCTTTTCTCCACAATAGGAAATGTAGTCACCAATGCTATAAATGGACGTTCCTGGAATGTCTGATTCAATAACTTTATTAACTCTTTCCATTCAAACATGACCCTCTACAAGGCAGTGAGAAGAGGAATAATCATAAAGTCCCAGCTTTTAACATTTTTCTCAAACAATCTTCACAAAGAAAAATGGGCTGCCATTGGACTTCTAGAAGCATCAGAGAAAGGGAAGCATTCAGGTGTCAATCAATAAGCATTTCTTAATACTTACTATATGCCAGGCACATGGGTGGACCCAACTTCTGTCTAATGTGAATTGGCTAATTGCTGCTTTTGGTCCTCTTCTAAAAAGGATTACCTAAAATCATATTCAGTGGAACAGACCACTATTGGGTGTTTGGGGAATTGAATGCAATACTTTTTTTGGTATCTCACTTTTATAAAGTGGGGGAGGGGGACATTCTTGTTTGCTCATCATTAGGGAAAAGGGTGGAAAATGGTATATTCCTATCCCCAAATGCTTGAAAAATACCTTCTAGTTTCTTCTGTAATAACAGGTCTCAAAGTGAGATCTGAGATCCTTTCAGGGATTCTGTGAAGTCAAAACTGTTTTCATAATAATACTGATGATTTCATTTCTAATACAGTAACTAACGAGAGATACAGCCCACATAAACAAAAGCTCTTTGGGGTCCTCCAATAATTTTAAAGAGTGTAAAGAGGTCCTGAGAACCACTGCTCCCTTGGAACATTCCTTCATTTCTCTAAATGAAGCCAAAGTTCAAATCATCGGAGCTTTGCTTCTTATCAAATATTATGTGAGCCATTTCCCTGCCCTGGTCCAGTTTCTTTTTATGTAAAATTAAAGGGGTAGACTAAACATTCTCCCTTCCAGCTGCAACATTCTGTGTTCTGATCTCTACCATTCACTGTTTAAGCTGCCTTCCAGCTCTGACTTTCTGTGCTAAGATCCATCCCAGCTCTGACATCCTATGTTCTAAGGTCCTTCCCAACTCTGACATCCTGTGTTCTAAGGTCCCTCCCAGCTCTGGCATCCTGTGTTCTAAGGTCCCTCCCAGCTCTGACATTCTGTGTTCTAAGATCCCTCCCAGCTATGACATCCTGTGCTTTAAGGTCCCTCCCAGCTCTGACACCCTGTGTTCTAAGGTCCCTCCTAGCTCTGACATTCTATGTTCTAAGGTCCTCCCAGCTCTGACATCCTGTATTCTAAGATTCCCCTCCAGCTCTGATGTCCTTTTTTCTGAAGTACCTCTCAGCTCCGACATTCTGTATTCTAGGATCTCTTCCAGCATTTTGTTCTAAAGTCCTTCCTGGCCTCAGTGCTCCTAGGCCTGGGACTAGCATCATTCTCAGCTCGCTGGAGCCATCTATCATTACCCCCCCAATCCCAGGCCCTTGTCCTCTCCCCAGTATAGTTCCTGCATTGTCTGGGATGTTTGGACTAATTTTTCAGGGTGAGAAGAGAATGGTTGCTGGGAGGGAGGCTTGCTACTGAGGAGCAGCCGCCTTGAGAAGCTCAAGATGATAGAGATATTGGTTATAGCTGAAGCTCAGAAGCTGCTGCACCAGCTGGATGTTCTGTTGGAACAAAAGTCTAGATACTGTCCAGAGGTCTGTGGCTTGAGACCAACTGAGTCTGCTCATGACAATGACCTTCAGATGACTCCAAGACTGGGGACTTCAAAGTGAAAGACCTTCTCTGCCTAACTCAGTGCTTTGGTTCTGTCCCAGAGACTTTTTCTCTACCTGTGAATTTACTGGACAAATTTCTACCCAAAATGAAGGTACAGCCCAAACATTTTGGATGTGTGGGATTAAGTTGCTTCTATATGACTGTGTAATTGACAGAGGAAGAGAGAAATATCCCATTAACCACTGATTTTGATCAGAATAAACCAATGCAAATTCACATTTTCTAGCCAGATGAGAATGGAAAAGATTGCATGAGAGAAAGTATGTTGGAAAGTCAAAGCTACTACTCCCTTTCAGTTTCTACAGCTCTCACTCATTCATGAAAACTTACCATTTGAAAGAGAAAGAAACTGAGTTTGGATTGACTGGAAGCTTAGTTTAAGGTATGGCACTGTAGGATTATGTTTTCTAAAGCAAAGCCTTCTGTCTTGGCATTGTCTATAACTGCACTGGCGATTCAAGAATAGAAATGCATAAAGTCGACAGAAGGAGTAGAATGTCTTCAGAAGCATGCCAAGATAACTTGTGGAGAACTGCCCTTCTGGCAGAAACTTGTAGCAAAGTGCCTAACTGAATACTCATCAAGCAAGTGTTCTAAACCAAACATGCAGAAGAGGATTGTTTCTGGGTGTACTGTACGTCAGTCGAAGCATAGTTATTACAAAATCACTCATCTTCCAACAATCCCTGAAATGGGTCTTCATAAGAATCTCTTGGTGAAGAAATTCAACTATTTTGAAGGCTTACTTCACATCAGAACTGGGGACTCCAATGGTAGAATGGATTTAAGCTGTGAAGCCTAAAACATAGCAACTAGGTTAGCACTGATGTTTTCAGACATGAAGGGAAAACAGGCTATAGCTGGAAATTGATTATGTGTACTGCAGTTGGAAATGTGATCAGTACTAAATTATGATCCCCTTTGAAGCATGTTTGTAAAAACTAAAACAGATGTGAAACTCTGATGTAGAATAAGGAGAAACTATACTGTGGATTGACAGTTAATATTGATTCAATTTAAGAGTCTCTGGATCATTATACTGATTATAGGTAGTATTGATGGCAAGGTATGATTGACTTTAATTGATTTTATTTGAATTGTAATGCAAGTTCAACTTGCATTACAGATCAACTTCAGAAAATGGCATGATGCACTGTAATATAGTCAGGGTTACTAGTCTTTGAGGCAGTACAAACAACCTTGTTAAAACTCTATACAACTAGATAATCCAATAATTCTAAAGATTTCTTTTTATTTGGCATATTTTTCATTTAAATTTTATTCTAAAATTCTATTTAAGTTGTAAATAGACATGTTAAATTTAAGTGATCTTCACCATTATCTTAGCGAACAAAGTTTTATACAGAATGATTTTTATCTTAATATCTAGCCCCTTAGAAAAAAATGTATTTCTATTGGATGAGCAACTCTCATAATCTACTAATCTAAAACTTCAGCTGTGCCCTTCTAAAGCAATATATGCTAATGCTAACACTCTAGAGCTTTCAAATAAGGATTATTGTTGTATGAAACTAGACTGTTAGCATAGAGCTTTGTATTTAAAAGAAATACCTATGGGGTATGTCATTGTCATAAATGCTCCTGTAACAATTCAACTCAGAGTTGTCTATCCAGATTCAAGTAAGCAGCAATTTAATTAGATAATTATGTGGTAGCTGGAGGGTTTAAGGCTAGGTGTAGGCTAATGAATCTAAATTGACATATAGGGTTGGTAAAACATGGTTAACCATTGCAATATATAGTTTAACTTCCACAATAGCCAGAACTAGTTCAGATTTCCCTTTGACATCATGTTGTGGGGGGGAGGGGAGAACTAAACTTCCCTTTAAAGATAAACCAAAGAGCCACAGTATGCCTCATATATCTTATGATTCATTTTGTAAAGCATTTTGTAGATGCACTCTTCAGTTATTCCTGAACACCTGATTCATTGAAGAATTGCCTTTCTAATTCATCAATGCAAACTTAAGTTGGCTGAGGTAACTTAACAAGGTACCATTATGTTCTGGTACTAAGAAAGTGACCTTTCAATAAAACTATTGAAATGTAAAGTCCTTCCTAATTATGACAGTATATGTTTCAAGTTTTCTTCTAGTTCTGACACTCTATTTTCTGTGTTTCAAGTTCCTTTTAAGCTCTGATATTCATTCAATGTTCCCTGACCAGTTTACTAACCCATAAATTAAAAGGAGTCTAGAATATATGCTCTCTATAGTCCCTTCCAAACCTAACTGTCCATGATTCTACTTTAACTGGTTGATCTTTAAAAGAAGGGCTACTTATATAATAGGACCTAATGATATAATAAGCCTATGAGGTGTGAGAGAGGGGCTTGGGACTTGTCCAAGTGGATGAAAATGTCCCAGGGCTTCTGAAGTGTACCTTCTTCATCCTGTGAGTGAAGGCAAATCAGAGAGTCAAGACACAAAATATGGTGATCAGATGACACTAACCTATGTCAGCCCTGAATCTTCTACTGGTTGACAGGCTGGTGAATTTAAGTGGGAAAGGGAGGTAATGAGTTTGATCATTTAAGAAAGACAAAACAAAAATCACTAAAAAGTAGAAGAGGGTTTGGGGAGCCTGAACTATGGTTGTCTTCAACAACCAAATTCTCCAAAAATTTGCACCCAATCTAGGGTTAGCAATTTCATAAGATCACAGATTTTTATCCAGGAGGTTTCTTAGAGACCATTGAGTCCAACACGTTAATGTTATAATCATTTTTTCTAATACAATCATTCTTAGAAAAATTTGAAAGCCCATGCCTGATATAATTGAAAGGCAAAGAACCTCAAGTTTATAGGGTTATCCTCCATAAAAATAATAGAAAATTATTTTTTTAAATAGAGGACATAAAGAACAGAAGAGTTTGGTTAAAATCCTGACTTTAGGACAGCTAGGTGGCGCAGTGAGTAGGGTGTCAGCCCTGGAGTCAGAAGGACCTGAGTTCAGATCCGACCTCAGACACTTAACGCACACACAAACAAAAACCTAGCTATGTGACCTTGGGCAAGTTACTTAACCCCAATTGCCCTCCAAAAAAAAAGCAAAAAAAAAAAATCCTGACTTTACTGTTTTGTAGCTAGGTTGACCTTGGGCCAGTTAGTTAACTTTTCTGGACCT
The DNA here is from genome assembly GCA_011680675.1 of Gymnobelideus leadbeateri. NCBI lineage: Eukaryota > Metazoa > Chordata > Mammalia > Diprotodontia > Petauridae > Gymnobelideus > Gymnobelideus leadbeateri. The sequence goes on along the minus strand of WOXC01011550.1, from coordinate 310,985 downwards.
CATCTGGAAAATAAGGGCATTGGACTGAGTAATCTAAGACCTTCCATCTCCAAATCAATGGCTCTGACAACCTATCACCTATTACATTGGTTAGCAACTAACTGTGCAACTCTGAAATAGTCATTTAACATTTCTTGTCAAAGTTACTCTTTAGAAAGGGACAGATACTTATATAAATTATAAACAAAGTTGGGGGGCAGAGAAGAAGCCAGGAAGGGGATTCCACAGAATTAACTCTTTCTGCAATATTTTCTTTCAGGTAAGAAGGGAACCAGAAGATAAGAGAGGACTTTTTCATCTATCCAGCCCCTGGGTTTGAGTACAGGCTGCCCAGCCCAAAATGGTATTTGTCAATGTCCTTGTGAAATTGATATTTGAAGGAGTTAATCTTGATGGACTAAGTCCAGTGAACAACTTAATAATTACCTGTGTACTAGACAGATAACTAAATGACCACTAAACTTTGAAGATATGGGCTGTCAAGCATGAAAATAAATAAATGCATCTCTTGGGACCTTTAACCATCATGTATCTGCTGAGATTTGAAAACAAACCAACCTTTGTAAAATTCTACAAATAATTTTTAGTCAGAAAAACAGGAATAAGATGACTCCAATGATTTAGACTGCAGATCTCCCATCCCCACAGCACTAAAGTATACAGGAAATTTGAAGGAATATTAACAATAGATGAGACTAGAATACATTGAAATTAAAATGGACTTTGAAAATAACTCTTGACCACAATTGTCCTTGGTTCCCAAGCATATCTTCTTTCCTGTGAGGGAAAGTTAGAAGCATGGTAATTAAACCAAGAACAAAGTTAAATTACTGTAAAAACAGAAGGCTTAGCAATTAGTATATTTCACCTTCAATATTGAATTGGGAGAGGCAGTTTTCATAGAATTATCATGATTATTTGGGGGTTTTTCCCCCAAGAAAGACTGAGCCACTCAGAAAAAAAATAAATGGAAGCTATGATTCTTTCTACTTAATAAAACTGCATGATCAAAAATTAGCTTCCCCAAATTGCTAACCAAGTATAATAATAGAGTAAAAGAAAACAGAACAAAACTACTACCACCCCCAAATCAACTGTACTAAGTGAATTTTGTGATGAAGCAAAAAAAAAAAAAAACAGCAAAAATGACTTCACTAAAATGAATATAGTAAAAGTAAAAAAAAATTGGAACAATGAAATTTTGTTTTATTTTTAAAGATTTTCATTAGCAATTTGTAAAATTAAAGCCAATATAAGTAAAAAGCATTTTTGAAAATTTCAAGAGTAGGACTATTCTCAAAAATTTAGTGAATTACTGATTATCAACTGCCTGACTACTGGTTACTGTTGAAATAAGCATCATTTTATCCTTTTTAATTTGTTGTATCATTTCAAGATCAGAATAATTTTCAGATAACACTTATAATACCATATTTTAGAAGCTCCAGGTCCCTTCACAATAAATAAGCAAATTGCAATTTATTAATTTTAAGAAAGACTGTTTTATGCAATATCCTTCAGATTTTGGATTTTTCCATTTCAAAATCATACATGTAGGAAAAAAGCTTACTAGCCATTTGGGGTTTTTTGTACATATAAATTGGATTGCAAGTTGCTAGTTGTTGGGATTTTTTTCTTCTTTTTTTGAGGACAGTTTTCAAAAGAAGCAACAGAACAGAGAACAGGAAAACACTGAAATTTAAATTGCATCATTTTTTACCAAGTCAGAACATTTCAATGATGGCAAATTGACAACTAATAGAAGTCCATTTTCTATTGAGCCTAATTCTGAGGGTTCCTATCATTTTTTAAAATGAAAAGTAGCTATAAACTCAGAACTTAGGTCTAATTCTCCAGTATTTGGTCTGTTCAGATAGAAATATGATTCTTTATGTTCCTCCTAAATTTAAATATTAGCATTTTGTAGTTTAACATTGAGCAATAATTAAACTGTTCCCCTATCAATTTATAAATTCTCCTACTTGGAAGAAAATTTTCATTAGGAATATTTTAAACTCTCTATTTGCTCTGGAAAAAAAAAAACTTAAATACCTTATGTTTGAATCACTCAGGGTAAGATCAGTTTGCCTGCATTGACTCCATGGGGTCATTTTCATGAAAATCAGGCAATTTCTTAAAATACCTAAAAAGCTTTGTCCCTTGGTAGTATTTATTATTTTCTTTCATCTTAAATTCTGGAAATATCATATATATAGCTTTGTCCCTGGGCAGTACTGATTGTCTTCTTTAATCTTAAACTCTGAAAATATTGTATAATTATATAGTTTTGGATTTTGGGGGGAGAAAATGATTCTTTTTTTAAAAAAGAGATACAGACCCCAGAAAACTGTCTAGCTCTTTGAAATACCTTAGAAAAGTCTCTGTTAACCATAAACAAGCTCATTTATTTTTCTAACTAAAAAGACTATTGAATCCCTTTGCATGCATATATATTTTTTTCACAATTCCACAATTTGTCAATATGAATGGTTTGATTATATTTGAGAAATCTGGCTAAAAGAATCAGGGATTTGTGTTTTTGCTCAATTCAAAGTCTTTTGCCCCTTAGATTATAAATTAAGAAATGTCTATTGAGAATACCAATAGAATTAAAAATTCTATTTTAAATTGCATTTAAAATACAATTGAAAAGTTAGCAGATGTTTTAATGCTCATATTTCTGTAACTTTTTGGTTAGAAAATCTCTAATTTATTTGTTTGCTTGTATATTTTAAACATTGGGGAAAAAATCCAGATTTTTTTCATTTGGATACATATTATATATTGAAAAAAATGCTGTTCTGTCCAGTATCATTAAAACGTGCAGTATGTGTATGTATAATGTATATATAATATAACATGCATATATACACATACATTCTTTGTATTTGAAAATGCATATTTAAGGAATAGATTTGTGGTTTGATAAAAAGAAATTAACTAGCAATAAGAAACAAAGCCATAAAAACAAGTTTTTATTCTCATGGTTCTTAGGGTATTAGCTTAAAGAATGAATTTCAAAGCAAAGGGATCTTTTGATTTTTGTCTAGTTCCCACTATTTTTATGGGTAACATTACTAAAATTGTCTTCCTCTTCAAATTTTTCCATTTGCCAACTCTTGGATTGAAATAACAGCAGCTGTAGCTGACCAGAAGCCTCTTTTGCTGTCCAGTTTTGCCAAGAGAATGGTAAGTTTTCCTTTGAATATTTCTTTAGAGGCAAGAGTAAATGCATTTTTGTTGGATTGAGGTTTTGAGGTTTGTCTGGTTATTTGATTTCTATAACTCTGCTTATTTATTGGTATCAACATTAAAAACAAGTATGAGGGGAAAAAAGAAAACAGTATGATCTGACCACATAGGAGGAAGAGAATTGAGGTGCATGGAAAATAGGACCCATAGGGAAAATATTTAACAAAGAAACTTGAATACAATTTTAATAAATCAAATCTATGACTATATATAATTTCATGGAACTCTAATATGTATAATTTTGAACATTAATAGCAAGGCAACCAGGCACAGCCAAATGTAAGCAGGTGCTAATGGCAGGCATGACAGGTTTCAGTTGTTTTAAACATATAAATGTTTGGCATCAGAGAAATGGATGATTAAAAATTTTTTTTAAATACATGTTTTGGCATGTATAGATAACTTCTCTTCCATATTGATAGTGATACAATAAACTGGAAGAAAAATGTTTATTTCTTCTTGAATTTGATCTACTAAATGTCTTAACCCTTAAAAGGCTCATGTGTCAATGTAATCAAAAATAATATTTTAAAATAACAGCACTACATTTTGCTTTTAAATAAATGGAATACATAGTTTGTCAAAATGTGGGTTTATAATTTGATACATTAAAAATAAATTCCTAACAATATCATACACAGTCAAAGATAGAAATGAAATAATCAATTATGCTATTTTATTATTATATGATATTCTATCCCATTCTTTGGGTACTCTTGAAAACTATTTCTTTGTAAGATAACCATTTTAGATTTATTAATGGGCAGTTTTTAAATTATGAAGGCCTTTTAAATCTTTGCAACTTAAAAAAATCTTAAATTTTAAAAATCATTTGCCTAAATTCCAATCTCTTAAAATAATTTTTAATACCCATTTAAAATTACCTTGGTCATTTCCCCTTAAAATAATATTGCTGACCAATTTATATCCATTAAATAGATTGAAAGATAACAATGCAACCTTCTTGAAATGCTCATTTTAAAAATCCTGGTCAAGGAGAAGTCTTCATCATGCCTAAAGGCATAAAAACGTGTCCTATGTTCTAGAAGTTGGTATGTAAGTTAAATGGACTTTTATTTTCAGGTATTTTCTTTGATCAAAAATTTTTAAATTATCATTATAAAAAATTTGCTAGATTTGGGTTCTTGTTTTTAATATTGATAATAACAATATTTTATTAAACTCCATCAACATCTTTGCAGAATGCATTGGTTTTGTAGCACTTTTTAAATATCCACTAATTTTTTTTAGTCTTCCATGAACAGGGAAATAGCATACAAGTGCTACTTTTAAGTGTCTAGGGGTATAGATTAAAGAGTCCTCTCCTTCTATAGATAAATACAACTCTTTTTCTGCTAACTTCATATATCTTAATGCTGTGGATTTGTCAACTTTTTGTTGGCAAAGGTCCCATTCAAAACTTTCTTATATTTAACCCTCTCCCCGCCAAAAGAAAAATATTTCATCTGGGGGTATTCCCACTGACATGATTATTGCCCAGTGCTTGGGAACTATGACCTCATCACTTTGGAATCCAAATAATACAGAAAAACCTCTGGTCTTGATTGCTTTTCAGCCTTTTATTTAATCCATAGCTCAGCCTCCCTATGGCCTGAAAATATTTTTAACCCTTAAGTTGTACTAATCATGCAGAAGGGTGCTGGCTCACAGATCCAAGACCTAAAAGAAATCAGATGTGAGAAAAATAAATGGACCCATAAATATAGAAAATAAATAAGACCCATAGCTGCCTATTCCTGTAGGTTATTGCCATGTGGGTAGTGCATTTGTGACACTATTTCAATGAGAATTAATTAGTAGGAAGGACCCATAAAAATGTGCCCTATTGAAGACTTGGGCCATAAAAAAATAAGTCATTGGTATCCTTCTGGAAAGTTATACCATTTGCTTCTTAAGATATTAATTGAAATGCTATTTTGTATACACATAACCAAGTGGAATTCATGTTGGTTAGGGGAGGCTACAGTTAGGGACATACCTTTCTTCTTTATCTGGTCTCTATGATTTTAACTCTAAAATGTTCCAAAATGGCATTGTTTAACCAAATGGTACTCTGTTGCATAATGAATCAATGAACAGATACTAACTTTTTTCCCATCATATTTGTTTCTATGATTCTGGTTCCATCTTTGGTTTCAAGTTGTGATTTTGATTTTGGATTCTGGTTTGTAGTTTGCTTGTTTGGTGGCGAGGGCTTGGTCCAGGATTGTAATTGTACATGTAGCAACCCATTTGCGATATAAATTTGGATAACCATGTGGGGCACTGAAAGTGACTTGTCCATGGCCATGATAGCTAATAACATGATAGTGTTACAGGCCTTGAACTCAGGTCTTCTTGACTGCAAGTTTCCCTTCCATCCTCTACCACATTACCTCTCTTTTCATCTACGTGATTTCCAAATGAGGACCATGAACTTTTGTAATGTCATATGACCAATTAATCTAAAGGGTCCAAGATTATAAATTGAAGTGGTTTAAGAATGGCATACATTCTGATTAATTACCCATGTAGTTCACCTCAAAATAAACATATCCCACACAATGGCTGGGCCTTCATCTGTAAGTGGTTGAAACTGAAATTTATTAAGCATTTACTACAAAATAGGTGCTGGGTCAGGCACTGGGTATACAAAGAAAAAAGAAAATAGCTCTTACCCTTAGGAGCTTATATTTTACCTAAGGAGACACACACATACACAGAGAAGAAAATGTGAAAAATAGACAAACATTTTGGGAAGTGGAGAGAGAGCACTAATACTTGGAGATATCAAGAAAGAACTCAGATAGGAAGTATTTAGACTAGAAGTCTCTTTCCCTAGTAAACATTTCCCAGCCCTAGTGATTCTCCTCCACATCACTGGATTTATATCTGGTACTACCCAAGGATGATCTGGCCAGGCAAATAGTAGGTTGAATCTGAAAGCAAACGGTTTGTTCTGTTCATACTACAGTTGTTTGTTGTTCAATCATTTCAGTAATGTCTGACTCTTTGAGACTCTGTGAACCTCTGTCCGTGGGGTTTTCTTGACAAAAGACACTAGAGTGGTTTGCCATTTCCTTCTCTGGGGGCAAAGAGAGGTTAATTGACTTGCCCAAGGTCACACAACTAGGAAGTTTCTGAGGCTAGATTTGAACTCAGGTCTTCCTGACTCCAAGCCTAGCACTCTATCCACTAGCTGCCACAACCACATGGTACTGTGTGTTCTAAAATATTGCTCTATCATAAAGTGTTTTAAAATGCTGCTGTTGAATGGGTGCTGTGTATATTACCTGGATTTGGAAGTTTCCAAGTCAGATAAAAACCAGGTCCAACCAAGAATCTTCTTGGACCTGGATGGTGTTCTCAAACTTCCCTTGATTGTTCTGAGTGGTTCTGGGTAGCTTTTTGTTGATGAATACTAAAATATCAAGATAGTTCCAGTAAAGAAGTCGCTAAAAATAATTCATGTCAAATGAGATGGTAGCCAATGGTGCTTTTAAAAAATTATCACGTGGTGGAAAAGCAGGGTCCTGAAATGGAAAGTCTGTAAGATTTTCAAGCAAAGGATTATTTTTGTTGCCGTTGCTGTTGCTGTTGCTATTGCTTGGTTGTGTCCCACCCTTTGGCTGCTCGGTCCCCGTGTGATTTGGGACGACTCATTTTCTGTCTTGGGCTCTCGGTTTCTTCATCTGTAAGAGGGGAGACTTGGGCTAGATGTTATCCAAGGTGCCAGCAAGCTCTAAATTTATGATCCTATGAATAATCTAATCCTAATGCCCTTGAATTTGTTCCTGGTCATTTCAAGAATGATTCCGGTCCATTCTTTAAATTTGCTACGAAAAATAACTATGGTGGGAAAGTATGGGAAAGCAATGAACTAAGCTGTGGGTAGAAGGAGAGTACCCACCCATCCTTGTCCTTTGTGCTTCTATGAAGAAGGATGTGGCATCTTAGAGAGTTTAGCTCTGTGATGATCCAGCAAAAGTGGCTAAAGAATGCAAAACTGATACCCTAATTCATATTTTACTTTCATTGTGTGAGTGGGGTCTTTAGACCTTAAGAAAGGAGGCAAGTTTTAGTCATCCTTCCTTTTTGGAAAAAATGTTCCTTTATTTCTGAAAATGGGGCCACTTGCTATTTAAAAACATACCTTATATTGTGAAATAAAGGAGGCAGAAAGTTCAATCGAGTTAGGCGATAAGATGTTGTTGTTGAATTATTTTTCAGTCATGTCCAACTCTTTGTAACCCCATTTGGTATTTTCTTAGCAAAGATACTAGAATAGTTTGCCATTTCCTTCTCCAGTTAATTTAGACAGATGAGGAAACTGAGGCAAATATGGCTAAGTAACTTGCCCAAGGTCACAGTAAGTGTCTGAAGCTGGATTTGAATTCTTCCCAACTCCAGATCTGGCACTCTATCCACTGGGCCACTAGCTGCCCAAGAGATAAGTAGTAGAATTTTTAGATTTAAAAAAGAGCCTCTGTAAGTCTGTCTCTGTAGGAACTTTGGTAGAAAGAATGCCATCAGAAACATGGCATTTCAGATGTCTCTTTACAAGGGAAAATGAGATAGTGTTTGTCTAGACTACTTCAGAAATTGACAGCAGGTCATTTGCAATTAGCAGTTTGTAAAGGATTTTATTTCTCAATGTCTTTCCCTTAAAATCCCTATGAGGAAGATTTTTTTCATGTGGTTAGTGAGTAGTGAATTCTAATTGGCCCTCCCTGATCCTATCTCATAAAAAAGAGATGTCCACCTGGCTGGGCTTATAGGTCACAAAGATTCCAAACCAAAGCACTATTTGAGTTGTAGACAGAATGAACACAGAATGGGTGGAAATCTGTAATCCCTCATTCTAACATGCTGTCAATCATGTTGTAAATTTCTATGCATCATAAAGCCCTAGATACCCTTTGAGTCCTTCTACATATCTTTGGTGTTCTAGCTAGCCCAAGATATCATATAAATCCATAGGAGAGCAGTTGGTAGATTACAAATAAGTGTTCCAGGAACTGTCCTGGTCACTGGGAAAACAATAAGTGAAATAGCCCCTGCCCTCAAGAAACTTACACTCTTTCAGTGCTTTTTAACACATGCTTATCCAAGTTCTCTTCTTTAAAATGTGGAGGAAATAGGTTACTCAGTGCCCTTCTATTTTCCTGTTTGTTCTTGTCAGGACACACCTGGATGGAGAGAGGAACAGATAGATGCTTATTGGTTCATAACCTATTCATATTTCATAAGCCTGTGGTTGTTATTTTCCTTTCTGTGGATTCCATGAATGGGAGAGTCCTTCCTCCTTCACTTCTTGGTAGAATATAAGCACTTTAGGAGGAGGGACTTCATGTTGTCTTTGTATCAAAGTAGCACAGTGTCTAGCATATAGTAGGTGCTAAATAAATGCTAGTTGGATTTAACTGAAATGAATCTAGTAGTCCAACCATCCTACATTCCTGCTAGGTCACATAGACATGCTTCCTCTGTGGTATTCTGACAAAAGGGAAGAGCTAAGCTTGACAAGTAGGACTGGAAAGGGTCAAATGTTGCTATCCTGTTGTATTGGGAATTAGAATGCCAAAGATGGCACATTGAATAACTGGTTAGGGTGAATTATGTGGTTTCAAAATAGCCTGTAGGGCAAAGTCACTTTTTAGGAGAATTTTTTTATGGTTACCTTAACAAAATGTACAGTTACAATGTTTGATAAATGCTTGAGTAAATAATCTGGGGATGTGAAGCCAAATTGTCAATAAGTATTATTGTTTACAATGAATGCCCACCTCCATATGATAAGATCATAGATCTAAATGTGGAAGGGACCTGGTTCAATACCTTTGTTTTCCAAACGAGAAAAATGAAAGGCTGTGAATAGCTCAGGGTCAAAATGATAATGAATATCAGAGATGAAATCTGGACCCAGGACTTTTGACTTCAGAGCCAGGAGTCTTTATTTCCATCATCTTCACATCTATTCATACATGTTTAATATGTGTGTGTGTGTGTGTGTATACATAGAGCCCAACTCAATTATCCAGGGACTATTTATTTTCTTGAAGAATTATCCAGGTCCTTTTCTTCTTCCCTCATCCTTTCCACCTGCCTTTTTTGCTATTCTAGGAGTTATTGGCTACTAAACCAGGTAGGGATAGAAAGAAAAGGAAATGAAATGTTGGTTACTTGCTCATAAGTGCTGGAAAAAGTTTGGGGGTAGAGTTAGGGATTTCTCTTTAAGTTCCATTTATGTATGGGATCCCATTACATAAGACACTAAAGTGTTGGTTGCTGTGGTATAAATAATTTATCTGGCTTCCATAGGAAGATTATATGCTAGAATAGATAAAGGGTAAGACTTGGGCTCAGAAAGACCTAGATTCTAGCTATGTGACCATGGGAAAGAAATTTCAGTTCTCAATACCTTTAGGCATTTTGCCAAGATTAAATTACAGATGGATTGTTGGCCTGTATTGGTAGAAGAAATTTCCAGGCCAGGAGTTCTCTATTAGAACAAAATCCCAGCTATAGGTGAAAATAAAGATGCTTCTGTAACTATGTATAAAGCATGGTGGCATGATAATGAAGTGAGGGGCTTCTTAAGGGAGAAAGTGCATGTTTTATTCAAGATACTGTTTTCTTAGTTTTAAAAAATACATTCAAGTGGAATATCTGATACTTTTGTTCCTCTGTGAGGTTATAGTTATCTTTTTTTTTTCAAGAAGAAAATCCAAATGAGCTGGATTCCCAGAGAAACAAAATGTCTCTTCTTTAGCAAAGCTCAACCACATGTGAATCAATAAAATAACATACTTTTAGAAAAATAAACCATAGAACATTTTTAAAGGAGCTTAATGGATTTAAGTGGGAGGAAGATGGAGAGGAAAGAGACTTGCTTGGGTATTTCTGGCACTGTTCTGGTTCGAGATGGCTCTTTCATAATGGCCTTAAGACAGAACAAGAGCTAGAGCAGCCTCTCCCACCCCCCCAAAAAAGGACCAGCACACCTTACTCAACAAAACTAAATTAGAGAACCTCTGATCTGGAAAGGAGCTCAGAGATCAGCTAGAGCAATCCATAACTGAAAAAGAATTCCCTAACATCCTCATCACCATCATCATCATCACTGGCATTTCGATGGTGCTTTAAAGTTTGCAAATTACTTTACAAATATGTTCTAATTTGATCTTGGTAGCATCCCTTGCAGGAGGTGCTATCATTATTCCCATTTTACAAACGAAGAAACTGAGACTGAAAGAGGTTAAATCTGGTCTTACTGATTCTACATCTAATAAACAATCCACTGGGCTACCTAGGTGAGGACATCTGCAACAAATGATCCAACTAGTCCCTACTTGAAGATCTGTATGAAGATGAATCCATTATCTCTTCTGCAATACATTCTACTTTGGAATGGTATTTTTTTCTTCTCTATAGCAGAAATCTGCCTTAGCTCTGTCCCATCAGTCACTTCTCTATGAACAGTTGCCTATACTTAGAACTAAAGAAAAAGGATTAAGGAATCTGGGTTCTCAGTTTTATTCTTAGTTCTTCCAGAAGGGCAGAAATGCCCCCTTTGCTTCATTCTCTCCAGTAATAATCATGAAAATTGGGGATTAGGTGGGGCTACCCTTGATAGGTGAATAGAAGGCATGAATTTCCAAGAAATTAATATCTTGTCAGTTGCAAATATCTAGAAAATCTAGGGAAAAAACTAATCCATCCAGCAGCTGATTTTGCTTGAAGGTTCTAAGTGATTGAGGAAAAGTTGATTTCTCCTCAAAACCTAAGTGAATCAATCTGATTTCATATGCTCAAATTAATCAGATAATTACCAACTATTTTGCTTAGTTATGGCCTAAAAACATGCTAAGCAACCAGAAAAGCAGTGCCCTAATTCAAGCTCATGGTGAGTACTTTGAGACAGTTTTCCCAATTTCCTTTCTCTCCCCCTCCCCCCAATTCTCTTCTTTGCATTGTGTACAGTAAGAGAAAATCTGCCTCTTGTTGATCTGCATCTTTGAAGTTTTATTTAAAAGAGCATTTCCATGGGGGTTTGTAGGAGAGATTAGGTGGTCCCTGGCACTGTCACAGATAATTTGGAATAGATTGCCAAGACAAGGGGGTAAAGGTTTTTCTCTGTGGTAGGGTTCAGTGGAATTAAATATTTTTATTAGTAAATTTTGGTTTTGAGATCACAAGTTTGCTTTAAAACCACCCAAGAACCATCAGGCCTTGCAGGATACAAATAAAATGGCATCCAGAAAACCTGAGTTTGAGGGCTAACTCTGACACCAAGTCTCAATTTCATCATTTGTAAAATGGTGGAGAGTTAAACAAGATGGCCTCTGCTCTATTTCTATGTAATCCCATGAGCTCCAATCTGTATTGACCATGGGCAAGTTGTTTTAATTTCTCTGAAAGTTAATTATCTCATCTATAAAACAGCAGTCATATGATCATAAATGAAGAGCTAGAAAGGACCATAGATGTTATGTATTTCCACTCCTGCTCTATTTTACAGATGACGAACCTGAGACCCAGAAAGGTTTATTGATTATGCAAGGTCACAAAGAAGGTACACGGAAAACGAAGGTTGTTTTGAGGATAGTGGGTTGTGAATCTTAGTGTTCTAGAAATGGCTTCTCTTCTTTTATTTTTTAAGCAAAAAACAAAACAAAACATCTTCCAGAGATATAAATTCCAACTTTTGGACTTGTGCTCTTGATTGGAGAAAGATGAACATGTCTCTGGTTATGTCCAAGATCCCATAGCCTCACCCAAAGTACAAAATATGCAGGAATGTAGGAGTTGAGCTTTTTAAAACTATCTTTTCTACTGTAAACTTGGATTTCCATGAAAAGGTACAAAAAAATAAATATTAAAAATATGTATCTTTAAAATGGTATTTTGTTAGTTTTGGCAGTTATACTCTGTGGATCCTTCCCATTTCAGCTAGGAGAGCCATTCATTAAAAACCAAATGTCAAAAAACCGAACTTTAGAACCATATCCTGTATGGTTACACTGTATTATAAAGTGTTAAACCAAGATTTTCAAAAATAATGAAGCCTATTCAACCTCATTGCTTGCACTAAAAACATTTTACATTAATTATATTTAAGAGAGAACAAAGATGGTTTTCTATCATTAAGAAATAATTTTTTTGAAAAAATAATATGAAGCCATATTAGTGTTTTAGCTATCCAAAGCAAAAGTCCCTAGTTTAGGGTTTTGGTTGGTGTCATTTTGCTTCGGTGGCTGTTAGGACTAGGTAGGGGAAGTGGGTCACCAGGCCTGTCCACCTGCTAATGTTGTACCATGACTGAAAACTCTGAGGACCACAGGGATGGAGGAATAAGAGCCAGAGAAGGAAATAGACCCACTTGATATCACCATATAAGTAGAAGAAAAATCAGCACCAAGAGATGTGAATCATGATAGCATCAAGTCATTGTGTCCTGATGACAGAATGATCTGCACAATTGATAAATTTCACTGTTTCAGTCATGTCAAGCTCTTTGTGACCCCATTTGGAGTTTTCTTGGCAGAGATTTGTCATTTCCTTCTCCAGTTCATTTTACAGAGGAGGAAACTGAGACAGACAGGGTTGAATAACTTGCTAGGGGCCACGTCTGGGGGATAATTTGAACTCAGTTCTGACTCCAGACCTGACACTCTGTCCACTGCGCCACCTAGCTGCCAGTTGATATATTGTGGTTTCTCAAAAAAAAAAAAGTGGGAAACCTGTTATGAAATCATTGATAGGGCAGCTCCCCCCCCCCCCCGCCCAACATTATTGGGAGAGAGACTGGCTATTGCCTATTAGAGAAAATTAAGATTTAGATGCTGTCTTAGAGAGAGAGCCATATATTTAATCTTTCCTAGCAAGAATAATAGTGTAAAATAATAACTTTTTCTAGTACTGTAAAGTTAAACACACATATATTATTTAATTTATTCCTCACAATAATCCTGTGAGTTAGGTATGATGAGTATTATTCTCTCTGTTTTACAGATCAGGAAGATGGAGCAATGGGAGATAAGGAAGTTGACTAAAATCCCATAGCTAGTAAGTGTTAAAAGTCAATTTTGAACTCGGGTCTTTTTGCCTCCAATCACAGGATCATAGATTTAGTAGTGAGAGAGATTGTAGAGGTCATGGAGTCCAACAATTCCACCCCACCATTTTACAAATGAGGAAACTGAGGCCCAGAAAGGTTAAGTGCTCTGCCCAGAATTACATGGCCAGTATGTGTCAGATCACTCAGTCAGTTAATAAGCATTTATTAATCACTTGTTGTATTCTGTAATAAACACTGGGAATACAAAGAAAGGCAAAATAACCAAAGACACACATAATTTTAAAAAATTCTAGTTCATTCTCTCAAAGAGCATCTATTCTAATGGGGGTAGGGGTGGAACATATACATAAAGAGGTATGTACAAGATACATAGAGGGGAGATGGAAGGTATTCTGTGAGAAAGAATGGGCCTCAGAACATAATAGGAATGTTTCATCCTTTGTGTTTCATGGACCCCTCCAGTAGTCTGATGAAGCCTGTAAACTGCTTCTCAGAATAAGTGTTTTAAAATGCAATATTTTAAAAACCAATTGTTTCATTATAATATTTCAATATAAATATTTCAAAATAACATTTCAACATTGCAGTTAACAAAAAAATTGGACCTCAGGTTAAGAATCATTAACAAATTATGTCAGAGAAGGATTGGCTCTTAGAGCCCAGAATGTCCATTCTGGAAGGGACCATTGTTAAAAGGGACCTTAAAGACAGAAAAAGAAAACCCCAGAATGTTAGAGCTGGAAGGGACCCCAGAAAAGCTCTACTTTGGTCCCTTCACTTTATAGCTAGGGATGTTCTTAGGAATGCGGTTTGGTGAAATATTCACAGCAAATGTAAGTACAATAGGACCTGGTGAAACCCAGGGACCCTTATGTGATCCATTTAGGGCATCTTCTATAGAGAGGGACTTCTAGGTGGGGAAGGGAGACACCTGTGAAAGCAGAAGCTAGTGTTTCACAACTAGGCCAGGGTGAGAGAACTTGGAGGGAAAGGAAGGATTTTCCCTTAACTAAAATACAAGAGACAGAGAAACAGTAAATTTACATAGTGAGGGTCTTTCAAGGAATAGGTAGGTGTCTGCCATTTAGAAAGTTCGTGGTAAGGGAGACATACGTTGGGTGTTTCCAGAGAGATGGGTGGCCTAAAGAGGAAAAGGAGTTCTCCAGAAAGATTGCCTTTCAGACACAATGGTCAAAACATATTGTTATTTGCTTGTTTGATTTAGTTTTGTTTGTTGTTTTTGTTTATCTGTTCATACACATCTGCAGTAATAGATTATAGACCAAGCTAAGGAGGTATTGGTGACTGGTAGCATGTTGTATCACTGTAGACAAGGAGTACAATCTGACTCTTTGCAAAACCTGTACCAAGTTTGTGCCTGTCTTTCATTCTTTTATTCTCTGTATGTCTCTGTCTTTTTTCTCTCTCCTCTCTGTCTCTCTGCCTCTGTTTCTCTCTCTCTGCCTTTTCTCTCTCCTCTCTGTCTCTCTGCCTCTGTTTCTGTTGCTCTCTCTGCCTTTTCTCTATCCTCTTTTTTTTTTCTGTCTTTGCTTTGTCTCCCTCCTCTTGGTCTCACTATCTCCCTCTGTCTTTGTCTTTTTCTCTCTCCTTCCTCTCTCTCTCTCTCTCTCTCTCTCTCTCTCTCTCTCTCTCTCTCTGTCTCTGTCTTTGTCTCTCTCCTTTTTGTCATCTTTCTGTCTGAATTTCTGTCTCTGTTTCTGTCTCTTTCTATATTTTCTCTCTCCTGTTTCTCTTTCTGTCTGTCTTTTCTCTCTCTCTCCTTTGTCTCTCTGTCTCCCTCTTTGTCTTTTTCTCTCTCCTCTCTGTCTGTCTCTTATATTACCTCTTTCTCAGTCTCTCTCTCTCTCTCAAAATTATAGACTTCTGCCTTCTCTTCTCCATAGATCTCTGATAAGTAGAAGGAAGAGAGAAAAAACACTAAAAATGCCTTGATGCTCTTCCTTTAAAATTCCCCTTAGAACTCTACTGTATTGAACTGGTTTCTGGAGGTTTTCAAGGCCCCACACTGGGCTGGGGGCTCAGCCTCAAAAGCCTTGAGTTACCCAGTAAGCCTCAGATAGAAAACCTGCCCTGACTGCTATAGGTCTGATTTGGTTCATATGCAGGGAAACAGAAGAAAAAAAACTGAGAAGGGGAGATGTTTAGGGTCACAATTTCAAAAGGTGCCCGTCTTACTAAGCATTTGGGTAGCATATTGGTTAGTTAAGGATTCTGTAGCCTGGGGTGGGAGTAGAAGGTAAGGCTGATTTCTTTTTATTTTGAAACCAACTGTTCTCCAGAACATTATTTCATGTGAGGATTTTAAGTTTGGGGAGCAGTTTAGGCCTTCCATCCCCCTTCCTCCCCAAGATCTACTTTAATGGGGTCCTGAGAGCAGGGGCAATCATCTTGGAGAGGACATGGGAAGAAAATAATGCTGGTTTGACAGACGTCTTTCCTCCTTCCTTTTGCCCCCTGATCAGTCAGCCAGTTGGTCATCTGATAAGTCAGAGGAAAATAAATTTTTTATTAAGCACCTACTATGTGCCAGACTGTGCTCAGCCCAGGGAATTAAAACAAAACAAAACAAAAAACCAGTATGCAATAGTCTTTGTTTTCAAAGAGGTTACAGTCTAATGATCACTTGGGCCATCTTGGACTGTGATTCTAAGTCCATACATAAGGAAAAAAAAGCATAAAGTAATTAAAATGGCTTACCCCAGACTTTCCTGGAAGAAGGTGTCAGGGCCAAGGCAGGAGACAGAACCTGAGTTTTTGGTTCAGTATTTAACTCACTAGGCCTCAAAGGTAGGTGGTTACACTTGCAACTGGTCAGCCACCTAGCCCCAATTCAATTAGTTTCAATAAGGATGTAACTAATGCCTACTTGTTCCAGGCACAGTGCTAAGTGCTAGGGCTACAAAATGACAAAAAGGCAAAGGCCCCCGACCTCAAGGAGTTTATAATTTACTAGGGGGAAAATAATATGTACAATGATAAATAAACACCAAATACATACAAATGAGGCCTTCCATTTTTCAGAGGTACAATAATATCTACCAACAAAAGAAATCATCTGGAAGCCAGTCAGTCAATAAACATTTATTAAATACCAACTATGTGCCAGTTAAGATCTGAAGATACAAAAAAAGGGGGTGAGGGGCAAAAAGTAGCCCCTGACCTCAGGGAGCTTACATTCTAATGGAGGAGACAACAAGCAAAGAAATATATTTTTCTCATCACTTTTGAAAACATAGCATCGGGAGCCTAAGGCCCCCTGAGTGACATAAGAGAAAAGAATTATTTTTTTAAGTCTTTGAAGGAATTGTGTTGTTTTAAATGATAAATATCAGTTATAAGTATGCTTCTTTCAAAAATGGAGAATGAATCCATTTTTATCAGCATCCTCTCCCCCTATTTCAGCACCCCACTGTATACAACGTCTTTATTTCTTTATATGAGGGGTACAAATGACCCTGGCAGGCCTAGATCCAATTAGACAAGACCCTAGTTCAATAACTAGCAAAGTCTAGAAAATAGAGACTGTTGTTTATGTGTTTAAAAAACAACAACAACAACCCCCAAACCAAGATATCCCTTCAAATGCTGAAGAAGGTCAATTAGGCAGACTTTGCTGTCTTATCAGGAATGTTTAATAAGGAATAAATAAAATCATTGCCAGAGGTGGGGATCTTTAAGTAAAGAACTTCCAAGGGGAAAAAGCAGTGGGGGAGACAACTTAGCAGTGAACCCTTATATAAAGAAAAGCCTGGTAACATTGATATAGAGCTAGAAGGGCCTTATAGGTCATTTCATCCAATCCCCCATTTTTCAGGTGAGGAAACTGAGGCCCACAGAGGTAGCAACTTCTCCAAGTTCATACAGGTCAAATCCAGGAAAATATTATGACTCAAAAATTTCTCTGTGAAGAAAATGGATTTCATTTGTAGAGAGTTAATTAAAATGATCAAACTCTGTCATGGAGGGGGAAAAATTATAGAGGATATAAGGAGAGAGAGAGAGAGAGAGAGAAAGTGACAAAGATAGTCAATTTAAATCTTACCCTTTTAACTATAAATTTTCCATATCAAGGTTGTTAAATTTTTGAAATTGTCTTTCATGAGAAGCTGATTTGTAACTTCTAAGTGTAAAGACCCTGAGAAAATTTGAGTGTTCAGTTAAAGTTATAAATTTCTTGGCTGAGATATTTGATCTTTCATATGTTAGTTTGAAATCCAAGATCTAGAGACTGTTTTTTTTAAGGTATTGTTTTGTAGTAAAATGTATAGTTTACAAGAGGGTAGAGTAGAGAGGGAGAGTTAATTATTCAAATATCATGAAAAAATATAGAAATGATTCATTGAGACATAAAAAGGACACAGTATTCTAAGATAAAAATATAAACTTCATATTTTAGGTGGAAAGCAGCAGCTTGTTAAGACAAGCTGGGTAAGGGCTGAGAGTATTTAAAATTTAAAACAAGACATAAAATTCTTCAGGATCTTGAATTTTAATTCATTACATTTTTTTTTTAAGTCTCAGTGCTTCAAGTTAGCACTTGAAAATCCAAATGTCCACAATGGCCTTGTGCTTTTCAGGAAGCTGGACTGATCATTCAATTAATTCACCCCTTTTCTTTCTCATTTTTTTTTGGTAGGAAAATTAAAAGTTTCCTGTCCTAAGCTAGATGACTCTTTTACAAGGGAAACAGCTTGTTTTCTGGTAAGGAAATTTAAAAATATTCATTATTGCTTTGTGTCCCTATCCTGTTGCTTTTGAGGAGAGGGACTTTGAATTGAGAGCAGTAAGTAATAAGGAAGCTTCTTTATATTTTTTAAAGTAAATTGTGTGAATATTATGGAAATATTAGGAAGGAGGAATTTTTTTTTAAGTTGAAAAAATTACAATACTAGAAATTGCCCTGACAAAGTCCAGAATATTGAAGGAAAAAGAGAAGCCAACCCCATAGTTTAGCTTAAATAATAGACATTTGTACCTGGGGGTGATATCTTTGTAATATAACACAAAGAAACAAAAAAACAAAAATTATTTCTAGAGAATTATCTAGAAGAGACATGGTTTGGAATATTTTTGCCAAGTCAAAAATCACAGCAGCTTTTTCAGGCATGTAAAATATTCCTTAAAAATAGTAATAAATAAAAATAAATTTAAAAATCCTGAATGCCCATGCAAATTGATATCGTTATATAGGAAGAGAAGGGGGTAGGGGGGGCAAGAGGGAAACCTCTGAGGGAAGTTGAAGGGATCATTATAGTTTTAAAAACAGACAAGGGAATGAATGTTAACCAAGACATTGTACAATAAAGGCAAGGCTCTTAACATAAGACATTTTCAAATGGTGGGTAAATCATAGCTTTGAGGGTCAGAAAGTAAATGTAGGTATGCTGGTTCATCAAGCAAGAATTGATGTTTGGAAGATGACCTTTTCAGTTGTGGATAATCGTATCATAAAAGGAATGTCACAGAGATAAGACAGACCAAAATGCCTGAGATATTCCCTTTCTATTTTTGGTTGCCCCTCTATTAGCATCATTTATATAGATTAATGGTTTAAATTTCATTTTTGAAAAGCAAATATTTTAAAGCAAGCTAATCAACCAAATATATATAGAGTAAAAGGTCTAGACACCCATAAAATTGGAAAATTTTTGAAATATTTCATAAAGTCAAAGGATGAAGGTAAATATTGTCTTCAAATAATTAATTAGACCTTGAATTTTTTTTAAAAAAAGACAAATATTTGTACATTCTTAAAGTTCTGCATATTTGGAAAAATAAGTATGTTGCCTTGTTATTTTTTCTTTTGTTACTTATGTTATGAAAAGTAAAAAAAGGATTCTATTTTTATGAAATCAAATAATGAGGGTAATCCCAGTAAAATGTCATTCACAGTAACTGAAAAATATTTCAGTGTCAATTTTTAAGTTAAAAAATATGTTTTGTAAAAAGAAAATGCAATATTGTAAAGCTTTGGGAGACAAATGACTCCATTTCTGTGTTTGGTTTTGGAGAAAACACTTCTAAATCTCATTTTTTTTTAAAGCTACTTGAACCATTTTATTAGCATTAAGTATTTAGGTTAAGACTGACTTAAATTTGCTTAATTAGAATTGCCAAAATTCTAAGTGATTTTAAGAAAGAAGATTATGGTGATCTGGCAAAATATAAAATGATTTCCAATATAGTTTTAAAATCCTTTAACATGTCAGTTTAAAAATGTTTTAATTTTGGAGGTTGAAATAAGGGGGGGGGGGAGAAAAAAGCAATGTCTTTCTGGGATCTATTGTCTCAGAGTAGTAAGGAGGGACTTTGTAGGTACTTGGGAAGATGTGAGGCTATCAGTTACACTTCTGATTGACTTTTGAGCCTTTCTCATGAAGCCAGGGGTATGTTAATATCAAGAGAAAGGCTATTATAAAATGTTCAGAAAATTACTTGAAGAATAATAATTGAGAAAAAGTGGATAGAAAAAAATAACTACTATTTTGCTGGGTTAAATGTTGGTTAAAGGCATTTTCAGTGGAAAATTTCAGGGGAGAGACAAAAATAAAAATTAGTGCAGTGAGCTAAAATTACAAATATATATATTTATGTTGATAGAGCATTTGTGTGAATTTCATGGAAAATTATTGAAGGTACATAAGTGAAAATAGAAATATTAGAGATATGCTTCCTTTTTGTAGTGTTCCAGGGCAAAATATTGTTTAATAAGATAATTATTATTTGCTTAAAATTAGACATTTTGGGAGATGTTTAATAGAAAATAAATCCCTTCCATCAGTTTTTTTTTTTAATTGTTCTGATGGTATTTTCTGCTTCTGTCTTGTGGTTTGCAATACAGGTTGCATTTCTAATGTACTTTCAAAAAGTAGGATGTTTCTGTAAAAAAAAAATCAGGTATAGGCTCCATTTACTTTGTATTTC
This sequence comes from Gymnobelideus leadbeateri, assembly GCA_011680675.1. Lineage (NCBI taxonomy): Eukaryota > Metazoa > Chordata > Mammalia > Diprotodontia > Petauridae > Gymnobelideus > Gymnobelideus leadbeateri. Next base: position 290,707 of record WOXC01011550.1, on the reverse strand, counting down.
CATATGAGAAAAAAAAAATCAGTTGTTTTGCAGGAAATTTGGTCGTTTCAGAGTATGGATTTTAAAAAACAACAACAGATTATTGTTTGTCTAGAACTCAGTTGCACATTTGAGCATGTGTTCAATCTGTGGCCTGGCAACTTCTATTTGTAATGCCCTGATCTCCAAATGTGATCTCGGTTCCACTGCATTTAGACCTCTAAAAGAAATATTTGTTTGTAGTTTTATCCTGGTTTTTAATTAGGAGACCAAGGAGTTTCCTAAAGGAGGCAGGCAGTTAGGCTGCTTAGGGAAAGATCCCACCCCACCCCCACAAGGTCTTAGTGACAAGTCTCTGTATTTGTCAATAGCAGTTACTAAGAAGCCTGAAAGAGACAGAACAGCTGGGGGTCCCCGGATGCCTTCTTGGGCCCCCAGAGAGGGTGGGGAGGAGAGGTTTTGTGTGGACACACAGTTCTGTTGGGGTTTGGGGGGAAGGGTGGTATTTTTCAGAAATCAGCTTTATTATGAGAGGAGAGCCCCTGGCTAACTTGGGGTTCCTCTGGAGTTAGGTGCATTTTGTGGGCTGGAGAGAAATGGGCGGCTGTGGGGGGGCTTTTCTGGTGGGGGGGGTAAGGAGATGGCTGGCAGGTCAGGGGTCAGCAGCCCTTGGGGATCTGGGATGGCCCCACCGCCTCGATCCCGAATTGCTAAGGAAGGCAGGGTGGGGAGGGGCGCTTGGCCGGCCTAGAGAGTGAGTGTAGGCGGAGGGCACCCCCAGGAGTGGTATGGGCAGGAGCAGGGGGCTGAGGAGGAGGTTGGGGAGGGAAGGCCCAGCTCGTTCCCCGCCGGCCCGCTAAGGGTTAACTGCCCAGCGGCCCCGGTGCATTGTGGGACGTGTAGGCGCTAGGCATTGTGGGAGCTGTCGTAAAAGTCCGTCCACGTGCTTTCCGGTCATGGCTGCCGGCGTGAGGCTTCTGAGAAGCATCTCCAAGGCCGTCCTGGGCTCCCGGGCTGACTGAGGGATCGTCCTGGGCGGTTGGGGGCCGGCGTGACCCTTGGGACGGCCCGTGACTCCCCTATGCCTCGGTTTCCCCGTCTGTCACGTGGCGGGAGTGGCCTCTGGGGCTGCTGAGGCGCCTTCGGTCCCCTCTGGGGGTGATGTGCACGTAGTAGGTGCTTCCTAAGTGCTTGTTCACTTGGTCCTCCGCTCCCAGAGAGCCCTGCCCGCCTGGGCAGGAGCCGGGGGTCTTAGGCCAGGCCTGGTCACTGCCTGCCCCGGGGCTTAGACCTGGGGCGATCTGCTTTGGGGACTGGGGCTTCCCCGACCTTCTCCTCCGTCCTAGGATGAGGGCCCCTTTGAGACCCTCAAGTCTCCCGGGCCTGGCTTCCTGGGGCATCTGGACGCCTCCCCCACGCTGCCCAGGGCAGGGGTCGGGGACAGAGCTGAGCACATCCCTGGGCCGCGCTGTGGTGCAGAAATGAAGCTTTTGTTTTCTTTTGCCTGGGGTGGGCTGGGTTCTGTTGTAGCAAAGCTAGATCCTAAAGTCAGGAGGACCTGAATTCAGCTTCGGGATACAGTTCTCACCTCGGATACTTAGTAGCAGGGTGACCCTGGGCAAGTTGCTAACCTCTCTCTCCCTTCTTTTCCTTATCTGTAAAGTGAAGTGATTGGACCCAATGGCCTTTAGGATCCCCTTTGCTTCTAAACTTAGTTTTCTTAGTGGTTGTGGTCCAAACCACCAGTATCTGGGTGTAACAGGTTACTAGGGGTTGTGCAGTGTGTGAGTAGCTTTGCCTCGTAAAGCGAAAAAATAGCATGTTTCCCTCTGCATTCAGACCCCATCATCTCTTTCTCTGGAGGTGGAGAGCCTTTTCTCACCTTGAGTCCTTTGGGATTGGCTTGGATGGTTGTATTGCAGAGAATAAGTTGTTCACAGTATTGATGTTACTCTACAATGTTTGCCTGGTTCTGTTCACTTCCAATCAGTTCATGTAAGTCAGACGACTTACTAGACGAAATTGGAGACCAGCAGCTAGATATGTCTTGGTGGAGTTAACCTATTTGCCTTTCCCATGAAAACAAGTCCCAAAAGAATAAGAAAGGAAATATCTGGTGGCTTGCAAGAATGTTTTAAAGGTAGGAAAGGCCATCTCTCAGGGGCTTTTTGCTTCCTAGAACTAGCTGGAGAAGGAAAGTGAGGAAGACAGGATAACAAGGGATAACTGATTTTAATGTTTATTTCATCATATTGTGAAGGGAATGGGCAGAGCCTAATTTTTGCAAGTTAGTGAATACTCCTGTTGAACTTATCTAAATGAGCCTGTAAATACATTGGCTTGTGAGAGCAGGTATCTGTATTTCACTTTGACACCATATTGATTGATAAGGATCTCAAATCTTCTGTAGCCTCTGGAGGTGCCTGTGTGTGTCTCTGTCTGCCTGTTAAGTATAATCTAGACCAGAAAGGTATAGATACCTCAAGAGTAGTGAGTTCCCTGACACTGGGCATATGCAAAAAAGCCTAGATGACGGTTGTCAAAATGATTCAGTTACATAGAGGTGACCCTCTACAGTTACTCCCACTCTTAGCTTCCATAACCCTATGTATATTGTCTCACTATGTACTACATACGTATTTGTGTGTATATACCTATGACATTTCTACTTCTTTGCTCATAAATTTTACCTCATCTGACCTCCACATTCTTTATAATTTTATTAGGGCCTAATTTAAAACATCAAAACTCCTTAGAGTGTATCAACTTTTAAAGTTTATCCTTGAGAAAAATTGCTATCAGGAAATGGAATGGTTTTGAATAGGTTAAGTGAAGTGGTAGGTTCACAAAAATATTGCCAGGTACCATATAAGAGTGGTTTTGCAAGGCCGTCACAATTGTCTGTTTCTGGGATATCTGCAAAGCAATCATTAAGTTATACTGTATGCTAGATTAGAAATCATAGGAATGGGAAGAATTGACTTCCAGTTTGCTGGTGCTTATCAAGTGAGATAATGACTGTAAGGGTTCTGTAAACTTTGGAGTGTTTTATCATTGTTTTTGTGGGTAAGAAGGAGAGAGGACTGGACCTGTGAGTTCATTCCGTGTGTGGAAACTCCTGCTCCAGTGCCAATTAGCTCCTCTCTCATTTGTGGTCCTATAATTGGAGTATCCTGGTCACATAATATGTATCAGAAATACTGCAAGGCCCTCCCATACCATACTGCCTCTCGGCTTGTTTTTAAATACCATGATTTCTCAGTGTTCTCAGGGGACATTAGTCTGTCATGAAAATGTGGTGTGGTATACAGGGTGATGTGATTTCTTGTATCTTGTTTTTCAATAAGGTTTGGATGTAGGAGCTGCTCACAGCCATGGTGGGTGAAATTGTATATGTATGTGTGAGTAATGTAATTGGAGGTTGATAGACTGATGGAGCAATACTATTGGATGAGGGAAAGGGTGATGAAAGTCCCTTTCCCCCCAACCACTATCCTGGGAAGTTCATGTGTATCACCAGATGAGTTAGCATGCTTAAAGTGCTTTGCAAACCTTAAAATGCTATGTAACTGCTGGTGATTGTTGTTACTTACTGAAACAGGGATATCTGAATGAGCTTGGGTTTTTGTGGTATATGGGATAGTCCTATAGCTGCCAGTATTTTGCTAGCATAACCTATAGTCACATAGGTAACCACATGGGACTTGTATAATGCACAGATGTATTTAAGATTCATATCCAACTGTAGTGTCTATTTCATTTTTTAAAAGGTTTGTAGCAATTTTTTCATTTTGAATGAAAAATGCACTCAGTATAATAAGTATAATAAACAATCCGTCCATTAAAAGGCCACTTAGGAGATGTGCATGATAAGAATATGGGGCCTACTTCGATGTAGCTGAAATTGGAGATAATAGCCCTAATGGTTTTGAATGGACCTAAAGTTATTCTTTCTACTTGGACCAGGCCCACCTGTCGATTTGCAAATAGGCAGGTTTTACTTCAGAGTCATAACATATTCATATTGAGGCTTTTAATTACATTTTGTGACCATGTTAGTGCTTTAATAAACTCTTTAGTTCAATCATTTCTTATTTCATTCATAGTATTTTACATTTCACAGCTGGAAGGAATATTTAAAAAGCTTATTGTCCAACTCCCCCTTCCCCGCCTTATTTGCTCTGTCTTCCTTTGAGTATCTGTTTAGTTCCAGACTGTGAGTAGCATTTATATTTTTGGACACTTTGTTCTAGACATTTTTATAAGTTGTATTATGCTTGCTTTTTTTGGTCCACACATGATATTACAGGTCACATTTACTTCAAATTTTCTAGAATGTGAATAATAGGGTCTCACTTAAATGACGGTCATAATTGCAGTCTCATTTGTATAGTTCTAATTCTGCAAATAATATTTCTATAGGGAAAAGTGGACTATGATTAACCTTTTCCCTAATGTAAAAAGTAACAGTTTAGTCTGTAAATTACTCCCAAGATTTCTGGCTTTTTGGCTTCCTACAGAGAATTGTACAATACAAAGAAAAGGTTAGTAGTTATGATTGGTTAAGAGTGATCTCATAGCCCTGAAAGGTGGGCAGGGCAGTTGGGAGATATTTTGTTGACTTTTTCTTTCAAATTAGCTAAGTTTTAATTGTTTCATGACCTTTTAACTGCTGGGTTAATTTCTTCTTGTAAGATAACTGTAGCAGCCACTGGTGGATTCTGTGTAATAGTGTTTCTTTAGAGAACTGATTCCTTGGGATGGTGGAGGTAGGCTTGTTGGAAGGGACCTGAGCAGTCCCCTGGTGAGGAAATGGCCGCCCGGAGAGGTTAAGTGACTTAGGCCTGGGATTTGAATTCTGGTCTTAGGACTCTGAATCTAGTACTCGTTCTGTAAATTTGCTCTTTCCTAGACATCCTAAGTGGGGGAAAAAGTCTGCTTTTCTGGGTGAAAGAGCAGCTTCAGAAGGAAGATTTTCCAAAAAAATTATCAATGTTCTTGAGTAGTCTAGAGCAAGATGACTTCTCCTCCTCTTAATTTTTTTTTTTGGAGGGCAGTTGGGGTTAAGTGACTTGCCCAAGGCCAAGTGGCTAGGTTTTTTTGGGGGGGTGGGGGTGTGTGTTAAGTGTCTGAGGCCAGATTTGAACTCAGGTCCTCCTGACTCCAAGGCCAGTGCTCTATTCACTGCGCCACCTAGCCATCCCTAGAGCAAGACTTAAACTTATTTCACTTACTATCTTTCAGTGCTTCTCAGACTGTCTAAACACAGTTTAGAGAACCATGCTCCATTTTGTGTCAGCTTTCCTTGTATCCTAAATTGCTTTTATCTCAGCAAAAATATTCCCTCAGAATTATTTTCCTCTGGATTAAAAGGCAGTTGGGCTGTGTATTAATTTTCTTCCACTATGTGGTTATATTTGATAAATGACCTTTCACCTTATCTTTCACTTCTTGACCATTTTCTGCTCACCCTGCCATTCCACACTCCTCCCTTTCTAGCTCTTTTCTGTGTTGTGTCCTACCATTAGAAGAATATAAGCTCATTGAGGGCAAGGACTACTTTCCTTCCTTATACTTGTATTACCAGTAGTTAGCACTGTACCTGACAAATTGTAAATACTTAATAAGGGCTTTATTGTGCATGTTGTTTTTGAAATTTTATGAAAGCAAAAAAATCCTAAAACTTAAAATTGCAAAAACTAACCTCACACCAAAATGACTATAAAAGATTAGAAATTACCTTTTAAAGGTACTTGTACATCAATGGATTTGATTGTCCAACTTTGAAATCTGCGTTTCTGGAATTTAAACTTGCTAAGCATTTTTAAGGACTAGCCAATAACAGTAGTGCTCCTTTGAAACATGTCTTTTTTATATTTTTTACAGGTAGATTAAACCCTATTAAGATTGTTTAAATATAAATAAAATGTCACTTGAATTTCTTTCTTTACTACACTTTACTATTCCCCATTACAACTGCAACCCAGAATATGATGTCGTAGGTGCTGGCCCTTAAAACTTGGAATCAGAAATTGTAGTAGAATCGAACCAGATCTGTGATTTTAACATGTGATTACTATGTATAACTTAGTAAATAAATAAATTTTGGAGAAGTTGCCTGAAAGTCAAGTTCAGTGACCTGCCCATATTCATACTCCCACATTTGGGATTTGGATTTGTGTGTTCCTGAATCCTAAGTCCACCAGTCTTCATTACTGGGCTGTATGCTTTCTCAGTGGAATGATAGCTTCTTCTTGAATAAGTCAGATACCATAAACAATATGCTCCATCTTCTGAATTACATGAAATTTGCTTAGTCAGTCAAAGGGCTTAGAATGTTTCCCACTGCTTTTTTATTCTATCCCGTATATATATATATATATATACACTTAATAACATTAAAATTTGCCAACAACTCTCTCCCTTGCATTATAATTGAACGTTTCTGTTGAAAACTGGGGTAAAACCCTCAAAGTAAGTGTTATATTTTGCAGAGGACATGCTACAGAGCTCCATAAAATTACAACAGCCTAACTTCATGCATACATGAAAACTAATAATTTTGAACCAGTGGGAGAATACAATAGATTATTCCCATCTCGACTTTACATAAATAATGTTGAGTCATTATGACATCTCTGCATACAGCTGTTTCCTTATTAAGGAATTTCTTGTTCAGTTAGAAATGAATTAAACTCATTTTTTAAAAAATCTAGAAAATAATTTTCTTTCATTAAGTACTCAGGTTCCCCCAAAAGACTCAATCCTTTTGACATATTTTGCCTCAGAACATTGCCTTTTTAACCTCATTCTTGATTTGTAGTATTTGATGTTATAATAGTTTCTTTATAGAACTGCATTTTTAAAAATCTGGGAAAACTATTGGATACAAAGATTGATAAATATTAGACTAAACATTCTAAGGAACTAAAATGTTTATGAACGAAAACCTCATTTACTGGCCATCAAACAGTGATCAAGGGAATTGGAGATGCTATTCATGTGCTGACTTGATGCACTGTGATTGATCAGAGTTCTCATGTCATTGAAAGTCTTGTGCTTATTTGGAGCTATATCCAAAAGATCACAAAATGGTATATACTCTTTGACCTACTGATACAACTATGAGGTATATACCCCAAAGAGATTAAAGAAAGTGAAAGTGTACTGACAGGTACAGAAAAATCCTCATGGTAGCACTTTTTGTTGTAGCAAAGAACTCGAAACTAAGGGAGTAACTACCCTCGTTGTGTTTCTTACCATTTCCACCTCCTACTCCATTGTCCCTCCCGTGTCTAAGATGTTTCACCTTTACACCTCTCAGATAGGCCATTTTTTTCTCCCGACACTGCTGCCCCCTGATGCAGACCCTCATCTCCTCGGGCCTGGGCTATTGGCATAGCTGCTGGTGGATTTGCCAGCCTCAGGTTTCAGTATGCTAGTCCATCTTCCATTCAGACACTAAAGGGATTTTCCTAAAGCACTGGGGTTTGATCATGTTACCCCCCCCCCCTTCTCAATAAACTCTACTGGCTCCCTGTTCCCTACAGGATCAAACATAAAATGCTCTGTTTGACATTGAAAAACCTTTATAACCTACCCTCCTCTACCTTTCCTTTCATCTTAGACTTTTCTCTCTGACACTTACTCTTGGATCCAGTGATACTGGCCTCCTGGCAGTTCTTCAGACACGACTCTCCATCTCTAGGCTCCAGGCATCTTCTCTGTCCCTCATGCCTATAATCCTCTACCTCCTCTACTCCTAACTACTGAGCACCTTGGTTTCCCTAAAGTCTCAACTAAAATCCCACCTCTTAAAGGAAACCTTTCTCAACTCCTCTTATTTTAGTGTCTTTCCTCTTTAACTATTTATTTGCATGTTGTCTCTCCCCCATTAGGTTATAAGGTCCACAAGGACAGGGAGTGTCATCTTCTTTTTGTTTCTACAGTGCTTAGTACAGAGCCTGGCACATAGTAGACACAATAAATGCTTATTGAATTGAAGGATGCATATCCACTGGGGAATAGCTGAACAGATGAAATATGAATGCAATGGAATATTGTGCTATAAGAAATGCAAAAGAATTGGATTCAGAGAAAATCGAGATTTATATGAATTGAGGCATACATGTGGGTACCCAGGAGAATAATTTATACAAGGATAAAAACATAAAGAAAAATGATTTTGAAATTCTTAATGCCGTGGCCAACCACAGCCCCAAGAACCGATGATGAAACATGCTGCCCATCTCCTGATAGGAACATGGTGGACTAGAGATGTTGGACCAGACCTACATTTTTGGACATAAGCAATGTTGAGATTTGTTTTTGCTTAACTGTTAGTTTGCTACAAGGAAAGGTTTTTATGTGGTTGGGAGGGGGCAGAGAGGATAGGGATAATTATGCTCCCCCAAAATAAAAGCATCATTTGCTTTCAGAAAACCTGGGAAGGACTTGTATGAACTGATGCAAACAGAAATGAACAGAACCAGGAAAACATTGTACACAGTATCAGCAATGTTGTATGATGATCAACTATGAATGACTTATCTCTTCTCAGCAACATAATGATCCAAGATTAGTACAAAGGACTCACAACTGAAAAATGCTATCCACATCCAGATAAAGAATTGATCGAAGCATACTTTTTTCATTTACTTTATTCTTTCTTGTGTTTTTTCTTTTGTTTCTTCTTTTACAACTTTGTCTAATGTGGAAATATTTTTATATGATAGCACATGTATAAATTATATTAAACTGCCTACAATTTTCAGAAGAGGTTAGGGGAAGGAGGGAGGGAGAAGAATTTGGAACTCAAAATGTTGTAAAAATAAATACTAAAAAATTTCTTAACCTGTAACTGGGAGAAAAAATAAAATACTGTTTATCCTGTGGTACATGTGGAGGTCCTTCCTCCTCAAAAAAAGAAATTATGAAAATAAACATAAGCAAAGATATGAAATAAGTGTTATCATTTGCAAATAACAGGAAAAAAAGCATCATTAAACCTTTTTTAAAATACACAGAAGAGAACAGAAGGAAATTCAAAGGGAGACACAAACAGGGCAGGTATTGAGGTATTGAAACAAACTTGTTGAATTTAATACATACTTTTTAAAAACTGGAGATGTGCTGTTTTTAGTTTTTAAGATAGGAGTGCTCTCACGTTTGAAATACCCAAAGACCATGTCCAAGAACATAGTCCAGAGGGATAAAAGTGTTCTCTTCCTGCTCCAGTACCCAAATTAGTGAAAAAGCCCAACTGTGTCTAAGAAATGTAAACTTTTGGAACAGTACCTGCTCATTTGCCTCAACATGGAGCCTTGGCAGAATTAATAATGTTTTAAGTGGCATTGTCTACCTTGATTGTGTTATGACAGGGCTAATAAATGTTTCAGTCAGCTAGGGGATTCTTGTGGAAAGAGAATTTGCAAAATTACTTTCCAGTCGTGGTCTCAAAATAATGAGTGAATGACTATCAAAGGGGAAAGAGAAATAGTGCCAATAAAGTTCATAGAGATACAGGATGCTGTGAGTCTAGACAATGTTTGCTAGTCCCCTGAAGGATTTCCAAAAGAAAACTGTGTGTGGTTTAAGCTAGATTTAGCTTCTCTTAATGTATGCTTTTGGACTTTGCCTTACAAGAACATTTCTAGCTATTATATTTGCTATCTAAGAGTGATTTGATTAATACAAGTTATTTGACCTAGGTGAACTTTATTCTTGGGTACTAAGGAAGTGGTGAATATGATTTCTGAGCCACTTGGTGATATTTTAAAAATCCTAGAAAATGAGAAAGGTAGGGGGCGGCTAGGTGGTGCAGTGAGTAGAGCGCCGGCCCTGGAGTCAGAAGGACCTGAGTTCAGATCCGGCCTCAGACACTTAACGCACACACAAACAAAAACCTAGCCTTGTGACCTTGGGCAAGTTACTTAACCCCAACTGCCTTGCAAAAAGCAAAAAAAAAAAAAAAAAAGAAAAGAAAATGAGAAAGGTAGCATAAAACTGGAGAAAGAGAAACATCCCAGTTTTCAAAAAGAAGTGACAAACATCTGTAAACCAAGTTTTACTTCATTTCCAGAGAAAATTCTAGACAAATAACAAAGGAGATGTTTAGTAAACATCTGGAAAAGGCAAGCATGATTACAAAGACCTTTTTCAAGTAGGCCCTCTCCATTGAGAATGACCAAGCTTATGGGGCGGCTAGGTGGCGCAGTGAAGAGAGCACCGGCCCTGGAGTCAGAAGGACCTGAGTTCGGAGCCGGCCTCTGACACTTAATCCACACAAACAAAAACCTAGCCGTGTAACCTTGGGCAAGTTACTTAACCCCAATTGCCCTAAAGGGGTGGTTAGGTGGCGCAGTGAGTAAGAGGCCTCGGAGTTGGGATGACCCGAGATCAGATCCGGCCTCAGAGAATGAGCACCCACACATAAACAATGACTAGCCATGTAACCTTGAGCAAGTTACTTAACCCCAATTGCTTTAAAAAAAAAAAAAAAAAAGAAAGAGAATGACCAAGCTTAGACTAAAGAAAACATGAGTGGGTGCCTCCCCTATTCTTTGTAGAAGTGGGGAACCTATGGTGTATAATACTGCATATGACAGGCTTGTTGATTTTTGTTTTGCTAAGCTATATTTTCCCTTTATTCTTTGTTAATAAAGGATGGTTCTTTGGGAAAACGGTGATATGTTAATATATTGGGAAATGATACAAAAGCAAGATAACAAAATTTTTTAAATGGGTCATGTGAGATTAACTTTATTTGCTTATTTGGCTGTTTCTAAACTTGTAAGTCAGGAGATGTTGTAGATTTAATTTGCCTATGTTTGTACAAAGTATTTGATAAAATCTTATATGATTCTTATAGAAAAGATGGAGAAATGTGGGCTAGTTTGATAAAAATAGGTTTGGAACTGGTCAGTCATACTCTCATTGTCACTAGTGGTTCAGTGTCATCTTGGCAGGTGGTCTCCAGTGGAGTAGATAAAGGATTTGTCACTCTACTGTATTAACATATTTCTCAGTGATTAAGATAAAGGCATGGATGGCATTTCTTATGGCACTAAACATGGTATGTGAATGTAATGGAACATTACTGCACCTTAAGAAATGACACAATGAACAGTCATTTTAGTTTTTTACTACTTAGGCCATACTTTTCTATTTATCTCTGTTCTCTGGCCTTGCTTAAACTGAGACTTTAAGAGATTAAATGTTTTGCCCAGAATCATTGAGGTAGTAAGTACTAAAGTGGGAATCTATGGCCTTATCCAGAAAATTTTGGAAGCAGGATTAGAACCCAGATCTCAGGACTGCAAGCCTCAAATTCCATTTTGATTATACAGTGCTGCTACAATGTTCTAGCATTGAGATTATTAAAAAAAAAAAATACGGTTCAGGCTTTCCAAATATGTTGAGATCAGTAAAGTACCCATCTCCTTGATTGGTCTTGTCCCCTATTCCTCATTACTTCTTAAATTTATATTCAAGATATATTGATACCAAAAAAAGTGAGTGTGTGTGTGTGTGTGTGTGTGTGTGTGTGTGTCTGTTAGAAAGAAGTTGGAGGAGAGAACCACCTGTATATTATAAATTGGAGGTGGCTCAGTGTGGTCTGCAACTGAGGCCTGAATTAGATTAAATTAGGAGATATTTGACAAAGTAAATACAACTAAAATTTTTATGTATGTATATAAGAGTGTGTGTGTATAAAAAATGTTAATTTGTGGTTTTCTGAGTCCATATGTGGCCCATAGGAATCTTTTCAATTTGATTTTGACAGCACTGTAGATATTACCACCATGATTGATTTCATCATGGAGAAGACTGGATGTAGCTCACATTGGACTTATCTCTAAGGCATAGTCTTCTGTGTGCATGTGGTTGGTGGATGTTACTTGTGTATTTTCCTATTTTCATTCACCTTATGTAAATTTTGGCTAAATACTGTGCCTTCTTGTCATGAACAATCATTTTCTGACTCCATCTGCTTATAATTTGCATTAGATTTTCCATAAATACCAATGTTCTTCAAGAAACTGGTCTGATTTTAGTTAAATCAGCTGTTTAGTAGAATCACAACTTCCATTTCCCAAAGTAATTTCAATAAGCAGCATTTGCCAAAATATCTCTAAGTGGGATCGTAGCCTAACAGAAACCATTTTTCCTTTAAAAAAATAAGGTATTTTTAAAAAATTATGTTAGCACCTATCTTAGTTGTAATCAGTGGGAAAATGATCCTAGAAGTAGTCTCTGTGTAAAATATTTTCCCACCTATTTTAAATAGACTAGGTAATCTATAGTCAAATTTATGATAGAGTTGACGAACTGTAATTCTTTTTTTATTTTGTGTTTGTAGTGAATTTGAATTCTTTAAAGATAATTTATTGTTTCATAGCTTATGCTAGTGATTGCCACATGCAAACATGAAATGTTCTTGAAACTGGTTTTCCCTATATATTTCTGTAAAACTCATGAATGTATAGTATCCCCATTTAATTATTAACTTAAATATTTCCTTATTTATGGTGTGTTTAAAGATGATCATTTAGCCCCAAAAAAGTTAAGTCCACTGGCTTCTCTGCTTGCAAAACTACAGAGAATGCAGTTAAAAGTATTTTTTTAAAAAAACCTTTTCCTTTAACTAAAATTATTCAAGGAGGGCTATCTATTCAATGTACATGCTGGCTTTAAAAATATATTTAAAACCAAGTTTGGTGGCAGGCATCTTTGATTCCTGCTACTGGAAAGATTGAGGCTGCTGGATTACTTTTCAAGAATTATGAGTTGTAGTTGGGCTAAAGCCCATTGGGAATCCAAACTAAGTCTGGCACCAATATGGTGAGTCTCTGGGATTGGGGAGGGGGGAGAAAGAAGGGAGGCACCAGGCCCCCTGTGGAGAGAGCAAATCAGTCCAAATAGGAAAGTGAGCAGGTCAGAACTTCTTTGCTGATGAATAACAAAGTTAGGCCGATGAGTGACCACTGAACTTCCAGCCTTTATGCTGTAGGAAGTTGTGTCATTTCAGTCACACCTGATTCCCTGTGACCCCATTTAGGGTTTTTTTTTTTTTTGCAAAGATGCTGGAGTGGTTTGCTATTTACTTTGCCAGCTCATTTTTTACAGAGGAGGAAACTGAGGCAAACAGGGTTAAGTGAATTGTCCAGGGTCATATGGTTACTATGTGTCTAAAGCCACATTTGAACTCGTGTCCATCTGACTCCAGGCCTGGCCCTCTATCCACTTGTTCCCCTAGCTGCCCCAGAAATATGGAGATGCACTTTTAAAAAAAAGATTAAAAATTAATGGTCAGATCATAAAATACATATATAAAGAAAAGAATGATGTATTTTTCACAACTTTGGAGGGTTATACTTTAAAGAAAGGATATAAAGAAAGGTATCCTTTAAAGAACGAAATAGTTTCATTTCAAATTTTTATTGATAATTTTGTTTTTACATTACCTCCAATTCTAAATTTCTTTATCCCCTCTCATACTGGTGAAGCCATCCCTTGTAATCAAAAAAAGGTGTGTGGGGAGCGGAATGACAGTTGAGCAAAATAAGCCTACACATTCACTGAGTCTGACAACATATGCCATGCTCCCCACCAGGAGGACCCACCTTTTCAAAGAACTGTAAGAGATGTGTCTTATCTCTTCCTTAGATCGGACCAGCTCTGTGATTTCATTGGCAGAAGGCGCTCTCTCTGGCAACTTCTCAGTATCTTATGGACCAACTTAGAGAGTTGCCTAGAGCACTGAGCTAATCAGTTAAGCAGCTTGCCTAGTATTACCTAACCAGAGTGTCTTAAGGCAAGACCTGAGCTTTGGTCTTCTTGGCTTGGTCACTGTAATTACAGTGTTCGGTTTCTGGGTTTTTTTTTTTTTTGGTTGTTCTTTGTATTCTAGTTCTCGTGAGTATTTTATTCTTGGTTTTGCTTATTTCAGTGAGTCAGTTCCTCTAAATTTTTTCATTCTTTTGAATTTTTCATATTCATCATTTCTTATGACAGTGATTTTTTACTACATTCATGTATCACAACTTGTTTAGGGCCTCCCATGCCCTGACCTCCTGTTGAGGACCATATTCTTTGTTTCCAGGTATTTGCTACTACAAAGTGATGTGATGAGTATTTTAATGTATACAGAATTTCTCTTTGTGATACATATCTCCTTGAAGTACATACCTAATGCAAGGCCCTCTGTGTCAAGGGGTTGTGGTCACCAAAATAGGCTGTTTACATTGTTTAAAATTAAAAACATTTTACACAAAACCAATGATTAAAAGCTAAGAAGAAAAGCAGTAGTGGTTAAACATTTGCATAAAAAACACTAATATTCAAGATACATAGAGAAGAGACAGAAATGTCACTCATTACCCAATAAGATGACAAAGGATATGAACAGTTTTCAAAAGAAGAATTGCAAGTGATAAATGATGATTTGAAAAACATGCTTCAATTCCCCTAGTAAGAGGAATATAAACTAAAATAACTGTGATTTCATCTTATTCCCTATAAATTGGCAAAGATGACTGAAAAAAGAGGAACAGTCCCATTTTGGAAGGTCATGGGAGGACAAAGAAGCCTGATATGTATGATGCACTGTTGGTGAAACTGTGCATTGGCCCACTATCCTGAATCAGTTCAAAATGAACAAAGAAAAACGACAGCTTTCTATGCTGTTTGAATTGGTGACCCCTACTGTTGAGAGTATAATATATGGAAGTCCAATAGGCATCTAGGTGAATGAATAGTGGATAGAACGAGGGATTTAGAGTCAGGAGAATCTGGATTCAAATCCTGCCTCAAAAACTTCCCGTGTGGCCAAGGCACGTCACTAAATCTTTTCCTCATCTACTAAATGGGGATATTTATTAGCATCTGGGTCTCATAGGGCTTTTGTAAAAATCAATGTGTGTGTGTGTATGTCTGTGCAAACACACACACATAAACATAAACATACACGCATGTGTAACTTTGTAGTTCTTAAAGTGCTATCTTAATGTAACTTAATATTTTTATCATATACCAAAATATTCATAACTGCTTTCTCTGTGGTAACAAGAAACAAAATGGATTAAAGAATGATAGCATATCAATAAATAATCTTATGCAATAAGAAATGATAAATATGAGGGATTTTGAGAAATGGAAGATTCATATGAATGGATACAAAATGAAATGAGCAGAACCTTAATTCAGAAACTTAAATCCTGCTGTTTTATATTATAAATGGAAGAAGAAAGGGAGTTAAATACGCTCACTTCATTATGTGTTATTAAAGTTGCTGTTAGGAGTAATTTGCTGTTTTGCAAGTTTATTGATGATAATGCCAAATCAAGAATTTTTAAAAATATGACTGGCAGATTTTAAAAATAAAAATTATCTATATGATGTGTAAGAGAATTATATTAGACTGCACTGATGGAGCTCAATCACTGCCAGGACCAAACAGTCCATAAGATACATTGAAAATTGGGATTGGCTCCTTATGTTATTTGGAAACATGCTTCACAGATAATTACTCATATTAAGAAATATGATTGAAATGCTATTTTTTCAAGTTTAAACAAGATTAATCAATAAGGAGTTCCTATTATAAGGAAGATTGTTTGCAAAACTGTGGGATAACATAGAAGCCAAATGTGGGGTACTTCTATATCTTTGTGAAAGATGGTAGCTTTCCTATGCCAAAATATTTCAATGGATGTTTGAGCTAAAAGAAGAAATCTCCATTTTCCTTAGTGTTCATCATAAGAAACAAATTCATTTTATAACAAAAGTTTCCTCCTGGAATGTGTATTTGTTGAATACTTTTGAAAAACTGAATTCTAAAATCAATGTTAAGTTCCTCAAATTCAAACTCTGATTTAGAAAGAAAAGTGACTGCTTTTATTTTTTTTAATTAGAGCTGTGAGTAATTAATTTGCAAAATATACTTTATATGCTTTCAAATTTGAAAAAAACCGTACAAATGAAATAGAATAAACTAAAGCTCTGAGTATATCACTTGACTAATGTACAGAAAAATTTCTTATTTTTTTTAAAGACCCAGATATTTCTTTTTTTTTTTGCCTTTTTTTTTTTGGAGGGCAATTGGGGTTAAGTAACTTGCCCAAGGTCACACGGTTAGGTTTTTGTTTGTGTGTGTGTTAAGTGTATGAGGCTAGATCCGAACTCAGGGCCTTCGACTCCAGGGCCAACGCTCTACTCACTGTGCCACCTAGCCACCCCTAAGACCCAGATATTTCTAAATATGAATGGTTAAAGTACTCATTTTCTAAGGACAAATACATCAGATCTTACTCTGGACAAGAACAGTTAATGGTTTTGTCTTGTGATAAACAATTGAAACAATTATTTAAATGAGAAATTCTTTTTTGTTTTGTTTTTTGGAGGGCAATTGGGATTAAGTGACTTGCCCAAGGTCACATGGCTAGTTTTTGTGTTAAATATCTGAGGATGGATTTGAACTCAGGTCCTCCTGAACTCCAGGACCTGTGCTCTATTCACTGTGCCACCTAGCCGCTCCTAAATCAGAAATTCTTAATATATTTTACTTATTGGTGGATAGAGTTATTTGGTTTATTATATAAAGAGATACAGATTTTTACTACCATTCATAAAAGTTTTGTGTGAAATGGAGTTTTCTGCTAAAGTAGATGAACAAAAGGTCAAGCAATGAATGGTTTAAGAAGAATTTTAAAATATCATTGACACCACATTTCAAAAAAATGTGCTTTAAAAAGAACCCTACCTATCACATCAAACAGTATTATTGTTTGTTTTGTTTTGTTTTTCTTTTTTAATGAGAGGCTGAATGGTATATATAGTTGATAGAGAGGCAACTTTGGAGTCAGAAAAACCCAGGGTTAAGTTCTGGCTCTAGCAAATATTTCCTGGGTGTCTCTGGGCAAGTCACTTAATCTCTCTCCCCAGGCAACCCTTTAAGACTATAAACTGCAAATGTTGTATCAATTTGCATTGATACGGAGAGTTTCCATATTGAGATTTCCTTATTTTCAGGAAACCACAAATAAAAAACAATTTAAGCATATTAAAGTATATTGTAATTATATTTCTTTCAGAATGCTCATTTAACTCCACAGAACTTGGAAATGCTTAATTACTCAGCTTAACTTCCTGGCATGTTTACTGTGTATCCTGCATTCAGGAGAGGAGAGGCCTCTTGTCTGGGTGGTGAGGTTATTGGGGTGTATTATAATATAAAGAATACTGGAGTTCGAGTCAGGAGAACCTGCAGCTCAGTTACTCCATCCTTTTCCGGCTAACAAGGGCTTTGTGGGGGTCTGAAAACCCCTGGGGTTAGCCAGGTATCTGGTCTTATTTCACCAGCTTGTCAATACTGTAGTTTAGAGGTGATTAACTTGTGACCTGTTGGCCTACAAAGGCTGTGAACGAGATTAAAATGTAATTGGGAGATGCTTATCCAAATAAATAAGAACACAGCACAGATAGCATACATTTGTGGTTTTCTAAGTCAGTGTATGGCCTGCTGGGATCCCATTCTATTTTAATTTCATAACACTACTCTGAGTATACCCATTATTTTTTTTTCCTATGCCTAGACCTTTTTTTCTGGAATCTTCAATATCAGGGACTTTCCATGTTGCCAGCTCAGCATGCCAGGATGAGCTCCTGGCTTTACTTCTGTAACCCCTACCCATCCCCTATGTCACTGAGCTACTCTGAGGCATGGAATGACAGTGGTACACAATCAGGAAGAGCTGTGAGAGCTTGGTGTAACTAAGGGCACAGTCCAGAGGGCCTCTTTTAGGACTACTCTAGACACCTCTACTTTCCATGGCCTAAGACCACCATTCCTGAAACTGGCAACATCCCTGGCTGGCTCCCTTCATATTCCTTCTTTATCCCACTGTGGAGGGGTCAGTAACTGCCCTCATTTAGAGAATCCTTCCCATTTTGCCTCTGTCTACACCTTTGTGCTCCCACCCTTTAGATTTTATAAGTTACAACATGTAGTTTTCCCTTATGTGACTTCATAATCCAATCCAATAAATACTTATTAAGTGCCTACTGTATGCCAGGTACTGTGCTAACCACTGGGAATGCCGTAAAAAGAAAGCCCCTGCCCTCAAGGAGCTTACAGTCTAATGGAGACAACATAAAAAAGGGGGCAGTAAAGGGCAGGGGAGGAGACCAAGGGGTGCTTGGTGCATAGGCCCAATGGAGTGTAATAAGCCAGAAAGTCTGGTTTGTGCCCTCTATAAAGACAGGCATTAAAGTTGGGTACTCCACCCACCAGCCCTCCAATCAGATAGGAGAGGAAGGTGCTGTCTGTTTAGGCTTGCCTAAACAGTGTGATGAGATTAGATATGGTGAAGTTAGCCTGGGAAGGGCATCTTGGCTGGTGAATTGAAACCTGGTTGGGCAACAGTGGAATGGCTGGTCTAGTTATTTTGATAAGCTCTCTGGAAATCTTCCTAAAGTGCACCGCAGGGGATATTGCCTGGTACAAATTATCTAACCTCTCTGGGCCACAATTTCCTCATCTGTAAAATGAAGACTTTGGATTAGGTGGTTTCTAGCTCATTGTGATTCAGTGATCTGTAGCAGAGAGATCTTGGTCATAGTTTTATAAAACAACTGTCAGGTAGGAGAGCTTCTATCAGGTTCACTCTTGACCAGGTGGACAGGAATACAGGAACAGAGACATGATGAGGGGTTAAATCATTTATCCTAGGCCTTCTCAAGAACATTACTGATAATGGGCACACTAACTCCTACAGCATCCCCTCATTACTCTTCTCACAGGGGCGGGAGAGAAGGAGTAGGAGCACAGCGCCTACAGAATCCCCTGAGTCTTGGTGGGGGCCAGTGGAGAGAAGCACATGCATTCACAAATCTCCCCGAGCCTTGGTGGGGGTGGATTAAGGCAGGCACAGCATTCCAGTTTGTGCGTTCACCCATTTGTAGGTTCCCTACTAACTGGTCAGTGCTCACTTGATTTATAGAGAAGCACACAAAGAAGACAACTTGCCAGTAATAGCCTCACAAGTTTAACTTGAGCAATGTCATGGTGAATTAGCATAGAGAGCACAGTGGGTGTTTAGCAGCTGAACTCAAATGTTTACATTATTTTAAGATTATAATATGATATACAAGTTTGGTGGAGATGTTTACAGGCTATGATCCTGGGCACCAGTGGATTGTTGGTCATGGACCCTAGGAACTAATACCTTAAAAAGAATAACAGAGAATACCCAGATCAAGGAGAAAATACTTCAAGCAGCCAGGAAGAAACAATTTCAATATTGTGGAAACACAATCAGAATAGCACAGGACCTGGCAGCTTCTACACTGAGGGATCGAAGGGCATGGAATATGATAATTCCAGAGGGCAAAAGAGCTGGGATTGAACCCAAGGGTCACCTACCCAGCAAAACTGAGTATGCCGTTTCAGGGGAAAATATGGTCATTCAGTGGAATAGAGGACTTTCAAGCATTCTTGAGGAAAAAACCAGAGTTGAAAAGAAAATTTGACATCCAGACACAAGAAGCAAGAGATGCCTGAGAAGGTAATCAGGGAAAAGAAAAGGAACTTATCAAAGTTGACCTATTTATATTCCTAAATGGAAAAACAATAACTGTGACTGATGAAACCTTTCTCAGTATGAAAATAATGGAAGAAGGGTGTATGGTCATATGAATATATGTGTGAATGTGTGTATATATGTTTACACTTATACATGGATAGAGGGCATAGGTTGAATTTGTTGGGAAGGGATGATACTCAAGGGGTGAAATTATGAGGTGAGAGAGGAAAGTGGCAAGAGGAGATGGGGAGAGACAGGGTAGGGTAAACTGTCTCATGTAGAAGAAGCAAGGGGAAGTGGCTGCAGGGGAGGGGAAGAATAGAAAGGCAAAAAGGCAAAACCACATTCTCATTGAATTTGGTTCAGGGAGAGGATGACATACATACTAAATGGGATATCTCAACCTGCAGCAGAATAGGGGGAAGGGGGATAAGAGGAGGGATGATGGATGGGAGGGCATTCTTGGGGGAAGGGGAGGTTGGAAGTACCCCTATAGAAGAGGGACAGGATCAAGTAGGGAATGGACCAGGTGGGGGTGGGATGGGTGGGAGGGAATTATAAGCAGCCTTGTACAATATATCTACTATGGTAATGTTTTGCATAGCTAGACATGTACAACATATACTGAATTACTTATCTTCCCAGAGGGAATGGGTGACAAGGGAGGAAGGGAATGGATCTGAAATTCGAGGTCTTAAAATTAAATGTTTCAAATATATATTAAAAAAAAGAATAATAGAAACCCATCTTGCACATACTAAAATCCATCTTACGTACAATAACCCTTAAAACTTCCCAGTTTCTCTATTCCATTCTAACTAAACAACCTTCTAGTCTTTCATTTGGCTTCCTCCAAAGACCCATTTACTATGATACTGGTTAGTAAAGGTCAACCAAGTATATCACTCACATTAACAAAATGATATTCTGGTTTTAAAAACAGGTACTTCTAAGTGGGGACAATGTAAGCCAGGTTTCCTGAGTCCTCACCATGTCCCTGAGTGACCTGGCATTTGAGTTTCTGGAACTATAAGACTGAAAGGAACAGACCCCCAAAAAAGGTAACTAAGTCTTTGATCAATCAACAAACATTGATTAATGTGTGAGATACTGTACTAGATTCTGGAATTAACAACAAAGATAACAGTGACTAGCATTTATATAACCAAGTGCTTTACAAAACAGATTTAATACTCAGTGACTCAGTTTCTGCCCTTAAGGAACTTATGTTTCACTCTGAGGAAACAATCTGGAGGCAGCTAGGTGGTGAAATGGGTAGAATCTGGTCCTAGAGTCAGGAATACCTCAGTTCAAATCCAGTCTCAGAAATTTACTAGCTGTGTGACGCTGGGTGAGTCACTTACCCTATCTCAGACTGTTTCCTCATCTGTAAAATGGGGAAACCAGTGGTAATGATTGTAAGGATCAAATGGGGTCATATTTGTAAAGAGCTTTGAAAACCTCGAAGTGCTACACAGATACTAGCTATGTATATAACAGGCACATACATGTAACTCTTAAGCCATCCATGTTGAAAGTCACGGCAGCTGCTTTATTTGAACTTTCTACAGATCCCTCTTCAATTAGATGAAAGAAAAGATAGTTAGCAGCCAGATGAAAACACCTTATGCTTCATTTCACAATAAGAACTATGTTGCAAGAAGGAGACAACCCAGAGGTTATGAATTAGGGCAGAGATTCTTCACCTGCAGTCTGTAAATTTGTTTTTGCTTATATTTTGATAATTGTATTTCAATAAAATTGGTTTCTTTTCTAATTCTATGTATTTGATTTTATGAATTTAAAATACTTGATTCCTAAAAAGGAGCCCAAAGTCCTCATCAGCTTATGCAATAGCTCCAGGACACAGTGATGTTTGAGTTGGATAAAGTGGAGCTTATGGGGTGATTTTTTTTTATATTGGTGCCAGGAATGGGAAATTGCTTCTTCAGCCACTCTGTGACTGATATGTCCAATAATTGTTTATCTTTGTTCACCTTTTGCCTTTAGCATTGTTACAGCACATTGACTCTCCATTAAGGCTTCATTAAAGGAAGTTGAGAGTTCCAAACTAGGGAGGTGATAGTCCTGCTATATTCTGCTCTGGTCAGACCACATGGAGAGTATATGCTAGTTAGTTGGGGATGTCATATTCCAAGCAGGATATTTATAAACTGGAAACATCAAAAGCAAGGCAGCCAAGAAGCTACCGTGTGAAGTTCAGCAGAAGGGTCTGGTGTGAGCAGTTGATCTGGAGAAGCAGACACTCAGAGAGGGGGATATGATGGCTGTCTTAAAGATCCACAGACCTGATACATTAAAGCATTAAATTCCTTCTTCTTGACCACAAAGACAGAATCAGGAGCAGTGGGTGGAAGGAAGTCCTGGAGAGGCAGCTTCAGGCTTGATCTAAGGGAAAACTATAACAAATGGAGCTACCTAAAAGTAGAATGTACTGTCTTAGGAAATGGGGGGCCTGCCTCCCTGGGGCCCTTTAAGTACTCTTGAGGAGTACTTGTTATGTATGCCAAAGACAGAATTCCTGTGTAGGTAAATTCTAGGCCCCTAAGGACCCTTGGGGTAGCAGCAGCAGTTTGAGAGGACATGAGTAGATTGGAATGTTTTTGTGACATGATTTCATGAATATGGAATACATGATGGAGCCCAATACTGAAGAAGAAGGAAAAAAATTTACTAGATATTTTGCCTTACTCTGGGAAAAGATCTAGTGGAAAGAAAAAACACCTAGAATTTTTAGAAAAACAACATATGGGGAAACATCATAAACCTTGAAAGTTTCCAGAATCCTTACACAATGCCAATGGGAGGCTTTCACAGTTTTGTTTTGAGGATCAAATATTTTACAAGTGGTTGACACAGCAGGCCTTATTAAATTTCTGTTCCCTTCCTCTTTCCTTCTTCCCATCTAGCCCAACCACCACTGAAGATGGCTTCTTTGCCAAGAAAATGAGGCCCCCAGAACTAGGATTTGTGCTATGTCACTCTGAAGTTGTAGAGTGGGAAGAGTATTGGACAATGAGTCAGAGAACCTGGGTCTATCTAGTCCTGGCACTGCCACTGACTTGCTAGGTGACCTTGGGTAAATCACTCAGCCTCAATAGTCTCATCTGTAAAATGGAGGTCCTATTACCTGGCCTCTGACCTCCCAGGATTGTAGCCAGCAAAGACAAGAGAAAGTGCTTTGAAAACTATTGCACAGGGCAGTTGTAAGGTGGGGAGCGCTATTTCTTTGGCATGTCTAGACATCCTGAAAATTAGGTTGTAACAGAGGACCTGGGTTTGGATCTCAGTTCCCCGACTCATTACCAGGTGACCTTGGTCAAGTCTTATCTCTCTGGTCCTGATTTCTCATCTGTATAATGAAGATTTTAAAAGGGATTGAACTAGAATCCAGTCACTTGCTGACCTTCAGGGTCCTTTCCAATTTTAAATCTCTCATGACAAAAAATGCACAAAAGTGTTCTGAAATGTTTTTCTATTGTGCGTACAACCCATATAATTCATTGAAGAGAAATTTTGTTCATCCACAATAAATTTATCTTCAGTTCAGCTGGAAAACCTGTTTGTGAGCTGATATTTCTGACATGTACCTTGTATCAGAACCAGCATATGTGATGACAAATCTGAATGTTGCTACCTCTACATGACATTAATGCTTGTGAACATCTTTTCCATATTAAAGTGTAATCAGTGAAATCAAAGGTTATTATTTCAATAAACCCAAGATTGAAATTCAAAGGTGATTGTGTCCTGAGTATTTTATCTGGGCAATAACTGAACATTGCATGGGTTTGATCCCTGGGATCCATCCAGTCTTAGGCAATTTACCCTTCCTGAGCATATTATTGGCGGCCTTAGGCCATAGTCCTACCTTTCTGATCAGTTATGCCTCTGATGGACAGGTGCCTTTTCCAGAGTTCCAAGTTCATAGGACAGTTTGGAACAGTTAAGAAAAAATGTAAAGACTGGTCTGTTAAAAATATTAAGGCAAGGCAAAAGAACATAAGCAGACCTCAAGTAGTGGGAGACCTGGATACAATCCTTCCTCTAACACTGAATTATATGGCCCCAGACAAGCCATAGGATCATCTGTTTACAGCCAGAAAGGACTTGGGGGATGAGCTTGGCCAAGCCTCTCATTTGCTCAGGGACGGAGGACCATTTCCAGAGCCTTGGAAATGCAGCTGGGTGGGAAAGAATCCCGAGATGGAAGGGAGAAGTCCTGGGTTCTAATCTTAGCTCTAATTGTCCTTCATTTTATGACTATGGGCAAGTCACTTGATCAGGCTGAGCCTTCAGTTCCCCACTTACAGAGGTGAGAATAATATGAAGCCTTGATCTACTTATTATGGAAAATGCAATGAGGAAGAACTTTGGATGGGCAAAAAATGAAACAACAAAAAAAGTCCAACTTTAAATATAAACAAAAGACCCCTGTTACTGTCATAATACCTGAAAGCAATGGTAAGCATTGCAAGAAGAGTTAGAATCACTCTGTCAAGCTCTGGGATCAGTCATCAGTCATCCATCTCTACACTGTCATGGAATAATGCCTGATTTGCTGGGGATGGCCAAGGACCCTGGCAGCTGACTTTTGAACTTTTGGTTATTTGGACAATAAATTGGGGGAGACAAAGAGGATTATGGACAGGAATAGAGGTGAGGAAGTTGGAGTGGGGACAGTACAATTTTTGTTAGAAGTTTTTTTTGCTGGAAGTTTTCCTCCCTCCTCACCTAGTGCACCATCTCCCATCCAAGACTTCAAAGAGCATGGAAGAGTTAGGAAAGACAAGGGGGATAGAGGAAGAAGAATTAGTAATTGGGATCGAGCTTTGAGCCCTAGCAGTGCCACTTACTAGCTGTCTGTTGGCCTTCTAACTAGTTTGATTGATGCTATCTTGAGTAACTTCTTAAATAAACGTCTTGGATAAATTGGGTGAGTGATTTTATGTAACTTCTCTGGGACCCAACTTTTTGCTCCGTTATATGAGGGCCTTGGGTTAGAGGTTCCTTAAGGTCAGTTCCAGATCTGATATTCTATGAATTTATTATTAGGCCAGTGTTACAGGTTCCAAATGAACAAGTTTCCCATTAGAAAGACTGAAGTTGTTTTTTCCTGCCTAAAAGTGAACAGCTGAGCTCTAATTCACCTTATGGTGGCCATCATTTTACTGTTTACAGGGACATAGATGTATGTGCTTCTCCAAAAGAAGTTGATACTAGCAGTGGTTTGCCATTTCCTTCTCCAGCTCATTTTACAGTTGAGGAAACTGAAGTAGGCAGTAGTTAAGTGACTTGTCCAGGGATACACAGCTAGTAAGTGTGTGAGGCTAGATTTGAACTCAGTTCTTCCTGACTCAAGACCCAAAACTTTATTTGTTGCACCACCAAGTTGCCCAGATTAGGGTAATGCCAGTGTTAATAGCAAGGAAGGGATATATTTCTGTCCACCTAATCTTTACCATGAGTATTTATTGGTGTATATGCTAATATACTATCACAGCATTCTGTCCCCAATGAAATTTAAAGGCCTTTTGGAGCAAAGATAGTAGAGAATTTTTCATCTTATTGTCCCTGGTGCCCAGCACAGTGTGTTGTGAGTTGGTAGATAATAAATATTTGCCCAGTTGAATATTTGGTGAAGAGTCAAGACTTTTGAGGCAGTTGTGTAAAGGAAAAAAAGAGGTAGGAGAGAGGAATTACAGAAACAGATATAAGCCAGAACTTAAGCAAGAACTTTCTGGATATCATTAAACACCTTTCCAATCTGCAGTGGGGTGTGGAAAAGCTCCTATGGCCTGGGGACTTAGAACTTTCAGAATATGCCATCTCTCTTACTGTATACTCAGCATGCAGACAGAATCAAAAAGTTCAAGCTGAAAAAGCCTACAGATTGTCCCCAAACATCCCTCATTTACAATCATAGAACTTTTTATAAAAATCTGGTAACAGTCAGAATTAGTGTGAAGAAATATTAACATTATAATGGCTTCAGAGCTGGTCTTTTCAGTTTTTCAGGTTGTTTGTTTGTTTGTTTGTTTGTTTGTTTTTCCCCACAATGGGCTTAGACGTTTATTCAACAAATAGATACTATACTCAAGGTACTGAAGAGATCAAGATGAAAAGCAAGTCCATGCTGGCCATAAATTTCCACTTAAATTTTATTATAAATGTGGGCCTCTGAACCAAGAACTTCTCTTCCCCAATACTTTTAACCATCTTTGCAGAAAAAAGCGATCAAACAGTATTCGTCCTGAGTCTGTAAATTGCTAATAAAGTCTTTATGTTATTCAGTTTGGACATCAAAGTCTTCTTACTTAGTCTTTTTTCCCCTTTTTTTCCTTTTAAACACAACACTAGAAACCCAGTATTGTTTCTCTCGATATTTTCAAAAAACAAAGTCTGCATAGTGTTGTAGTGAGTATAAATGAGACTTTTTTTTTGCTAAAGTTATAAAGGGGATTTGAAAAATGTATGCCGATGAAAGCTATATTCACTGGGTTGAAATGTCATATACTTTCTTCATGATTTCATTCACATGAGTCCTCTACCCACCAGTGTAGACTGGAATGCCTCCAGCCTTAGTATAGGATTTCTTGAGTTTCTGGGGCTAGAAAAATCATTATGTGATAGTTAAAACTTCAGTGATGACCTTTTACATACTAGGCTCTCCTGGTCTTTGAAAAAAAGGCACAGTGACTCCAAGGAACTGTAGTATTTGCAGAGGCCACACCCTGATAAAACCATCTCAGCTGTGGAGCTAAACCAGGTTGAGGTAAGCCACTGGCCTCAAACCAATCAGTGAGTTAGGGGAATGTTCACCCCAAGCATGTGAAAACTTCCCCCAGCAAAATGGGGGAATGAGGACAGTTGGTTCCAATGGCCATGAAGGTGGCTGAGGCAAGTGCTATGGGGAGCTTAGAACTTGGTCAGGCACAGAAGATGCCATGGTCATCCTCTGTGTCCTAGGCCATCACCAGTTGTCCTGACTTTTGTCTTGCCTCTGGACTTTGATGACTCTGGAAGTCAAATTCTATTGATTCTATTCACTGTGCCACCTAGCCACCCCATTAATCACAAAATATTAATAAAGCATTTACATCGTGCCGACCACTGCCCTAAAGGCTTATTGGTTTTGTTTTTTATCACTTGTGATGTCATCGATCCTTTTCTAAAAGAATAGCCAGACAATTCTACTTTTTCTCAATTGATTGCCTTCTCCAAGCCTTCTCTCTTTTTCTCATGTCCCATAAAACTCCCTTCCCCCACCCTCTTTGCTGAGGACCTTACCTCATGCTCTTTGGAAAAAATTCAGGCAAGTGCATGAAGGCTCTCTCTTTTCTTCTCATCTCAAATCCTGCTGACATGATTCTGTAATATCTTCTCCAATCTCTGATGATGAAGTGGCTCTTCTGCTTGCCATGGCCAACCTCTGTCTTTGCACACACCCTTCCTTTCATCTTTTCCAGAAGAATGCCCCCCATCCTTAAAAAGCACTTACTATATTCTCTCATGACTGTCAGCTATTATCCTATATCTCTCCTCCCCTTCTCAGCTAAGTTATTTGAGAAAGCCAACCACAACCAGGGCATCTAATTACTCTCTTCTCACTCTTTTTTTTTTTTGGAGAGGGGATGGCAGGGCAATGGGGATTAAGTGACTTGCTCAAGGTTTCAAGGCTACTAAGTGTTACGTGTCTGAGGCTGAATTTGAACTCAGGTCCTCCTGACTCAGCTGGTGCTCTATTCACTGCACCACCATACTGCTGCTCCTCACTCTTTTCTAAACCTTCTGCAATTTGACTTCTGACCTCATCCTTCAATTGAAACTGCTTTCTCCAAAGTTACTAGTGATCTTTTAATTGCCAAGTCTAATTTATTGTTAAATTTTTAGTTGAGTCCAACTCTTCCTAATTCCATTTATGTGTTTGTTTTTTGGCAGAGATACTGGAGTGGTTTATCTAATGGTCTTTCTTCAATAATCATCCTTCTTGACCTCTTTGAAATATCTGGCACCCTTGACCATCTTCTCTTCTTGGATAGTCTCTCATTCTGGACTTTGTTCCCACCTGCCTGAAAACTCCTTCTCAAATTATGCTGCTGGATGGTTATCCACATCATGCCCATTAATTGTTTGTGTAGTCCAAGGCTACATCCTCATCTTCTTTGCCCTCTAACTTCCTTATTACCATCCTACTTTTCACCTGGTTTTGAAATTTCAGTCATTCTTGATTCCTCTGGTGGGTTCACTTTATATAGCTTATAGTTGCCAAATCTTGTAATTTCTCATTTTCTTAATTTAGGTGTTTTACATTTTTTGTAAATATTTATTCATTTAGATTGTCAGTTTTATTGACATGTCATTGGGTGAAATGGTTTCTAGTAATTTTCTTTATTCATTGGTTTTTAATTTACATTTTTCAATTTTCATATTGGTAATTTGTTTTTCCTCTTTAAAATTTTTAAATTAAAATTAAAAATAAAATTTAAAATTAAAATTAAAAATTAGCTAATGGTTTATCTACTTTATCCCCCCTCAAATTTATTGATTCAAAGATTTTTCAAGTTTGTTAATCTTTGATTTGGGGTATTTCTTTTTTGCTGTTTAATTGGGAGGTTGTTAATTTGTTGCTTTTCTAGTTTTCTTTTTTTAAGCTGCAAATTCAATTCTTAAATCTGCTCTTTCTCTTTTTTATTGATGAAAATATTTAGGGATATAAAATTTCCCCTACTGAGTGCTTTGGCTAAATCCCTTGATTTCTTTCTCCATAACATCTCTTACATACATCACCTTCTCACTACTGATATCAACATCCTTGGTCAGGCCTTCATTACTTCTGGTTCTAGACCATTCCAAGCGTCATCTATTTGGTCCCCTTGCCTCAACTCCTCCTATTCCAGTCCATCCTCATCTTGGCTACCAAAGTAATTTCCTGAAGTCTAGGTCTGACTGTCACCCTCCTCCCCACCTCCCTCCAGTTGGATCAACACCAGTGGCTCCCTGTTACCTCCAGGATGAAATATGAAATCCTTTCCCCAGCATTTAAAGCTCTCCACAATCTGGCCCCTTCGTGATCCCACATTTCACTTTCTTCCACATGCACTGTGATCCAGCCACATGGTCTATGTAATTGCTTCATGCACAGGACACTCCATCTCCCTTCTTAGTGACTTTGCATTGGCTGCTCTGTGTGTCTGGGAGGCTCTCTGACCTAAGCTCCAGCTCTCAGCAGCCTTGATTTTGTTAAAGGCCCAGCTCAAGTGCCCTTCCTGCCAGCCCTTTCAGCAGCTGGTGCAGTGCTCCAGAATGGCAGGGCCATCCAACCTGCTTTCACTTTGCATATTCTGATCTGCATGTGTTGTTTCCCCAGTTAGAATATAATCTGGACTATGTGTGCCCGAGCTTGTGCTGGTCTGATCAGCCAGTCAGATTCACTGCACCTTGACTGTAGTGATGTAGTGATGTCATTTTGGTGGTCTTCAAGAATGGAGGATAACAACCCCATAAACTTCTTGAGGGCAGTTTTCTTTTGTCTTTCCTTTGTATCCTCAGTCTTTAGCACAATGATTGGCACATAGTAGGCTCTTAATAATAAATGCTCCTTGATAAAGTGCTTTGAAGTTTTATAGACCCATCCTCTTGAAGCCAGAAGGCACCCATTAGGCAGTGGCAAGAAGAGACTCAATCAACATTTATCTGCAAGTATTTCTCCCTTTTTAGTAAAAAAAAATTTTTTTTTTAATTTTAAAGAGAATGGTCAGGGGAGGCTAGGTGTCGAAGTGAATAGAGCACTGGCCCTGGAGTCAGGAGGACCTGAGTTCAGATCTGACTTCAGACACTTAACACTTACTAGCCATGTGACCTTTGGCAAGTCACTTGACCCCAACTGCCCTGCATTTCCCTCTCCAAAATAAAAAATATAGAGAATGGTCTGGGGTCACCAAAACATGTCCAGGCTCACACCTCCTACATAAGCAGGGCAGGGAGGGAATGGGGCTTGAATTCAGGTCTCTATCCAATAAACCACACCCCCTTCTCAGGAGAATTTTAGAGATCATTTATTCTAAATCCTGGAGAGCAGTTTTCCTTCCTTCCTTCCTTCCTCCCTCCCTTCCTCCCTCCCTCCCTCCCTTCCTTCCTTCCTTCCTTCCTTCTTTCCTTCGTATCCCTAGCACTTAGTACAATGACTGGCACATAGTAGGCACTTAATAAATGCTTGTTGACTGACTGAGGAAACTGAGGCTCAGGCTCTCAGACTATAAAGGCAGCTAGATGGCACAGTGAATAAAGAGTGGGGTCTGCAATCAGGAAGACCTGAGTTCAAATCCAGTCTCTGACACTTCTTAGCTGTCCGACTAAGGCAAATGACTTCACCTCAGTTCCCTCCACTATGAAATGGGGATATTAAGTACTTATATCCTAGGGTTGTCGTGAGGATCAGAAAAGGCTCTTAGCACAGCACCTGGCATACAGTGGGTGCCTAATAAACGATCATGTCCTTCCTACAAATCTGTAGAGAGCCTGACTCTTAAGGCGGGGCTTGAAATGCAATGAGAGCAACGATTTTTCCAACGGCAGAAATAGAGTAACCAGACAGTAACCAGATGGGCCGTCCACCCGCCCCCATTTAAATACTTCAGCTCAAAAAGGGCTTGCTGAGCTCCGCCAATCTGAGTTCGGCATCTAGAGTCGCGAGAGTAGCAGGTGCCAATGAGAGGCGGGGGTGGGGCAGGAGGGAGACCCAAGAGGACAACTGTGACAGGTCTGGCGTACTAGAGGCGGGTCTTGAAACCCATTGGCTAGCTGGAGACATCAATCGGTGCCTGGGAGCCGGAAGCTGGGCCGTGAGGCATGCTCACGAGGTGAGAGGTGAGAGGCGGTTCCTTGGGGGCGTGGTCTCGAGTCTGAGAGGCGGGTGCAGAAGCCCTCTTGGTTCAATGTCTACCCCGCTGGGGGCGGGAACAAAGTGGGACCAGCCAATGGTCGTGCGCTGCGAAGACTCTGAGGGCGGGCTCCGCATCCGGCCGGCCTTAGGGGAGGGTGGGCGTGACTACGCCACTTATAGGTGTCTCAGCTGTGGTGGCCCCCCCCCTGTCCAACTCCGTTTCCGGCCGCGATCCCTCGCGTGTCCCCGGTGTTTCCTGAGCCTCGGTCCCCAGCCATGGACAGCACCACCCCAGCCGCCGGCTTCTTCTACTGGGTGGGCGCGAGCACCGTGGCCTACCTGGCCCTGCGGCTCTCCTACAGCCTCTTCTTGGCCATCCGGGTCTGGGGCATGGGCCACGAGGCGGAGGTCGGGCCGGCGCTCGGCGAGTGGGCAGGTGAGTCCCGGGCGGGGTCCCGGAGCTCCGGGCGCTCTTGTTTGGAGTGGGGAGCCGAGGCCCGGGGTCCCTCGGCCCCACGTGGGCAGCCAGGTCTCTTTCCCGACGACCGGCCGTGGCACCGCGGGCAGAGCTCCAGAGTCCAGTCCAGGAGCACTTATTAAGCGCCTACTGCACCCGGTGCCAGGCTGCGTCTTATCTCCACCGTTTGTCAGCAAGTGACTTTCCTTCTCGCTGTCTCAGTGCCCTCCTCTCAGCGTTTAGCATACAGTAGGCGTTTAATAAGTGTTCATGGACTGTATAATCAGGAGGTTACCAAGGTGGGCAGTACTCCTAGGGATTTCCCCTCCCCTTCATCCCGAGCCACTGTGGAAACTGCTGGATATGGAGTCAGTCTATCACCAAGCATTTATTAAAAGCTTATTGTATGCCCTGGATACAAAGAGCTATATGCAGTTAAGTTCAGTAAACATATATTAAGCCCCTGCTGTATGCCAAGCTCTGTGCTATTCAAAAAACGGCCCCAACCACCAGGAGAGTGGAAGGGCTGAATGCCATTTACCCCTCTTCAGCCAGCTTGTGTGAGCTCAGACCGAGGTGGGGCCCCAAGTTCCTGTAGGGCGGGCAGAGCTGTCCAGACGCTGTCGCACTTAGCTGCCCTGGGTTTTTTCTCCCCAAGTGGAATAGGGCCTTGGAGCTCCTGTGAGTGCTTCTTCTGGGACCTGGTTCGAAATGTAGCCCCCAAGGTGGCTCCCTTGGTGAGCGGGCATGCTCCAGTGATGGCCGGGTGTCCTGCGTGGCCACCCGTAAACTGGCTTGGGGCGTGATTTCTGCCATGCTGAATGCTGTTCACATTGGGTCTTCTCTTCCCTGTGACCCATGCAGTGCTTTTTCTTGTAGTTTTCCCCCTTGTATTAGGATTATAGGCCTAGAGCTGGAAGAGACCCTAAAGATCACGTTTGACCTCTTTCAGAAAGAGGAAACTTGGCTTTCATAGAGTCTTGGAGTGCTTTATTGTGCTAAACAGCAAGAATTACCCTTTTGGCTCTGATTTGTACTCTGACAAAATAAGATGTTAAAGTTGAAATAAATCTTGTCCTGATAGGGAGTTTGGGGGGGGAAAATAAAATTCTCCAAATGTGGATGGGATTGTACAGAATGGCTGAATTCCAGCTGGTTTTAGGGTTAAAAAAAATAGGGTCAAGGTCTTTGGAGTTACTGGAAAATTTACACGTTGAGCAACTTTTGAACCAAGGGATTACTTGTGGAGTGTGGGTGAGCCACCTGGTTGTTTTTAGTGTGATTTGATTATCCATTTTATAATCACTTGTAGGGAAAGAGCCTTAGTGATGATCCTGTAACTTTTCTACCTGTTTCAGTTGTATTTCTAAATAACTGACTAAGAAATACCGAACAATTAGTATTTTAAAGGGACCAAACTTAAATTTTGACTACAGAATGTCTGTCCAATGTGATGAGTTAACTTTATTAAATTTTTAATATTCATTTTTTCTAATTTTTTTTCTCCTCCTTCTGGCACATAAAAGATGAATCATTCATTTCTGATATACTGTACAGTAACTGAATTTCACAACTTTTTGTTCAACATTTGAGTATTGAAGTCTCTAATAGTTTGGCAGCAGAACTATGCTCCAGGGAGTTAGCATTGAATTTGACTCGTTACCTGTAAACAGTTCTAATAAAGTTAAAAGTATCTTGAAACTTGGCAAAGCACTTGAAAAAACAAAGGAGAGTCCTCTTTAAGGCTATTGAAAACAGTCCATTTTAAAATGGGAGCATATTGGAAGGAAAAGGAAAAGAACAGGCTTATTTAGCTGCTTTGTACAGGGGCTAGAGCCTAGTCCTGATACTGCCACTATCTTGGAAAAGCCAGTTTCCCTTCTGGATTGAAGATTTAGAACTAGAAGCAGTCTTGGAGGCCATCAACTCCAACAGCTTTTATTTTATAGATGAAGTTAAGGCTAAAGGGATGGGCAGTGACTTGGTCAGAGTCATATGGAGAGTGTCAGAGGTGGAGTGTTAGCACAAGTCCTCTGAATTTCTGAGCCTATGCTCTTTTTACTGGCTTCCTGAAGGATCTGGAATCAGTCTCCCAAGTTCTGTGAGCCTATTGTGGCAGAAATTGTTTGAGATAACTTGGTGATGACTACTTTGAAGGTAAAATTAGGCATCTGCTTAATCTCTCTGCCTACTTATTTTACCAAAAGTCTGTGCCAGAGGATTTTTGCAATTTCATTAGTAAGATCTAGATACCACCTCTGAGATAAGAGGCTTCGGAAAATAAGGGAAAGGTTATAGTAGGATTTGAAAATGGAGACTTTTGATGGTTTCCTTTGCAGTTACCTTGTCATCATTAAAAGGCTGTAGTTCTGTCAGTTTCTGTTTGCTTTCTAAGATTCTGGCAAAAACCTCCATTTGTCCCCAGTCTTATCCGGAAAGGTTAGCAGAATAGTTCAGATCTGTCCTACCAGAATCCATGTCTTTAATTTGGAACAATGCAGCCTGATTAAAAAAAAAAAATGTCTTTTACTCCTCTCCTGAAACTCCAGGGGAGCTTTGAAAAATAAGTGATTTTTTTTTTTTAAAGCAGCTCATGTTAATCTGGTTCTTTGTATCAGTCTTCAGGATAGAGAAGTGAAAAGAAGTAAATTTATCCTTTGTCATTTAGCAGAAAGGATACTTCAGCAAATACTTACTTGAGTAATCGAACACTTGCGGTTAATGTGATTTTAAAAAAGATAATTGGAAAAACTAAAATCTTAGATCTTAGAAATATATTTTATTAAACAGTATTTAATTTTCAGTCAGTAAATATTTAAGTGCCTGCTATGGCCCAAGCACTGTACTAAGCACTAGGGGGAATGGGGGGGGGAATACAAAAAGATTTTTAAAAACTGCCAAATGGGGAGACCACATGCAAAGAAATAGATCCTGATCAAGCTATATACAAGATAAATAGGACATAATCAGCAGGGGAAAGGCCCTGGACTTAAAAAGGTTGTCTGCACTTCCTATAGAAGGGGGGATTTTAGTTGGGACTTAAAGCCAGGGATGGCATTCCTTGGAGTGGAGGAAGGAGAACAAAACGGGCATGGGGGACAGCGAGAGAAAAAGTCTGGAAGCTGAGAGATGGAGCATCTTGTGCATGGAGCAGCCAGGAGACCAGGGTCACTGCACTGAGGGGCACAGATTGAGGAATAGCTTGTAAATGAGCTGGAAGATGACCGGGAAGGTAGGGGGGGCTAGGTTATAAAGGGCTTTAAAAAAGCCAAACAGCATTTTGTGTTTATTCCTGGAGGCGACAAGAAGCTCCTGAAGTTTATTTTAGGCATCTTTCTTTGTCATTCTTTGTGTAACAGTGTTCCACTTTGTTTTCAATTAAATTATATTAATTTTTCTCTTATGTTACATGGTGATGTTGGGGGAGGTATTAATGTTTGCTTGATACTTTACTCTCTTCTATCATCCCTTTTAAATAATTTAGTTAGTGCTTAGCAGTAACTGTGCTATCTGTGTGTAGTGTGTTGTGTATCTAATTTTGGGTACATTTATTCTCCTTAGATGGTAAGATCCAGGAGACAGTCTGTGAGTTGCCTCTTTTTGTATTATGTAGCAACTGGTATAGGGTCAGTAAGGAGCTGAGTGTTCTATTTTGGATAACTTTGAAAAAAAAAAAAACCAAAACAACAACCCAAATTTAAGACTCATCTTTTAAAAAAACATCAAAAACTTTTAAAGTGATTTCTTTTGTTTTTACACGTCTTCATCTTCTGTTATCTAACTTCCTCCTCAACTGAGAGCAACTTCCCATTTAACAAAGACTTTAAAAAGAGAAGAGGAAAAAGGTGCCAGAGCCAAACTTCCAACATCATTGGCTATGCCTGATGGTCTTGTACGAAACCCTATGAATTGAAAGTTCTACTGATTGATTGTCTTGGGGGAGAGGGACGATAACTCATAAGTCTCTGGTATAACAGTTTAAAAGAATTTTTATTGATCTCTTGTTTTTATATCACTTAATTTCTCCAATATATCCCTTCTCCCTCTTCCCTCCTCAGCCATTCTTTGTCAGTCAGCATCTGCTAGGTACCTGGTGCTGTCCTAGGTCCTGGGGATGAAAAGACCAACATCCTATAGTCTTCATCCATAAGGAATCACTTTCTAAGTGGGAGAGACACATTGTATAGAGATATGTACAAAATAGCTGCAAGCACTTTGGAGGGGGGAAGATGCCGAATTAGTGCTGGAGGGAGCAAGGAAAGCTCCCTGTAGAAGGTGACATCATTTGAGCAGAGTCTTGAAGGGAGTGGGATGTGGGGTGGAAGTGAGGAGAGACTGTTACCCACTCATGGAGGATAGCCTTTTAGAGTAAAAGGAGAGGGGGGAGATAATGGATGCTATGGATAAGGAACTGTAGGAAAGTCTCGCTCTCTTATGACAAAGAACAGCAAAACTAAGCAGTGTATGACCTGAGTATATTATGCCATGTTACATATTCATAGTCCACTCCTAAAAAGAAGGGAGGGAGATGCTTTCTCTTATATCTTCTGAGCCAAATGAGTCATTATAATCATAAGAACTTAAGTTTTGATTTTTTTCTTGTTGCTTTCATTTTCATAAAAACTTAAGTTTTGATTTTTTTTGTTGCTTTCATTTTCATTTAAAAAATTTAATTATTTTTCTAGTTGTGTTTATTTTGCAGTTTGTCGGGTTGTATAAGTTTTCTTTGAGTTTTTCATATTCATTGTTTCATATGATGTAGTAATATTTCATTCCATCAAAGTAAAAAAAAATTCTGTAACCATTCCCCCAATTGATAGCCAATTTCTTTGTTTCCAGTTCTTTGCTGTGACAAAATGTGATACTCTAATTATTTTGGTGTCTCTGGGTACCTTTCTTGTTCTCTTTACCTTCTTGAGGTGTATCCCTGGTAGTATAATCTCTGGGTCACAGGGGAAGGATATTTTAGTTACTTTCTTCACTTAATTCCAAATGGCTTTCTAGAATGGTTGGGACAGTTTGATAGCTCCACTGGAACACACCTTTATAGGAGGTAAAGGTTTGTTCTGCCCTGGGCATGATGTTCTTTTTAACTCCAGGCAGAACTTCCAGGTTCTGAAGTTTGCTTGTCATTCTGAAGTGAAGGTGTTTCTAGGAAGAATTCAACTGGGAAGAATGACTAGAAGATTTAAGCTCTTAGACTCCTTAACCTAATGAATGTTAAATTGACATTAATCTAGCAGGTCTACAATTTGAAGAACCTTCCCTTCTACAAAATACATGCACTTGTTGTAATGGAGTTGTTGGAAGGAAGTAATTGTAGCTTGTTGAGCCACAACATTTAAAAACCTGGAGTTTATAAACACAAATTAGAGGGTGATTACTGACATCCAAAATGCTGCTTCTGCTTCCCAGAAAAATTCCCCATGGGCTTCCTGCAAATCAGGAATTTAAAACAGATATTTAGAGGTCATCTGTTTTTTTTTCTCCTTTGTTTTTAAAAACTCCGACATTACCACGTGTAAAAGATCAGAAAGCCATTGAAATCCTAGGGCAACTGCATGATTTTATTGCTTAATGCATTTAGGCAAAAAAATAGCTGCTCTTAATACTACTGTGGAAACCCTTTTGAAACTTTGTAATAAAATGGAAAAACACCCCAACATGTCCTCAAATAGCATAAAGTAGCAAGTTAATTTTTCTTAATCTGTGTTTTGGGACAATGATAATAGGGAACCCATTCCATACTTGTTTGTTTTTTAAAGTTGTCAATAAGCTGACTTAATGTTAATCAGACTTCTTTTAGCAAAATTCTTGTAACTAGGTCTTCTAGTTAATCTCTAATTTGAAGTAAAACTTGACTAGTTTGGGTTTATTGTGGAAATATTTGTTAGGGTTGTTGTAACTGTATTATTTTGAAGTCCATGTGCTCACCCCCAGCTGTTGAGAGATGTTTTTTTCATATCCTCAGACTGATATAGTTTCTTCCCCTCACCTCCTCAGGCCCATATAAATGCTCACAGTTCCAAATACCTTGACGTAACCATTACTACTCCCCGCCCCTCCCTGCTCCCCTCCTTCCCGTGAAAAATCAGTACCTGAACATGTTGTTCAGTTGTTTCAGACTCTTTGTGACCTCATGTCAAGTTTCTTGATGGAGATAACTGGAGAGGTTTGCCATTTCCTTCTCCAACTCACCTTACAGATGAGGAAACTGAGACAAACAAGGTTAAATGACTTGCCCAAGGTCACTCAGCTTGTAAATATCTGAGGCTAGTATATGAACTCAGGAAGATGATTCTTCCTGACTCAAGGCCTGGTACTCTATTAGCTGTAGCATCTAGCTGCCCCAAACAAACAAAACTGAAATGATAAAATGGTGGAAAGGAGCTGGGTCAGTCCCTAGGTAAAAGTGAGTGATAGCAGGTGGATAGGCCAGGTTGCTCCTCTGGGGCATGTGACATATGGAAAGTCCCAGAGGAAGGCCTATAGAATGTTGGGGAGAACCTTTAGAACCTCTGTGGGGAGACCTTGACAAAAACTACACAGAATGAGAAGATGTGAGAGGGTTGTATGTGTTAGCTAGAAAGTTCATTCTTTTAGGTGCTTTTTCTGTAGTAGCAATTATTAAGCTTTTGGTATGTGCTAGGTTCTGTGCTAGGCTCTGTGGGAGACATAGATGAAATCCTGAAACAGTCACTGAGAGCGCACTGTTCACAAATTGGGTTTTCTAGCAGACCCTCCCTGGCTTCCCCAGCTAGGTGGGATTCTTTTCTAGTTGTGTAATTTGCACGTACACATACTCACACACATCAGAACAACAACAAAAACCAAAAATCTAACATGCTAAAGTCCTTTATAAGTTGCTCTCAAGTCGATTAAATAGATTCTCCAAAATCTGTTCTACCTGATGAGTTGACTTTGCCAAAAACTAGTTTAGATCTGTCCCTTGTTCAAACCATTTCAGTTTTTATCTCTTGTGTCATCTCTTTTGTGCTTAACACAGTTTTATGGTAATCTTAGGATAAAATCTTGTGACTGCTTCCAAAGAATGGAAAAAGTATTTCATCTTTGACCAGTTTGATAACAAATACTGACTTAAAGGAGTTGGAATTCATGAGGCTTTGTTGTATTTCTCTGATGCTACAAACTCAAAGTTTTCAGGAACAAAAGTGATTTTCAGTCTAGTTCTGTCTAAGTGTTACTTCATTTATCTGAGGGAATTTCTGAAACTTTTAGGAAATAAAAGGTTAGTGTAGACTATGAAAGCCACTTCTTGCAAGCTTTGTATATATTGTATCTCAGTTGATGAGAATATCATGCTAAACATGCCAAAGTTAGTCTCTACAGCCTTAATCTGTTTGGCAGCTACAGTCTTTGTCCCTGAAGACCAGCTGTCTTGCCAGATGCATACCCTTGGTCCAAAGGAGACCAGAGGACAGATACTCTTTGTATTTGTGCAAGCTATTAGCCAAACAAAAGCTCCAGGAATTGGTTTGTAATGTATTAGTTTTTATCATAAGTAGCTGTTTCTCTGTAATTTTACAACTAAATAGGGATTTTATTTCAGGCTATAATTGTGCCTTTGATGTGGATGCAACCCCAAATTTGAATTAGTATACATCAGCTAGGATAGTACTCTGCATGTAGTAGGCTCTTAAACATTTGTTGAATTGAATTCAAGTGACAGTTGTACTAGTAGCAGATCTAGTGTTTCCTAGGGTTCACACTGGTTGAAACTTGAGATGGATAGTCCATGCCCATGATAACTTTTATATATATATAATATATATGTGTGTGTGTGTGTGTGTGTGTGTGTGTATATATATATATATATATATATATATATATATATACATATACATACATACATATATATATGTCCTTCATTTATATCTGGCATATCTGTACCAACCTAATTCTGACTACATGCTTGGAATATTCAATTTAAAGAGAAATCCTTCAGTCTTTATAATTTCCTGATTAAGACGGATTTCTGCTGGTGGTTTCTCAGTTTTAAAATGTCTTTCATTACCACTATGTGAGTACAAATCCACTGAGCACTGGAATTTGACTATTTCATACTTATTTCCATCTTTTTCCCAATAGCTGAATCATTAGTTTGTCCTGTCAAGTTGTCAGCCTCTTTTATTATCTAGTTGTTTGTGGTTCTAAATGTTACCTGTTTGAATCTTTAAACAGATGTTGTTGATTGATCTTGATGGTCCTATAACTTAGTTGGTTTTGAATAACAATGGCTTATGAAAAAACTAAATAGGTTTATTTTCCATCCCCCCATCTTGTTAGATAATTAGTCATCAGTACATTTGGACTGGAGCTATAGATGGAGGGATGGTGTGCTTGGCTCAGAACTGATTTGAATGGAGAAAGTGGGTTGTTTTGAATTGGACTGATTGTGGAGTTTTTCATTAATCTAAAGCTGTTCCCCATGCAAAAACCCACTTTTTAAAATGCAGCTATTTCCTGGCAAGGTTGTGTGAATTTTGGAACAACATAATTTCTGGGGACTCATAAGTCAAGGGAGAAACTCATAGTGAATATTAGATTGAAGCATATTTCCAATAAAGATCCAAGTGTAAGAAGTGATATAAGGAATATCATTAAGGAAATTGGGAAAGGATATGGATCATTTATGTGGCAACAATGAGGAAGATAGTAGGAAAGACCAGGGTTGCAGAGGTACTCCTGAAACACAAGAAGCCTTAGAGGAGAGCCCCTAGTATGGCGGATAGATTTTTCTTTCAGAGATCATCTGTGGTAGATCTTTGGGGGAATATCGACAAGAAGGGAACAAGATTCAAAGCCCTTTGAATCTTAAAAGCAGTAGGGTTTCTGAAGTCCTTTCCAATTCCTCAGTTCTCTGATTCTGTCTATGGAATAATTGTAATCTTCATTAACAGAGGCTTTACCCGTACTGTTGAAATAGAATCAAATGAAGTGTTGCTATATACTTAAGATCAGTGGTTTCATGGGGGGTGGGTATTGCCTCCATCATTTCAGATTGCATTCCCTCCTTATTTTAGATTTTTCATGCTATGGCTAAAGCAATTATTTACCTCGTTGTCAACATCTCTAGGGATTTAATTAGGATTGGCCTCTGAGGATGGAATAACAGACACAAGTGAGAACCTATTGGAACTTGTCATCCAATGGCATAGCTTTGGAGTAATAGGCCTTATTTTCTACATATAAAGGATTTTTTTTTCCTTTTTGGAGGGGTGAAGGCAGGGCAGTTGGGGTTAAGTGACTTGCCTAAGGTCACATAGCTAGTAAGAGTTAAGTGTCTGAGGCTGGATTTGAACTCAGGTCCTGCTGACTCCAGGGCCAGTGCTCTATTCACTGCACCATCTAGCCACCCCTAAAGGATTTTCTAATAGTGAAAGCTGCCTCAGAGTAGAATGTGTTGTCCTTTTGTGCCCTGTTTCTCACAGGAGGGCATCTGGTAAAAGTTGAATGACTACTTTTTGAGGATGTTGAATAAGGGATTCCTGTTTAGGTATAGGTTGTGCTTGATCATCTTTGTACATCCTGCCAAGTCTGAAATTCTGGGATTCTGATGCCAGCTGAGAATTGGTATTCCCATAGATCAGTTCATGCTTTATGTAGTGTGGTGGTCAGATAAAATTTATGTAGCTTCTCATTGAAGCGGTATATCATAGCAGATAGTGGGAAGGATTTAGAGTCTTAAGAACCTGGCTTAAAATCTTGCCTTTGTCATTTGCCCATAAGTCAGTTTAACCTTTTTGGACCTCAGTTTCCTCATTTTAAAATCTAGGGCATTGGACTAGGTAACCTCTTTGGTCCTTTCTAGCTCTAAATCTATGACCCTGTGAATGGGTAAAAAGATCTTCATATCATGCCCACATTGAGGATTGGTTGAAAGCAACTGGCAACCAGGATATATGACTTGATGGAGTAGGCAGTGTGGTTTATAAAGCCATTGTATTCTTCTTTCTCCATTTTCTCCAGATATAAAACCATTGTATTCATTGTACAGATGTATGTGAGGTTTAGGCAGCATCAGAAATTTATTTTGGAAATTATTATGACTTTCTCATTATCTCCCCCTCATCCTTTTTTACGAGGATGTGTACCTGAGAGAGGATCCAGGCTGTCTGCTACTTTATGTGATAAAGCTGTGTCCAAGTAAAGAACTGATTGTTGACTTTATAATAGAGTATATCTGTTCAAGACGGAAATGTTGATAGTTTGGGTCATGGACATTAGAAATGTTTTCCTTTTTAGTAAATAAACATCCAAAACAATGGAGAAAAGATGTAGTTAAAGTTCCTTGTGAAAGGGTCATTTCAGCTGTGATATAATTAGAGGATGATTTCATAGCTTGATATAACTGTAATGAATGTGCAGGGACTTCAGAGGGTGAAACTTAGATGGTAGAGTAGAGAAAGTGTTCCACTGAGCCCTGCCAACATTCCCCTCCAAACAACTTGAAATAATGCCTCAAATTGAATCCTTGAGTGGCAGAGCCAATAAAAGGTCAGAGTGAGACATTCTTTTACCCTAAGATAATTTAGGAATTCAGAAAGAGAGATCTGTGACACAAAAGTGGAGGCTGACCTGGAGCCAACATGGATGAAACACCAGTGGTTGGATTAGGTGGTGGCAATAGAAACAGCAGCAGCAGCTTTGGAAGCTCCCAAGCCAAAGATGATAAGGGCATCTGGCAACTGGTCAGAAAGAGACAGTGGGACCTATGTGCTATCACTGGATGCCGGACCAGATGTTGTTTAACTCCATTGCCTATACGCACTTCTGGTTCATAGTTCAAGGGCAAGGGGGAGTACTTTCTGTCAAAAGGGAATGGAAGCCCTGAGGGGCAGTATCACTTCTAGGCCTAAGAGATCAGGGACCCTTTCTGGATAAGAACCAGAGGGCAGAATAAGAGAACAGTGACCATGCCTCTCCCCAGATCACATCACTTTGGAAACACTGAAAACTTCCAGACCTCCAGAACTGGCTCTGAAAACAGAAATGTGAAAAAGCCTGAAGCTTGAGACAGTGCTTTTCTACCCCTCTCACTCTGGAAACAGGGCCCAACATTTAACATAAAGTTCCAAATCAAGAAACAAGGTAGAAAAGTGAGTCAACAACAACAAAGAACATGACCACAAAAAGTTACTGTGGTGACAGGAAAGATCAAAGATACAAACTCAGAAGACAAGTTGAAACAGCTACAAACAAAGCCTTGAAGAAAAATGTGAATTGGACACAAGCCTAATAAGGGTTCCAAAACCAA
This sequence comes from Gymnobelideus leadbeateri, assembly GCA_011680675.1. Taxonomy (NCBI): domain Eukaryota; kingdom Metazoa; phylum Chordata; class Mammalia; order Diprotodontia; family Petauridae; genus Gymnobelideus; species Gymnobelideus leadbeateri. The sequence goes on along the minus strand of WOXC01011550.1, from coordinate 248,504 downwards.
ATGAGAGTGGTAGAGGAAACATTAGGCAAAGAAATGAAAGCAAAGAAAGAAAATTAGAAAGTGCTGAAGAAAATAACAGTTCAAAAACATAATTGTCTAAGTGGAAAAAGAGGTATGAAAATTCACTAAGGAAAATAACTCTTTAGATAGCACAATTGGCTAAATGGAAAAAGAGGTACAAACATTCACTGAAGGAAATAATTCCTTAAAAATTAAAATAGGGCATATGGAAGCTAATGACTCCACAACTCATCAAGAAACAATAAAACAAAGTTAAAAGAATGAGAAAAAATAGAGGCAAATGGGAAATATAATCATAGGAAAAACAACTGACCTGAAATCCTGGATCAAGGAAAGACAGTTTCCAGGGCAAAGAGATACTATTCCAAGCAGCCAGAAAGAAAATACTCAAATACCATGGAGCTACAGTCAGGATCACATAAGATTTATTAGTTACTACATAAAAGGACTGGAAGGCTTGAAATATTATATTTTGGTAGGTAAAAGAGCTGGGATTACAACCAAGAATAACCTATGCAGCAAAAAAGTATAATCCTTCAAGGGGAAAAAAAGGGATATTTAATGAAATAGAGGACTTTCAAACATACCTAATGAAAAGACCAGAACTGAATAGAAAATTTGACTTTTAAATACAAGACTCAGGAGAAGCATAAAAAGGTAAATAAGAAAAATCATAAGAGACTCAAGGTTAAACTGTTTATCTTTTATATGAGAAGATGATACATGTAATTAAAATAATTTAAAGAATTCTAGATAGGAAGAGGGTACAAGTGACTTAATTATGTTGGGATGATGTAACAAAAAATGGATAGGTAAGAAAGAGGGATCCCCTAGGAGAAGGGGAAAGGGAGAGGTAGAATGGGCAAAATTACCTCACATAAAAGAGACGTACAAGTAAGAACTTTCAAAGTGGAGAGGAAAATAGTGAGGGGGGGGGCAGTGCTTGAACCTCACATTTAAATTCATTCAGAGAAGGAAAATATGTAGAGAGATTCAATTGGTAAAAGAAATCTGTTTTACCCAGCAGGAAGTAGGGGGGAAAGAAGATGAGAGAAAGTGGGGTGGTGATAAAAGGGCTGATAAAATAAGACAGTGGTCAGAAACAAAATAGACTTTAGAGGAGGGAAAGGATAAAAAGAGGGAGAAGGATAAACAGAAGAAAATAGAATGGAGGGAGATGCACAGTAATCGTTACTGTAATTGTGAATGGGATCAACTTAACCCATAAAATGTAAGTGGATAATAGGATGGATTAGAAAACAGAATACAGTTGCTTATAAGAAACACAGTTGAAACAGAGAGATTCAGAGTTAAAATAAGAGGCTGGATCAGAATCTGTTATGCTTCTGCTGAACTTAAAAAGGCAGGGGTAGCAATCATGATCTTAGACAAAGTAAAAGCAAAAATACACCAAATTAAAAGGGAAAAGCAGGGAAAATACATCATGCTAAAAGGAAACCTACACAATTAAGTATTAATATTAAACATACATGTACCAAATGGCATAGTATCAAAATTCTTAAAGGAAAAGTTTAATTATTTATAGGGGGAAATAGACAGTAAAACTATACTAGTGGGAAACTTCAAATTTCCTCTCTCAGAACTAGATAAATCTAACCATAAAATAAATAAGAAAGAAATCAAGGCGATGAATAGATTTTTAGAAAAGTTAGATATGATAGACCGCTGGAGAAAACTGAATGGGAAAAGAAAGGAGAATACCTTTTCAACTGTACAGGATATCTTTACAAAAACAGACTGTTTTATTAGGGCATAAAAACCTCACAACCAAATGTAGAAAAGCAGAAATATTAAATGCACCCTTTTCACACCATAGTGTAATTAAATTTAATAAAGAACTATGGAAGCATAGATTAAAAGTTAATTGGAAACTAAATAATCCTAAAGAATAAGTGGGTCAGAGAACACATCATAAAAACAATCAATCATTTGTTAAAGAGAATGACAATGAGACAACATTCCAGATTTTGTGGGATGCAACTGAAGCAGTAGTTGAGGGAAATGTATATCTCTTAATTTGTACATCAGTAAAAGAGAGAAAGAGCAGATCAATAAATTAGATATGCAACTTAAAAAGAAATTTAAAAAAGAACAAATTAACAACCCGCAGTTAAAGACCAAAATGGAAATCCTGAAAATTAAAGGAGAGATTAATAAAATTGGAAGTTAAAAAAAAGACCAAAAAACCCAAAACATTGAAATAATAATAAATAAAAATAGGAGCTGGTTTTATGAAAACAAAGTAAAAATGGTAAGTAATTTATTAATTTGACTTTAAAAACAAAACTAAAATTTTATTTTCAAATATGAAAAGGATGAATGCACCATCAACAAAGATGAAGTTGAACAATTATTAGGAGTTCTTTTGCCCAATTATATGCTAATAAATCTGACAGTCTACATGAAATTGAGGAATGTTTACAAAAAATAAACTGACCAGATTAATAGAAGGGGAAATAGAATACTCTAATAACCTTATCTTAGAAAAAGAAATTGAACAAACCATCAAAAAGCTGGCCAGGAAAAAATTCCCAGAACCATATTGATTTACAGGTGAATGCTACCAAACATTTAAGGAGCAACATTCCAATATTATATAAGCAATTTTTAAAAATAGGTAAAGAAGGAGTCTTTCCAAATTCCTTTTTATGACACAAATATGGTTTTGATACCTAAATGAGGGGAAGCAAAAAGAGGATACTAATAACCAATTTCCTTAGTGAATATTGATGCAGAAATTTTAAATAAAATACTAGCAGGAAGATTACAGCAATATATCACAAAAATATACAATTTCCGAGTGGGATTTATACCAGGAATGCTGGGCTAGTTCAGTATTAGAAAAACTATCAGCATAATTTACCATATCAGTAACAAAAAAAATAAGAATCACATGGATATATCAGTAGATAGAGAAAACGCCTTTGACAAAATACATATAACATGCATTCCTATTAAAAACAATAGAAAGCATAGGAATCAATAGAGCCCTTTTAAAAATGATAAATAGTATCTATCTAAAACAAGAACAAACACTAATTATAATGGGGATAAACTTGAAGCTTCTCAGTTAAGATCTAGAGTGAGACAAGGATGTCCATTATCACCACTAGCAATATTGTACTAGTTGAAATGATTAGCAACTTCAGTAAAGTTGCAGGATATAAAATAAACCCACATAAATCATCAGCATTTCTGTATATTATCAACAAAACCCAGCAGCAAGAGATAAGAGAAATTTCACTTAAAATAGCTACAAGAAATAGAAAATACCTGGAAATCAACCTGCCAAGACCAATGCGGCGATTATATGAACACAATTACAAAACACTTTTCACACAAATAAAGACAGATTAAACAATTGGAGAAATATTAATTGCTTATGGGTAGGCTGAGCCAATATAATAAAATGACAATCCTACCTAAGTTAATTTACTTATTATGCAGTGCCATACCAAACTACTAGAGAATTATTTTATAGAACTAGAAAAAATAGTAACAGTTCATCTGGAAAAACAAAAGTGGTAATCATGAAAACAATTTGGTACTGGCTCAAAAATAGAATGGTGAATTTTTGGAATACACTAGGCATGCAATACACAGTAATAAATGATCATAGCAATTTGAGGTTTAACAAACTCAAAGTTCCAAGTTTTGGGAGTAAAAAAATCACCATTTGGCAAAAATTCCTGGGAAACCAGAAAGCAGTTTGGCAGAAACTAGGCATAGACTAATATCTTACACTGTATATCAAGATATGGTCAAAATGAATAAGTTATTTAGACAGAAAGACTGACAATAAATAAATTAGGGGAACATGGAAAAAAATGTGCCTAGTAGATCTATGGATAAGGGAATGTTGTAGTTTAAACTCTGTCCACCCAGGGATGTCAGAAACTCTTGGGGTTTAGGCTCTGCCCATCCAGGGATGCCAAAAACTGTTGCAGTTTCATGATGTGTTGTGGTGGAATCATCTCAAAGAATTCAGTCAGACCACCTCTAATCAAAGCATAGTCATTTAATGAGATTGACACTGTGTGGGGTACAGAGACCCTAACCCAAATAAATTGATCACTCGGAGACCTCTCAAAGTGAAGGTAGAAAGATTTATTAGAATCTTGTGAGAAGTGGGCAGTCCAGTCCCTGGCAGTGCCCAGAGAGAAGAGGCTGAGGTACAGAAGCTAAAGCTGGGTTAAACAAGCAAGGGTTACTCGCCCCTCCCAAACACTAACCTAATTATTACTAATGAAGTTCTAATTCTGTTAGATAATATACACAATACATGAGGTCCACTATGCAAGCATAATAACAACCTCAGAATACTGAACCCCTTCAGTCCAACCTAGATGTGTCCTTATCTGGGCCTTGGTGTCCCAAGGCTGCTGTCTGCTTTCTGATTGGTCAAATCCACCTGCTGCTGCCAACTCCTTTTATCTGCATTATTTCATTTTAGTATTATCGAGGAGTTCTCTGGGAACTGGGCACTCAAACTTCCTCCCAAGATTACTGTCTGGTACTTTTTATCAGTAGCCTTGTTTCAGCAATTCTTGCAGTTCTATAGAAACTTAACCCTTTGCTATCTCTCAATTACCATTCCTTTCCCCAAACTAAAACACCTCTAATTTGGTCTCAATAATTAATCCAATTAATTGTATTAATACTCAATAGTGCTTACATTACCTTGAAATACACAATGACTTACACATATATATGGGGAAACAATACTGAACTTAGTTACAAAATACAAGGAAGTAATTAGAATGTATATATGATATTCAGAATGGGGAAACTTCACTGCAAGTCATCCCGCACAACACCTCTCATGAAGCAAGCCAAATTCCAAGAGGAACCAGCAACTTCAAAGAGGGCAAGATGGACTTTTATAGGATAAAATTGCAGTTACATAATAGAAATTATAAATATGAAAAAAACAGGAGGGGTTTGTTAAGGGATTAGGTAATAGGGGAGGGAACCCAGTCATAGTGGAAATGAGCATGGGATTACCCACTGTGTGTACAGAAAATGTGTATGATAATGATGTTATAATAAGCCTCTCTACATCATAAGTTTACTCTAGGTCAGTTCTTTACTATCACTGCACATGTGCCTACTTAGGGAAAGTCCCTTATGTTGTTTTGGGATCCACATCCTGCTTGGGCATTCTGGTGGTACTGCTTTTTGATGGGCTGAATATTGTGGTCCTCTCTGAGACTAGATGGATATGGTTGTGGTTGAGTGCAAGGACACTTAATGTTTCTGTGGGAAATAGGTAGAATAAATCTGGGGACAGTGGCTAGTTAGAGGTGGTGACTGAGATCCCATCATTTGGACATCCCTGCTGTTTCTGTGAGAAATATAAGTTCGTGGACACCTGTTGTTCACATGAGCAGTGAGGCATATATATATATAAGTTAGGGTATTGAATGGGGTTGGAGTATGAGAGGCTAGGTAGGGCCAGTGGGCCTGCTGTAGGACCTATAACGGAGTTAGACTTTTGGGGTTGGGGGCAGCTTTATTAGGATTCTATCAGGAAGACCTTATGACCAAACAAGAGATAGAGAGGATTATGGGAAGTAAAATGGATAATTTTGATCACATGAAAGTAAAAGACATTTGCACAAACAAGACTAATGTAGCCAGAATTAGAAGGAAAACAGTAAATGGAAAAAAAAATTACAGTAAATTTCTCTGATAAAGACCTCATTTCTCAAGAATATATGGAACTGAGCCAAAATTTAAAAATAAGGGTCATTCCCCATTTGATAAGTGGTCAGAGTATACGAACAGGTAGTTTTCTGAAGAAGAAATCAAAGCTGTCAATAGTCACATAAAAATGCTCTATATCACCAGTTATTAGAGAAATGCAAATGAAAACTCAGGTACCATCTCATACCTATCAGATTAGCTAACGGAAAATGATAAATGCTGGAGGGGATGTGAAATAATTGGGACACTAATTAACTGTTGGTGGAGTTGCAAACTAGTCTAACCATTCTGCAGAACAATTTGGAACCATGTCCAAAGTACCATAAATGTGGTACTGTGCATACCTTTTGACCTGGCAATGCCACTACTCGTTTTGTTTCTCAGAGAGATTAAAGAAAAGGGAAAAGGATCTCTTTGGCAATTGGAGGTCGAGTGTATGCCTATTTGAGGAGGGATTGCTGAATAACTGGTAATAAATGATTGTGATGGAATTCTCTTGTCCTATAAGAAATGAAGAGCAACATGGCTTCAGAAAATCTTGGGCAGACTTATATGAACTGATGCAAAGTGAAGTGAGCAGAACCAGAACATTGTACATTATAGAAACAATATTGTAAGGATAATCACCTGTGAAAGACTTAGCTAATCTGATCATAACAGTGATTCAAGACAATTCCAGAAGACCAATGATGAAAGAGAGAACTGATGAACTCTGAATGCAGAGTGAATCATACTTTCTTTATTTTTATTGTTTTGTTTGTTTTTTGAAGCATGGCTAACATGGAAGTGTGTTTTGCATGACTGCACATGTAGAATCTATATCAAATTGCTTGACTTCTCAAGAAGGGAAGAGGGGCAGGAAAGGGGAAAAATTTTGGAAATCAACATTTTTAAAAGTGAATGTTAAAATTTTATGTTATTGAGAAATATTTAACAAAAATAAAGACAATAAAAAGTACAGTATTATTATTGTGTCATGAACTTTATTACAGAAGATAATTTTAATTTCCTCATTTCTCACCTTTTCCCACCCCACCTGTCTTAGCTTGTAAGGTATTTACTGCATATGTTTTTTGGTCAATTATAGATTTATGAATAAATAAATGTGAATTTCATTTAATTTTCATGTGTTGTAAAATGATATTCATCTTTTTAATTTTGTTTCAACCATTTAAAAGTATAAAAACTATTCTTGGCTCCTGGGCCATACATACTTTGCCAAAACCCTGCTTTACTTTGTGGTGCTCTATTAGAGCCAGAGCCTTTTTAATTATGAAGTTAGATTATGTGATAAGAAGCACCTGTAACAAAAATGTCATCTTTGAAATTTGAGACATTTTTCTCGAATGCTGGTTATCTCCATTTTGACTTCTTCAAGTTTTTGGATGTAACTGTCTAATATACAAGTTGCAGATTTTTTTTTCTTTTTGGAGGGGGAAGAATAGGGCTAGGGCAATTAGTGTTAAATGACTCGCCCAAGGTCACAGGGCTAGTTTTTGTGTTAAGTATTTGAGGTCACATTTGAATTCAGGTTCTCCTGTCTCCAGGGCTGGTGCCCTGTTTGCTCTGTTTGCCCTATTCACTGTGCCACCTAGCTGCCCCAGTTGCAGATCTTTTAATACCGTTTGCTCTGAAATACATTTCTGTGTTCCTGAAAAACCTGAACTGTTTACCTTCCTCAGTAGCATTAAAGAAATTAACATGTGACAAATGTTTGTTGGATATTTCCTTCCCGCTTCAAGATGTATGTCCAGTTTAATTTTCTTTCAAATAGAACCCCCGTAAGTGGAGGGGGATGGAAGATTGAATTAGCAGCTAGTAGAAGGTTGACTAGTAGTCTTTAATTTGGGAGTGGTGATATTGCTGCTGAATTCTCAAATACAGACAACTGCTGATTTATCTTTTAATGGAACTTATAAACTTGAAATTGTGACAAAGTATGAATTCACTCTTCTTCTGTCCATTTGAAATTTTGCTGTGTTGAGTGGGTGACATTTTCCCTAAAGCTAGTATAGCAGAATGACTGCTATACTTGAAGAAGTTGTCTGAAGAAAAAGTGGGAAAGTTTCTTGTCAGAATGAGGTGTTTTGCTTGAGACTCCATGAATCTAGATGAAATTGATTTTAGTGCTGCTCTTGGTAATTTGGATATTCACATTATTTTATAGGGGAAAGGGTATTGGATTTGGAGTTAGAGAACCTGGATTTGAAACTTGATTCTGATAATTTCCCTACTGTTATGACCTTGAGCAAGGCACTTATTCTGGGACTGGGTTTCCTCATCTGCAAAATGAGGGCTTTGGATCCAAAGATCTCTTAACGGCCCTTCTAGCTCTAATTTTATAGTCCTATGATCCTATAAATACTAAGAATAGATTACCAAGTAGAGCAAAAAGCCATAGTTGCTGCTGTATATACTGCTACTAATTTTGTTTACTCACTAATGTTAACTATTTGCAAACATATTCCTCACAACAAACTAATAATGTAGAGAGTATAAATCTTTTTCTGTGTATTTGGATGAGACCTTTACTAGATCTGTTTTATAACGGAGGAATTGGAGGCTCAGAGATTTTGCCAAGGACCACAGTCAGCTAGTGGCAGAGTCTAGATTCCAGAAAACCAGGATTTCCTACTCCTCAAAATCTTGAATCAGTGATCAAGGGCAATTGTAGAATCCCTTAAATGTTTATCTTTGAGGTGAATCAATGAATTAAAAAAAAAAAGCCTCTCCTATGCAAAAGGAAGTATGGGATGGTAAGAGTAATAGTTGATGGAGTATATTCCAGACATGGGGGTCAAGCAGCCTGACGAGAGTTGTGGATCAGACTTTAGAAAGACTGAGATTACACTTATGGTTCCCCCTCACCTCAGGCAGCAAAGATTGGATAACTATTGGTTGGGCTTGTTGTAGAAGGGATTCTATCCAGGTATTTTGTTGTTGTTTTGTAGTATTTCAGTTGTGTCCAACTCCTCATGGCTGCATTTGGGGTTTTATTGCAAACATACTGGAGTGGTTTGTCATTTCCTTCTTCAGCTCATTTTACAGATGAGGAAACTGAGGCAAACAGGGTGAAGTGACTTGTCCAGGGTCACACAGCTAGTGAGTTGGATTTGAACTCTGAGGCTGGATTTGAACTCATGAATATGAGTTTTCCTGTCTTCAGGCTCAGCACGCTATCCACTGTGCCACCGAGCTGCCCTATATAGGTATGGTTTGGATCAGATGATGCCTCAGGTCCTTTCAAACATTTTGTGCTATGCAAAATTGAGTGAAGAATTGGCTTCCCCACCCTCTTACTATGTGGGTGACCAAAGTAGACCCTCAGACTCTTGTTTATTTTGCCTCTAGTTTTCCTCCCTACAGCTAGGATCAGATTCACCATCCTGGCTGTTCTGATTAGGAGAGAAGCTTATCTTGGAGATATATGTTGTTCTACTGCTTAGAAGAATGGGAATGAACTGGATAAGATCCTTCTTATCTGTAGGATTCTGTGATTCTGTGCTAAAATGGTGGCAAAATATTTACCCATATATCAAAAATTAACTTGGGTTTAATAATGGAGCACCACAAAGTAAAGCAGGGTTTTGGCAAAGTGTGTGTGGCCCATGAGCTAAGAATAGTTTTTATACTTTTAAATGGTTGAAACAAAATAAAAAAAGATGAATATCATTTTACAATACGTGAAATTAAATAAAATTCACATTTATTTATCCATAAATAAATCTTTATTGGAACACAGTCCCACTCATTCTTGTATGTATTGTCCATTGAGACAGAATGTGGTGCTCTCCTCCCTGCTCTGTTGTCCTGGGCACTAAAAATCACGGTGAAGCAGTTGTAACTTGGCAGCATTGCAGGTGCCTCATATATTGTCACAGTGAGACATTTTGTTTTGTCTTTTTTATCAGCACATGCTCATCATATTCAAAGTAAGAAAAAAAGAAGGAAAAGAGTTTTTCTGTAATTTTTTTGAGCCCTGGACTGAGATTGAAATTTTTCTGAATGAGAAGAACCACCCTCAACTACTATTATGAGCACTGAATGACTTTGGAAATTAACTTTTGATAATATTTCTTAATGAAATCAACCTAGAATTACAGGGCAGACTAGCACTTACCTGCAAAACATGTATTGTTTGAATCACAAGTAATGTCAAACTGCTTTATAAACTTATTTTTATAATATACATGTATTATGTATACATGCTTTATACATTTCCCATGCTGCCAAAAGCTAAAACCAGAAGCAAGATCTCCATTTCCACACTAATTTGTGATGGGTTTATTTTCTGAGGTCAGAACTACAGTTCTAGAGGATTCTGGACTTTGATATAAATACAAAGGAAAAATGTCATATTTTAGAATATTTAAATGTGCAATTGAGGGGATTCCACCTAATCTTCAGTTGGAAGTGATTAATCTGCAATGTCTTACATACTCAAAGGCAATTATCAAGAGAATATAATAGAATTCTACAAATGTCTTCCAAGCATTGAATGTGCTCAGTTAAAAAACACATGCCAGTATTTGGCAGTACCTATCTATGGAAAAAGATCTTGTCAAGAATGAAATGTGTAGGGGCAGCTAGGTGGCATTGACCTGGAGACAGGAGGACCTGAATTCAAATCCAGCCTCAGATACTTGACACTGTGTGACCCCGGGCAAGTCACTTAACCCTGATTGCTTCACCAAAAAAAAAAAAACAAAAAAACCAAAAAAAAAACCCAAACATGTAAAATCTCATTACAAATCAGAATTAACACATACATTTTTAATTGATTATTTTTGTAAGGAACGTGAAATTTGAACTTCATTTAAGTGAAATGTTATCCCCTTAAAAAGAATTCCATTCTTTTAAGTAGACCTTTATTATAAAAATATTACATTCAGTTATTATAATTTGATTTCATTAATGAAAATTTATGGAATTATTTTTCTTTGAGTACCTACATAATATTCTTGATTTTGCCACTTGGCCTGAAAAACCGAAAATATCTATCTGTCCCTTCACAGATAATGTTTGCTGACCCCTGATGTAGTGGAAAGAGAGTTGGGCACAAAGTAGGGATAGACCCGAGTTTAAATCTTGGCTCCAATACCTAGTAGTTATGTGATCATGGACAAATCCATTAATTTCCCTGAGCACTGTATATAAAATGTGGATAGTGTATATCTAGTGGAAAGACTACTGGCTCTGAAGTCAAAAGACTTGAGTTCAAATGTCACACCTGGTGCTTCCCACTTTTGGACTCTCTTAAGCTTTTTGGACCTTGGTTTCTTTTCCTGCAGAATGAAAAGCTTTTACTAAATGGCCTCAAAGGTCCCTTCTAGTGCTAAATGTATGATTCTGTGATTTCACAAAGTTCTTTTGAGAATCCATTAAGATAACATATGAATGTACTTCATAATATCTGGTGGTGTTTTGGCTGCTGAATTCTTACTGCCTTGGGCTATCCTAGAGAGAGTGATGAAAATTAATAATGATATAATAATAGAAGTTAGCATTTATATAGTGCTAGTATGTGCCAGGCACTGCTAAGTATTTTATAAGTATTATCTCACTTGGTTCTCACAACGACCTGTGGAAGTAAGTGCTATTATTATTCCTGTTGAGAAAACAGAGACAGAAGTCTAGTGATTTGCCCAAGGTAAGTAAGTAAATTTGAGGCCATATTTGAACTCTGGTCTTCTCGACTCCGACCCAGCCCTCTATCCACTATACCACCTCGACACCCACATTATGTTACTTTTCCATTAGGTTCTAAAACATAGTAGGGGCTTCCAAAGGTCTTATTGGAGTTAATAAACTTTCTAACTTTCATTTACAAACTTTAGTAGCTTAATATTGCACTAAGACTTTTGGGACAACTTGTATTTGTGGAATGAATGAAGTAAGGACCCTTAAATATAATTTTTTTTCTTTTTGGAGGGCAATTGGGGTTAAGTAACTTGCCCAAGGTCACATGGCTAGGTTTTTTTGGTATGTGTATGTTAAGTGTCTGAGGCCAGATCTGAACTCAGGTCCTTCTGACTCCAGGGCTGGCGGTCTACTCACTGCGCCACCTAGCCGCCCCCCAAATATAAATTTTTAAAAAGTGATTAACATTGTTTTTTGTTATTCTGAGCTTGGTAAACACCAACCGATAGGAGCATTTCAGTATACAGAGAAACAGAAAAAGAGGAAAAATAATAGCTAAGATTTCTAGCCCTTTAAGATTTGCTAAGCACTTTATGTTAAATGTTATTAGAAGGCTTGCAATTTGCACGTTAGATAGTTTCTTAAGTTCTTAAACTTCATTTGATCTTCAGAGCAAATGTATGAGGTAGATGCAATTATTATTCTCATCTTAGCAATGAGGAAATGAAGGCTGTGAGAGCTTGGCTGCCCCTCGGTCACCCCAGCTAGAAAATGTCCAGAATAACCAAAGTCAGCTTCTTTTGACTTCAGATTCCTTTTCCCATGCACTTCAACACCTACTGGGAATCTTCATTATAATAATAACTTGTCTTTTTAAAAAATTCTGTTATTAATTCAACACATTCATTCTAATATTGTACTGCCTGTCTGTGTTTCCTTCTGATCTTTCTTCTGTCTCTTCTGTGCATTTTTAAAGGGATTTTTTTTTTTTTTTTTTGGTGAGGCAGCTGGGGTTAAGTGACTTGCCCAAGGTCACACAGGTAAGTAAGTATCAAGTATCTGAGGCTGGCTTGGAACTCAGGTCCTCCTGACTCCAGGGTCAGTGCTCTATCCACTGAGCCACATAACTGCCCCTCTTCTGTGCATTAAAAAAAAAAAATTACTGATGCTCTTTTGGGGGGGGAAGGGGAAAACTATTACTAACCTCTTCTTTCCCTCTGTTCTCTTCTCCATAACGTAAAAAAAAAATAAAAAAATCTTTCCCCTTAAATAGAAATGTAAAACTTATATAGAGTCCCCACTATGTAGAGATCCAATTATAGCTTTATTTTGAAAGCCTTTAAGGGAAGGGGGAAAAAACCAAAACCCTAAGCCTTTTAATGCATACGTTTCTTTTGAGTCTTTTTACATTTGTATTGGTTTCCTCTAGAAGTAGAGTATCTGGCATATATTTTACAGTTTATTTCCTTAAATGCATTGGAAATATCCTTCATCCTTGGGCTAAAACTTAGAATAAAAAAACAACCTGAAAGACTTGCTGAATTGCAACCCCTTTTGGTCATATTCTAAAACGTGTTCCTTTGGAAAAAAATGGGAGGTTTAAATAGGGCAGCTGTAAGCACCTCCAATCTCATTCTAAAGAAGGGAGTCATGTGCCACTGCCAAAATGAGTTATTAGCAAGTGCTGGCCTATTTCCTCTCAAAAAATTTAGAGCTAGAAGGACTTTAGCTGATTAATGAATTATGGTCCATGGGAGAGAAAACTGAACTTGGAGCTGGAGGTTCTAGATTCAAATCCTGACTGTTTAAAGGACACATGCCAGGGAATATAACAATCCCTAGTACCTGCACATCAGGCCCCTCTTCCCTTCTACATATGGAGCTCACTGGCCACCCTCTTCACGGCATTGGAACCCTCTCCAGTACCAGTACAGACTCTGAGGACAAGAATTACACTATCTCCTGCCCTTGGAGACATTCTGCAGGATAGACAAGGCACCACCACTTTCTCTAAGCTTTCATTCCTCTGCTTGCTCCTAGGCAGGCTTCTTGGGCAATCCAAGACAAAACATAATCACCTGCCACCAGGTTGAACCCAAAGAGATGACTTTTAGTTTAATCTGCCGCCCTCAGTGCACCTTTCTCCAACCACTGTTACTCTTCCTGGACTCACTTCTCAATGGTTAACAAATTCCTATCCTCCTTATACTCACCCCATCCGTGTCATTCCAAACCCTTTAATGTGCAGACCCCATTTCCTTTCTGAAACTTGAGTTGTTAACCTACAAAGCCCATTCTCTTTCTCAAACTTTCCACTTCTTCACTCCTGTTGGCCTCCATCCCACCCTCAGCTCATAAGGTCCTTTCCATTGTGTCCTTCAGAATGCCTTCTCAGCAATAAAACAAGCTTCCTCTTATTTTAAATCTTCCTTTTATATTCTTTCCATCTTTTCTCCTTTACAGAAACCTGGCTCCTCCCTAATGACACAGCTTCCCCAACCACCTTTTCAAATGCTGCCAGTTTCTTCTATCATATTCTGATGAGGGAATTGGAACATTTCTTGCACTCCATTGTCATTTCCAGTGTTTCCCTGGATCACCTTCCTCAAGTAACCTCTCTTGTGAGGTTCACGCTGTCTCCATTTCTCATCCTCTCCAGGTAATGGTAGCAATTATTGACCAACTACCAGGCATTCTTTCTCCTTCCTCCATGGGTTTGATACTTGACTCAGTGTTTTTCTCCTGTTCTCATACAAGGAGATTGAAACATACATATTGATTCTCCCTCAAACACTTTACATTTTCAGCTGTTTGGAAAAAAAAACAACCAGGTGAAGGAGGGGCTCTATTCAATTCCTTCTCTGATACAAATATGGTCTCTGTAACCTCAACTAGGGAGTCAAAACAGAAAGAAAATTCTACCAATATTCCTGATGAAAATCATTACCAAAAACTGAATTATGTCAGGAGACACAGAAGAAGAAGCTTTAGACAACATTCAAATGCCCCAGCTTCCCGGTTCCTCAGTCTACTTAATTTGCCTCTCAGAGTCCCCTCTGTTTACTCTGTGCATTCCTGCATGTATCATGCTGTCTCTTCTCGAAAAATGGCAGCTTCTTCAGGGCAAGGGTGGTGTTTTTGCCTTTCTTCTATCCACCTGACTTGGCACATAATAAATGCTCATTGGTAGTGATTGATTCACAGAGTTAAGGCAGAGTAAAGGCATGCCTGTGGAACAGGACGATGAAATGGCCCAGGAAACGGGGAGTAGTGAGGAGGAGGATGGGATACGAAAGGGCCTGAATACTCCAGATGGAATACTCAATCATTGTGTACTGTTTGGTTGGGTTTTTTTCCTTTCCTGTAAATCTCCCCTCCTGAAATCTCATTAATACTGTTCTTTTGAAAGTCTGGGAGGATTTTGTTAATACTTGGATGTTATTTCTTCATCATAAATTGGTTGATTGCATGTTTGCCCCACTTCTTTCCCTCCATACTGATGTATTTTACTTAATGGAGCATCTGGTAATGCTGGCAAGAAATTTGAAACAGATCTGCACACTGGAATTGAGGGTGATGAGGATTGAATTTTCCCTAGGATGAAGTCACTTGTTCTCCAAATTTAAGAAGACAAAGGAAATAAATCCAAATGAATTTAGTTACTGGGAAGCAAGAAGCAGCGTCTAGTCTTCTTTTGAAGGCTCAGTAAATTGTGAATTGACCACTGTTGCTTTTATGAATTGAAGGCAGTGCTGTTCATGTGCTGTGGCTGCTGACCTGAATGTGAGCTCTCAGTGAACAGTGAACTTCATCGGTGTGAATGGTGCCTGGATGTGACTGGGTCCCCAGGGGTGAGCAGTGGCATGTGACCAGGACATGGGCTGCTACACGTGATGCTGGGGAGAGGGGAGGAGGGATTGTGTCCACATTCTGCCTGTGGGCAGCTCCTTGATTCTTTTGCCCTTCCTGGTAGAGCATCAGTTCAATTAGAGCTGAAACATTTAAGGAGGTGTGAGGATTTTGTGTTTGGGTGACAATATGGGATATTAGCAGTCTCCCAAAGGATTTTTAGGGAGCTGTTTGAGGAAGAACTCTCATGACCTTTTTCTAGATCCTTAAAAAAATCAACCTGGGCCCAGCCATTCTTGTCAAACATGCATTCCAGATGGCTCCTAAATCTTCACAAAACTTTCAGGCTTTGTCTTTTTTGAGAAAACTCTTATGTTCCTCTGTAGTGGAATAAACCATTTTTATAGACTCTTTCATTTTAGAGCAAGAATCTTCAATTTCAGTCTTAGCCAAGATTGAAAATTCCAATACCTGATTCTTTTCCAAACAAAGACCCATGGTAATAAGGCAGAAGGGTGAGGCATGAGCCAGTTTAATAACAGTAATATAGTTAACATATATAGTTCTTTAAGGTTCAACTGGATGGCTTCTAAGGGCCCTTCCAGCTCAAAATCTATGATCCTTTGACCAACAATCTATATATTAATTTTTGGCCCAATATTTTGGGTCTCTAGACTAATGGGTGGTAAAGAGTTTTTTTTGTTTTTTTTTTTTTTGTGATCATCTTGAATTATGTGTAAATGTCCTTCTTGCATTGAGTTTTAGTTACCGAAATACAGCTGTCTCAGAGATGGTGTGTGGATGTAAATGCATGATGATTTTTATTTTAAACAAACATACCAGTTTGCATACTTCCAAGTGGAGGTTTCTTCACAGTAGTTCCTTTGGGAGCCTTTACATTTGTTCTAAGGACATTGCCGTTCCTAGAATGAGCCCGAGAACCTGAGGTTCATTCCCCTAGCCTCAATAGTGGTCACTTTTCTTTTTGAAGTTTAGTTTTAAGAAATATCCATCGAGTCGTTGAGAACCAAACCTGCTGAGCATTGTGGGTGATCAAACTGGAAAATGCTGTGTGTCAGCCAAATCAAATATAGCTCAGAAGTATGATCTAGGGTCATGGGGGATGTCAGCAGTCCGTCTAGTCCAATCTCTCATTTTACAGAACAGGAAACTGAGGCCCAATGAGGTTACATGATAAGCCCAACCTATGTAACAAACAGACATTGACAAGCAGGCTATAACTATATACAGCATATGCCATGATATGCTCAAGTCCTCTATACATGTTGACATCTCCCTGTTAAAATGTGAGTTCCTTAATGGTAGGTTTTAGGTTTTTTTTTAAGCTTAGCTTAGTTTTGTTTTTCTTTGTATCCCCAGTGACTGCCACATATTAGGTGTTTAATACATACTTGTTGATTGATTTATTGATTATTCTGGCATATAGAATGAAACATGTTAAAGCTAATTAAGACTGATATTATCTAATGAAAAACTTTGGACAATCACAAAATCTTTTGAGTTTGCTAATTCTACATCTGATCATAGCACAACCTCCATCCAACACACACTTTGGTAACCTATATTCCTCTTTGTTTCCCAGTTAAGCACTCTGTTCTCCTGCCATTCCTTTTTTTTTCCCCTTTTCTTCTCCAGACCTGTTCCTTGGGCACAGAAGCTCCTACAGCCCCTTCCTCACTTGCTAAATTCATATTTCTCCTTCAAGGTCCTTATCAAGTGCCATAATGCTTTCCATATTCTCACCTGGAAGAGTGATTCCTACACTCTTACAGCACTGTTTGTGCATTTATCTGGTGCCCATTACATCTTTCTTCTGTCTGGGCCTCTTTCTTTCCACCTTATTATCTTTCCTACTGTCCTCTTGAACATGCTGAAGAAGAGGATTGGATTTTATAGAACTTTGGCTCTTCCACATTACCTAGCACAGGAAGTCCTCCAGTGAATGGATTTTTAATGATAATCACCGGTTTCAGATACTGTTGTTATTTTTGTTCTGTGGCTTGTTTTGAAGTTTAATCTGTTAAAATGCATGACCGTATTGCCTTTAAGCACATGCTTTTAAAAATCATCTTTACATTGAGCTAGTTATTATTTCTGACTGTTCTTTTCATTGAGGATGCATATCTGGCTTTGATTTAGGGTTTGATAATCTGGTAAGATTTGTTTTATAGCTCTGCTTTTAGAAATTTAATGGTAACTTACACATAGGGATACCTGTACAGACAGAGGATAGACTATCAGAGATGGGTGTGCCTTTTTTTTTTTTTAAAGCAATTGGGGTTAAGTAACTTGCTCAAGGTTACAGGGATAGTCATTATTTATGCGTGGGTGCTTATTTTCTGAGGCCAGATCTGATCTCGGGTCATCCCAACTCCGAGGCCTGCGCTCTTACTCACTGCGCCACCTAGCCGCCCCATGGGTGTGCCTTTAAGATAATTAGATTACTTTCCCTCATTTTGTAAGCAGCAGGTGAGGAAGAGGCACATTCCAGGTAACTGATCTCCTTAGTGGCGGGAGTAAGCCAAGAGCTGGGATCTCCTGACTTCTAGTCTTTTCACTACTTCATGCATAATATAAATTGTATCCTCATCAGTCAAAGGCTTAGACTCCACAGTTGTGAGTTTCTGACAGTTTGGACTAACTGAACTGCTCTATGACTTTTTTCCTATAAGAGGACTTATCAAGCAAATGAGAAATATTAAATTTTATGATGAATATTTAAGCTACTTAAGAAAACAAACTTATTTTCCAGTACTTTGGAAAGAACTATTTATATTATTGATGTGCTGAATAGAAACCATTCTTATCTTTTTGATTATTTCATTACTTGGGGTTCCTGCCAATTAATTTAATAAGGGTCCTGTGTACTTGAAAGCAATAAAAATGCAGTTAAAATTTAGACTCTTCCTTTCCTGCCTCATTTTGAGGGTCAGGCACTCTGTTCTGTAAGGTTCTGTATTTCTCTGTTCCTTTGGGTACACACAGTCTGGACCAGTACTGCTTTTTGAGCACCAGGTTAGCTGAATGAATAAGAAGTCCTTTATGAGTAGGTTGGCCACTTGGTGATAATTTATTTGTCTATGGCACACCATGGACCCCAGACTTTGGAGTAATTTATACCTCCCCCCAGTGATTCAAAATTTGTGATGTTTACTGTACCTTGGAATAAGGTTTCGAAAGCTTTGTGAGCTTTTTTTTTAATATTAAACATATCAAAATGTAGAATTACAATGAGCATCTACTGGAAGTTTAGCAAAGATCTTGGTGTATTAAGTATCTAATGCTACTCCAGGTTGGACTTATGTTGACATATGTTTGACTTATATTAGACTCAAGTTATATCTTTGGAATAGCTAAGTGGAGATGTCCAGCAGACTGGGATTTAGGAGAAATATTAATGGATCTGTAGATTTGGGAGCCTTATACATAGAGATGCTAATTCAATGAATGGAGCTGATGAGATCTCCAGAAGGAAGCATAGAAAAGAGAAGGGCCCAGGAGAATGGAGAGCCTTGGGGAAACTGAGGGACTAGAACAAGATGTTGTTCTTCCATTAAGTTGTGTCTGACTCTCTGACCCCCATATGGGGTTTTCCTAGCAAAGATACTGGAGTGGTTTGCCATTTCCTTCTCCAGCTCATTTTACAGATGAGGAAACTGAGGCAGACAAGGTTAAGTGACTTGCCCAGGGTCATACAGCTAGCAAGTGTTTGAGGTCAGATTTGAACTCTGGAAGATGAGTTTTCTTGACTCCAGACAGGGCAGTTGACTCCCAGCTGCCCAAGATGAGGATCCATCAAAGGAGAATGAAGACCAGTGATCAGAGGGGTAGGAGAAAAACCAGGAGAGCATAGAGGCATCACAGGTGTCTTGCTACAGCATAAGTCAGTATGCAGGTGGAGGGGGTGATAGAAAGTGTCAAAAACTGCTGAGTGATCAGCAGAGTGAGGACTGGGAACTCAAGGTGAGGCCAGTTTTCAGTGGCAAACCAGATTAGGGCAGCTGAGAAGTGAATGGAAAGGGAGGAAATGAAGGCCAGAAAGTCCTTCCCAGAACTCTGGAAGGAAGGAAGAGAAGCTCTAGGAACCTAGGTCTGGAGAGCAGCAGGAGCCAGGAAAGGTTGGGGCAAACCTGGGCATGTTTGTACGCACAAGGAAGAAAGAATCCATTGAATAGAAGGCGAGCCAGAAGATGGGGGCTGTCCCATATGGCTGAGATATGTTTTGTTATTTATCGATCTGAAGAAGTTGAGGCTTTCAGGATTAAACCATGTAGTGCTGTGTGCTACTAGGTATTTGGGGGGAAAAAACCCCCAAACCTTTTGTGTTTAATTAACAAGCCTTAATTTTCTCCTCCTCCCACCTCCCCTTCCCCTAGTTGAGAAAAAAAAAAACCAAAACCTATATAACAAACAGGCATCAACAAGCCAAAGCGATGCCTATTTACATTGCACTGATTCTTTTGGGTCTGAGTGTTCTTGGAGATGGCCTGTTTTCCTGCCACTCCTTCCTCCATCTGGGCTCATTAGACCTAACTGATCAAATATTAATATGGCAGGCTGGTGTTTGATCACTGTTAACCAAAGTTGATTATTCATATCGGTGGTAAAATTGTAGTCAGAGTTCTAGGGGAGCCTGTCAGGGCCACAAAGCTCCTTTTAGTGAAGAGCAGGTCAGGCCATAAGGCCAGGGGCTGCCACCCTGTGAATGGGCTCCACAATTGAAGTTTGCATTTTAGCTCCCAGATTTTGATTGTAAATTCAGATGCAAAAAGAAGTAAATAGGATTTTCCTCCCATCTGTGGAGGCACTGGAGGCTGAATTTTGGCTGGATCTCCTAGGCAAACAGACATTATTTAGAAATAATTATAATTTTATTTTTAACTATTATTTCTGGATGATATTAGAAGCTAACCACTCTGAAGGCAGTGATTTTGCCACTCTGTTTTATTACAATTGTGTGTGGGGTTGGGGGGTGGAGAATAATCCTTTACACAGTGCCAGTTAATAGGCTTCCAGTTAGAGGCATCTATCTTTTTCTTTTCTCTTTAAATTTATTTTAGTTTTCAGCATTCATTTCCACAATAGTTTGAGTTCTAAATTTTCTCCCCATCTCTCCTCTACCTTCCATCCCAAGATGGCAAGCATACTGATGACCCCCTCCCCCAGTCTGCCCTCTCTTCTATCGAGCTATCTCCCCCGTACCCCCTTCCCTCTTACTCTCTTGTAGGGTAGGATGGATTTCTGTAACCCATTGAGAGGCATCTGTCTTTGAATGCACTCACAGATACATACCCAGCTTTTAAACGAAAATGTGTAACATTCACAGAATCTGGCTGATGTAAAGCCATTCGGACATTTCTCTTTGTGCTAACAAAATGTTCAGTTTTCCTTTCTTTGTGAAGCTCTAAGTCAGGATATACTAGCGAGTGTGAGTGTTTGTATTCTGGTGGCGTAGCTGAACCAGACAGCTCTGCGGCACACAGAGTTATTTTTAGACTCTAGGTTGCCATTTTTATCCTGTAAAAATATTCATCAGTGTCTGGGTGACAGACCATCAGGTTTTATAAATGTGTCAGAGACCAGATTTTGTTCTTCATCTCTTTCTTCTCCAAGCTCCTCCCCAACTTTTTCTCTTTTCCATTCATATCTGCTCACACAGCTGTTTGGGGGGGAGGGCCTTTTTTTGGGGGGGAGGAATCAGTTCATATATTAGATACTTCATTTCACAGATCTTCAGCACCTTCCAGTTCATTCATGTTCTCCCATGTGTAGCTGCTTACTGTCTGTTCCAGGGGAACCAGGCTGCTTCTTAGAGATGGAGGCTTATAAAATAGAACCAACTGGGGGGCTGTTGTGCTGCTTTCACTCTGCCTCTGGGCCTCCCACCTGGGGGGCTCATCTTCTCACTTCTGTCAGCCCTAGGGGTCAGCATTATTTTGCATAAGCAGACAGCCTGTTGTTTTTCACTGAAATGAAATTCATCTTTAATTTTGATACTTACCCATTAGCTCTGCAGTTTTCAAATGCCTTTCTCTTACAGACCCTAAGTGCTTGGCCTGGGGGAAATACAAACTTTTGATTTTCCTATTTTAAATGAGGAAATTAAGGTCCCAAAAGCTTTAATGACCTGGCCAGAGTCATTTATACTTGTTGTTTGCCAGTTGTGTCCAATTTGACCCTGTGGCCCATAGCATCCCAGTGTTGTCCATGGGGTTTTCTTAGCATAGATTCTGGAGTGGTTTGCCATTTCCTTCACCAGTGGATTAAGGCAAACAGTTTATGTGACTTGCCCAGAGTCACACAGCTAGTTAAGTATCTGAAGTCACATTTGAACTCAGGTCTTCCTGATTCCAGGCCCAGTGCTCTGTCCACTGAGCCATTTAAAGGGTCAAAGCCCAGGTCTCTTAGTGGAGCTCCAAGGCTCTGTTCTCTAGGCCTTTCTCTAGCTCAATCTAGGCATGGGGATGAGAGCCAGCAGAAAGCACCAAACAGTGCATTGTGGGCACCATTGTTGTGGGGAGCCAAAGATGCCTGGTTCAGATCTCAGATATTAAATCCTAATAGTGGACTTTAAAACAAGAATCTGAGCTGCAACTTTTCGTCAAGTTAGCTCCTGAGTTCTTTGTTATGGGTTACACTCACTTGAGTTCTGAGATCACTAGGCTATACCCCAAGATTTTAGTTATTGAGAGCCAAAATATTTGATTCAGCACTCAGGTATCTTTGGGTGGTCAGCTCTAAATGTGATGACTTTTGAGTATTGCGCTTCACCTTTGAAGTTTGCTCTCAATTGCATCCATGCAGCTGCATTAGCAAGTACCTGAGGCCTAGATCAAAGGTCTTACCCCTAAGCTTTAGTCTCCTAGATAAGAAATCCTTATCAAATTATCTAATCTGTGTTACCTCCAGGATATAACAGGCTAAAGTAATGATTAGAAAACTTGAATCCCTTTCCTTTGTCTCTCTGTTGCTCTATAAAAAATCCTTGTCCTGAGAATCAATAAATGGAGTTCATCGTTCTTCCTTGAACTACCCACATGGCCTGGTCATTTCTTATTCACGTTTCGGGATCATGCTAAGTGTTGGACACTGAGCAGCCCACGGCAATTGTCTTTTAAGAGGATATGCCCAGTTTGGGCACTAGGGGAGGGGGTTCTCTTTTGATTCTAATTGTAGAATTGTAGGAACCCAACACTTCAATATGTCCTTACACAAGCCAGGATGTAATCAGGAGCAGGAAAATCATTTTGTTTCCTATTTCAATAATACATTTTATTGATTTCTTCAATGTAGGGCCCACTCGAAGGGCCAGGTACTCCTCTCTGTCTAGGCTAATTTACACAGCGTTATAATTCACTTGTTCCTTTAGAGCCTTGCCTGTGAGTACTTCAAGGACAACCCACCCAACTTAGTGTGAATCCTGTACCATGAAGGCTGGCCGGCCTGTCAGCTGGGATATTTATAAAAGAAAATCATAATTATAGAGAACTTTAGATATAAAATGTGTTTTCATAAGCCAGACCATCACCTATTAATACAGAAAGCAGGAATGGTCACCCTCTAAAAACACTGCCAAGAACAGTGGTCCAGGAGGCAGAAGACCTAGGTCCTTCTCCTTGTTCTTCTTTATTTTATCATCTTACTTAACCTTTCAAGGCCTCAGTTTCCTAATGTGTAAAATGAGGA
Source organism: Gymnobelideus leadbeateri (assembly GCA_011680675.1). Lineage (NCBI taxonomy): Eukaryota > Metazoa > Chordata > Mammalia > Diprotodontia > Petauridae > Gymnobelideus > Gymnobelideus leadbeateri. Next base: position 225,560 of record WOXC01011550.1, on the reverse strand, counting down.
AGCTGACCTAGATGAGTGTCTCCTAGTTCATGCTGTACAATGGACTGTTGAAATGTAAAAAATGTGTGTTCCAAGCTACTAAACTGATCAGGTTATGTAATCCTCAAGTACTCCAGAAAATCTGGTATGCCATTAGTTTGTTGGTTCCCTCCAGTGATCCCCAGGCTTTCCTTGTTTTAATGCCCCTTTACTCTCTGGTGCTCAGGGGCAGAGATTTTCCAAGGCAAGTCTCCCTTCTCTGTTCACCACCTGCCCAGTCTCCCACCAAATCCTCTTTCTGCACTTACAGACTTTTTCTCAGCTCTTTTATTTCTAACTTGTCCCCATCATTATGAACTGAAGGCATAGTGGTCCTGGAACCATTAGTTCCACTCATAGAGCGTAGAGGGTAGGAGGTAGAGGGGCCTGCTCTCAAACTGTAATCTCAGGACTCATGTATACTCTTAAAAATTATTGGGTATACCCACAAGAGCTTTTTTTCCTATATCTGATTGGTGTTTACTGTATTAAAAATTAAAATGTCTTGGTATTATAAAAAGAGTTTTGACCTTGTGGACTTCCTAAACCTCAGGATCCTTGGAACACACTGAGAACTCTATTCAAGGCTCTATTCATGGTCCCATTTCTTTCCTCACCTTTCTGCCTTCTCAGAGCCTAGTGCTTTCCTTCTTGGGAAGAGAAACCCAATAGTAGTTGCTAGGGAGGGTGTCAGACAAGAAGCAAGCAGGGGCCAGCTCTTTGTGACTAACAGTCTTTATAGCACAAGGGCAGGGAGAACTAACACATAGCTCTAGGGAGCTCACGGCTGAGAGACAGAGGGCCAGTGCATAGAGGCTGCATCTGAGATCTGAAGCCTCACACTGAGGTCCTGCCTCTCTTCCCCAGTGGTCCTGTGGTCTTGAGTAAGTCTTTTGGATTCTTTTCTCATCTGTGAAGTAGAGATAATAATGCCTCCCTCTGCCTGAGAGGCCTGTGGTGAAGCCCAAGGAAGGTGATAAAGCATATGGTAAAATATGGCTTATGCCAATATAAATTTTAATAGTGAATTATAAATATAATGATCTTGAGAAGTTCCTGCACTAAAGCCCTATGGGAGTCTTCTCCTGTTGTGGAGGTGACTTCTACAAATGCAGTCTGGGCTATTGCAGCTTGTACCAAACTAGTCTTGGTCCTTAAGATGATCTGTTGTCCAAGAACCATCTGGCTACATTTAGAAAGGCTTATTTTCCAGAACCTTCGCCACTCAGATGATGAATCTTTTGGGACTCCAACAGTGTAGTGTTGACTCAGGCATGGCAGGAGCACAGTCCACACTGACTCTGTTGCCTGTCCTCTCATCTTGGGTGAGGACTTTGCTTTCTTGTTTCTCCTGTCACTTCTCTGCCCTAATTGTCCAAAATATCTGTTCCCCCTTCTCAGTTTACTGCCCCATGTCTTGCCCCTTAATCATATATGTCCTCCAAGGCTCTTATCTTGGCTGTCTTCCCTGTTTCATCTGTCTTAATGTTCTGATCTGCTCCCATTGAGTTTGAATATCATCTGTAAGTGACTTGAAGATCTGAGGCTGAGGGTAGGGGTGGGCGGTAGGTAGAGTGGCAGGAGCATGGTTTGGGAATCTGGTGACTTAGGTGTGAATACAGATTCTTTTTACAATTTGTGTGAGTTTGGATAAGTCTCTTAACTTGTCTGGCTCTGTTTCCTCATTTATAAAATGAGGGGATTGGATTTAGTGACCTCTTAGATTCCTCCTAGCTCTAAATCTATAACCTACAGTCTCTCTGTGCAGCCCAAATATCTTTCCTGAGCTCCAGCCCCATATCACCACCTCTCTGTTAGATACATAACTGAACATTTGTGGCCATCCCAAGCTCAGTGGGTTCCACATTGGAGCTCATTATCTCTCCCTCTTTCCATCCTTCCCCCAAATTTCCTGTTTCTGTGGCAAGCAACACCTTAAATTTACTTTGTATATCTTTAGATAGTATGTCTTGTCTTCCGTATAAGCTCTTTCAGGGTGGGGGCTTTTGTTAATGTCTTTGTATCCCTAGTGCTTGGCACAGTGCCTGCTGTCTAGGGATAGACATAAGAATTGAAACAGGAGTGGCCCTGGTCAAGGGAGTTTTCCCAGTGCAGAATTTCTACTGTCAATGCAGTGCCTTCTTTGTGATTTAGTATTTTAGACGGTCACCTGTAGACTGGGACAGAAAGTGACTTACCCACTTCCACAGTCATGATATGTCAGAGGCAAGACTCAAATTCTCATGCTTTCCTGACTGTAGGATGACTTTCCATAAACTCACTTGGACATCCTAGCTTTCATGTTTCCTACAAACATTCCTGTCTCCCCCAACTCAAAAACCCTCACTTGATCCTTTCATCCCTGCTAACTAGCATGCTATATGTCTTTTTTTCTTTGTAGCTAAACTTCTTGAGAAGTCTCTGTACAGTACGTGCCTCCACTTTCTTTCCTCTCACTTTCTTTTTACAATCTAGCTTCTGGCCTCATATTTCCATTGAAACTGCTGTCTCCAAAGTTAGCAATGATCTCCTAATGCCAGGCCCAATGGCCTTTTTTCTCAATACTTATTTTTTCTTAACCTCTCTGCAGTCTTCGACACTATTGATCACCCTCTCCTCTTTGACCCTCTCACAGTCTCCTGCTTCTCCTTTTTCTTATCTGACCTATGTTTGTCTCTTTTGGTGAATCCTCATCCCAACCATGATCCCTGATGGGAGGGGTCACAAACGGTTCTGTCCTGGGCCCTCTTTTGTTTCTTTTTAGATGACTTGAGTTGGTGAATTCATCAGCTCCAGTGGATTTACTTATCACGTCTATGCTGACAATTCTCAAATCTATCTATCTTGTCCTAAACAGTTTGGTGACCTCTGGTCTTGCATTTCCACCTGCATTTCAAGACATCTCAAACTGGATGTCCAGTAGACATCTTAAACTTGGTCTATACAAAACTAATTCCTTTCCCCCTGAATCCTCCCTTCCCTATTGTTGTTGAGGGTACCACCATCCTTCCAGTCTCTTAGGCTGGCAGCCCTGGTATCATCCTCACCTCTTCACTAGCACCCCACCATATCCAATTTATTACTAAGACCTAGTGATTTCATCTTTCCAAAATCTTCAATATGCCTCCTTCTTTCTTTGGACATTGCCGGCACCCTGATGCAGACCCTTATTGCCTCATGTCTGCACTGTAGTCATAGTCTGCTGGTGGGTCTGTCTGCCTCCTCTCTCCCCACTTGAATTCATCCTCCAGCCACCCAAGTGATTTTCCTAAAGTTCAGGTCCTTCCAAGTTGATCATGTCACCCCACTCAATAAATTTCAGTGGCTCCCTGTTGCCACTTGGATCAAATACAAAATCCTCTGTTTGACATTCAAAACCCTCCATAATCTAGGCCCCTCTTGCCTCTCCCATCTTCTTACACTCCTCACCATATGCCCTTTGAGCCTGTGACCCTGGCCCTCTTTCTGTTCGGTGAATGAGATGCTCCACCTCTCAGCTCTGGGCATTTTCTCTGGCTCTCCATTCCTGGAACACTCTCCTTCCTTGTCTCTACCTCCTGGCTTCTGTGTCTTCCTTCAAGGCCCAACTAAAATCCCATCTTCTACTGGAAGACTTTCCCAGCCCCTTTCCTCTCTTATTTATTTTCCATCGATCCTGTATATAGCTTGTACATATTTGTTTGCTTTTTGTCTCCCCCATAAGATTGTGAGCTCCCTGAGGGCAGGGCCTGGCACTTGCCTCTTTTTGTGCTCTCAGGGCAGTGCTTGGCACACAGTAAGTGCTTAATAAATGCTTGTTGATTGAGAATTACATTGTAACTCACGTACAGGAGCCTGGCTGATTCACTAGAATGGGTGCTCTGGCTGTGTCCCCATCAAACTTGGGGCCTGGGCCACAAAACAATGATGGACAGTGAGGAGCGTGTTATTGCTTATTATCAGCTTTTAGTTTGTGGTGCCCCATTAGTCTTTTGGGGAGGGAAGGTGCTTCTGAAGTTAACACTGGCAGATGGCATCAGTTCTCGGCGTACCTGGGGTAAGCAGAAGTCTGCGTGAGGAGCATCGACTGCTCCATCCCTCCTTACAGCCGTTCCCAGATAATGCTTTTAAAAGAGCTTCATTGGAAAGATTGTCAAACTTTCAACAAGAAATCCACTTAAACTGGCTCACTTTTGTGGCCTCCGTGGTCTCCTGTTCAGTTCTGCACACGGGGCATTCATTAGGTAATGGAGTAAGGATTTGTTTGGTGCAATGTTGCTGTCTTCCTGCCCTTTGTTACGCAAAGAGCTGCTGACTGTCCATTTGTTTATTAGCATCCTGATGTGCCAGGCTCTGTGCTGAGCACTGAAAGGCAAAAACAGCCCTGGCCCTCAAGGAACTCACATTCTCACGGAATAGACAGCATGAAAGTAGCCAGTTCTGTTTAAGGGAATCTCAGAGGGGACTGGGAAAGGCCTCCTCCAGAAAGCTGGCTGGGAGCCGAGTACTGGAGGAAGCCAGGGAGGAGAGCTGGCAAAAGCATGTGGTCAGTAGAAGGCCTAGGCCAGTGCAGATGGATTATAGGGTGTGTGCAGGGGAGGAAAGGTAGGAAGGGGCCAGGTTATGAAGAACTGTAATGCCAGACAGAGAAGTTTGTTTATATTTGCTGGTAATAGCCACTAGAGCTTTTGAGTGAGGGGAGGAAGGGAGCATGGTCAGAACTGCCTGGGCTTTATAAAAAATCACATTGGCAGCTGAGTGGAGGCTGGATTGGAAGGGGGAGAGACACAATGAGGGCCTGAACTGGTGTGGCAGCTATGTGACTAGGGAGAAGGGGGCATATACAAGAAATGTTGTGAAGGTAGAAATGATAAGGTTTGGCAACAGAGTACGGCAGTCCAGTGTCAGAACGTGAGAATGACATAGAAGTTATAGGCTTGGGTAACTGGGAAGAAGTCCTCTAGAGTACTAATAAGAGAAGAGTTACTTAGGGGGAAGAGGATGAGGTTCCGTTTAGATATGCTGAACTTGAGTTACCTACGGAGCAGCCCACTCCAGATGTCCAAAAGACAGTTACCGATGTCAGCTTTGCTCTTCAAAGAGAAACTAGGCTAATGTTTAGATTTGGGAATTATCTGCATAGAGATAATTGAAGTCATGGAAACGGATGAGATTCTCCAGATGAGATAATGCCTTTTCACTATAACAGGCAACCGAAGAAGGAACCTTGGAAGCTCGACACCTGGTAGGTGTAACATGGATGAAGAACTATCAAAGGAGATTGAGAAGAGGGGTCAGACAGGGAGAAGAATCTAGAGAGAGCACTGTCCTGAAAACCTGGAGATGAAAGAGAGGTGATGATTAAGTGTCAAAGGCTGTAGAGGCCAAGAAGGATGAGGTCTGAGAAGAGGCCCTTGGATTTGGTAATTTGATGGATGAGAATGCTAAGGCCAAGTTAGGGCACGAGTTTCCTCTGATCTTGCAGTCATTTAGAGAAAGACTTTGTTTGGACTGGAGCTAAGATCTTACTCAGTCTAGGCTTGTTCCTTTTCTGTGGTGTTTGGGGTGTGATATAAGGCAGGTCATGTGGCAGTGATGCCTAGAAGTTTGTCTTGACTGCAGCAAAAAGGAAGTTCAAGAAAACCTGAGGGGAATAGAGAGGAAGCCTCTGGTAAAGGACCTTGATTATGAGAAGGGAAAGTTGATAAGCCTGTGGTGGTACTTGAGCTGGGTCTTGAAGGAAATTAAGGGCTTTAAGAAGAGAGAGTGAAACAGGAGAACCATCCAGGCATGGGGGGCTTGGAGTTGGGAGGTAGAATGACAGAGAACTGCAAGTAGGCCTGTTTGCCTAGACCTTGAAAATGGATGAAGGGAAGTAATGGGCTTTAAGCCTGAAAAGCCAGGCTAGAAGCCAGGCTGGGAGAGCTCATTCATTATTCCTGTTGCATTTTCCCTGCTGCATTTTCCCTGACTCATGTCTTTGTTTCAACTACAGTTTCTAGATCTTTCTGTCCTTATGATAGCTGAATCATCTCTGGCTGTCCTCGTGCTGTTGGCTGGTGGAGTACGCTCAATATTATTACTTCTTGATTTTGTTCATCCTCATAACCTGGAAATCTGACACTCAGAGCTGAATCTCTGTGCTTGGCTATGTTTGTGTGGGGTGGGAGGTGAATGCCTTCACCATTTGGGAAGGGATGTGGCATTTTCCTGTAGTCCACTTAGGAATGGATTGTTTCAAAAGTTCATTTGTTAAGTCACGTATTTGGAATGCAGAGAGCTTTATCCGTAAGAACACTGATAGGGTGGCTAAGTTTCTAGGCCAGGTGATAGGACCCTACTCGATGATGTAGCTGAGCTCTGGTATTAATAGTGCTAATTGAAACGTGGGGTGGAATAATAGACAAACCGAGACCACCGAGGCAAGAAAGAGAAAAAAATTTATTACGAGTTCGAACCCGGGTCCCACCATACATTTTAGATGGAGGACCCCGAGTGTCTCCTCAGGTGCTTTTTTATACAATTATGAGGGGAAAGCAGGAAATATTGAGCTCACTGATTGGCTTAGTGATACTCAGCTAACTCTTAGAGACAAGGAGTTGGCGGGAAATGATTGACTAGCAGACTTAGTTGAGTCTTGGAGATAGAGGCTCGATGCCAACTTCATGGGCTATAGGGGAGGGGTGAGAGCAAACAGGTGTCAGGTGGGGGGGGCAGTTGAAGCAGTTGACTCAGTTCACAGTTCAGTTGACTCAGTTCAACATGACATTGTGGTTAGGGTTGGGAAAGCATGCATTCTTAACAAGGTTATTCTATAATCTGAGGTTTGGCCCCATTTCATTCCCCACTTCTTTTTATCAGAGGGAATCGAATCCTAGATTCAAACATAATGTTCCTAAGGGATCTTCTGATAACGGGTTAGGAGGAACAAGATGCGCAATTCATCAGTGCGGGACTTGAGGAGGGCAAAAAGAGATCTGAGAAGGAATGGGCCGAAAACAAGGGCCAGAATCAACAAAACCAAAGGGCCGGTGAGAGCGGTCAGTAAAGTAGTCAACCAAGGGGATGAAAAAAAAAAGAGACTGATACCAATTGTTCTGGGCTTGGCGGGCTTCCTCCCTGTCAGCCAAACGTTTTCGTAATTGGCTCAGGCCATCCCTAAAGACCCCAGAGCGATTGGCATAGAAACAGCAGGCTTCACTCTGGTGTAATGTTGTCATGTGGGAATAGAGTCCACTTTGACAGCAGTAGGTGTAGTGGGGATCGTGATGTGTGGTCCCTTCCACCTCTGCTCCAGACCATGAATTTCTTTTTACCAGCACAGAATCCCCAGGTTGAAACAGGTAAGCTGAGGCATAACTCCGGATTGGGATCAGGATCAGGAGAGCTGAGGGAAGGAGTTTTTTTTGAATTACCTGCAGACCCTGAAGGAACTTGATAAAGGGAAGAGTTAGTGATTTCAGCTTTTAGGTCTTCCTAGATTAGAGGAAGAATAGGTGGTCATAGGAAGCTGGGTACACAGATTATATATACAGTATACAGTGAATACAGAGTCACTCAGGAAGAAAGATAATTCAGAAATTGAATCCTTAACATACATTCAGTTACAAATGTTAACTTTTGCTTAGAGCATGAAACAACTACAAATTCGGATCAAAAGAGCCAGATCTCTTCTGTTTTCACAACTCATTACATTAGTTTAGCAATAAGTTTATCTTGCAAATGAAAGTTTTAATAGGCCTCTTAAAATGACACTAGAGATTTGAAAATTTCTTCTAAAAGTATTTTCCCTTCTCTTAACAATTTCAAGATTTATAATTGATCACTAAACTTTTATGAAGAAAGTTAGTTGAAAACTTTCAAAATGACCTTAAGCAATTTGCATACTTTCTGCACATGTTCCAATTCCAAATGAAAAATAATATTAGATTTTCCAGTAAGCTTACACGAAAGAACTCATATCTGTTACTGACTACGTGCTCTGATCATGGAAACTTGCTATAGAAGGAAAAAAACAGGGACATGTGACATTATAATATGACAGGATAAAACATCCTTGACTCTGTTTAAATTCAGGTAAAGTCACAGATATCCAACCATGCAGTATCTGTTCCATCTTATAGATAGACTCAGGAATAGGTGGGAAACATTCCTTTTCAAAGGAATCCCATGGGTAAACTGAGCCAGGAGGGATCCCATCCCAGACAGAGGCTAAGATTGTCCCTTCGGCCTTTACCAAATGTAGACTTCCACCTATCAGCAGTACAGGATCACATTCCCTCTGAGTAGCTTGTGGCATTTTCTCCGAGATACTGATTTAATGCAGACAACTATACCCAAATTCAAACTCAAAATAAAATTTAGTTATGGTCCCAAGTGCCTTTTACCTTACACAACAAGCTTCACTGATCACAGCTTAGAGCTAGTTAATTATTTTTATTTTCATGGAGCTGCACTAGGCAATGATGATTTATCAGGTCTCACAAATGTAAAGAATTCCAGCGACATCTTTCCTTCTGAAATCTAAAAGCCAATTGATAGAAATCCTTTTAATCTTTGCAACTTCTTAGCAAGTTAGGTTCATTTAAAACTACATTTAAACAAGTTCCTTTCCCAGGCTGAATGACCTTGCCTATTAGAGATAGTTTCTAGGGGATTTGGCAGTTTTACAACATAAGGAAAATTTATATGAATTCTGAGGAGGAGAGACTGGGAGAAGGGCTAATAATGATGCCCCCCGCTTAGCCAATTCTCATACAAGCAGGAGGACTGTTCTGAATGGGCAGAACTAGTCTGAATAAAGTTTTCATCCAATCTCCTCCTTTCTACATACAGTAATCAATTACAATTTTAGGTTTTAACATTGAAACAGTAGCCAAAATAACTTAATTAACAATCTTACAAGTTTTAAACAGTCTTAACTGAAACTTCCTTTTAAACAAAGACAGACTTGGAAGCTTATGATTTCCCAAATTACAATACTCTGAGACTTTAAAAAAAAAACTGCTTCTTATACAGCATAAATAATACAACTTTTTACCAGTAACAATGTCATAAACAATTATCATGTTCTTAAATTTGAACTTTGAAATAAAAACAAAGAATTACCAATCTGGTGACCTTAAAAATCAAGTTTTTAAAGTTACTCAGAACTAAAATTTTCTTCTTGCCACACACCTGATCAACTTATCACTAAAAATTAATTACATTCTGGAATCTCACATAGATGGTGAATGTGGTGATCCATAAACCTTCAAATTATCATAAATACATCCTTAGATGAAGCAAGCTTGAAAACCACATTTCTGTATTTTTTCCTTTTTTTCCCAAGTGTCTCATTTGCTCAATAAGAATTCTACAAAATGCCTTTCCAATTCCCTGTGTACATTCACTTCATCATTAGTAATGTGGAAACTATAACTTTGTCACTGCATATTTCTAGAATAGCCAAAAAGTTAAATGAACAACCAGCTATCACAATAAATATCAGCAGCATTATTACTACCTATTTGTATCCCAAATATAACAGCTTTAAATTGTCAAATCTTATAACATAAAAAATCCAATTCACATAAAATAAACAGAAGACAAAATTAGCAAAACTGATAAAATACCATAGCTGTTTTACAAAACTTTTCTCCATCTTTTAGTTTCAACAAAATTCAGAATGAAAATTGCTTTATCTAACATTTCTGGCTCACAATGGTCACTCAAACTTTTACAGTATAAGAGGATTTTACAATTTAGAGATACCATAATAACACAATGACATTATGACATTAATTGCATTTCCAATTCATCACATACAGAAATTACTGATAGAAAAATTGGGCTTACCAAGTACAGAGGCTGGGGTGTTGCAGCTCCCCCCCTTTTTTTTTTCAAGCCGGGGAGCTTAACTCAAATTCCCTATATTCTTTAGCACACTCTATTTCTCTTCTAGAATGAGAGACTTTAATAAATTTTTGTAAAATGTTTTCAGCGATTTAACTTTTACTCCAATAAGCTTTAATTTATGTGTCCACTCCTTACAAAACCTTCTTTGAAAGTGATATCTTTGACCTCTCCAGCAAGTGATATTGGGGGGGGCGCCTTCCCCCTGTCTCCCTACTAGAGAACCCAAAAGAAAATTCCCTTTTTCTTATCAAATCTTAGAAAATATTCCAGTTTGCCTAAATGCCAAATAGTAAAATGAATTCTGACTTATCTTTAGCATCAAATTAGGAGTGACACTTTTTTACTTCTCACATGAATTCAATTGACTTACAGTTTTATTCTAATACACAGATTTTTCCTCTTTTAGGTGAGGCAGGAAATAGTTAAATTTTCATCTGCCTGCCTCTTTGATTTGAGGGGAGAAGATTCCCTCATTATTTCTTATCGCCTTCTCCTCACTCCACTTGGCCAGAGTGGAATGAAGAGGAGGAGATTTTCAAACTTTTAAAGATCTTAAAACTTCTGTTCACACTTCTCAACACCAAATACCATCTCTAAACTTTCTTGCTTTATAAAACCTACCTCTCTTTTCTCTTCTTCTCCAGCCTGCATTCAGCATCAGTGAAGCGAGGAGGGAGAGAGAGCTAAGAGCCTTCCAAAGGAAGGTCCGGCAGGCCAGCTGCAGTTTAAACCTTCCATGATGTTAGATTACACACTCACTCATTCACACAGACACACACACACACACACACACAAAAAACAAAAAAACAAAAAAACAGAACAGAGAGAGAAACTGACAGGAACATTACAAAAGCTCACAGAGGATTGATAGAAATCCCCAGGCACAAATCATGTTTGCTTGGCTTCCAGATAGATGCTAATGGAGGCCAGGTACAAATCATAATGTTAATCAAGTGGGACTCTAACCCACAATTTGATTAACCCAATGCTGATCAAGTGGGACTCTAACCCACGATTTGATCAGTTTACCTAATGTTAATCAAGTGGGACTCTAACCCACAATTTGATTAACCCAAAACCAAGGGCCTCGGGGGTCATCACCTCCCTCGGCCGGGGTTCGGGAAGTTAATGGCAGCGTCCCGCCCTTCCCGAACCAACCAAGCTCATGAGACTCCAGAAATTGCTAGCCAAAAACACCAGAATCAACAAAAAAGAAACATTATTTTGGGTCAGGCCTGACTTACTGGCGCCGAGCAGAGCCTAGGGTCCAAATTCCCGGGTGGAGAGGATCTCGCTGGGGCCTCCAGATGAGACGTGGGGTGGAATACTAGACAAACCAAGACCACCGAGGCAAGAAAGAGAAAAAAATTTATTACGAGTTCGAACCCGGGTCCCACCATACATTTTAGATGGAGGACCCCGAGTGTCTCCTCAGGTGCTTTTTTATACAATTATGAGGGGAAAGCAGGAAATATTGAGCTCACTGATTGGCTTAGTGAGACTCAGCTAACTCTTAGAGACAAGGAGTTGGCGGGAAATGATTGACTAGCAGACTTAGTTGAGTCTTGGAGATAGAGGCTCGATGCCAACTTCATGGGCTATAGGGGAGGGGTGAGAGCAAACAGGTGTCAGGTGGGGGGGGGCAGTTGAGGCAGTTGACTCAGTTCCTGAATCTTATAGGTCAACATGACATTGTGGTTAGGGTTGGGAAAGCATGCATTCTTAACAAGGTTATTCTATAATCTGAGGTTTGGCTCCATTTCACTAATCTTGGTTCTGGGATCAGGTAGTTGAAATAAATTAATCCAGAAGGAAAGTGTGGAAGAAGTTTTCACCCCTTTCCTGGGTGTTGGGGTGGCCTTAGATGAACTCCCTCTTTTAGTTCCATTTCTTTTTCTGTATCTCTCTTCTCAGGCTCTTACAAGGACACCTTCCTCCTCTGCCCTCTCCTCCCTCCCCATCAAAATGTCCGTTTTCTCAGCCAGTCATTTAACTAGAGAAAAGCAATCTTGTTGAACTAATTCACATTAATATGTGAATGACTGATAGCTCCCCCTCCTCCCCCTAGCCTTTCCACAAGAATTTACATTTTTTAAATGCAGAGACTTCTTAACCCAAATGACTCTGTCTGGTACAAACACAGGCAAAAGACACAAAGCAGCATGACAGAAATGCCAGATGGTGTGGGGGAAGGTAGTTTGGGCTGTCCATGAAGACAGCCCTGCCTGGAAATCTGCCCCCTTAGGATTCCTTCCCTGAGCTCTTCCTGATTTTTCCGCCTTTTTTTCTTTCTGGACCCACTGGCGTTTTAAAAGCCCCACTGTTTATTTATAGTGACTTGGAGGGGCACGCTCATGTTGGGACTTGTTCCTTGCATGTGTGACTCATTTATAAGTTGGATACATACCACTTGTCTATTGGTGTGTATGTGTATGTTGTATTTCTGTTGGCAAGTTCTATGGCTTTGAAAAGAAATAGATGGCATCTAATAGTCCATTTCTGAACAGATCATATTCTTTCCCAGCAAAACGCCTTCCATTTCCATGTGATTGGGAGTGCCGGTCATAATGGTCTTTCCCCCTTTGCACCACTGTCTGTTTTGCTTTAATAAAAATGCAGGAAGTTGCTGCTGTCTTATTAACTTGCACCACGCATGCTTATCTTTGTTCTTTGTTCCATATGAGCTGGCATGTGTTGGCCTGCGTTAGCATTAGCTCTTTGGGACTTCAGTGGTTTCTAAATTCGGCATTGCTCAGCCGGTGCCCTGTTTGCTGGAATCAATTGGGACTGCTATTTTTAGCAACAAAAGGGAATTGAAATAGCAATTTTCTTTCCATGCAATAGATCCCCAAGAGGAATACTGATGCAAGCTCTCTGTCATTCCCTATTCTCCCCCTCCCCACAAGCACTCAGACGAGAGGCAGCTGTCACGGTTTGCGGCAGTATTAATCTTTAATCAATCGAGTGTTTTCTGCATTCAGGTGTTCAGGGAAAAAAAGGGTCCCTAGGAGGACCTGCCTGGAATAACTGAGCACTGGTGCATGGGCTTTGCAGTCAGGATTTGGTGGGGAACGACAGGGAAGAGAGACAGAGGAGCTAAAAATAGTGTGTTTGCTTCCAGTGTTCCTCTAGTCTATTTTTGATGTTTGATTTTGATAAGGTTGATTGGGTTCTTGCTAAAAATATCTGTTCCTGGCAAGTTGAGGACAAAGAGTAGAATATTTTTAATCTACACAAACTAAAGTATTTTTTGTTGCCTACCAAAAAAATCTGGAAACTAGGCAGTGGTCAGTTGCCAATGTTTTATATAATCTCTAATAAACTGGGCGCTTGTGGAGGCTAAACAAGGAGCATCTTCATATTTGCCAGGCTCAGTCTTCTCAGACTTGCATATTTTAGGTTCTGGTGTTGTTTGCCAGAATAGTTTTCTCATTATCTTTCACTTTTCTTCCCCAATTCACCTCATCACCTCCAAAGCAGAGTTATGGGTACTAATGGTTATTGCTAGATTTTTTTTTCTCTTCTCTTCCTTGTTGAGAAGGACCATAACTCATCTCTTTTTCTGTTCAGAGATAGAACCATTACCATAACCATTGAGTTAATTAGTGAAAGCCAGTAGGAGTGTGCAGGAGAGTAAATACAGTTTACCTTGATAGTGCAGGCTTTGGCTTTTCCCAAAGCCAAAATAGTCAAAGTTCCCTTTTCCCCTGGGGATGAAAACTAATTTGTAGGCTAGTTCATTTCACACCCACCCTGGAACATGATAACAAAACAGTTCTTTGGCAATAAAAATAATTTCTTTTGGTCACAGAGTCCCAGCATCCTTTGAAAGTTTATCTTATAGACTCAGCATATACTGAGGCAGACTTCATTTTCTACTAATTATATATTTCCTGGAAAGTTGAATTATGTTTATTTCAGTGTTGAAAAAGGCAAGAGAGAATATTGATTGAACATAGTAGGTGTGCACAAAGTGACTGGTGGATTAGCATCAGATTTCCCTTCTGCGCATGGTGTAGCTCCATTTACACTTTCTGCCTTAGAAAACCAGTTAGAAAACTGGGAACAATAAGACTCAGCTCCTGTCTTGACAAGGATATTTTCACTCAGCAACAGAATTGCTTCTTGGGTGCCCTCTACATGTGAAATGTCATATTAAATATGACTGTCCTTGTGGTTGAGAAATTTACAGTCTGGTTGAGAATATAGATCACATACAGTCTGTGAAAAAGACAGCGCTTACCAAGGGATGTCCAGGTTTGAATAATGGCAGAGGACAGTGAGTCAGAGGGAATGCTGAGAAAAGTGTCATCACAGTGGAATGAGAGTGTTAGGGATGACAGGAAGACTTGCTGAAGGAAGAGGATCTTGAGTTGATTTTTAAAGAAGGGGGACCTAACTTGAATCTTGGTATAATATTAATGGGATTTAAGATCTTCCCTGCCCATTGATAGCTCTCATGGGGAGCCCATTAAGGGAAGCTTGCTTAGGGGAGGCATGCTTGTAAAAAGGCTTTCACACCTTTTACTAAATTTTTTTTTTTTTTTGCTTTTTGGAGGGCAATTGGGGTTAAGTAACTTGCCCAATGTCACATGGCTAGGTTTTTGCGTGTGCGTTGTCTGAGGCCAGATCTGAACTCAGGTCCTTCTGACTCCAGGGCTGACGCTCTACTCACTGTGCCACCTGGCCGCCCCCCTTTTACTAATTTCTAATTAGGCACTGAGTCACTAGGGTTATGATGCCTTCTGGCTCTGAGAAGTGTATATATAATTTGATTTGGTATTTTGCTTTGGGGGCTTATCTTTGAGAAGGATCTTGTGATTCCCCATTTGAGATTCTGAGTGGCTAGTAGGTCCAGAGTTCCCTGACTGCTCAGATGTAAAGGCTCTCTTGATCCAGGGATGTATGTAAAGTGTATAGTTGATTCAGTCAGTCAGAGCCCTGTTGTTGGTCTTTGTTTCTCTACTTGCATTTTCTCTGAACTTCAGGGTGCTGACTTTTCTCCTGAACTAGTGAATAATTATTGTTGACTCCTTAAACAGCTATCTTTCCTAATAAAGCAGATCTAAGAACCTGTGCTAGCAGCCATCCTAGGTAGGCCAGTGTGATTGCTAATACATTTGGGGAGAAGAAGAAGGGTTAGAGGCATTCAGCATGTAGGGAAAAACAAAACAGCCTTACAGTTGAATAGAGAACAAGTTGTGTGTGGCTTGGCTTGGCAGGTAGACTTTACTTGGCTAGGGAAGAATCTCTTTGTAGGGCAGTCATGAGAAATAAGGTGAGTGATAGAGTGGTGGATCTGTGGATTGAAAGCATCGAAGGACCAGGCAATAGAAGTCTTATTTAATTTAATTTAACATAGTATTTGAAGGCTCACACAGTACTTTTCCCACAATGGTCCTATAAGGTAGGTTGTAGAGGTTTTATCATTCTTGTTTTACAGGGGAGGAAACTGAGTCTCAGGAGCAAAGTAACTTACCTACAGTCTTACAGCCAGTAGTTGTTAGAACTGGGATTCAAACCCAGGTTACCTGATTCTAAGCATTAAAGTACTGTTCGAGTATCCTCCATTGTGCTTACAAGCTTGCATTGCTTCTTACCAGGAGAATAGCCCATTGAAAATGTTGAGTGAAGAACATTTTTCTTGGCATATAGTAAAAGACCCCTTTATAGAAAGAGAGGTCTCAATTTCCGGTTGTGTGAGAAAAGAGACTAAACTGTCATACTTTCTGACACATTAGTCCCACTACTGGGTATTTGTTACTCCCAAGAAGGTCAAAACAAAGGGACAGATATTTCATGTATAGGATGGGTTGAGTGAAGAGACATCGGAGACAGGGAGACCAGCTGGGTATTGGACTAACGCATGTATGGAGTGGGGAAGACTTGGCTATTGTGAAATTCAGATGGATAATGAAATAGAACTTAAACTTATTGAATGTAGGGACTGCTTTGCATTTGTCATCATATCCCCGGTGCCTTTCATGGTGCCTTGTTTCTAGCAGTCATTTAATAAGTGTTTGTTGGCTACTTAACTCACCAGGCTATTTTGAGGAAAGTGATGTATAAACCTTAAAATAGTATGTAAGTATGAGTTGTTTTTGGCTGATTACTAATTCTCAGTGAGGTGCCTCAGGTAGCTGTGGGCCAGGCACTGTGCTAAAGTATTGGGAATACAAAGAAAGGATAAAAAACATGGTTCCTGCCCTCAGGGAGCTTACATTCTAATGGAGGAGGCAACATGCAAATAACTGTCCTTATATAAGTTAGAGACAGTGTAAGTGAAAGGTATGGAATAGTTTGTAAATGGAAGGAATGGAATTTTGGATATGTCTTGTTATTAAAATGCAAACATGTGGAAAGAAACCTGGATTGGTAGTGATAAAAACTTGGTTTGAGCCTCTACTCAGCCATTAGTTCATAGGAAAGCGTTGGGACTTTTGGATCCTTTGACTACCTTTCAGTTAGAAAATTATGGTTCTGTTAACCTTTAAAGTTTGGTTAAAGGACACAGGTGATATAGGTGATATATTTTTATATTATTTATTTCCATAAAGCTAGCAGAAACATGATCATGGGGTCAGAAGAAACTTCTAACCAACTAAACAAAAGAATCTGAGAGCTTAAATACACTGTAGAACAATCTTAATTCAGGGTCAAATTTGTGATTACAGAAAAGGAATTTTCTTAATAAGATAAGAGAGTTGATGAGGTGTTGATTGATTTTGTGACCTAGAACATTTGTTTTCCTTATCATTAACATGTCCACAACATAATACATGCCCACTAAATATTTAGATAAGAAAAAGTTCCATTATTCAAGATAGTGTCTTAGGTTCAGGGCCTCATCCTTAGCAGAAGAAAGAATGCTCTTATGTCAGCCCCATCTGGGGTTGTTGACATAGGAAGAGGTATTCTCTGAGTTTACTCAGAGAACAAGGAAGGTTTTGGGTCCAGTCTCTTCTGGTTTGTTAGTTCAGGCTCTAGCCCTTATTAATAATTATTAGTAACTGTTAATTCTATGAAATATTTTTGTTCTTGGGATTATCATTACTCTTTCTTTGATGTGTGTAGTATTGTTCTTTGGCCAAAGGTAGCATGGTATGTGGGCCGGTGTGTGGGGGTGGACAGGCAGGTATGGAGTGCTGAACTTCAAGACAGGAATGCCTCAATTCAGATCCTTCCTCTGCTGTTTACTAGCTGGGTCAAGTCTCTGAGCTTCAGGTAACCCTCCAAGATTATCTTGTTATAAATCATTACCTAGCTTGACTAATCACCTCTGTAATTCAGGGCCTTTTTAATTCAAAGAATAGCCTTATTATTATTCACCAGGGCTCAAACTTGTTGCAGTTACTTGGATTTTATCATTTAGATGCTGCCCTAATTTTAAACTGAAAAACAGGTATGCAGCAGAGCCTAAGCAGGACCACCAATAGTGTTGACTTCATGGCATAATGAAACTATCTTTATTTCTTGTTACAGTTTCCAGTGCTGGGGATAACTCCTGTATACATAAATGTTATGACACTGGGCTCGTTGAATCAGAGTCTTTGTTGTGGAAGGGCCTTTAGAGAATAACTCATCCAACATCTTTATTTTGTAGGAAAATATGGCTTGGAGAAATTAAGCGACTTGCTGTGGATCCCACAGCTAGTGACTGATGCAGGCTTTCAAGCTAGGTCTTCTGAAGGCCTGGCCCAGTGTACTTGACACTGCTTTGTTCCAGCTGAAGCATATGTCCTGGAAGAAGTAAAAAATTGGGACCAGGAATGGGAAAAAAGCAATGTTATCTTGTTTATTGATTCCAGGTTACACATGGGGATTCATAGTCTGGGGAGGGATTCCGAGGTCATACTTTATCATATAGTAAAAGACCCCTTTATAGAAAGAGAGGTCTCAATTTCTGGTTGTGAGAAAAGAGACTAAACTGTCATACTCTCTGACCCACTAGTCCCACTACTGGGTGTTTGTTACTCCCAAGGCCAAAAACAAAGGGACAGTCCTGTATAATAAAAAATGTATATCAGCATTTTGTGTAGAGGCAAGCACTGAAAATAAAATGGGTGCTCATTGATTGGGGTAAAACTGAGGAAATTTTGCGGTTTCTTTATCTGATCATAGTTTTTCATTATTCCTCTGACTTTAGAACCCTTAATCCTGTTTTTCATCCTCCCCAAGACTTCTAGTGTGTTTACCCCCCACTTCTTTCCCTGGCCCTTGCTCTTACACTGTTTACAACTTTACACCCTTCTTCCTTCTGCATCAAAACTCCTTGGTGAGCCAGATCAACTCTCTTCTATCCTCTGCATTTCGGTGCCTTATTTCATCATCTTATTCCTTAGTCCTGCCAAGACTTAGCCATGAATTACTCCCACCATCTGCTGTTTTCACGCATCTTGTCATGATGCTGAACAAAACTGGAGAAAATGACTGATTATGCCCACTACAGATTTCTGTTCTGTAATGTCTACTGGGCTCCCTCTGCAGCAAGGGAATTTTTTTTGGATACACACCCACTCACTCCACCCCATTTCCCTATCCCTGGCCCTAATTGATTCACCATCCTGATCATCACACCGCTTGTCCAAACCTTTATCCCTCCTCAAACCTCTCATGTCATTCCTCTTCCCTACCTTCAGCTGAGAACCATACCTACATCATTAAAAGAAATTGAGGCCATTCACGAAGATCTTTCTCTTCTCCTCCCCTTGTTTCACGTCAGTCAGATATCTACCCCATCTCTCTTCTCATCTCCTGTCTCACATAAAGAGGTGGTCCTTCTTGCCAACTCTGCCCATACTCCTGATTCTGTTCTACCCTGTCTTCTCCAGCTGGTTGTTCCTTCTATCATTACCTTGTTCTCACTAATCTTTAATCAGTTTCTCCATGTTCATTGGTGGCTTACAAATGTGCCCATGTCTCTCCTATCCTAAAAAAACCCATGTGATCCACCTGTTCCTGTTTGCTATCATCCTAAAACTCCTCCCTTCCTTGAGAAAGCCACCTTCAGTTCATGCCTCTGCTTCCTTTCATCTCAGTCTCTTCTAACTTATAATTAGACTTTCAACCTCATCATTCATCAGATGAAACTATTTTCTCCAGACTTGCCAGTGGTCTCTTAATCACCAAACTCAATTGCTTTTTTCTCAGTTCCTATCCTGTTTGACCTCTTTGCAGTCATTGCCAATGTTAATCACTCCCTTCTCCTGGGTGTTCCCTCTTCTCTTGGCTTTCATGACACTGCTCTCTCCTGGTTCCCTACTTATTTTACTGCTCTTTCCCAGTCTTTTTTGCTTAATCTTCATTGAAATTACACCTGTTAATGGTGAGTGTCCCTTGAGACTGCCCTAGTCTGCCTTTTCTTCTGCCTCTAATATCTTACTTGTTGAGATGTAGCTAGATGCTGCATTAGCTCCCGTCCATTCAATTGTCATATCTACACAGATGGTTCTCAGATCTGTTTACCTAACCTCTCCTGAGCTCTTGTCCTTTGTCACCAGATTCCTTTTGGCTATTCAAATCGGATGTCCCATTGGTATTTCCCAAACCGAACTCATTATCTTCTTCCTGCTCCCCCCAGCTCCCCTCAGCTTTACTTTCTTATTACTACTGAGGGAAACACCACCAGTCTGCTAGTCACTGAGGCTCATTACTCAGGGGTCATCCTCAACCCTTCACTCTTCACTGGCCTTCCTGCTTTTTCATGAACAAGACATGTCACCTCTTGGGGTTTCTCTGTCTGCCCATCATGCCTAGAATGCTCTCCCTCCTTATCTTTGCCTCCTGGCTTCCTTCAATTAAAATCTCATCTTCTTTTAGAAGCCTGTCCCACATCTTTGTAAGCAGCCTTCTGGCTCTTATTTCTTTTCTATTCATCCTTTGTATAGCTGGTTTATATTATTTGTTTGTTGTTACCCTTATTAGATTGTGAGGTCCTTAATGGTAGAGACTGTCTTTTACCTCTTTTTATATCCTGATATGTAGGAGGCACTTAATAAATGCTTATTGATTAATTGACTTTCTCACACCCTATTCAGTCTGTTTCCAAGTCCTGTTAAGGTAGTCCTTCTACTTTTCCAACATCTCTCATTTTCTCCTCTGACATAGCTGCCATCCTGGTGCTACTCCAGTCTCTCCTCTACTCAGCTGTCCAAGTGATTTTCCTTAAGTTCACGTCTGACCCGTCAACCCTTTGCTTCATCAAATCCAGTGGTTCTCTGTTAACTGTAGCAAGTGGAAAACTTGTGGGAAATGATTCAGATTGATTTAAGTAGAACCAGGACAATAATGTGTACAAGGACCACAAGACTATAAAGAAAATGCCACTAAAAGACAACAGAACTGAGAAAGCTTGTTTCCCCCCTTTTGGTGAAGAGCTGGTAGAACCCAGTGCCAGATGGAGCCTAAGGTGGGAGCCAGGGTCAGTGGGTTGGCTGATGCTGCTTATCTCTGTTTTATTACAAGGGAGGGTTCTGCCATTTTGAAGCAAAGTAATAGCTGGTAAGTGACTAATCAATTGGTACTGGCTTATCTTCTTCAGTTTTTGATAAACTAAGTGAAATTAGATACTTGGATATCAAGAAGCTAACAGCTTTTGGATATTAACTGTGGAATTTGTTGTGTTAGTCTACTAAGTTTTAGTCTTTTGAGTTTAGGTCCAGTTCATAATAGTCAGAGATCATAGTATTTAAAACTTGAAGAGACGCAAGAAATTATATATACCTTCTTTTTGTAAGGCTTAGGAAGTTAAATGACTTGAAAGTAATGAATGTTATTGACAGATGTCATCACTCTCTGTGCTCATTGGTGTGTTTGCTTTCACTGTTGGCAGAAGCTCCAGTTTTAGTAAGTAACTTGATGCTGGTTGTATGTCAGAGAAAGACCTGCATCACATGATTATAAAATAGCTGGTGAATTTGTCATTTCCTCAGTGTGATGATTCCATGCCATTAGAAGACATGCTCCTTATAATGTAGCAAGGGCTAGACTGAAAGGATGACTGAAAAAAGGCAGTTGTATTTCAGATGTGATTTTTGTGATCATATTCCCATAAATATACTTTTTATGCCCTTAAGATTTTTCTGAAAATTTATTCATTTAACTTGTTTTGCTTGGCTCCAGAGGGCAGAAGTGAGAACCATTGTGTTGAAGTTGCATAGTGGCAAATTTATACTTGATATAAAGAAAAAGTTCTTATTGTTTGAACTAAGGAATGCTTACTTTTGTGGGGTGTTATTGAGGAGATGTTTGTTCACTTACAGGTTGGATAAGAGGGCCTTGGAAATCCCTTCCAGCTCAGAAATCTGACACTCATTAGTTTGGTGAAGTAGGATTTAAGTGACATTAGCTTCAGTTTTGAGGAGCACAAGTAGCAGGATTTGGAAAAGGAACTTTTTTGTTTATGTCCTAGAAAATATCTGGATTGAAGTTTACAGGTGGTAAAAAAAACCAAATTATTTCTCTAACATTTGTTGATTGCAAACAACACACTATATGCTGAATGACATTGTGTGTCTAGGGTTTTAGTGCATATGCTGACAGCAAGTCGTGTCTTACACTGCAATGTATTCCCTATAATGCTGAACCCAGAGTGGGGATACAGTAAATAAATTTATTTGACTTGAAATTGGTGACCAACAGAAGAATAAGAACATTTGTTCTCTGAGGGCCTTTTTGAATAATTTGTTTAGTGTTTTGCTTTTAACTCAGAAAGCTTGATATTGTGTTTGATATTGTGGTTCCTGTTCTCAGTGATCTGATTCTACAGGTTTGGAGCATATAAATATGTTAAGAGCCACCTCTGCTTCTCAGGGGCATTTTACTACCTCAAGATCTGTTCTAGTCTGCAGGTGTTAAGGCGATCTTTAGTCTCGAATTCAAGAAAACTGACTTAGAACCATATGAAATAGGCAGTTTTAAATGTACAAAAGGAATACAGTGTTCTTTTAAGATAATTAAATTAAAAATTCCATAAATAATGTATCTTCACTACACTTCTACATTTAAATACCATGATCTAGAATTGGGAAGCCTAGACCTATTAACAATCCCACCATCTCATGTATGACTGATAGTACTTAAATCTAGAGTTTTGATCAAAGACTATGTTCTTAAAGCGACTTTTGGCCTTGCCATCTTGTAAGATAGCGCTCATTAGAGTTCTGGGCTTGGATCGCAAGACTTGTCTTTAAACTGCAGCCTTCTTACTCAGTTTGAGTCCCTGAGCAAGCCACTTAGCCATTCTCAGCCTCAATTTCCTCACCTGTCTGAGGCTAATAATTATTATGTTCTTCACAGGAATGTTGTGAGTGTCCAATGAGATAACATACACATGTTTATAAACTTTAACCTGCTTTATGATCATGAGCTATTTATTGTCAATACAACGTAGGAAGAAAAAATGTGAAAGGCAAGTACAGGGCAGATAAGCTTCAGTACAGGCAAATGTATAAATCCATATTTAGGGAAAAGTAATCCAAGCTTAATTTATGGAATGACCATTTCTGAGATCTTGGTTTCCTCAGAATAGAGCCCAGCATATTGGCCTAATCACAAAAGCCAATGAGCATCAGCAAGAAAAGTCTTAGAAACCAAATTTTTATTCTGCTGATATAGGTAGCTGTGCATGACACTGCCAGCCCATGAGTGCTGTCTTGTTCTGCTCAGACTACTTTACAAAAGACAGCTTTAACAAGGCCCAGAAAAAAGGAATCATTTTTCAATCAAAAGAATAGAGAAACGCCCCCATAAGCAGATAGGTTTTATAAAATTAGGGGAAGAGAAGATAGATCCTGGGAAACAATTTTTGGGGGTGCTTTTCTGCTCTTTGTTTTTTAGTACCACCTCAGAGTAGACCTAGTAGAGCTTGGAGGATCTAGTGAAATCATCTTGGGGGACGAAGGGACTCCCAAATGAAGCTTGCTGTTGTTGAGTCATTCTTCAGTTGTGTCTGGCTCTTCCTGACACCTTTTCGGGTTTTTGTGGCAAAGATACTAGAGTGGTTAGCCATTTCCTTCTCTGGTTCATTTTACAGATGAGGAAAGTGAGGCAAACAGGGTGACTTACCCAGGGTCCCACAGCTATTAAGTGTCTGAGGCTAGATTTGAACTCAGGAAGAGGTGTCTTCCTGACTCCAAGCCTGGTACACTATCAGTCAAATGATGGATTCTATTATGCAGATGAATGAAGATAGAGAGGAAATGGGATTAAAGTTTATTTAAAATGTGGGTGATTGAGATGGAGTATTGTTAATCTTATCCTGGAATCCTGGAACTGGACATCCCTGGAACTTTAGGACATAGTTTGATGAAAAACTGAAGCAAGTATTGCTTTGTACAGGGGCAAACTAACTTCCAGAGCATAAAGAGAGTTAAGAGAAGTTCTTTATATGTATACAATAATTTTAAGGAAGTTTCCTACTTCTGGCCACTTCCCAACAATTAAAACGCCACTGTAGATATCTTGTATTTGTCTTCTTTCTGCTGAGATAGGTACATGTTGTACCCTCCTTTATTAGACTATATGCTCCATAAGGACAAGGGTTGTTTTTGCTTTTTTGGCATTCCCACTGCTTAGCACAGTAGTACCCAGCACAGAACAAACCTTTAATAAATGCTTGTTGATGTGTTGATTGATTGTAAGAAAGAATAATTTGAACTAAACCAATTGATAAGTGACTACATCTGACAGCATACGCAGTGATATTTACAGCCATAGTTGTTCCCTAGCTCTCTAAGGAAGTGTGTTAGTTCTTCTCTGGGGTTTTTATTTATACTTTTGTAATTATTATATATTTTGTATATATTATTCTCCTGATACTATTTTCTTTGTTCTATATTAGTTCCTGGGGCAGGTAGATAGCACAGTTGATAGAGTACCAAGTCTGGAGTCAGGAAGACTCATCTTCCTGAATTCAAATCTGGCCTCAGACACTAGCTCTATAACCCAGGGCAAGTCACTGAATCCTGTTTGTCCCAGTTCCTCATTTGTTAAAGGGGTTGGAGAAGAAAACGGCAAACCATTCCAGCATCTCCGCCCAGAAAACCCCAAATGGGGTCACAAAGAGTTAGGTCTGACTAAAATGACCAAACAGCAGAAGTCTTTTTATTTCTCTGAATTCCATTACATTCATTTCTGAAGTTTTTTTCAATCATTCCCCTAGCTGATTGGCATTCACTTTGTTTCCAGTTTTCTTCTACCACAAAAGTTCCGTGAATATATTGGTACAAATGAGATCTTTCTTCCTATCTTTATCTTCCTAGAGGTATGTGTGCTCTATGATGGGATCATTAAGACTGAGGCCACCGACAGTTTAATGATTTTTCTTACATAATTCCAAATTGCTTCTAGAATGGTTGAACCGATTCTCAGATCTACCAGCAATGTATGAATGTACCCCTCTCCTATAGCTCCCCCAACAATGACATCTGCCTTTTCTCATCTTGGTCAGTTTGGAGGTGTGTGAGTTAGATGATTGTTTTAAACAGGAAGTTTGGGGATGCATCCTTACCCTTTTAAAGTCTTGAAGGGTAACCTTGCCCTTTCATAAAACAAATCTTGGTGCTTCTTGGTGTAAAATACTAGGCTGAATGGACCACTGCGCTAAAGCTCAAGGCCTATTCTGGTATTTCTGCCTGAGTGGCTAGAAGATTTTGGTTTATGAAAGGAATAGGATTTTGTGTAAAGGAAGTTGAACTCATTTCAACTTTTTTTTAGTACTATTTCTGTGAGTTAGACATTAAAAACTTTTTCTTTACCTTTTTTCTCTTTTCAGTGGTCACAGGGAGTACCGATGGAATTGGAAAATCATATGCAGAAGAGGTAAGTCTTCATTCTATTAATTTAGTTTTTTAAAAGTAATTTTTATTAATTTTTTTATCTGGGACCTAAATGCTCCTCTGCCCCAATTTCTTAGTATACAGCAGGACACAAAATGGAGAATTGCATATGAAATCATAAGTCTCCATTTCATAGTGCTTGTTTTTTTTGAAAAAAAATAAAAGTACATTAAAAATTCCATATGTTCCTGTTAAAGCTGTCCTCTTTTATGCTTCTTTCTGAACATCCTTCTTTTCTCTACTGTGCATTTAAAACATGTTTTGGTGGCCCTCTTTTTCTTTTCTGACATTACTACTGATTGTCCTCCCCCTCTCCTCCCACCAGTTGAAAACAGAGGAAAATAGAACCCTTTTAACAAATACAGTCAGACAAAAGAAATCCACAAATACCATGTTGAAAAACATGTGCCTCTTCCTGCATCGTGACTGTCACTTCTCTGTCAGCAGATGAGTAACGTGCTTCATCAGCCATCTTTGGGGAGCCATGGTTGCTCATGGCTTTGATCCCAATGCTTAAGTCCTTTAAAATTGTTTTTCTTTAGTGCCTTCTTGTCATCCTGTACGTTGTTCTCTGGTTTCCTGTACGTCCCTCTTCCTCATCAGTTCATACTTCCCAGGATTCCTTTTCATGGACATTCTGCCCATAACTGGCCCTTTTCCTCTGATCCTAAATTTCCATCTTGCTAAGGTTTATGCCACTTCTTGTGCACCAGTCACCTCTGGCAATAAGCAACGGCCTATTTATACCCCCATATGTCTTTCCATTGACTTTTGCCTCACTGGCAGTTTGTATTACTTGGAGGTTATGAATGTTGTTCCAGGATTCATGGCCATACAGCATCACTAGAAGAATTTGGTGCTGAAAAGGTGGATTTCCCAGAAACACTACAGCCTGTTTTTTTTTCTTTCTGAAGTTTTTTTTTCCCTTTCAAATGCTTCATTAACTTCTGTTTTACATCATTCATTTCCGCAAGATTTTGAATTACAATTATTTTTCCCCCCTGTTTTTCCCCTACCCACCCTCCCAGAATAGCAGTCCCACAAGATATCGCTTCCTCCAATCTGCTCTCTCCCATATCTTCTCCCATTCCCCCTTCAACTTTTCCATTAGAGGAAGGTGAATCTTTGTGTCCCAATGCCTGCACATCTTATCTCCCAATTACAAGCAAAAGAGTATTAATAATAGTGTTTATATATATTTGAAACATTTAATCTTAAGACCTTGAATTTCAGATCCATTTCCTTCCTCCCTTGTCACCCATTCCCTCTGGGAAGATACTACAGCCTGTTCTTATTGTTCATCTGCAATGTCTGTCCCAGGTCTATAGACTGATAAATCAAGTTAGTGGGATGACCATCTAAGTGTATATCCCAATTTGAGCAGTTGAAATTCTTCATTCTGTGTATTGTTAGGCCAGATTCTTTGAAGGGATTATGGGTCTTCTCAATCAGGCTCTGTAGTATTCTGGGACTTACCAGTCAGCATAGTTATCTGTATATAAGAACATGGAGGAGTATAGAATATAGAGTACCTCCCCATCCATTGGAAATACTTTTTTTACATGGACTCTTCACTGGACATGGTCCATGACAGGGGCAAATGCCTTCCCAGCATACATCTTCCTGTTTTATTTCTCCACAAAATGCCACTTTGACTCCTTATTCTGTCATGGAGGCATTTCTGGGCTCTCAGAGGCTTTGAAAGCAGAACCTAAGCTCTGTCATTTTCTGTGAAGCTAGAAAAACTTCCAGGTATGGCCTTGGGGCCAGGATGAGGCCACATCCAGGAACCAGCCTCACTTAAGCATGGAAAGTTTCATCATAATTTGTCCTTCAGGTAATGAATTCTTTAATCATTAGAGCCCATAGAATGAGAACAAATAAAAAATGGCCTTTTTGTTACTGTGTGACTCCCTTCAATTTCTGATCAATTAGAGGATGGCCACAGGACCAGAGGGTGTTAGGAACCACAGATTTTAGAATATCTCTAAACAGTAACTTACTATAGGTATTCTACATCTTTGATCTTTGTCTGATGAAGGCCACATGCTGTGGCTCACCAATCACTCTTGATATTATTGTCACAAATTAAATGAGGAGACCCATGGAATATTTCATCATAAGCCTAGACTTGGAAGGGATCTCAGAGACTTTCTACTGGAATTCCTTCATTTTGTTGCAGCAGAACCTGAGGCCCAGGAAGCTTACTCATCTGTTCAAGGTCACTTGAATAGAAAGCATAAAGAGCAAAATCTGAACCTAGATCTTCTGAGTCCAGATCCAGAAGTTAGCTGAATGGGAGGGTGGCCCCTGGAGGTAGCCAAGAAAGATAAAGCAACTTCATGGTGTTTGCTGTCGCTTTATCTTGTCCCCAGTCCTGTTAGTATTGCAACCCCTACCCTGTGACCTTTCCTGCTAAAAAAGTAAAGACAGTCCTGTCTCTTAGGGTGGGGTTTACAAGAGATGGCTGACCTGAAGAAGAGCCTTTCCTGTTACTAGCCACTAGCAACAAGCCTTGCCCCATTCTGAGGGACTCCCATACCCAACTTACCTCCTGCCTAAATTCAAGTCTATATAAGTTTTATTTTATTTATTTATTTTTCTCTGTCCATATGGGTGGCACTCCTTTGCTGCAAACTCAATAAACCTTTATTGGTTCCTCAATTTCTGGCAAAGGGTTTAGTTTTGTTTCTGGTTTATTCCAGCACTGACAACTTTACCCACACTCCCAAGTTTATTTTGGAAAGTTGCATTTTTTGACCAAAGACAGTAAAAGACATCATTGTGTGGGACACATGATCATCTTGTCTTGTAGTTCTTATGATGACCTTAAAAGGGTGCTGATGAGCATGTGCTTATGGCTGCTTATGTGCCAGGGTCTTGTGTAGAGGATGGTAGTGGGCAAGAACCTGCAAACCACATCAGGAGACCCTTCCTTGAGGGATCACTTTCATGGGAAAAGGGAAAGAAAGTATTAGACAATATGGCTCACTTTGGAACAATCAAAGATCCCAGAGCCTTCTGTGAAGTCAGAAGCTTGATCCCCACATCTCCTTAACGTTTCCTTCCCTAAAAACATTAGAGTGTGCTGGCCCTGGTGAGTATCCAATAGAATCATGCAGAAAGCACAAAATGGATGCTACGTGTCATTTGGTGATGGAGAAGACAAACCCAAGTCAGTTGTATATCTTGTGCTATTCAGACCACTGCCTTGTTTAAGCAAGAAAGCAGAATCAGAGTCCAGTAGAGCTGGTGAAGTGGAAGAGATGGCATGGTGCAGATCTGTTTTAAACAAACTGCTGACGCTGAGGAAAATGAAGAGTGGCAGAAGAAACCCTGATGAACACTACTTTCTGTAGAAATATTACCCATGTGAAGCAGTTGCCACATCAGGGAGGCTAGAAGAGCCTGCTGCCCAACTTTGAGGCAGCAAATAGTGAAGTGTGGCACCTACGGCTGCACCCATTTAAGGTGCACTTATGTGTAAGAACGCTTCGGGGGAGATGGTAGAAATCTGTGGGCATTATTACCTCATAAAAACAGAGAGAAGCCATGGAAGGGAAAATGAGGCTGTGAATGACTTCTTGTAAACTTTGACTAAATGATATCATCATTCCATTAGTAGGCAGATAACAGTGGTGTGGTGAACTGCAAACAGAGGACAAAAAAGAAAAAAATTTAAACTTTGGAGGGAATGTGGGAAAATTGGGACACTAATACACTGTTGGGGGAGTTGTGAACTGATCCAACCATTCTGGAGAGCAATTTGGAACTATGCCCAAAGGGCTATCAAACTGGGCAAACCCTTTGATCCAGCAGTACCACTCCTAGATCTGTATCTCAAAGATATCAAAAGGGGGGAGGGGGAGGGCTTATTTGTAAAATATATATATATATATATATAGCTGCTCTTTTTCTGGGGGCAAAGAATTGGAAATTGAGGGGATGCCCATCCATTGGGGAATGGCTCAGCAAGCTGTGGTATGTGATTGTGATGGAATATTATTGTGCTCTAAGAAATGACAGGCAGGATGATTTCAGAAAAACATGGGAAGACTTACATGAACTAATGCATGTTGAAGTGAACAGAACCAGGAGAATGTTGTTCACAGTAATAGCAATATTGTATGATGAACTGTGAATGACTTAGCTGTTCTCATCAATACAATGATCCAAGATGATCCCCAAAGGATTCATGGTGAAACATACTATCCACCTCCAGAGAAAGAACTGTTATTGTCAGAATACAGATTGAAACATGCTATTTTTTGCTTTCTTTTTTTTTTAATTGGAGTCTTTTTGTACACAGTGACTAATATGGAAATATTTTACATGATTGCACATGTATAACCTATATCTGATTGCTTACTGTCTCAGGTTGGGGGAGGGGAGGGAGGGATAGAATTTGGAACTCAAAATTTAAAAAAAAAAGTAAAAAATTGTTTTAACATGTAATTAGGGGAAATAAAATATGTATATTTTAAAATGTGGATAATAATATATGATAGGGCACTGATTAAGTTGTTCTGTGAATTCAATAATAAATATATATATGTGTATATATATATATATTTTTTTTTTTTAAAAGGCAAATAGTTGATTTGTTGATCTTAGAAAGGGAATCACCACAGATGAACTCTGGTAACTCTCAAGTCACTGGCATGCATCTTAGAAGGGAGAGCCCGCTCTCAAGGGACAGTCAGGGAAAGTGGCTGGAACACACCTGGTACCCACAGAAATGGCATGTTTGGCTAGCACAGTTTTGAAAGTATTGAAGCACCATTTTACAAGATATTGAAAAGGAAGACAAGTTACCAAAAGAATAGGAAAAAAAATCTTAGATGCTCTTACTGCTACATGTTTGCTTTTTGGATCGCTTTCCATCTATTCTATGTCTGTCTTGTTTGTATCTTGTTAATGACATGTTATTTTTCCCACTAGAAAGAATTCTCCTCTAAAGCAGGGGCTGATTTTTTCCCCTTTCTTTGTGTCCCCAACACTTAGCACAATGCTTGGCCCATACCAAACAATGAATGCTGGGGGTTTTTTTGACCAATTATGTAAAAAAATAATTAAGAGGACATCCATAACTTTCAGCCAAAGCCTGCTTTTTTGTTGCTCTTACAGCTTAGTGAGTACTAGGCCTATACCACAAAGAGGGCAGAGAAAGAGGAAAAGGACTTATATGTGGAACTGCTTTTTTTTTGTTTTAGCAAAGAATTAGAAACCAGCAATGTTTATGTCAGTTGGGTAATAGTTAAACAAATTATAATATATGAGTAATGAAATATCATTTTAGTATAAGAAATGTGGAAGGGTACAGTTTCAGAGAAACCTAGAGAGACTTGTATGAATTGATGCAGAGTAAAATGAGTAGAACCTGAACAATTTGTTAAATAACAACACTGTAAGGACAAACAATTTTGAGACTTGGGATCAATGTAATGAACCATCAAAGGATCGATGATAAAGCTGGCTGTCCAGCTTCCTGACAGAAAGGTGATGAACCCAAGGTACATTGTGTTTGATTATGAAAAAAGCATTTTATTTAGTAGAGCAAAGTTGCAATCTATAAGAAAGAATAATAACCATTTAATTTTTTCCAGTCCTGTCAATAAGATCTTAGTGCAACCTAAATTTTTTAAACCAAAATATCCATTGTTTGTGTAGTTATATAATTAAACATTAGTAATAATGTCTAGGAAAGAATCTGTTTTCATGCAGCATTTTTTAAGGTCACATTAGCTGATAAAACATTGCATGGCACTTATTGAATTGTCTTAATTCTCTCTCTTGTTTGCAGTTAGCAAAGCGTGGAATGAAGATTGTCCTCATCAGCAGATCCCAGGAAAAACTGAAGGAGGTGGCTAATGAAATAAGTATGTTTCCATGTCAGCACCTGTTGTTTTGATGGTGGTGGTGATTTTTATTTTCCCTTAGAGTTCGGATGAGCTGTAATTACCTCTTCACTTGTAGATGGTCTTTGAAAATTGCTGTGGTGAAAAAATTCATCCCTCTGCAGTCAATCTAGTGCGGAGTGTCCTCTGAGCTTTTCTGGGCTTGTCCTTGTATCAGTAGGTGGGCAGTGCACTCTTGAATCCTCTCTGTGACCTGATTGACCTGCTCAGATATTTCTGTGCTTTGCTTGGATAATTTTTAAAAACCCAAGGACCAGAGAAGGGAAATCACCATTATCATCACAATCTCCACCATCATTATCATTCTTTTGCTAAAATTCTTCACTTAGGTGTGCGAGTCACCCAGGATTTTGAAGGTTCTGCCAACCCAGTACAATGTTTTATAGCCTGGCCAAGCTAGATCAACTTTTGCCTATGGAGCTAACACTAGACTGTGAGATGTCAATTCCAAAGTTCCCTGACCCAGCTAAATTTGGAAAGGTCTGGGATCAGAAGGTTGACTGTGAGATGTTATTTAACTACCTTTCCAAGAGATACCTGGGTAGTCATAAACATTCCATATTGAGAAATATCTTGATGAAAAAACTTGGGAAGGGAGCATTTTACATTCTGTGATATAATTTATGATCATATTCATATATTTTAATAATAATAAGCCATTTATAAAGTTCTTTTATGTGATGTTTTGTTCATTTCATTCAGAAAGAAATACAACTTGCATTTATGTTGCCAGAACATTATGCTTTTATGTCCCCCATTATTATGTGATTACTTTACAAATACAATATTAGCTGTTTTTCAAAGAGTTCAGTCCTCTCCACTTTCATTTATATGCCACCAGAAGGAATCTAGACTGTATTACCAAGGATGCTAAAGTTTTGAATGTGACACTGAAGATTTTAGAGGCATCACTCCTATCTGTAGCAGGCAGGTTTCAAGAAAAGAGAAGACACTGCTTGAGAAATAGGGATGTTAGACTGTGGACCAGGGTTTGGAGTACAGGACTGCTAAGAATGTATTTGCCTAGAATTTTCTGGATCTAATCCAAGGTCTTTCAACTGAAAAGGTACGTTGGAGAAGGAGAAAAACATCTTACATATAGCTATCAGTCAGTCAACAGGTATTTATTCCTGCCTGTCAGGTGCTTTGTTAGGTGCTGGGATACAAATGAAAAATGAAGCCGTCCGTAACCTCAAGTGACTTATGTTCTGTCCAGTTATTTAAGTACAACTTGAGAAGAAAAATCAATGTTAGGCCACCTAGAACCTCACAGGGAACAAAATCAAAGGAGATAATGTTAAAAAAAAATCTGGTCTCCAATGTCTTTCACAAATGTAAAAATGTATGGATATTAAGCAAGGTAAATTTTATATCCTTGATTTGTGAAACAAATAACTTCATAAGTATCACTGTGATTTGCTGGGATTGTATTAAGGTCTGAAGTATGGGTCTGAAATTGTATGTCTTATTCAAAAACAATAGGATAGACAGAATATTTACTCATTAGGAACTGGGAGAGGGGAGAAGCACGGTGGAGAGCCTTTGGGTATGACTTAATAGAGGCAGAAACTATATATCTTCACATTAAACTTTGGACCACATGTACAGAAAGAAGTTGATAAGATTAGGAAAGAAAGCCCTGCCAAGTCTTGGCACAAAGGTCTGATGTAGCATTAAGGTCTTGTCCCTCCCTTATCTATACAGATAAGGAAGGAATAGCACCCAAATTTTTCTTGATATTTTGTTACTTTTATTGAGTTGCGTTAAGGTATCCTTTAAATGGTTTGATATAGCATTAAAACTGTACTTTATCTTTTTTTTTTGTCCTTCTTCCTCTTTTTATTTTTTTTAACAAATGCTTTATTTATTAATTTCTGGTTTACATCATTCATTTCCGCCAGATTTTGAGTTACAATCTTTTCCCCATTTTTCCCCTACCCACCACCCCAGAATAGCAGTCCCACAAGATAGCCTCTCATCCAATCTGCTCTCTCCCATATCTTCTCCCATACCCCCTTCGACTTTACCATTAGGGTGACGTGACTTTCTGTGCCCCAATGCCTGAACATCTTATCTCCCAATTACATGCAAAATAGTATTAATAATAGTATTTATATATATATATATATATAATAGTATTTATATATATTTGAGACATTTAATTTTTCAGTGGGCGGTCAGCTTCTCTGTGTTGTTCTGTGGGTGCTGGGGCTCCAGAAGTTGTTCAGAGTCCCCTTTTACATGGTTTGGAAGAGGTCTGGTGGGAGAGCACCTTGGAAATGCTGTTTCTAGTCCACCATCTTGGCTCTGCCCCCCTACTTTATCTTTTTTAACATCATTGTTTGTATTATACTGGTATAGCCCAGCAGTAAGCACCCAATATTCTCCCAGATAATTAAATTGTTAGGGCAGCTGGGTAGCATAGTGGCTTTAGTGCCAGTCCCATATTCAGGAAGACTTAAGTTCAAATTTGGCCTCAGGTACTAGCTATGTGACCTTGGGCAAGTCACTGAACCCCCTTTACCTCAGTTTTCCCATCTGTAAAATGAGCTGGAGAAGGAAATGGCAAACCATTCCAGTATCTCTGCCAATAAAACCCCCAGTGGGGTCATGAAGTGTCAGATATGACTGAAAATGACTGAACAGTGATAAATTTAAGTTGTGAAATGGAATTTCCCTTTTATTGCTCCTTGAATTTTTGTTATTATTATATAGAAAAGCTTTTGTATTTTGCAGGTTTGTTTTGTAGCTTGAAATTTCACTAAAACTATTGTCTCAATAGTTTTACTGATTCCCTAGGATTTTCTAAATAAATCATCACTTTATCAGCAACTAATTCTTTCTCCTGTTGATGTACACCTTAACATTTCTTCCTCTTGTCTTATTGATAGTGCTAGCCATTTTAGAACTATCTCCAATAATAACAGGGTGATTGCATGTCCTTACTTCACTCTGTATTTATTAGGAAAGGCTCTCATTTATTCCCCTTGCATAAGATGCTTGCTTTTGATTTTAGATACTATTTATGATATTGAAAAAGAACCATTTATGCCTGTACTTTGTAGGACTTTTGGCATATATGAGTATTGTACTTTGTCAGAGCCTTTTCTCCAGCTTTTGAGAAGATCATGTGGTTTTTAAATATTTTTCTTTTTAATATGATACTGTTGATTGTTTTCCTAATGTAGACCTTCTTTTGCCTCCTTGGTATAAATTCAGCTTGGTCATAACAAATAATTTCTTGGATTAATTGCTGTAGTCCTCCAGGATTTTATTGAAAACTTTTGTGTCAGTATTCAGTGGTGATATTAGTTTCTATTTTGCTTTCCCTGGTTTAGATATTAGGACTACATTTGTCTTCTAAAAGGAGTCTGCTAGGGTGTTTTCTTTCCCATTTATTGAGAATTTGTGTAGTATTAGTACTAATTGTTTATTAAAAGTTTAATCCATCAGGACGAGTGGTTTCTTGACTTGTCTTTAAAATTCCACTTTAGGCCTTTAAAAGACATTCAGAAGATGGGGCAGTTGACCTAGGGGAGGAATGACTATGGAGGTGTGGCTGGTACTACTCAAGAGTAATGTTAGTGTTGCTTAAGGTCAGAAGAGGCAAAGAAGGTAAGAAAAACTACAGGCCACAAGCTGGTTTTTATTTTACTTATCTATTTATTTTTTCAAGTAAAGACATTTATTCTGGATAGCACAACACACCAAGTAGGCCTTCTGCCCCTTACTGGAGATACAGCTCAAGGGAGACCCCAGCTTAAGAGGGGGAGCCCCTCCCCAGGTAAAGGGCCCAACAAGAAGTTTGAAAAATCCATTGGGGGAAGGGAAATTGCACTTCCTCCATGAAGCCTCCCTCCCTCCCTGTGTCTCACAGTGATTTCTCCCTCTACATTTCTCATCACACTTCAGGCTTCTCCCTTGTCTTCTCACTTGTCTCATCTTGGTGTAGTTATTACATGCCTCATCCCTCTTCAGTGATTTGAGCCAGAAATTGGGCCTTCTATATCTTTGTATAGTCCTTAGTACCTAGTACTGAGCTCTGTACCTGTTCTTGTTGAGTTGAGTCCAACTCTTCGGGAACCTGTTTGAGGTTTTCTTGGCAAAGATCCTGGAGTGGTTTGCCATTTCCTTCTCCAGCTCATTTTCCAAATGAATAAAACTGAGGCAAACAGGGTTAAGTGATTTACCTAGGGTCTGAGGCCAGATTTGAACTCAGGTTTTCCTGATTCCAGGCCCGGTGCTCTTGTCCACTGTGTGACCTAGCAGCCTTGAGCCTTGCACATAGTAGGTGCTTAATGTTTATTAGATGGAGTTAAATGGGGCATTTGGAGGAAAGTAGAGCTAGATGGAATATACACAGGGCCAACTCAGGCACAGATGAAAGCCTGGAAGAGTAATTGCACCCAAACCCCAAAAGATCCTTGTTTTTCCTTAACAATGATCTTATCTTGGGTGCAGAAAGTAAATGGGCCTTGTCGCCTTTCTGGAGCTAATGAAAGTGCCCCAGAAAGTGAAATAGTGGGTTCTACACTCCTAAGAGACCATGACCCTTTGGGGCTGATCCCAGGGTTGTCAGGCATAGATCTGTGCAGCATTAGGCCTAGTCAGGCTTATTGGAAATTTGGTTCTCTCATCCGTCTCCATGGAGTCAGAACTAGAGAGAGCCTTCCTGCATACTGAGGTATTGGGGCCTACTTCATCTAGAATCTTGAATGTGAGAGAAATTCCTGCAAGCTGGTGCTGCCAGCCTTTAGTCAGGCAGTTTCATGACTCCAAAATCAAGTTCCCTCTGCCCCACAGAATCCTGTGTCACCAGCACAAACCTGTCTTACTACCAAGAGTCCCAACATGTTCTTCTGAGTTCAGAGACAAGGGGATACATGTTTTATTTAATCTGTTTAGATACATTTCTCGATTAGAAACATAGGAAAAAACAAAACCCTGGAAGGCCTAATCTAAGACCTTGACTTATTCTATAGTTGTACTTCTGAAGACCCTGGTCTCGGTTGATAGTACCTCTGGAAATTATCCCTGTGCTTTCACTGTGGGTCACCAGACAGAACAGGAGTTGGGGTATTGGGAAGACAGCACAGTGGCCGCTAACCACTTCTCTCACAGCTCTGTCTCTTTGAGTCTTCTTCAGGCCAGTATTCCTCCGTTGTGTCTGGTCTGTCTACTTTCCTAGGAATAGGAGAAAAGAGAGATGGTGAAAGAGGAGGAGAACGGCCCAAACACTCACTCCTGGGAGGAGAGCTAATCTTTTCTCCAACAGTTTTCGTACTTGACTTTTCCCCTTCTTTTTCCATACTTGTTATCAGTCTTTACAAATGTCCCTTCATAGCTACCTTGAAAATCTGCCCATCATGAAAGCTTTATATGAAAATCAACGGGCTTTGGAAGCAAAATTTTTGACAGCCAAGATTTAACCACCTTGTGTTTTTCATCCCAAAAGGCTCAGAACATTTCTGTTTTAATGAGGTTATTAGTGTGCAGAGTAGAGTGAATTTGGAGCAGAATTATGGTGAAACAGGTCTTCTAGACGGCCAGCACCTTTCCTATGTGTGTCCTCAAGTCCTCTGTGATTTCCACATTCCTCTTTTCAGTCAGAGGCAGCTGTGATAGAGCAAAAAGATCTCTGGCCACCACGGAGACCTGGGCCAGGTTACTTCTCCCTGACACTGGGGTTTCTTCATCTGTAAAATGGGGATGGTTGATTAGATGTAGTCCAGTGTATCTTCTGGCTCAGATGTTTAGTGATTCTAACATTTCCACACCTAAATTTATGGTTCTCTCTACTTCGCTATATGTAATCATATTAATGTCTAAAATAAAGTGCCTTCCCTAACCCCTACCTCACCTCTCTCTTTAGGGAAATGGCTTTGCAAAATCCTATCACTTTAGTTTACTTACAGAAGCCACCTACAGTGACAGTAAGAGACAATTTCTACTACCAGTAAGGGAGAGTGGGGGGATGGGATGAGGCCTTCTCTTACATATACGGAGGTCATGGTAAGTACATTTCCCAGGAGGCTGCTTTTGGGAAAAAACCAACTGTGTTGTCCTTGTCACGGGTAGAAAAAGTCTTGCTTGTCACATCAATTTGTCACCAGCCTGTCTTACTATGTACCTTTTAGGACAGTAGGGAGAAAAAAAAATTCCTTCCAGCCATATGGGGAAAACGTGTGTGTGTGTGTGTGTGTGTGTGTGTTTCATCATTGTACTGGGACCATTGTCAGTTTTTGAAGCTTCCATCCATTATGCTAAAGTTCGGGCAATTTGGAGGTTTTACACTTTTTAATCTCAGAAAACTGGTAACTTTTTTTTCCGTTCTTGCATAAAATTGTAATTTTCATCTTGACTGTATAATAAAATTGCCATTAGAAGAAAGTTTAGTAGTTGGGGGAGGATGGAAAATGTAGCATCTCATCAGTGTCTGCCCTTCATTTATAAGTTGGTAATGTAAATAAAAGCTGTTTTCTTTGGAATTTCTTAAAATGAAGAACTTTTACTCCTT
The DNA here is from genome assembly GCA_011680675.1 of Gymnobelideus leadbeateri. NCBI lineage: Eukaryota > Metazoa > Chordata > Mammalia > Diprotodontia > Petauridae > Gymnobelideus > Gymnobelideus leadbeateri. Next base: position 188,394 of record WOXC01011550.1, on the reverse strand, counting down.
TATTTATAAGGCAAGGGTTTAAGGTTAGGATTATTCAGGCTGACTGAAAGTGAAAGATTGTGCAAATAGCTAGTCAATTGAGATTCTTTAGAGAGATTTCAAGCTTTTCTTCCTCTCCTCAGCACCTTCTTCCCACCTCCCTTCCCCCCAAAAGAGTCTTGGTTTTTTCTTCTTCATCTTGGTAATTCAGGGAAAAATAGTATTTTGTTAGGATTGTCCAGATGATTAATTGCAGTCATCTCTACTTCGAATTTGGATGCTTTTGTGTTCACGTTAATGTGGATATTTTCTCTACTGAGACCGGTCACATTTCATTCCTTCTTATCCTGTGTGACTGTTATTCATGGTTTCCCATAAATTCTTCCTGGCGGGCCCACTCAGGGTGCTCGGGGTTCTCCTCAATCTCTGGACTTTGAGGGTTACCAACAGGAAAGGCAGACTCATCATCACTCTTGTGCTTAATAATTGTTCTCTTATTACCACATGGCCAGTCTACCTTTTCTGACCACCTATGTCTTTGATGCTAAACTTACACTGCTTCTCCTGTCCACGTCTTCATTGGTGAATTTGTGGGAGCTCCCTCAAGCCTGCCACATGGCTCTCTCTTGTTTTTTGAGTGATCCTAAAGCTTAATTCTTCAGAGGTGAATATTGAGGAGACTCTGTTTCGAGGAGGAGCTTGGAATCCTCAAGAAAGCTGTACAGTTTCCCAAATGCAGTTAAACCTTGTGTCCTATTGACCAGTTCTGGGCCTAGCTGACTGTTCATTTGTGGTGTCTGTCCAAGGCACTAATAGACCAGCTCTCTGAGTCCTACATTCAACAAGGAGAAAAAAGTCTGGACAATAGACATTTTTCATTTGCTTCCTTTTTTCTAGTGTGGTGAGTTAGGCTGTGTGATTGTGGCTATCCTGCAGGAGACTCTGCAGTGTTCTGGGGATGGATGATATCTTCCCAGTGTCATCCATAAACAGAAGCCCCTGGAGGACCTTACTATCTATTTTGTTGTGTCTGACTCTTTATGACCTCATTTAGGGTCTTTTGGCAGCGACACTGGAATGGCTTGCCATTTCCTTCTCCAACTCATTTTTCAGATGAGGACACTGAGGCAAACAAGGTTAAGTGACTCGTCCAGGGTCACATAGGTAGTAAGTGTCTGAGGCCAGATTTGAACTCAGAAGAAGAGTCATCCTGACTCCAGACTCAGCGCTCTGTTCACTATGGCGCCACCTAGCTGCCCCATTTATAGGGAGGGAATTCTTTGGTGTGGACTTGACTTACCATCCTTTGTAACAATAGCAAACTCTTTTGGCAGGCATAAACCCCTGTGATTTATGCTTTACTTAATCTTAATCAGAAAGTGGTTGACCCAAGCGATTGATCACACTCCATCTTTCAAAGCATCATGTTTGATTGGATGTGTGCTTGGTTGCATGAATAAATGAAAAATAATTACTTACCACTCAGGGCCCAGCAGTGTGTGAAGTGTAGGGTATGGGGACAGGTAAAGAAGACAGTGTCCTGTTCTTCTGGAGTTCACACTATTATTGTGGAACAGCATGTGGCTAAGGCATTGGAATTGAAGTCAGGAGAATCTGGGTTCAGATCCTGCCCCTGACACTTACAAATTATTTGACCCTGGAAAAGTCAACTAATTTCTCTGTGCCATCCTTGAGGATGGCGACAGTTCACTTTTTTTCTTTATATTCCCATTGCCCAGTGTGCTTCCTGACCCCCGAAAGATGTTACAGATCCTTGCTGATTAAATTGTATATGTCCATTACACTGTAAAAAGCAGCAGGTCCTTGGAGTAGGAAAGGACCTGAAGTTGTAGTTTCCCCTACTCCTCAGCAGCATCCCTTTAACAAGGGCCTGTCTATCCGCTGCTTTAAATCCTGCCCTTTGGAACAATTTTGTATGATGTCTTTGTGCCCATAATAACGTGAACATGCTTGCTTTAATAGGAAACACTTAGAAAGTACCATGTAGGCTGCTAGTTTTAAGCACCTTTTCTATATAGGTAGTGTTATGGTTTTTAGATCAAATATATTAGGGTCTCTGCCTTTATGGAGTCCATAAGTTAGGGGGATATGACCCAGAAAAACATCACAACATAAAATTATATATGACCACTGTAGGAGTGATGTGTGTATCCTTAGTGTGAAGTCCATGATGGGGAGGGAGGATCCTTCGAATCCTCTGGAATATAACCTGTGTGAAAGGGGCTTATGTGAAATAAGGCTTGAAATATACAATGTCCACTAGATTATGAGTAGCCTTGAATGCTATGCTAAGGTGTTTTAAACATTTTTTGTTTCCAAGAAAATTAATTTGATAAACTTAATTTGTGTCAATTGAAGGATTCTTAACAAAGGAGGGACTTAAAACTAGATCTTTGCATGAGGAAGATTAAGCTGCAGAAAAAGTATGAAGGATGTATTCTTGGACAGACTGAGAAGGGGGCTTCATTATACTCTGCAAAGAGTGATCCCTCTGAAATTTAATATATTAATCTCATACTTTTGGAACATTCCGTTACAAAGTCAGAATGTTTCTACCAATTGCAGTTAATTTCAACTTCTGTTATTATTTATACTGCTCATAGTTTTTGCTGTGATAGAGAAGAACAACATCTGTATTATGGATGGATATTTCAATAGAAATGTTAGCATGTCTCTCAATTACATGGACCAGCCAAATTAACGTGTTTAGGTCTGCATCTCCAATTAAGGCAGCTGCATTAGTGTTGCCATTCCACAGCTGGCAGTAGGCATGTGGGAGTGTACTACGCCATAGCCAGATGCTAGATTGTACCTCTTAATTAAAATACTTGGCTGTGGATGGAGAGTTTCTTCAAAGCAGTAAGTGGTCTCTTCTATTGGATTATTGATGGCTCAGTGATTTTTTTGTTTGTTTGTTTATTGTTTTTAATAAAATTCTCTTTGGAAGGAGGGGAATAGGGACCAATGTGGAATGAAAGTATTGCCATTTAAATAGATGATTGGTGTTTCTCCTCTCACTTTTAAATTATTACGTTGCTTAAGTAAATAATTGTCTGGGCATAGCTTTAAGCAACAGAATAATTTGGGAAAATTTATTCTGTGAAATATTTACAATTTTTTAATATTCTCATATAGGAGGTATTTACCTTTTCTTCTAACTTTGTGAGAAAGTGCTCCCAAGTTTGAAGTTACCTTCTTTGGAAAATTGATTTCATTTTTTTTAGTGAACATAGAACTTTAAAGATCATCTAATCCAACCCACATTATGCCTTTGATTCATAATGAATTATCTTGTATGTCATGGGTCCTTAATGAATATTTGCCAATATTCCTTCATGGAACATGTTTATGTATGTATGAGTGAGAAGCTGAATTGTAAGGGGTTAAAAAGAGAAGAGAGAATCTGTAGGACGTCATCTTAAGGAGATTAGCAGGAGAGCTATAGGACAGTAACAGGGATGGAAGGTTCAAATGAGGGTTTTTGAGGATGGGGGACATGGGTATGTTTGTAGGCAATAGGGCATGAACCAGTACACAGGGAGAGAGAATGAAGATTGGGGATAACGGGGCGGGGGGGCAGTATATTGAAGGAGATGGGATGGAATGGAATGGTATCTCTTGTGCAGGTTAAGGGCTTAACCTTGGTCAGGAGGAAGGACACCTTGTCACGTGAGACGGGAGTGAAAGAGGAGAGGGACAGAAGGCATGGGAGTGAAAAGAGATGAGAAGGAGGGGAGAAGGAGGTCGAGGTAAATGGCCTCTCTCTCTTTTTTGGGGGGGTAAAATACGAGGCAGGGTTCTTGGCTGAGAGAGTTGGGGGAGAAGGAGCTGCAGGGAGTTTGAGGAAAAGCAGCAGTAAAGGGAAGAAAGCTGTTTTCCAGTGGATGGGGGCTGAGTCGAGTCCAACTGGATACATTCATATTTAATAATATAAGATTAATAAGAGAACATGGAAAAAGAGGTTTCCAGCTCTTAGCCAGCTAGTTTTGTAACTAGGTGAGGAGTTCCCTCCATTTTCCTCTTAAATTTTTTCATATCAATGATGAGTTCTAGGTGTGCATAATAAACCCCTCCTGTATAAAATTTTTTTCTCTTTAATCCTTATGTTTAAAAGGATATTGGTTCCATGATGCCAACTAAAATAGGCTGTAGGTAGTAAACCTTTTTTTCCTAGTTGAAATTTATTACATTTTAAAACAATAATTCTCTTTTCTCTGAGGTTAAATTCTTTCCCATTGCTCAAGCTTTCTAGATTGAAATGTGCTGTTTTTGATGATGGCTTTTGAGTATCTTAATGGAGTGACTGGTATTCAGAAAAATTATTAGGAAAGTTTGGAATTAAGCTTGATAGTTACTTTGGAGTTACTTCACCAGAGTTCTGTTTGAGGGAGCTATCAGTCATAACTGAAGCTACTTCATATAAAGAGAAGAAAATACTTTGTAGAAAGCTTCAGAGATTGCATGGCATCCTCCTTGGGCTTTGAAGGGAGGGACTTCAATGCCAGCCCCCATGACTTTCTGCCAAGGGAAGCTTCAAGCCCATCATTCTTCTCCCAGCCCAGACTGGTCCTTCCTCTTCTTAAATCATCTTCCATATTTCTTCTAGTCCTTAGCTTGGTGCATGGCACAAATATTAGACATTTAATAAGTGTTGATTGGTTTCATGTGAAAACTCTTTACCAGTGCTTATCTTTCCTTCCATTTCTAGAGGAAGAGTTTCCCTTCTCTCTTGAGCTCATTAATTCCAATCCTTACTTTTTTCTCTCAATGCAGGTTCCTTTTGGGACCCTCCATCTTCTATGTGTTTAATTCCATTTATGCTGGTTCCTCCTCTGCCTTCTAGTCTACATAGCTCAGAGAAATCTATACTGGAGCTTTTCATCGCCTTTACCTACTAGACTGTTTACCAAAACTTCTCAAGTGAAGTCCCTCTCCTTTTCTTATAAACACTGGTACTTCCTTAACTACCTGCTGCTGGTCATACCCACCAGACCTGTAGTATCTCCTGTATCCATTCTGAACTCTTGTTTTACTTTTAAGGCCCTCTGTAATTTGGTTTTTATCCTCCTGATCCAAACTTACTTTCTACCGCTCTTTGGTATTCTATCCAGGCTGTTCTGATCCCTGGCCTTATTAATGCTTTGGGCCATTGTCATCCAAATCTAATTCCTGTTTTCAAACCCAGTTCAAATCCCATCCTTTCCATGAAAGCAGGACCTGTCTTTATTTTTGTCTTTTCACCCACAATGCCTTGCACAGAGTAGGAACCTAATAAATATTTGTTGAGTTGAATTCCTTACTCCAGCTGGCTGGAGAGTCAGAACCACACAATTCAGCATTTAATTATATATTGTTTTGTATTGTTTGCTAATTAGTTCTGTTTGTTAGCCTTGCCTACTCAAATGTTTTATCCCTTATTCTACATCTCTGTCCTCACAGCTTCTGCCATAGGGCTGAGCATACTATTGGGTAACAGTGACGCAACAGTTACTAATTAATTGATATCTACAGTTTCACTTTTTGATCTTCAGTTGTCTGTGATTTTAAAAAATCTTGAGAGTCTTAAAGCTCTTAAAAGTCCTTTTAAAATGATATGGTGGAAGAGGAGTAAACATTTCTATAATACCTGCTTTTTGGCAGGTGCTGTGCTAGGAATAAGCACTTTAGAAGGGTACTGCAAGTGCAAGGCCTGGTGGAGCACATCTGTAGTCCTGGCTCCTGGGGAGGCAGAGGCTGAAGCTAGCAGAGCTCTTGAGCTTGGGAGAATTGTGCTGTTGTGGGACTTGGGTATCAGTATGGTAGAGGTGCAGGAATGGGAGGCCACCCCATCCACAAGCCATCAAAGGTTGGAAATGAAGCTGTCAAAGCTCCCCTTAGTCAGAAATGGGCCTGCACTTCCAGCCTGAGCAAGATAGGGGGACCCTGACTTTTTTTTTTTTAATTTAATAAGTGATATAAGCACTACACTAGTGGTACAAACATTCACTCTTTTTTTTTTTTTTAAGCAATTGGGGTTAAGTAACTTGCTCAGGGTTACATGGCTAGTCATTATTTGTGTGTGGGTGCTCATTTTCTGAGGCCGGATTCGATCTCGGGTCATCCCAACTCCGAGGCCGGCGCTCTTACTCACTGCGCAACCTAGCCTCCCCTAAACATTCACTCTTAAGGTTAAGAAATTGTTAGTATGGATTGGAGAGAATCTGTCCCAACACCTTTATTTTCCAGGTGAGAAAACTGAGGCCTATAGAAGTTGTATGATCTGTTCAAGTCCATGTAGCTAATAAAAAGCATAAGATTCATCTTCTGACAGTACATCCAGTACTCTTGCCCTCATATCATGTTTAACATTTTTCTGTAAAGAGGGTATATGTTTAAACCCCTCCCCCCACATGTTTCTATCCATGTGGCACCTACCAGTGTTATAGGGCATCTGGATTATAGCTACTCAAGTTATGTATTACAGGATCTACTTCTTAAAGACCCTAATCCATCTCCTTCCTTTTATAGATAACTGAGCTGAGGTCCAGAGAGAGGAAGTGATTTGCTCATAGTCACATAGCTAGGTAATGACAAAAGAGAAATTTGAAGCCTGGGGCTTGGCCTTCTACTCAGGGATCTTTCCCCTAACTATGCTGCTAGAGAATATCTCACTCTCTGCAAGGTATACAAGGTAAACTCGGGGATGCAAAGACCTAAGCAGAAAACAGTCCCTTGTTATAAAAAAGACAAAGTTTCAGAAGTTAATCTCTAAAAAAACTACTATGCAATAGTTCTTTTCATAATATTTTCTTAAAATGTACTAGAATTGTGTTTCAAAAACAACTTTAGTAGCTTAAAACCGCAATACAACTTTTGTTTCTTTGTCTTTCCTAAAGTTTTGAATTGGAGAATTTAATACCTTTCTTAGACTAATGCAGTCAGTATTTGGCAGTTCAGAATTTAAATCCAGCCTCAGACAATACTAGAATCATTGGACTACCTGAAAGACATAATCAAAAGCAGGACCTGGATAGCATCTTTCAAAATATTATCAAGGAAAACTTCCCTGATGTCCTGGAATCAGGGGGCAAAATAGGCATTGAAAGAATCCACTGATCCCCTCAGGAAAGAGATGTCAAAATAATAGCCCCGAGGAACATTATAGCCAAATTTCAGAACTGTCAGGTCAAGGAAAAAATACCGCAAGTGGCCAGAAAGAAACAATTCAGATATCAGAGAGTCACAATCAGAATCACACAGGACTTGGCAGCTACAGCATTAAAGAATCAGAGGTCATGGAACATGATATTCTGGAGGGCAGAGGAGCTAGGACTACAAGAATCACTTACCTGGCAAAATTAAGCATGATATACCAAGGGAAAAAATGGTTGTTCAACAAAATAGAATTTCAAGCTTCATAAGGAGAAGACCAGAACTAAACCAAAAATTTGACTTCCAGTATCAAGACTCAAGAGAAGCATAAACAGATAAAAGGGGGGAAAGACCCCCAAACAGAAGGAATTCATCCCTACACAGGAAGATGATACTTTTAACTCTTAAAAATTTTATCACTAACAGTATAGATAGAAGTAATACATATAGACAGAGGGTATGGGTATAAGGTGTATTTGAGTGAATGACATAAAAAAATGGATGAGAAAAAAGGAGTACAATGGGTGCAGAAGGAAGGGAGAGGTAGAATGGGGTAAATTCTCTCACATGAAGAGACAGGAAGGACCTGTTACAGTGGAGGGAAAGATGGGAGGGGAGGTGATGGACTTTGCTCGAATCTTACTATCATTAGTACTTGCTCAAAGAGGGAATAATATACACAGTTGAATGAATATAGAAATCTGTCTCACCTAATAGAGAAGTGAGAGGAGAGGAGATTAAATAAAGGAGGGGGGTGGGGTGGGGACTGACAGAAGGGGTGCAGATCAAGGGAAGTGATATGTAGAAGCAAAACATTTGTGATGTGGGAAAGGGTGAAAGGAGAGAGAGGACAAACAGGAGGAAAAATAGGATGGAGGGAAATACATAGGTAGTAATCATAATGGTGAATGTGAATGGGATGAACTCTCCCATAAAATGGAATTGGATAGCAGAGTGAATCAAAAACCAGTATCCTACAATACGTTGATTACAAGAAACACGCTTGAAGCAGAGAGGAGTAAAGGAAAACCTGGAAAGACTTGTACGAACGGATGCAAACTGAAATGAGTAGCACCAGGAAAACACTGTACATTGTATCAGCAACATCATGTGATGATCAGTTATGAATGACTCAGCATTCCTCAGCAACATAGTGATCCAAGACAAGTACCAAGGACTCAGGAAGGAAAAGTGCTCTCCATATCCAGATAAAGAACTGATGGACTCTTGAGTGCAGATTGAAGCATATTTTTTCACTTACTTTATTCTTTCTTATTGTTTTTCTTATTTGAGATCTGTCTCTTCTGTGACAATTGTGATGAATATGGAAATGTTTTACATGGTAGCACATGTATAAACTATATCAAACTGCCTACTGTTTTCAGAAGAGGGGAGAGAGGGAAGGAGAAAAATGTGAACTCAAAATCTTGTAAAAGGAATGCTAAAATTTTTCTTGGTCTGTATATGGGAAAAAATAAAATATGATTAAAAATATGATTACAGTTAAATAAAATACAATTAAGAAAAATCCAGCCTCAGAATTTGCATTTGTAGGACCTTCGGTGTCCAAATGAGGGGATTGTCTAGTGCAACTGCCGCATTTTTCAGATGTGGAAACTGAAAACCAAAAAGATGCATCGAGTAGGCCAGAATTACACAAGAAGTAAGTTAATTCTCATATCCTGATTCTTTTTAAAAATAAGGCTTGTTACTTAAAGAGAAAATTGATAGAAACCACTTTTTTAAGGTTATTATTAGATTTGAATTATTCTTCACATGATATGCTTTTGACCTGACACTTTTGTAAGCAAAATTGCTTAGGAAGTTCCCCCCATTTGGTGTGGTGCCACGTGATGAGGGATGTATACATTTTTAAAATCATGGTGGAGAATCCTCAGGCTGCTCAATACAGAACTAAAAGAGGAAAACAGCAGCTGCAGACTGTATTTCTTCTCCTTTATTTTTTTTTCTCTTTTCAAGTTTAAAGGCATATATATATATATGTGCGTGTAAATGCACACATGCTTGTATGTAGTATTTTATAAAAAGGAGTTGTCGAGTGTTCCACTCTTGCCTGGCCTTCCTCTTCCCCTTCCATCCACACAGCACACAAAAGCTTATTCCCTTCATTTTCCCCTCACACAGTTACCAGACTGTGCTTGCAGCAGGGGGCTGAATGTCACTTACGTCCTCGTTTCACATAGCAACGTCTCCCTAGGGTTTGCTTTTTTTTTTTTTTTTAATATCCAGTGCAGCTGCTTGTGGCAAATGAAGGGAAAAGAAAAGAAACACACTGCAATATCCTGGCTCTGACCATTCTCTGGATCTCCCTGAGAGGAGGGGCTCCACCCTGTTCACTGAGTAGCTCCAGGAGTCAATAGGAATGGGCCATTAGATCATGAGAGCAGCTGCTTTTCCTTGAATGGAGAAATGCATCTTGGGAAGGAATGGAGGTTGTTTCTAATCTTTTTGTGAATGGTTTTTCTTAAAGTTGACAGATTTTTATGAATGATAAAAGTTTTTTTCATCTATTTTTAAGATTTTCAGAGATGATAAATATTGTTGGGAAATTATTCAATTTGACTTGCTGTTTTGGGAACATTACATTATTCATTTATTTTAGCCAGCTTACAAACACACATACGCACACACACAGATACATAAGCCAAAATTAGATGTCCAAGCAGTTTCAGTGTCAGTTTTTATGTTGTTTATCAAATGAATGGTATTTTCTAGAAACACCAGCATTTAAGAAACCTAAAACAAGAACATAAAATTAGGTTGTCATCAGAGTATGGTAGAAAGCTCTAGATTTGGGGTTAGTTGACTTGATTTTAAATCCTAGCTATGACTGTGAGACCATAAACAAGTCACATCACTGGATAAAAGTAGGGGCAGGACTAGATTCAGGTCCTTCACAGCTCTAGAACTTTACCTTCCAGCACTAGAACTTACAGCAGTATAGCCGTGTTGTGTGCTTTCAACATCATTCATTATTTCACATCATAGTTTCATAACTGCCAGTTACCTAAACTATAAATGTTTATAACTGCAATGATCTTTAATTTCACGAGTAAGAATACTCTTGTCAATGCCAGCTTTTTCCTTCTGCAGCCTAGTAGATGGTCTTCAGGAATTGCTGGAGCTAAAAAATTCATCACTTTATAGCTAGTTTAATAATAAGCTTTTCCACACTTAGCTAGACCAGTCTTCAAACAGCAGAGTAGGTAGCATTTGTAAACCACTTCAAGGTTTACAAAGCACTTTATAAACATTATCTCATTTAATTCTCACAACAACTCTGGGAGGTGTTTTTGTTATCCCTATTTCACAGATGAGAAAACTGAGTCAGATAGAGGTTGAATGACTTGCCTAGGGTCACACAGCTAGTAACTGTCTGAGGTAGAATTTGGACTCAACTCTTCCTGATTCCAGGTGCAGTGTTCTATCCATTGTGCCACCTGACTGTACAGTCCATAACTGGATCCATACTCAAAGCCTTTCCAGCTTGGACTAGGGTTTTTCAGGACTGGGTTCCATTGGCCTTTCCTTCAAAAACCTGGGTTATTGCTATGTCAGGAGTAGGACTTTGGTAAAAAAAAAAAATCTCAAGAGAAAAAAAAATTATCCTCTAAAATATCTTTTTGTTGTTGTTGTTTATGCTTTCTGGAGGGGCAGTTGGGATAAATGACTTGCCCAAGGTCACACGGCTAGTAAGTGTTAAGTCTCTGAGTCCAGATTTGAACTCAGGTCCTCCTGACTCCAGGACGCATGAGCTATTTACTGTGCCACCTAGCCACCCAGCTCCTAAAATATCTTAAGGCCTTGGAAAGCTTTTTCTTATGAATAATAAAAATCCATCAATTTAAAGAAAGCAACAATTTCTTTTCCTTTGATGCACTTTTTACTTTGAGGAGAGTTAATTTCTCCCATGACTGTCCATTCCTAAAGAATCCTAGAGCTATTGCACCAGGATTGTGAAGTAGTGCTTTACTCAGTGAATGTATAAATGGTTGGTTTTGTTGTTTCATTAGAGAGTGGGGGAAGACCAGTTGTGGTGTTATAAATTTTTTTTTTTTTTTTTTGCTTTTTGGAGGGCAATTGGGGTTAAGTAACTTGCCCAAGGTCCCACAGCTAGGTTTTTGTTTGTGTGTGCATTAAGTGTCTGAGGCCAGATCCGAACTCAGGTCCTTCTGACTCCAGGGCTGATGCTCTACTCACTGTGCCACCTAGCCCCTGTGGTGTTATAAATTAGGCCCTAGAGTAGGAGTTGGAGAAACTGGATTGTGCTTCTGGTTTTGCTATGGAGTTGGGCCTAGTCACCTCACCCTCTAGGCCTAATGTACTTTGGTACATTTGTACTAAATGATGTATTTTGGAGACACAGTCATGGAGTTAGATTAGAACTGGGAGGGACCTCAGAGGTGAGAACCTTCTAACTGACATTTTTGAAGCAGATGAAATTTTTAAAGTCAAATTTTGCTCACATTTATTCAATATAAAGTACCTTTATTGAAATCATGGATCATATAGCGAGTCAGTCATTTGCCTTACACCAATCATTCACTGTCTCTGTGACTTCCCAGATAAAGCTGCTTCTCCCTGGCTTCTCTTCCAGTACCTGCGATGTCCTCTCCCTTTAGGATATAAGCCCTGTAACAACAACATTGCTTTTTATATTTATGACCACAACATTTAGCACGGTGCCTGATACATAGTAAGTGCTTAATAAGTGCTGTTTTCATTCATCCATCCATCCATTCATATATTAGAATATTATAAATATTCTAAATTATATATATTTTATATATTTAATATATATTTAATATATTATATATAAGTATTATAAATATATAATTTATAATATCATGAATATTAGAGCTGGGTGGCACCTTAAAACATAGAATGTAACGGGTTGGAGCTGAGAGAGATCTTAAAATGTAAAATGTGCAGTGTTTAAGCTGGGAGGGGTCTTAGAACATAGACTATTCGGTGGAAGGAACCTTAGAACATTTTATATAGAATATTATAACTGGGAGGGACCTTAGGAAATAGAATGTTAATGAGAGAAGGGATCAGTCTTGTATGAATGCTTTTTTGTGTATTGGGAAAATGAGGTCCAAGTCACTTGTTTACCTTGCTTTGTTCTCATTAGTTGGCAGAACCTGTAGCAAAACCCTCATCTTCCTATTCCCTCAGCCCCTGTTCTCCCCACAATACCACAAAGTCCTTTATTTCCATATTCTGATACTTAACAGCTACTGTAATGCTTCTGTTCTTCATCCTGCCCTCTTTATTTTTTTTTTTCTCATTCCATGGTAGGAGTAAATACAGATCATTAAGTACCAGCACAAAATAGGTCTGCTAATAGTTTATATTTGTTATGTTTGCTGTCCTCTCTCTTGACTGCTTGATGTGTTATGTTACTATGAATATGCTGAGGGGGCTTTTCTAGACAAATAATTGTTCTGTATATACATAGTTTAAGGATATTTTTCTGCATCCCTGTTGAACCTTGTGAACCCAAGATGTGCTTATCATGGAGGTCTGCATCATAAATTCCATTTTATGGGCAGCTCGGTCTAACACATTTTTTATGAGGACTCTTTTTAACTTTAAATTAGGGAAGAGTATTATGGGTTGTGAAATAGCTTTAATGTTTCCTTTTGTCTTTTTTAAATAAAACAGTCAACCTGATGTACTAATAGAATGAGCACTAGATCAGACATCAGGATGCCTGGGTTCTGTGATACAAAGAACTATTTGTGTTATTTGTGACACTTTTTTGTGTGTTTTGGGACAATTCACTATTACTTCCTCTTCTGTAAAATAAATGAAGGGATTGAATTAGTTGGATTTCAAAGGTTGCTTCCAGCTCTTACGTTCTATGAAGTAAGGGTATGCTAAATCCTTGTTTTCAAACCAATTTGAGAGGTTTATTTTCCACAACAGTTCATATTTTTAAAACTCTGGAATTTAGGTGATTTGTGTGGACAGCATGTTTGAGGGCCTTTCTACATCTAGGGAAGTAGATTGCTCTTCAGAACCAGGAGGTGGAGTTTATACCTGCTAATTTTACTCCCTTGATCACCTGGTATCTTAACGTGTGAAATTACCTTAAGCAGGAGGTGGACATTAGAAAAATAATCAGCTCATTGTTATGGCCCTTTATGGTTTCCAGAATACTTTACTCATTTCCCAGTGTGTTTGGCATTGCCTGAGTTTTACAGATGAGAAAACAAAGGCTCAGGGATGAAACAACTTGCTGAAGGTCATACCACAAATATGGATTCAAACTGATGCTTCCTGTTCTGTGGTCTGGACTATGTAACAGACCAAAAGTCCTCTCTGTTCCCAAGCTGCCCTGCTTTCCTGGGCTGATCAGTGGCCGGTGCCTGTTCTCTCCTTGATACAGCCAGATAATTATCTTCAGTTACCATGGAAGTGCATATCCCAGTGAACGGTGCAGTACATCGTGAGGATATCTCTGACATTTGGAAAAGAATTGTGCTGCCTTGCATGTTTCTCTGTCTTACAGAAAAAAGGTGAACTTCCCTGAAACTTCCTTGGAAATGTTGGCAGAAGGAGGGGGTGAAGTGAGTGATAATGTTTTACACAGGCGGTCCCTGCCTTTTGCTAGTTCAGATTATTTCTGTCCCTCTTATGCAGTGCTGCCTAATTAACACTCATGCCACAGCCCCTTTAATTCTTCAACATTCATTTAGTAAATATTTATTAAACACTTGCCTTGTAAACTAGTGGCCTGTGCTCAGGCCTGGAAGTGTTATGATTCATTCACATTCTAAATCTAAATTTTGCTTACCCATTAAATTCAACAGACTTTTATTAAAGGCCTGTTATATGTAAGGTATTAGGAATAAAATTTTTAAAAAGAACAAAAAACTATTCTAAAAGGAACTTATGTTCTACTGGGTATGTAAACCTATTAGTAAACAGAAGATAATTTGGGGAAGCAGAGAATACTAACAATTAGGAGAATTAGAAAAGGCTTTTTTTAGGAGGTGATAGCTGAGTTGAAGGGGTTCTAAGAGATTGGTGAGAGAGAGAGAGAGAGAGAGAGAGAGAGAGAGAGAGAGAGAGAGAGAGAGAACGAACTTTCAGGAGAGACTGAAGGAACAGGATCTGTCAAGCCAAGTGACCTAAGAGGTTCAAGGAAGGAAGGAATTAGAGAATGGATGCTGGACTATGCTTTTTCCCTGAGCTATATTTGGGAAGGCACCACTACCATTTCTAGTAGAGAATAGAAATCTCTCTGAGAAACTGCCCTACTAGTCTTTAAGAATGGGCTTCTATATTACTCATTATATCCAAATGACTTTTCAGAGTTGCATCTGTGGGTGGTACCCTCTTGCCTAATTCTCTGAGTGAGGAAGGCAGATATTTTCCAATGTAACCTATGGGTGTATCAAGCCCTGGACTTAGATGGATGATGTTAAATCTTGTAGACAGTAACAAGAGACACTTCCTCTCTTTCCCCCTCCCCCTCCCCCATTATATCTTTGTGGCTCATTTTGCCTTTACCCGAGAATGTTGAACATCTAGGATAATACTCAAAGACACCTAGAAATACAAGAAATAAAACTGAAGAATTAAGATAAGAATCTTATCAGAGCAAAGCAGTTTGAGTCAAAGCCTACTTTTTCATTTTGTTCAAAGTCTTGGGATAGTCAGATCATCTCTCCAACAAATCTTTTATAAAGTCTAAGAAGACAAACAAAATTATTGTTCACTAAATGGAGGGCAATATAATATAGTGAAAAGAGTGCTGGACTTTGAGGCAGAAGCCAAAGAGTGAGTTGGGGAAAATTTCTTCATTCATGTCTTGCTTGATCTTTATAATTTCGCTACTTTCTCTTTTGATTTGTGTGTGTTTGTGGTTATTCTTTCCATTCACATTGTTGTACTCATCGTGTATATTGTTTTCTTGCCTCTGTTGACTTCACTCCTCATCAGTTCCTTTAGATCTTTCCATGCTTCTCTGTGTCCATCACACACATAATTTCTTAAAGCACAGTTATATTCTAGTAAGTTTACATACACAATTTATCTAATTTATTTCCTGTTCTTTGCTGCTATAAATATTTGGTATTATGGGAACTTTCTTTTCATCAATAGTTTTCTTGGGTTATAAGCCTGTTAATGTTGTCTCTGGGTAAAGGGAGATGGATATTTTAGTCACTTTATTTGAAGAATTCCAAAATTCTTTGAAAAATGGTTATACCAATTCACAACTCCTCCAGCAATGTATTAGTCAGTCCATCATACTATACCCTTCCAACATCGACTGATTGTCATTTTTTGTTATCTTTGACAACCCAGGTTGTTTTAACTTACATTTCTTTTATTATGATTTGGAGCATTCTTTCATTTTATTGTTAACACTTTGTAATTCTTCTTTTAAGAATTCTTATTATTCTTTGACCACTTATCTATTGGGATGTGGCTATTAGTCTTACATATACTTGTTAGTTGTCTATAAATCTTGGTTACTAAGCTCTTATAGACATTTGATACCAAAAACTCCTTCCATTTTACTGCTTCCCTTCTTATGCTAGGTACATTAGTTTTGTCTATGTAGAAGCTTTTCAGTTTTATGTAGTCAAAGTTATCTGTTTTTTCTTTGATAATTGCCTTTGTTTCTTGTTTTGGTTAGAAATATATCTCCTGCTCATAGCTGTGACAGTTTCATGATCCTTTTTTCTAATTTTTTAAATAGTATGATCATACAGACAAAATTAACCAGGGACTGCTTTATTCTATGGCAAAACAGCATACTTCCCCTAGATTATGGCAGATATGTTATGCTGAAAATTCATGACGGACTAATGACTTTAAAGACTTAAGAGAGAAGTCAAAGAGAAATGTTGACACCAGAAGGATATAGTCCAAAATCCCTGATTTCTTGGGTGGTAGTGGCAGGATTTGGAGGTATCTGGGTGGCTAAGTGGCTAGAGCACTGGGCCTGGAGTCAGGAATACCTGAGTTCATCTCTAGCCTCAGACACTTACTTACTATGTGACCCTGGACAAGTCACTAACCTCTGTTTACCTTAATCCATTGGAGAACTAAATGGCAAACCACTCCAGTAATGGTGCCTAGAAAACCTATAGATAGTGTTGACATGCCGTGGTTCATGAGGTCATGAAGAATTGGATATGACTGAACAACAACAATGGTGGCAGGATATTACTAACTTTGGAACAAAAGGGAGGCTTTTTTTGGGGGGGGTGTATCGTGGGCCACTTGGGTACCAGCCCCAAGTGTGAGCGGAGATGTGGTAATGAATTAACCAGGTGGGTAGTTCGTAGGATAGAACTCCATTTATTAATACTCAGGGAAAGGTTTTTATAGAGCAAAGAGACAAAGGAGGGGAAGGAAGAGAAATCATTATCTTAGTCTGTTGTATCCTGGAAGTAGCATGGCAGTAAGGCCTTTTGATCCCTAGGTGCCAGAAAGTCTTAGGAAAAGTCAGTTATCTCTTATCACATGCAGTCAGTTACATCTCAAAGGATGCTCTTGAGAGCTGGCTTCAAAGCCTAATGGCCAAGGCCGCATCATCAAGAACATCTGCATAGGAACTGACATCCGCCAAATATTTTGGACAACTAAAGTTTTGGGGCAGAGCCTTAGGTCTGGGTCTCCGGTACTTCTTAATGAAGCCGCAGTCATAAACAGATACAATTGAGAGCAAACTTCAAAGCTGAAGCACAGTCCTCCACAGACATCATGTTCAGAGCTGGCCGCTCAAAGATACCAGAGTGTGGAATCAGATATATCCTGGACAGATGCTGTTAATCTCAGGAACTCCAATAACATCCTTTTAAATGCAACCTATATCAAAAGAACTCTGGAGCAGACTTAGTGAAAAGTCGCATCTCAAAGAGATCTTTGACATGCAGGTCCACTGATATCAAGGTAATTGTCAGAGTCCTGCGACAGGCCTCTTTGGCTCACCACAGGGGTAGCACCAATGCAATATTTACAGCGCCCACAATTACGATAAAGACCATTACTATAAGTATCACATGACGTTTGATCCCAAAATATACCATACTCTCCAGGTAGAGGACAGAACTGAAGCATTTAGACACCAGAAAGCCCAATCCCAAAACCAGTAAGCTGATTCCATCATAGTACCAAAGATATTCAGAAGCCATAGTAACACAGAGAGCCACAGCATCCTTCAGCCTTCCCACAAACCAATTCAAGATCAATATTTACTCACAAGTTTCTCTTTTCTCCTTGATGAGCATTCTTTCTGCCCCCACTGCCTGGCTAGCTCTGACCAGCTTCCTGTGGGCTCTGCTTCCCTTCAGCAAACTCTTCCCACCACAGGCTCCATGTGACCACATTCAGCCTATCAGGGGGCAGAGTTTATCTTCACAGCAGGGGAGGTCTTCAGATTCCCCCCTAGGTCTATTCAGGGTCAGGGAAGATCTTCAAATTCCCATTCCCATTACAGAGGGGATTCCTTTGTGAGGAGAGAAGTGATGCAAATAGGGTTCTCAAGTTTCTTGGTATGTGATGAGCTGAAGCACAACAACAAATAATACAAGCAAAAGAATCTCCAGACATAACAAAGCATACTCCAAAACAGTGTAAGGTGGACATCGATCACTTTGGACAATGGATCAATAATGAAATGGTGGCATGGGGAAATCTGAAATGGGCGCATTCACTCTGACCAAACATGCCTTGTTAGGGAGCCACAGACCAACCAGGAAAGTACTGATGAGCACAGCCACACCTCTGAGAAACAGATAGGCAGGGGGCCACGTATTCTGTACCATTCATGACAGTGATGTGCCTTCAGAAAAAAGGGAACAGTGAGCGAGGGAATATATTCTCTCATCCTAACATAATAATAATATTCTCTCATAAACCCATAGTACTCTTAAGAAAAGCTGAGTGTAATTTTGTGGTTGTGGGCCTTTTCTGGGAACCTAGGCCTGTCAGAGCAACAGTACATCAGAGTGAGTAGATGTGTGCACATGTGTCCATATGAGAAATATGAGGTGCTGAATTGTGGGTGGGTTACTCTAAGCACCCAGAGCATAAGCCTTTGCCTCAGTCATTTTTATTTCACGATAACATTGGTAAAGGATTAATAACCAAAATCCACTGTAGTTAATTTGTATGCCCCTTCTACAAGAAAAAGATCATGCACAAAGATAAAACCTAAGGAGTCTTGGTTTTCAGTGGGGACATGAAAAGGTTTTTTTTTCTCTTTCTAGAGCATAAAAATCTCACCCCCTGAAATGCAGACTGGAGAATTGAGCTAAATCTCAGTTTATGAAATTTTTACTAGGTTTTAAAAGTACCCAATAATGCATTAAGATAACGTCCAACTATCTGACATAGTGAGCTCTTACAAAGAGTATATATATATATAGTCTTATTTGTTAGGGAGAAAAATGTAAGAAGTGAAATATTGAGAAGATGATGGCATGACCTGTATTGATTCACATAAGAATTCAAGCATCCTCCCAATTATTCGACATTTCAAAACAGTTATGGGTAGTTAGTATGTGATGCTTGTCCCACCCACCCCCCCCCCAAAAAAAAAGAAAAGAAAAGAAAGATTGGGGCTTTGGAGGGGATAGGAACGGGAAGACAAGAGGGAACTCTTACTGTACTGTTTCTGGATTTTTTTTTTAAAGATTGTGAGGATCCAGTAGAATTCATAACCCAGTCTGATTTCATACATATTGACTAGACTTAATATTTTTGGCTGCTACAAATGAAAAAAAGCCCATCTTATTCCTTTTTTCATGGTCTCTGAAACTATACTTCCTCAAAACAAATTACTCCTTTTTTAGGAAAATGAACAGTATGGGTAGTAAAAGAAGAAGGCTGGAATTGTGTTCATTTAATTAGTCAGAATTTCCTAAGTGCCTACTCTGTCCTAGGTGCTGAAGTTAGGAAGACAACAAGGAAATGCTCCTGGTACTCATGTTGCTGAAATTCTCTTGCAGGAGGCAAGATACGTATAATTTGGGGCCAGAGGATGGGAGCAGTGGGGGGAATCAGGGAAGGCTTCAGGTAGAAAGGCAGACTTGAGCTGGAAATGGGATCCTAAGAAATGGAAGTGAGAGAACATTGAAACCAAAGGTCACTTAGAGCCTATTCATGAATATTCTTCTAGTATGAGCTTGAATATAGAAGCTGGCAGGTTTGGGTTATTCTTTGGGAGCCCAGAACCTCAAGACCGTTTTTTGCTTTTCACTCCAGACCTTGCTTGACACAGTTCAGTGGTCTCTGAGCTAAAAATAGCCATAGAACTGGAGTGGGTCAAGGCATGCCCAGGGGCTGGTAATGGCTTGAGGCCAGTGATGATCAATTGTGCTATAGATCTATGGTTATAAATAACATTTAGATTTTTTTTCCCCTTGAGCATGTGTTTTTTAGTGCTCAAAGTGGGCAGAAAAAGTGAAGGGACAGTTTTATCTCACCTAATTCTCTCAACTTGTCCTGAGTTACCAGTGCTAGAACACTGCTTCTATTCCTAGCTGATTGTCTGCTGTGGGAGGGAAGTTTGTCCCTACATCAGAGCTGTATTAGCCCTGTAGGTATCGTTTATACCAGTCAGACTGAGAAACAGGTGAGCTGCACTAAGGCAGCAAGACTGTCAGAAGGGGTTAGGGTTAGAGTCCTAGAATGTTACTGTCAGGGCCCTGTGACCTCAGAAAGCGTGATCATAGACATATGTACCTACCACTGACTTGGTGACAGTGTCACAATCAAGGTACTCTGCATCTCTGCCATTAGCAACACCCACTCCAGCCACTGGGAAAGACAAAGTAGCCTAGCTGAAGCAGCCTGACAAGCTGGAGGGGTGAACCACATCAAGCCACCACCACCAGGGGCTTTGATATAAAAGTTCTCTGCACCATCAAATGACTTAACAGTGAAGATGCCACCACAGAAGATGCATTACCATCTGCTTTTCTATTGGAGAGTGCTGGCTCTTTCAGACTGACTTGGGGCTGAGTATTCTATATGCATTGTCTCTCCATTAAAATGTGAACTCATCAAGAGCAGGGTTTGCCTTGGTTTTCTCTTTGTATCCCAAGTGCTTTGCACATAGTAAGTACTAACTTATTCATTCGTCCATCTATCCATCCATCTGTCCATCCATGCCCACGCTATCAGTGTCTGTCTGCTGGGCCTAAGCCCTTTGGCAGCTGACAGCACAACACAGCGTGGGCAGCTTTCTCTGGGAATTTCCCCTTCATACAAAAACAAACACAGACGAGAAGTGGAAGGGACTGTTAAGCAGACCCTTCAGACTAGTGGCCCTTCTCTGCCACAAACTTGGTACTTTGTTTACTTGGTTCTCCTGCTCTCTGCCGTCAGTACATGGAGTTCTATATTATAAATGCTGTTTTAGGAAATGCCAGTCAAGAAACCTATCTTGGATCTGCTTTTAAAATTTTCTTAAATTCATTTTTATTGATATCTTTGTTTTTCTATTACCTTCATTTCTGTTATATCTCTCTCCCCTCACCTGCTTAGCAAGCCATAGCTTGTCAATCAGTCAGCTAGCATTTAGTAAGTACCTACTGTGTGCCGGGTGCTATGAAAAATGCTGGAGATACAAAGAAAAGCAAAAGCTAGTCTTTGCTCTCAAGGAGCTCACTGTCTAATGGGGGAGAAGACATGCAAAACAACTGTACATGCAGGATAAACTGGGCAGAGTTTCAGAGGGAAGGCACTGAGATTAAGGAGGGCTGGGAGAGGTTTCTGCAGAAGGTGGGACTTCAGCAGAGCCTTGAAGGAGGCCAGGGATGCCAGGAGGGGGAGATGAAAGAGAATATGCCAGGCCTGGGGCAAAGCCAGGAAAAACACCTGGTATGAGGTGATGGAGTAGCTTCAAGGAGGCCATTGCCATTGGAGCCCAACGCATGTACAGGGAAGGAGTAAGATGGAAGAGAACTGGAAAGGTGCAAAGGAACCAGGTCAGGGGGATGGAGGACTTGGAATGTCAAACAGAGGATGTAATGTTTTTTTAGAGGCCACTGGAGTTTATTGGATAAAGCCCTTATACTATCAGACCTGTGTTTTAGAAAGATAAGTTTGACAGCTGAATTAGGGGGTGACTTGTGGCAGGCTGACCAACAGCATATTTTTGTGGTGGTCCTGGCAGAGGAAGGAGGGGGGTGTATTAAAGAGATGTGACAAAGATGGAAAGGACAAGGCTTGATCACTGATCAGGAGAGGGAGATTGGTCTGGGGTTGACACCTAGGTTGGGTGCCCGGACATCTTGGGAGGACAGTGGGAAGTTAGAAAGAAGGGAAGGTTTGGGGGGAAAGATGAGGAGTTAAATTTTGAGTTAAGATGTCTACAGGACATTGAATTCGAGATGTATAAAAGGCAGTTGGAAAGTCAGGACTGGAGGTTGGATATTCTTTATCATGGTGCAGCTAGGTGGTGCAGTAAATAGAGTGCCAGGCCAGGCCTGGAGTCAAGCAGTCTCATTTTCCTTCAAATCTGACCTCAGATAACTAGCTGTGTGACCTGAGCATGTCATTTAACCCCGTTTGCTTCAGTTTCCTCATCTGTAAAAAAAAAAAAAATGAGCTGGAAAAGGAAAAATCAAGCCATTGTCTTTGCTAAGAAAACACTGAATGGGGTTACAAAGAGTCAGACTTGACTGAAATGCCTGAGCAACAACAGCCGAATTCTTTGTCATAAAGAATGAAAGAGAGGGGAATACTTTGGTAGCCAAAGTAACCAACATATCTGCCAGTGGGTGCAGTACTTCGTGCTCATAACCTCCTCCCCCACTGTGCCACAAGAGGAGAGGGTGGTTTGCATTCTCATCCCTTCCCTAATGCCTGGGGGTGGCCATTCTAGTTACATAGCATTCAGTTTCCTGAGGGTTTTACCACATTGTGGTGATCATTGGGCACATTATTATCCTGGTTCTAATTATTTTATTCTGCATTAGTTCATGTAAGTCATCGCATACATCTATAAATTCTTCATGTCCATTGACCTATTACATTCATATACCATAATTTGTTTAGCCATCCCACATTTGATGGACATCTACTTTGTTTCCAGACCTGTGATACCACAGAAGTGAATATTTTGGTGACCTCACACATGGTGATTTTTTTTCCTCTGTCTTTTGCCTTCTGGGCATATGCCCAGCCTAGATCTGCTTTTATAAAATTGGGTCCAAGTAGATTTGGTATGAGAAGAGGAGAAGAAGATGGTGCCCATTGCTTTTTGGAGCAATTTGTGATAATAGTTAAGGCTGAAAATAATTCTGGAGGTAATCTTAGTCTACTTACCCTATTTTTACAGAAAACTGAGACCCAGAGAGAAATGGTTTGTCCAGGGTTCCACAATGTCAAGGATAGAGCCAAGATTAGTGTATGAATCTCATTTTAATACACAGGCTACATGGTAAGCAGTAGGATGACAGACCATCCTGCTTCGGGCAATAGATGGTTCACTTGTTTTTAAAGATGAAGACGTCTTCAAAAATATTCAGTACCTAAGTTTTTGTGATAGCCTGCAGGGTGCTATATAGGATTTTATAAACAGATAATTCCTGCTCCCTTTATGAGTCTCCAAATCACAGATAACCAAATCACTGATCTCCTGAATGCCAGTGCAAGGGTGATAGTAGTCCAGAGACCTGATTTCGTGTCCCAAGTAGCTGTTTGGTAGTTGTGTGATCCTAGACAAATCACTTTACCTCTCTAGAGCCTCAGTTTCCTAATGTGTAAACTCAAGGTAATGAAAATAATAGTTGTATTCTATTTCATAGGGTTGCTCTGAAGAAAGCACTTTGTAAACTATAAAACCAGACAAAGGAAAGCTTGTAGAACATAAAGAGTTTAGAATCCCCATTATCATTCAGATGCAGGCCATACTACTTTCTTCCAGAAGCCATTATGTTCCTCTTGATAGAAGAATCAATAGGGAAGCTTCTTTGGGGGTTCATGATTCAATAACATTCTTAGTTCTTTGATTACATTTTATATAAATAAGTCTTGAAAATGTAAGTATGTCCACCAAATATAGTAGGTTATAAAAGTGTATATTTGCTTCCTTGGTTAGTACATAGTTATTATTACTAGGGAGAAATTTATTCATATTAAATGTCAGCCTAGCAGCTTTGCCTGGGAAGATACTTTGCTTTTCTTGAAACCATTATGAAGATTGCTTTATTATTTTCTTCCTGACTCAAAAGCTTTATGTTTAATAAAAGGTATCCTTCAATCTTTCCTCATTACTTTTCCTTGGGAGACTGTGGACAAAGTAAGGATAATCCCTTTACTGCTAGTGAATTCTGGGGGCCATTTTGGATGACCTTGGCAGTCCCTTCCAACTCTTGAGACTTGGTGTGACTTACGTGATTTGGAGCAAAAGATACTCAAAGACCCAGTCCCAACATTTTCCTCTACACCCCCAACTTTAAAAGATATGCTATCCTCATGTTTTCTAGACTTCTAGTTTATGAGTAGGAATAGACCATTTGTATTAAGGCAGTAATTATGTCTTCAAGGAGAGACAAAGTTTTTTTGGATCAGTTATTTTTCCTACTTCAATTGATTCAAGGTCTTTGTAGACATTTCTTTCCAGGGTCATTTCTTGTCTTTAATTCTTTTTTTTTTTTTGTTTGCTTTTGTTTTTTTGGAGGGTAATTGGGGTTAAGTGACTTGCCCAAAGTCACAAGGCACTAGCCTTGTGTCAAGTATGTCAAGTGTCTGAGGTCACATTTGAACTGAGGTCCTCCTGACTCCAGGGCCAGTACTGTATTCACTGCACCACCTAGCCACCGCTCTTGTCCTTGATTCTAACCGAGATCCACTTCTCTCATGACCCAGCTTTAGCTTTAAGGCAGGGATACTTATCAATAAGAGTTGCTTCTTTCCATGTGGATTAACATGGCATCTTGTGAAAAGAGTTGCCATTTATGTCTCTCGCCTTCTCCCCCATTTTTTCTCCCCCCCCTTTTTAAAAAAGGAAACAGGGATTTATTCATATTATTTAAAGTATAACCAGATTCCAGTCTGTTAGCTTTCATTAAATATAGCTAACCAATTTGGAAGTCATTGTGATTAGTTTGCTTAAAGGAATGCTTTTCTCATCTGTTTTAGTGACTCTTACCACTCATTCCTTTGGAAAAAAGGTCTAGGCCTTTCTTTGTATCCTGAACTCTTCAGAACTTTGTTCTAGAGTGCTTAGTAAATGCTTGCTGATTGTTGATTGGGCACCCTCAGTCCTTGGGAGGAGCTTTGGGACCTTTTGTTATGTAGATCATAGCTTTGGAGGCACTTTCTCTGCCTAGTTAATGACTGTCTTCACTGAGGGGGTTTCTCTAAAGCTCCCTGGAGGTCATTGGTGACAGTGACTGCTAACTCTTAGCCAGACTTCAGGGTCTAGAGTAAAATCATAATCTTGTGTTGCCATTTTGTTAGATTGACTGTAAATGTCTGTGCATGGTAATCATCCACATGCCTTCACCAACCACTGGATAACTTCTCACTGAAATTGTGGGATCTTTCATTTTCATTAAAATCCTCAAACCCTGTAGGATTTCAGACATATTTAAATGTGAACTGTAGTTTTCTTTTTATTCTGTCATGCAGTTTATCTAAAGATCTGGAAGTCAATGTCATCATCATCATTTTACAGAGGCATAATTGATTGTGTGTTACTTAGATTCATGCAGGGCAGCTGGAGTCAGGAGGACCTGAGTTCAGATCCAGCCTCAGACTTACTGGTTGTGTGATGCTGGGTAAATCACTTACCCCCTGTTTGTTTCAGTTCCTTATCTGTAAAATGAACTGGAAAAGGAAATGCAACCACTCAGTATCTTTGCCAAGAAAACCCTAAATGTCATCATAAAAAGTTGGATGTGACTGAAAAACAAGAGTAGATTCATGCTACTGGTGAAAATTCAGCTCAGTATTAGCCCCTTGTTTTATGTTTTCTGGTAGGCTTCCCTCCAGCACTGAAAATCTTGGGATCATGGGGTTAGAGCTGGAAGAGAAAAGAGTTCAGATGTCTTTGAGTCTAAGGTGTTCATTTTACAGTGGAGGCTGATTACAGCAGGGTTCAGTGCCTTGGTCAGGGTCACAAGAAGTGCAGGCTATGGTGTCATATTCCAAGAACCATATCCAATTTGAAAATTTTAAAAGAATAAAAAGGTATCATTGAATTGGAATTCTATTTCATACATACATTTTAAAAACATCACTCTCTCTTTGTTCCTTCTTAGGAGAAAAATTCAAAGTGGAGACCAAGACGATTGCTGTTGACTTTGGATCAGTTGACATCTATAAGAAGATCCAGGCAGACCTGGCAGGCCTCCAGATTGGAGTTTTAGGTCTGTATCTTTGGCATGTTTCTTGGATTCAGGCTATCATGGAAACCTCCCTCTTACTTGCCTTGTATTTATTAGTACAGAACCAGCTTGTAAAACACTACTGCTGTCTGTATGCTTGTAAGTGGGTGGAAAGCTCATAAACACAGTAGATGAAGTTATTATGAATTTTGAATGTTATTCATATATGAACCTGCTTTTTTGGCCTTAGGAAACTTGCTTTTCTGCCATCTTGATTGTTTTCCCTATTATTAATTTATTTTCATTACATTGTAAAAGAATTAAGTCCCTAGTTCCAGTTTAATGCCTTAATATCTCACCTCATTAGACAAGGGATGTACTCCTGAAGCTGTTAGGGAAAGACAAGCTCTGTGGGGTGATTCCCTTGCACTGTAGGCATTTTAGTTAGAAAGAAACGCCAAAAAGAGCATAGGAAGTACTTGTACAGGAAGTACTGCTCCTTTTGGAGCCTCCTTGCTGCAAAGTCTAAAATGTCCTGGACTTTGTGATGGCCAAGCCCCAAGGATTAATGTGCAGTTTTCTGACAGTCTCGCCTTAACCGAGTGCCTTAGGGTGCTCAGTGAACATTCTGTTTTTAAAAGTCAAACAGAAGGCTTATGTTGGAGTCTATGGTAGGTTCTGTTCTTCATCCTGACCCTGGGAAGTCCCCTTGCCTCTTCTGACTCCTGCCTAATCCCCTGTTCTGCTGTATGAGCACCGAAGGGCTCCCATGTGCGTTCTGGCCGCCATGTTTTACTTTAAAGCATTTATGACCTGCAGTTCTTGACAGCGTCTAATTCTTTAGCTTTTTATTAGCTTAAATCTAGTGCAAGTGTAATAGCCATCAGCTAGATGCTAAATACCTGGGGAAAAATTTGCCTTCTGCAGAATCCCCTGACTTTTCTTTTCCTCCTTCATTGGCAGCAACCAGATGGACCCAGGCGGGGTAGCCGTTCCTCTCTCAGTTGCCCTTAACCCCCTTCTAGAGGTGACAGTGAACTAGGGGCAGGGACAAGAGACTTAGAGCAAGCCTCAGCTTGAGGGAGGGGACCAGGAGAGAGGCTCTTGTGGAGTGGGTGACTAAACCTTCATTTCCTAATTCTACGCCTTCATTCTTTAATAATCTCAGAAGGTAGGAGTATTGATAATGATGAGAATAGCTATATTTATGTGATGCTTTAAGCTTGGCAAAACGCTTTGTATAGGAAGAATCTCCCAACAGCCCTGTTACCCCCACTTTATAGGTGAGGGTCCCTCAGGTGTGAGTAAGCAGAGGGAAGTTTGAGTGCAGAGCTTTCTGAGTCTGCCATGTTGCCGTCCTGTAGCTGTGCAGCCATTGGCATAAATAGCTGCTTTTCACTGCGCAGGGTGTCAGTGTCAGTTCACATTCATACAGCGCTTTGAGGATTACACTCCATTTGCCTTATAATAATCCTTTGAGGCAGGTCTAATAAAAATATTATATCCATTTTACAGATGAGGGGATTGAGGACAAAGTCTGAGTGGAGTTAAATGATACATTCTTGGTAACAACTTGTAAATATTGAGAGAGGGACCATGTAAAGGGAAAGACTTTCTAATAGTTAAGCAAATAAGAACATGGGTAGAAAAGAGAAGAGAGGCATATTTAGGCTCTAAGAAAACTTATTAACCATTCAGACTATTCCTGGAATGGAATGGGCAGTGTATGGGAGCGGTCAGCTTCCCCTTGAGGTTTTCAAGCAAAGACTGGACAGCTATAATAAGAATTGCAGTTAGCACTTATGCATTGCTCTACGGTTTGCAACATGTTTTACAGAAGTTCTTTCATGTGATCCTCACAGCAACCCTGGGGGGCGGCACTATTTTATCCCCATTTTATAAATGAGGAAGCCAGGGCAGACAGGGGAAGTGACTTGCCCAGGGTTGCACAGCTAGTAAGTTTTGCCAGCAGAATTTGAACTCAGATCTTCCTGACTTCAAGTCCAGGACCAGACAGACTTTAAATTTGGGCCCAGCAAGAGCCCATGTAACTTTTGTCCAAGGCCCAGCCTGGCTCTTGGAGGGAGCTGGGATATGTGGCAAACAGATTGTGAGTGACCATTGCAGCACTCGGGTATTTTTAGAGTCACAATGGAAAGTGTATAGGCATGTGAGAGTGACATTGTTTTCAGTAAGTCAATGCAGAGAAAAGCAACAGGGAATTGTAGGAGTTTGTGCTGAAAGGCCAGCCTACCTGGACACCTCCATGAACACTTACGCTTAAGAAGTTGTGTCCTTGAGATTATTAAGTAGAAGGCATTCAGCTTCTTCCTTCAAGGGAATGCAAAGGAGAGTGAGGCTGAGAGTATCTTATGGATAAATGCAGCTTTTTCATTGAGGAAGGCGAGATCAGATGAGTAGTAGGCATAGTTAGAAATGAACTGCTTTGTAATAGCTCGCTCCTGTAGTGCTTTTTATAAAACACTTCTCACAACTGTCCTGAGAGCTAGGTGGCTTGAGAGTTTTTAGTCCAGTCTTACAGGTGAGACCTACCAAGGTAAAGTCATTTAGAAAATCCCCAAATTTAGAGTTGGGAGTACCCTGTCAATTATCTAGTTCCACTCCCCTCATTTTGTAAGATGAGGGAGCTGATGCTCCCAGAGGTGGGTGAAGTAAGTTGCCCACAGTCAGAGCTTGCCCCAAATCTGGGCCTCTTTCTGCATACTTGTGATCTTCTTCTAGTTTGGTGAAGAGAGGCCAATATTCATGGAAAGACCTTTGAACCAAACAATGCACCTGTCAATGCAGTAATGACATCTCAGGTCTAAAGTAATAGCTGTCCAAAGTCACAAAGCCTCAGACTTGAGGGACAAAATGCATAGAGTCCAGTCCATGCCTGAGCAAGAAAACTCTATAACATACATTGAAAACGGATACTGCCATTGAGAAAGAATCCAGGCATGACCACCTGGAGTAGGCCCTGGGGCTGTGGGATCCCTCCCACTGAGAAAAAGATCCCCTCCCATCAAGGAAACTAAATAGGAAGTATACCAGTGATAGACTTTTTGTGTGTTTTTTATTGGGACTTTTGTTTTCCTTTGAAAAACATTAAGTGAATTAGCATGGAATGTGCTTTGCAAACTTTTAAGTGCTGTATAAATGCTAGGTGGTATTATTATTTCTGTTGATATTTCTTCTGTCATCTAGTCCAACCTCCTTCATGCTCAGAGATGAAGACCATGAGCCTGGGGAAGGCTGGTTGCTATGTGCTGGGCCATACAGATAGCCTCCAGGCAGAAATGGGCTGAGAACCTGAGTCTTCTGATTTCTGGACCATTGTCCTTTCTTTTCTATCTCCTGTTTTAGGAGATCTTGTCCTTGTTTGTGTCCTGGACCCCTTTGACAGTCTGGGGAGGTGGAATTTTAAATAATATTTAATTTAAATAATTGGAAGAAATGCTTCTTTTAAGTTAGTCCTGATAAAGAAGCAAATTCTTTCCCATCCAAGTTCCTGGACTCTGTGAAAATGATCACTGGTCTCAAGGTTTAGAAAACCCTTGTCTCAATCCCTTAGTGAAATTAGAAGCACTGGTTGAGGGAGTCTTGGTTGATGGAGAAGGTTTTGGAGCCTGAGGAAGAAGGAGTAGGCCTGGGTGGCTCCAGCTCTATTTCCCTGGGGGTTAAGGAAAAGAGAGTGGGGGAAAGGGGATGAGGGCGAGAAAGGAGGTTTTTGCCCTGAGACACATCCCTCTGCCTGAAAATTTTGCTTTTAGCTATTCAGTAAGCATATGCTAAACCCTTAACATGCACAAAGATACTGTGCTACCTGGGGCTGTTGGAGATAAAAACCTTACTCCTCCTCCCCCCCCCCCCAAATTGAAAAGGCTTAGGGGCTGGTTTTGCCTCTTTTCCAGTTTGTCTTCCCAGAGGCCAATCCCTCCCTTCCTAGAAGCCCTTTGCTCTACTCTTCCCAAATCCTGTCCAGGACAGTCACAAGTGACAGGAAGGATACTGAGTCAGATGAGGGGGTTGGGGCATATGGCCTGTGAGGAAGGCCCTTCCATATGCTTGTTCCAGTAATTATACTGTATTTTGTAGATCCAGGAGTGAAAGCTGAGTTTGCCGCCAGGTTTACCCCCAGACCAACCGCCTTGCCCACCTGCTGGAGAAGCCTCCTTTTGCTTAGAGATGGGGCTTCATGGCAAGTGGAGCATGTGGCAACCTGGGTTAGCTGTATTTGGGGGAGTGTGTGCCCATGCTCCCTGGGAAGGTCGGTCTAGGCTGTCTTACCTTTCAGGTGAGTGTGTCAGGATGTGAAAGCCTGGTCTGAGTTTGGCTCTCCCAAGTAATAAACAAAAAAGGACTTAAAACATGCAGGCTCTTTAGTTTTGCCTCGTGGTTGCTGATAGCATTGGATAAGGCTGGGGCACTAATTTACACAGTTCTTGGGGTGCAGATGTGGGACATGTGACTTCAGGAAAATGAGGAATGTGCAGTTAGGTACTGTGTCTGTACAGTTAGGCACCATCTCTGCAGCTCATTTTTTCCTGAGTTGCCTGGACCACTGAGAGGTTAAGTGACATGAACCCAGGTCTTTGTTCTGCTTGAGGGTAGCTCTCAGTTTAGTCTGCCACACTGCTTCTCAATCCATAGCAGAATCACAGTTGAACACTGTGTGATTATAATGACCAAACTTACCCCCACCCCAAAAAAAGAGATAGGAGGAGGTACTGCTTTTCCTTTGTCAAGGAAGAGAATCATGGGTGTGGACAGGTGGGCCTTCCCCAGTCGCTTCAGAGAAAGACTGCTGGACTTGATGGATGCTGGTTAGTTTTGTTGAATTGGTTTTTTCCTCATCTTTTTTATTCTTTGCTATAAGCGACAGCTTTCTGGGTGGGTGAGAGGGAAGGAATATATTGGGAAGCAAAGTAATAAAAAATATGTCAATAAAGATTAAAGGAAAAAATCACTTATAGGATCATAGAATTTGGATTGGGAAAAGCGAGGGCCATTTCTGATCTAGTTGCAAGAAATTTGAAATCCAGAGAAGGGAGTTTCTTTATTACCCGCTTAAGGTTGCAAATGTAGCAGCCTGAAGTAGTCTTTCCTTGATTCCTTCTTCCCCCACTTTCTTTCACACCACCTTTGCCCCAGCAAAGTTTATGCTTAGCCAATTGCATTTAATTTTGTTATGGGGAATACATAGCAACTTAGAAGTAAATACTGGAAATTTTCTATTGTGTAGCTTCTGACTCAGCCTCAATTTGCAGATTCTGATTAAAGCCACTGCAAATTTAAAGCCTTGTAAACTCCTTTTTATTTAGAAATTGATTCTCACAAATGTAGGAAAACTGTAAAGTTTGCAAAATGTTTTGCATAGTGTTCCAAATATCATCTGTCAGACTATGAGCATGTGCTAGCTGCAGCAATATGTTAGATGGAGGAAGCAGAACCTTTCTTTGCCGGAGTCCCTGAACTCCTCTGACTTGAGGCAGCTGGGGAGAGGGCAGAACTGGGAGGGGCATGGGGAGGAGGAGGGAACAGCAGTCTGGGGAATTTCATCAGCAGGTAGGTAGTCTGGGTGATCCCAGACCAGACCCCTTGCTTTCCCTTCTGTAGGGTTTCTGACCTGAATTGTTTTGGTAATTACCTCACCACAGTCTTAGAAATATCAGGCAAGTACATTAACCCCCAAGGTATAGGGCTCCTAATCCAGTTGAATTTTTTGTTTGTTTGTTTTTTTGGTTTTGGAGGGCAATTGGGGTTAAGTAACTTGCCCAAGTTCACATGGCTAGGTTTTTGTTTGTGTGTGCATTAAGTGTCTGAGGCTGGATCCGAACTCAGGTCCTTCTGACTCCAGGGCCGGACGCTCTACTCACTGTGCCACCTAGCCACCCCTATCCTGTTGATTTAAAAAAAAAAATTTACACTAAACCAGTCCCTGATAAATGAAGCTAAATTATTTTAAGTTTTTAAAATTAAATTAGCATTTATTAAATGCTTACTCTGTATCTGGCCCTGGGAATATAAATACTAGCTAGACAGTCCCTGCCCTCAAGGAGATTACATTCTGATGGGGGAAGATAGTACTTAAAAGAAGGGAAAGGCAGCAGAGAGGGCAGTCTGGGGCATGGTAGAAAAAGTCTAGAGTGCAGTCTGTAGGAGAATGAAGACATGGCATGGCTTGGGCTCCATGCCTACCTGGGATCTTCTAGGAAGAGTCTTCCAGGCCAAGGTAGAGGCCAGATGGGAGGGCTGCAATGAGCTTCCAGGATGAATAGGTTCTTGGGGGAGGTGGAGGAAGTCCTAGGTGCAAGCCTGGAGAGAGCTGTACAGTAAAGCATTTCTTTTCTTCTTCCCCAGGCCCTCTCAGTCAGTTTTAATGGAGAAACTCTGCCGGGGCTGGAATTCCTCTGCTCTTCTAGATGAGTCAGTGTTGGGGCTGGGTTAGTGTAGATGTCTCAGTGTGACTGAAATGGCAATCCTGTGTCCTGATTGATAGGATGAGGAACAGTTCAGTTCATCTAGTATATGTTGAAAGGCATCAGGGCTTTGAGAACATCTCTATAGCCCTTCTGACATTAATTTTATGTGAATCTGAGTTATCTCATAGCTGAGGAACATGCAAATAGGACATTTGGCATACCTGTCCTCAACTCTTAGGATTGAAATTATTTGAAAACTCCTTCTTAACTCTCTGGTCCTTCACTCTTTTATGCCTCTGCCCACACCCCAACCACCATGGAAAATCACATCCTCTGATGGGCCGTTATTGTCTTCACAGCTTCTGGTTGCGTTTAGGGGGTCAACAACAGCAAATTTACTTAGAAGGAGCAAAAATCTCCTAGTCCTTGCTAATTTAAAAAGACTGGGAAGGAGAATGATTTAAAAAATAGAAGAGAATGATGCAATTAGAACATTTGTGGAACTTTTCCAGAGTTAGCCAGAACTTTGCCCTGCTTTCCATTTTGAGCCCCATATCAGTATTTTTGGAAGCTTAAGATTGAGAGAAATTGGAAGCCAGTGTACAGCGTGGCTCCTGGCCTCCTCTCTATGACTGACAACACTGTCTGCCTGCCCCCGGGTCACCTGCTGTGCCCTGTCAGTCCTTTCCTGTTAGGCCCTTCTCCTGGGCCTGCCATATCACATCTTACCTCCTTTACTCTGGCCCAACCCTGGATGGGTGGCTAAATCACAGCCCGGGTGAGTACTCGCACATTTCTGAAGGGGCAAAGTTCACATTATCGTGCCGAGTTTATGCCCAAGACCATATTGCCCTTTCCTTTCCCTCAGTCTTTCCTTCTTGTTATCTAATTGAACCTCCTTAGTTTGAAATTCCACCTTTCCAGCCTTGTAACCTGCCAGTTTCTTTCATGCCTCCCTGCTGTCCAGCCAACCTGGCCTAGTTAGTTGTCACACAGTTCTTAAGAGGCAGATCCTGTGCTAAGAGCTGGAGATCCACTCCTCCCCCCACCCCAAAAAAGTGCCCAAAGAGCCCCTGACCTCAAGGACCTCATTTTAATGAGGAGACAAAGTAGAAATCCCTGTGCTTACAATATATGTACAGTTGAGATGGATGGATGGCACAGCAAAAAGCCACTAGGAGAGCAGTCAGAGGTAAGAAAGAAAACCGAATTGGACTTTCTGTTGAAGATGGGGAGTATGGACTGAGTCTCAAAGGGAATCCGGGAAGCCAAGAGGGAGAGAGGATTCTAGACACAAAGGTGGGGGGTGGTGTCCTCTGTGGGGAATGCGCCAAGAAGGCAGGTATGGCAAGAAGACTGGCCAGAGAGGAAGGCTCAGGTTGTACATCTTCACCGGCAGCAGCGGAGTTTCTCTTTGATTCTGTAGACACTAGGGAGCCAATGCAGTTCATCGAGTGTGGGTGTGACATGATCCGACTTGTATTTTAGGAAAAATCCTTTTGTAGTTGAGGGAAGGGCAACTTGGAATAGGGAGAACTGGAAGATGTGTTAGCAGGCTACTACAATGATCCAGGTGAAATGTGCTGAGGTGGCCACGGTGTAAGTTGAGAAAAGGGGGGTAGAGTAGAGATGTTGCAAAGGTAGAAATGGCAAGACTTGACAGCAGGTTGGATAACCAGTGGGGTGAGTGGTTGGTTGGTTGCTGTCCTTTGTTCTCGAAGAGGACCAAAATGAAACCACTATGTTAGAGTCAAGTTACAGTGTGTGCAACTGTGGCTGATCAGACCAATACAAACTCAGAGTGCTCTGCCATAGGTCGGGCACAAATAGTCCATGTGACCATTTGGGGTGGATTCTCTCAATTTGTGCATCTCTGATTTCTTTTGAGCTACTTTAGTTCTGCTTTGCTCATAGAGAACAGTGCCTTCTCTCATAAGAGCACGCTATGCTGGGTGGTCCTGTGCCAGTGTCTCCCGTGTCACAAATCAGTTCCAGAGGTATGAGTGGTAATGAGGAGTAAAAGGATCCTATCCATGGTCAGTTAGTGGGAGGATGGTGCTGCCCTCTACAGTAATGGGAAAGTAGGGAGGGGGTCTGCATGTTAGATATGGGCTCTGTTTTGGACATGTTGAGTTTGAGACACTATGGGACATCCACTTTGAAATGTTTGAAAGACAGGTAGGATTAGAGCTGAGGAAAGCCACTGGAGCTGGGTATTTTAGTCTCTGAAGCATCTCCCATGAGAAGTGAAGAGAACTCTAAGGAAGATGGTAGGGGAAGAAAAGAGAAGCCAGGACAGAGCCTTAGCAGACACCCAAGGTTAACAGGCATGACCTGGATGGTGGCTGTTGTCCTTCATTCTCAGAGAGGACCAAAATGACATCACCATGCTAGCCTCAAGTTTCAGTGTGTCCTACTGTGGCTGA
The DNA here is from genome assembly GCA_011680675.1 of Gymnobelideus leadbeateri. Lineage (NCBI taxonomy): Eukaryota > Metazoa > Chordata > Mammalia > Diprotodontia > Petauridae > Gymnobelideus > Gymnobelideus leadbeateri. The sequence goes on along the minus strand of WOXC01011550.1, from coordinate 154,083 downwards.
GCTCGGAACGCACTACCACAGGGCAGGCACAAACAGCCCTTGTGAACATTCAGGGTGGATTCTCTAAATGTGCATCCTGCATTTCCTTCCAGCTGTCTCACTTCTGCTTTGCTCATAGAGCACAGCGACTTCTCTGATGTGGGCACGCCATGCTGAGGGGTCCTGTGCCAGTGTCTCCCATGTCACATAATTCCAGAGTTATTAGGAGAGACCTTGAGAGTGTCCTTGCATCGCTTCTCATGACTGCCATGTGAACGCTTGCCCTGTGTGAGTTCTCCATAAAAATAATCTTTTTTGCAAGCGTATGTTTTGCATTCGAACAATGTGGCCAGCCCATTGGAGCTGTGCTCTCTGAAGCAGAGCTTGTATGCTTGGCAGTTTAGCTGGAGTAAGGACCTCAGTGTCTGGTGCCTTCTCCTGCCAGGTGATCTTCACAATCTTCCTAAGACAATTCATAATGGAAGCCATTCGGTTTCCTGGAATGGCTCTGGCAGACTGTCCATATTTCACAAGCACACAACAATGAGGTCAGCACAACAGTTCTATAGACCTTTAGAGATACCTCTTCTATCCCATACTTTCTTTTGGAGCTTCCCAAACACTGAGCTAGCTCTGGCAATGTGTGCATCAACCTTATTATCAATGTGTACATCCCTGGAAGGTGCACTGCCAAGGGAAGTGAACTTATCCACAGCATTCAAAACTGCTCCCTTTGCTATAACCATTGGTTCCACATATGGATGGTGTGGTGGTGGCTGATGGAGCACCTGTGTTTTCTTCATGTTGATTTTTAGGCCCAAATTAGCCCAAGCAGCAGAGAATTGATCCATACTTTGCTGCACCTCAGTTTCAGAGGCTGCCCTGAGTGCACAATCATCTACAAATAGAAAATCATGCACCAACACTCCCTCTACTTTGGTCTTGGCTTGTAGCCTTTTCTAGTTGAAGAATTCATCCAAGCATGGCCTGGATAAAGAATCATCAAAAGAGTGGTTATACGGGGAGGGGGAAGACTAGGAGAAAACTGTATCACAAAACTGAGAGCAGAGATGGCACCATCAGCCATGGGAGAGCTGGCAGAAAAAGGATGATCAAGACAAGGCCCTTACATTTGGCAGTTAAGAGATCATTGGTGACTTCAGAGAGAGCATTTTCAGCTGAATGAGGCAGGAAGTCAGATTGCTGAGAATTTACAAGTGAGAAGAGAAAACATAGGGAAGGGGAGGAGAGATGCAGTACAGGAGGGAGTGGCTGTGGGGAGATGGGCAAGCCAGGAATATGTTTGTAGACAGCAGGGAGGAAGACAGTAGATAAGGAAAGATTGGTGAGAGGGAGTATGGGGATGGTAGAGAAGGTTCAGGAATTTCTACTTCTTCTTAATTGCTGCTGCATTCTGTATTTCTTCTGTTGTATTTTCTACCAACTGTCATAATGAACTTGTCCCAGAATGAAAACTCCTGACACAGAGCCTAGCACATAGTAGGTGCTTCATAAATTCTTGTTGATTCCTAACTCTCTTCATGAAGACAGGGACCAGGTCTTGGTCCTTCCCTGTCTTCCATAATGCCTGCCTATAACTGGATTTTCAGGCACTTAATATCTGTTGAATGATGAAATCAAATGCCTAAGATGATGGCCTAGAGGTGTTTATTTTTGAAGGGGGGAAGTTAAAGATGCTACATCATTGAAGTCTTAGTAACCCACCTCCTTCAGCCAGTCAGCAGGCATATATTAAGGGCCTATCATGTGCCCAGCCCTGGGAATACAGTGACAGCTTTATTCTATTGAGGGAAACAACATCTCTACATAAAAGGGATAGGTAAAAGATGGGTAGTCTAACAGCAAATAGATCTGAGGTGACTAAGGACAGGGAGGGCAGAAGTAGTTGGGGGGATCAAGAAAAGCCCAGTGAAGAAGGCGGCCTCCGAGTGGCATTCTCCCTTGGGCTCAAGACACAAACAGGGAGAAGTCAGCCATTGAGATTTTGGGTTTTTTCCCTGTTCATTGTAAGTGCTTGTAGTCGGGAAGAGATTTCACAAATCCAAATGGTGTGAAAACACTTGTGGGATTCACTGGGTGTCTGGTGGATCCTCATGTAATGAGTCTCAGAATAGACAGAGCTGGCACCGTCCACACCAGCTTTGACGTGAGATTAAGCGAGCAGCGTGTTGGAATTATAATCTCAATATTTCTTTGGCACACCCATCTACATCCTGCGCCCCCTCCCAGGCTGGGCTCTGCTTTCTCTGCCGGTGCCCCTGGCCAACCACCTGCCTGCTCTTGGGTTCCTGCTGCCACCTAGTGTCCCTCTTCTGAACGACACTGGGCTTGCCTCTTGGAAGAGCTAGTAGATGCAGAATATGCCTTAGGGAAAGTGCTTTTTAAGCAAGCAACAAGTTGGGCTTTGCTAGGTATCTGAAAAACGTTCTGAAAGGAAGAACTAACCCAAATGTATTCAGCTAGGAAATGGCGCCTGGCCAAGGCTAGATTGGCTGTGTGAGTGCCCTGGAGTGGGGATAGGGAGACCAGGGTCCGAGGGCCTGCTGCTTCGTGGCCTAGCTAAGCAGCCACTTCATCTGTTGTGGCCTTATTTTTCTCATCTCTTAAATGAGGAATGTTTTAAAAAATCCCACTTAGATAGTGCCCCAGGTTTGATTTGAGCTTTAAAAATATGTAGGGTTTTTGGACATGGCCAACATGGGAATTTATTTTTGTTTGACTAAGTTCATTATTACAAGGGTTCTTCCTCCCAGGGGGAAGAGAAGGCAGAAAGAAGAAAATAAACACCTACTAAACTCAAGGTTCACATAGTAGGAGTTGTTGAGCTTGCGCTAGCATTTTCATATTATTTCATGGTTTGCCAAACACCTTAATAACAACCTCTCAGGCTGAGGTGGTAGACTCATACTGGTTACCTGAGGGCCAGCCCAGCTAAATTCAGAGAAGTACTTTGTCCCTGGCCTGACCACAGTCTGTTAGGTTTTTTTTTAAGCATGGCAGTTTGGGATGATCACCTGCCAGTTTTATAGAGCTACTGCAATTGGCAAGGTTGGACAGAGTGCCCATAGGCGAAATCGAAAATCCTCGAAGTTAGAACCATTGATTTTAAATTCAGAGACTTCGGAGACCATGTAGGTTAGCCCACTCCTTTGATAGATGAGGAACTGAAACCCAGGGAGGTTGGATGAGCTGTCCCAAGCTCAAGCAGGTGCTAAGTGGAAGTGTGCTTCTGATTCTGAAGATATTTCAGGAGATGTTTTCTGTGGGTCTGGTAAAAGAGCCTAGTATCAAGCAGAAAAAAAAATTCTGGTTTTAGGGGGAGCAAGACAGTGAGAGTGATTTGATTATGTAAGAAGGGAGGGAAAAGGTGTCAACCTGTGATGGGGTGTTTAGGGTGTGGCAGGAGTCACCACTCAGCAGGTGAGGAAGATTCTCCTTGTGCTGTTTGCATGATGATGCTTTTTCACCAGAGCCATTCAGGCTGCTGGGATAACCCTCACGTTGACACTTTGAATCAACTTCCTACATTTCCAGGTGACAAAGTAGAAGCAAAGAGATGCAGCAAGGTGGGGCAATTTTCCCAGGTTTGTGCCTTGGCCATGTGACCTTTGGCTGAATTCAGAGATTGTGTTTGGGAGCAGAATGCTTTTCAGTGACTAAAATTAAGGCCTAGTTAAACAAGAAACTCTTCATTTCTCCTAGTCCTTGGTAAAGTAGCCTTGATAGCATTTTTGTCTTTTGTCATCCTGTGCTTACTAACTTCTAGGCAGGGTTCTGTCCAAAGAATTTTACCTTACTTTTGCAAATAAATTCTGGAGAGCCTGGATCCAAGTGACTTGCAGAAAGCTGAATGAAAACCATTTCCTGGGGTTCCTCTAAGTGCTCTGGTTTGGGGGTAGTAGCACCACCAGTAGCAGCTTAATGTTCATAATTTACATTGGGTTCAAATTCCCACTCTGCTGTTTGCTGTTTGTGTGGCCTTAACCTCGATGGGCCTTAGCTTCCTCATTTCTGAAAGGGGGTTGATTCCTGAGGGCCACTTAAACTCTAAGTCTCTGATTTGTAGGAGATAGGGTTGAGTAGTGGGAAAAGGCCTAGATTTGGGTTCAGATCTTGGCTTTCCTGTTTAGTGGCTTTTTGACCTTGGGCAAGCTACTTCTCTGGGTCTCAGTTTCCCCCAGTTATAAAATGAAAGGGTTAGACTGGATCTACAGGGTCACTTCCCAGCTTTGACTTTTCATCTATGATTCTTTGATCCTCACAGCATTATCCTCACTTCACAGATGAAGAAACTCAGGTTTAGAGACCTCAGGGGTCTTGCCCGCCAAGATGAAGGCAGGTCCCAGATTTTTTTCTGTTTTCATGTACAGGGCTTCCTCCATCATGCCATGCTCAGTCTTTTAGTACTACTACTATTGCTGCAAACAGTATTCTCTGACATGTTTTTCTTTACCAATATTTAGCTCATGATTTTATTGTCTTTTTATCTGCTTCAACTTCCCTTTTCCTAATAATTCTCTGTTTACTAAGTTTTGTTTAGACTTCCATTAGCTGCTCCCACTCTTAATTGATATTGTATTAATGTGGTACTAGATGAAGTTGGAGGGGATCCCCCACATCCTATTGCCCCCAAACTCCATTGTTCTTACAAAAAAGTCATTCACACATGATACTAGATTTCACTAGTAGGAAGAACCTTGCTTGGCTAACAACATTAGCCATTCATAACCTCATTCCTGGGGATCTTAACTGCCTATTTTCAGTAAACATTTATTAAGCACCTACCATTGTGCTAAGCCCTGTCACATTTTGCTTCATATCAGGTTTTCAAGTTAGCAGTGTTAGTTGAGGTTGGGGGGTGGGGTGCCTGTATGTAGGATGGTTTTGTCTTTTAACAGTTCAGTAAAGTACAGTAAAGTAAATGAAATACAGATCAGGAATCTAATTGATAATCCAGAAATCTGATGATTATTTGGAAAAGCATTAAGTTCTTTGGTGAAAGAAACTCCAAAAACATTTAAAGATGAAACAGTAACCAATGAATTTTCATCCTACTCGAAGATTCTGTTTTTGTATTGGAAATGACAGTAATCTGAAGCCACAACAAGGGTTATTTGGCTAGTCTGTATTTCAGGTTCCTTTACGTGTTGCAGATTTGAGGGGGCTGTTTTTCATTTCAGCATTCTCAAGAATCTTTCAAATATGTGGCAGCAAACTAATAACTAATATTTTTGTCTTATTTCAGTGAACAATGTGGGAATGTCATATGAGTATCCAGAATACTTCCTGGATATTCCAGACCTGGATAATGTAAGCTATTTTTAAAACATTTCTAAAAACAAATATTTTTAAATCTCTCTAGTGGTAGCACAGACACAGTAAAGGTAGCATTAACATGGAAGGAATGGTTTCCTTGATGTAGATAGGCTTTTCCCTTAAGTAAGAACTGTGTAAACATGTCAATGAAAGAACTGCTTATTTTAACTCTCAGGGGTGTTTTAGAGCATTTTGCGCAGTGTTCATATGTTTTTTCAGGGTAAGGTAACTCTTGTAATATTTGTCTTGAAGTTGAATGGACCCTCTGACGTCAGTGATTCTCGAAAGGGGGAAGAAGTTGAACTGCCAGAGAGTCTCCTGACTCTCACCTAGGGATCCTCATGTCACAATATCACATGGTGTCATGAACAGAAATGTCAGAGAAGCACTGTTGTAGTTGTACACTTTAATTTGAATGAGAGCATGACAGTAGAAAAGGGGCCTCAGAGGCCATCAAAACCAGCCTCTCCCTCCTTTTTACAGAGGAAGAAACTGAGGTCCAGGGAGTTATGTTGAGGTAACTAATGGTACATAGTTTCCACTCTTGAGTGAACAAAACCCAACACTTCGCATGACGCTTTTCTCAGGTGACTGATGAAATCAACTCCGCCATATTAGTAGAAACTGTACTGGCTGTGGCATTAACCCATGGGAGAGTCCACTGCAGCAGTGAGTGTCATTGGGACCTTTGTTCCACCTCTCCTTACCTCACTTTCCTTAGCTTTCTCTAAATAGGCATAATAATACTTGTTCTACTGACTTGCCATGCAAGGGAGTTGTGAGATAAACCCTTGGTAAGCCATAAGATACTGTAGAAATGTGAGTTCTTAGGACATTTAATTTTTATTCTCACTCATTTATGCCCTCATTTTAATGACTTCACTTTCTCAGAGTAAATTTCAGGACATCTTTTCTACCTTCAATAGATCTATAATGTCAATAGTTACTTCTAAATGAACTACTTGGAAAAAATGTATCGTTTTTTGTTTTTTTTTTTACAGATTATCACTAAATTGATAAACATTAACATCATCTCTGTTTGTAAGGTAAGTGGCTTCTTTCTTAATACATGTTTTCAATTTAAGTTCTGTTTCAAAACAGTGAGAAATCTCAGCTTGTTCATGATAGTGCATCATCACTGACAGGCAGATAAACCATGTCCCATGTAGCCTGCCTTCAGAGATTTTTGCTCCTGCTGCCCTGTTGAGATGTGGTCAGAGAATGCTAGTTAATTTTAATATTAGTTCAAGTTATTATACTCAGGAAGGCAGATCTGCCAAGAAACATGCTAGAGGGCATACCAGTGCAAAAAAAAAGAAATTTTTTGGGTTATTCATATCTTAGCCCAAAGGAACCTGTAACCAAGGGGCTAACGGATGTTAGTAATGCTTGGTTGTGAAGGCCAAAGAGAACTGTGAGATGTATATCCCTACTCAGCACTAAAGGCTTGGAACTGGGGGAGCTACAGAGTCCAAAGAGGAGGTCAGTCACTAGGCTTCCTCACATGCAGGGCTAGCAAGGCCTTTGCTACATATTCTAGTGGTTTTTCATTTGAAAAAATAAAGAGGTCTCTGTGTAGGGCAGGGGACTAGCTCCCATACACACAGAAGTGGGTTGCTGGCCCTGCCCTCAGAGAGCTTACTACCACAGGTCATTGAGAATGCCCGTAAGACATGATGAAATTGGCATCATGGGAGAGAACCTGGTTCCAAATTCATACAAACTCTAGTCCTTCAACGATCTCTGAGGGTGTCTGCAGGTTGACACTCCGCTAAGACATAGGTGAAGCCTCTGAAAGTTGTAGGGGTTCCTCTGCCTGAAAGATTCCTCATTTGGGGCTCACAGGCTGATGTGTCTCCCTGAAACTGGCTAGACTTGCCCTCACATCAGCAGCCTTCAGAGCCTGTGCCCTGCCACTCTGGGCTTGGAGATCTCGAGGCTCCTTCCACACCAGGAGGCCTTAATGGAGGAGGACTTGAGGGGAGGAAAAAAGGCAAATTATAGAAAGTGCCATGAGGGGCGGCTAGGTGGCGCAGTGAGTAAGAGTGCCGGCCTTGGAGTTGGGATGACCCGAGATCAAATCCGGCCTCAGAAAACGAGCACCCACACATAAATAATGACTAGCCATGTAACCTTGAGCAAGTTACTTAACCCCAATTGCTTTAAAAAAAAAAGTGCCATGGTCCTTGAAGGTAATGAGATGATGACACCCGATTTAAACAAAGGTCTGCCACACGTAGCCTGTGGAGTCACACTGTTCTCAAGCCCTGGCCCCATGGGTAGTGTAGGATCAGGAGAGTGTGCTCACAGCTTTCTTATGCTTGCCACTGAATAAATTATCTGGTACCTGGGAATCTGGGATCTCTCGATTGCCCCCTTTCTATGAAATCTGATGCTGGACCTGCAGATGCTGTGGAAACAAACAGCAGTGTCTGAAGCTTGCCACAGGGGACTGATGCCAGAAAGCTGCAGACCAGTCAACCAGCCTTGTGGCCTCCTCAGCCCATGCGCATACTCTTGGGGGCTTATTCTTTGAGGGTTTTACAGTCAGAAACCTGTGCAGTTGTACAGCCACTAGCTGAGAGGTAGATGCTGTTATTATCCCTGTTTTCTGTTGGGGAGACCGAGGCAAACAGGTAAAATGACTTGCCCTGACTCATACAGCTACTAAGTATGTAAGGCAGGATTTGAACTTGGGTCTTCCTGACTCCAGGCTCCATGCTTTATCCATTGTGCTCCCTAGCTGCCTCTGATAGTTGCGCCAAAGTGTCCTTGGTCCTCACACCTGACTCTCTCTCTTCCATCCCCATGCCTTTACACAGGCTGCCCCTCGTGCCAAAAATGCCCTTCCTCTCCAACTCTTCCAGAATCCCTTGTTTCCTCCGCCACTCAGTGCGGCACCACCCTTCTACCTGAGGTCTTCCCTTGTTGCCACCCTCCCTTTCCACCCCCAGCTGCTGCTGGTGCCTCCTCCCCCAACAACCTTGTATTGATTTCATAGAGTTCTCTGTACATGCGGACACATTTCCTCCCCTAGGAAAATGTAAGTTCCTTGAGGACAGGGGTCATTTCATGTTTGTCTTTGCATTTCTAGGACTTAGCACAGAAAGCTCCTAAGAAATCCTTTTTCATTCATTCATTTGTTCATTTGTATCTCCACTGCTTGGCACAGAGCTTATACACAGTAAGCTCCTAATCCTTTTTCATTCATTCATTCATATCTAAGAGTTTAATAAATGTTTGTTGGTTGATTGACTAGGTGATTGAGCAGGTTAGTAATTGTCGCCTCTGGATGTGCTATTGGGTGGGGCCAGACCTCACGGCCGTGGAAGGGGGTCTGGTGGCCAGGGCTTGTTCTGTGGTCAGATGAGAGAGCTGGAGTGCAGCACTCAGTGCCATGGTGGGGCAGGGGCAGGGACTTTGGGACAGAGCAGGTGGTGCCTGTACCCACACAGGGACCAGAGCAGTGAAATGGACTGTCTAGTTCCTCAGCACTGAATGGTTGTACTGGGCACATGATTATATTTTAGGGGAGACTTTAGTGTAGTCTTGAACATACAAAGATTTTAAGCATGTAGCTTATGCTCCTACCAGAAAAAGTACAGGGTATCAAATGAACAGGATCCGTCTTCTTTAAATCCTTATACTGTGGGCAGGCACCTTCTACAAAGACTGCTTTTGAGAAACTAATTCTGTGTTCCCATCTTTTCCCTAGCAGCCTTGCAGAGTTTATGTTGCAGTTCTTGTACTGATGAAATATGTGTTTACTGAGGGTGCTCTCAGTTTGGCACAAGGCATGGAATGTGCCATCAGAGCACCAGCAGAGGGAGCCCTTTGGTAATCGACCGTGGGAGACTTGGACTGGTCAGGGAGGAAGGGCCTTCTGCCCAGCACTTGGCTCCTAGATGTTTCAGAGAAGTGCAAATCAGGCTCCGTCCCTTTTGTGGCTTTAAGGTGATTCCCATAGGAAACAAGTAAATTACAATATTATATTATTTTTTCTAAAGAAATGGTTTTTTTGCATATGATACTGCCTCAGTATCATGCTGCCTTTTTAATTCATTTTGCAATCAGCTGTTAATCCTGTGATGTATTAGGATGTGCATTTTGGAATCATTGGGATTCCAAACATGTCTAGCCTTGAAAGATCAGTTCAGGGGTAGTCATATCAACTACCGTATACTTAACTAGGTAAATGATGGGTAGTCCAAATCCTTAGGAAGAAGGTTCATGTGGGAACAAAAATATGGTAGAACCTCACTGGAAAAATTAGGGGATTGCCCACAAATCTGATAGATGCTGACACTTCTGGGAAAGCACACTATTTGGCAAAAAACTTAAACAGCAACACCTTGACAGATCTTTGTATCTGAGATGGCTTAAGTTTTAGGAAAAAAATCAATCATGCCACGCTATGTTACCTCTTCAGAGTAATGTCTCTTTTGGTAATGCCCTATATGGCTTATTTTTGTATCTACTTGGGATTTTCCAATGAAATATTTGGGGCTCAAAAATGGTACTGTATGGAGAGTGATCCATAATGGGCATACACATACACATTCACGTGCATGCATGCACATGCACATACACATGTCAGGTGTCAGCGTGGTATGCTAGAGCAGAGTCCTTGGCCTGAGGACATGAGGCACCAGTCTCGTTCTACCATGCTTTGGCTCCTTACTGCAGGGTGACTATGGGCAGGCCCCTTAATGCCTCTGAGCCTCAGCTTCCTTATCTATAAAATGAAGACTTGATCATTGCACTTGCTTATCAGGGTTGTTTCAGAAAGCCTTTTGTAAGCCCTAAAAGCAGTATATACATGTGATTCGTTAGAATAAACTGTAAATGTGAGCTATTTTTAGTATTCCAAATTAGTAGTAAGCATCACGATCCTGGAGGGCAGAAAATGTAGTATCTTCCTCCTCTTTGCAGAGGTAGCTCCTGAGGGGCTGCAGGGACACAAGGGCACACGTGCTATTTTGGCATCCCCATTGGTTCTGGTTGTTTCTTCTTAATTCCAAGGTGAGGTCAGTGTGGGGGTGTGGAAGGGCAGGGAATAGTGAAAGCTATGCCCAGAAATACCTATGTTGGAAAAACAAAAGCCCTCTGAAAACATGTTTTAAATAAATAATTAGCATGTTGTTCTTCTCCTTTGAAAAATGGGTTTATTTTCTATGTATGATAAACTGGGATTTCACTGCAGGAGGTCCATGACAATCCTAGTAGTCTATCTTAAGGAAATACAAGCTGGAACATGAAAAATGTTCTCTGTTTCATAGAGTGTAGGGGGAAATTTTCCATCTTGAATGATGTGGGGCGGGGTCTTTGGAGGAGGCACACAGACTTAGAATAGCTACCCCAGGAACAACAAAGAAACACTTGGCTGTTCACCTGTGGATCTCAAAGCACCTTACCAACTTGATCTAATTAAACCTTCCACCCCCTGTGCAGTAAGTGTTATGTTGGTCTCACAGATGTGATTCTAAGAATTTCTAATCACATTGTGCTCCCAGTAACACAGAGCTCAAATTATACACCTTTCCAAAGGTAATGTGCCTTGGGTTACTCTGGTGTGATTTCCAGGAGAGCTGCTGCCTAGCATACACTGTAACACCCTTATTACCTGCTTGATTTCAGATCACTATTATAATGAAATTTTAAAAAGTCATTTTGTGATGAATCCACTTGCCAAGTGGTTAAAAGTATTTACTTCTAAGAAACTCGGCTTCAAAATGGTACAACTCTTACCTGTTTGAATTGGGGCAATGTTAGACTTCCTGTTTACTTGCAGAGAGTGGGGTAGTGCCCAGTTGCTCTAAACTTGCATGCCCAGGAAGTCTGGGGTCTCACGCACCTCATTCAGGCTGTTGGCAACATGCTTTGCAGAGAAATGTTAAGACGGCATGGCAGACCCATACAAGTCGTCTGTATCACTCCACTTTGCCAACATAGCGATTCTGATTTGTACACAGTGGGTCACACACCTTGAACTGGCTGTCACATCTGTGTAAAGCTCTAACTTTGAGTGAACTCAATGATTAGGGACAAAAGAGAAGTAATTGCTTCATATCAGTGTATTTTTAACTGAATATCTCCACAAACATGAGAAAAGGATTGCTACTGTTAAACCTCCTCTTCTTTCTGTGAAGGCAAGAAATCACAGCATTTTTATTAAAAGAGAACCTCAACAGCCATCTAACCCAATGCACATCTAAAACATAATTTCCTGAGAGCACACCTGAGAAGTGGTCATCCATCCTTTCTTTGAAGACTCCCAGTGTGGTGGAGAACCTGCAGCTTCCCAACATAAGGCCATTTTCCCTTATATCCCAAATTTGTCTCATTGTAACCTGTTACTCCTACTGCCCAGTCTTCCCTGTAATTTTATTTGTAAAGGTCATTTTTTAAACCCTAGTATAAAGACTGACTTTACATTTATTACATTTTCTTAGATTTGACCCAATTTCTTAGCCTTTGATGACGATCTTTTTAGCTCCTGATTCTGTCATTTGGTATATTAGTCTGCCAGCTTTGAGTCTTCTCAAATTGAATAAAGATGCCTGCCACTGATGCCTTTATCTAAATCATTGATAAAAAATATTCAACCACACAGGGTCAGTCAGATCCCTGTGGCACTGCAGTGGAGACCCCACTTCCAAATTGTCATAGAAACATGTCAGGCAGTCCAGGAGCATTTCTGAAGTACCCACAAAAGCCAGACAGTGTGCAGAGCACAAAGAAAGGCAGAAGAAAGCCCCTGCTCTCAAGGAGCTCACAGTCTAATGTGGGAGACAACATGGAAAAAGCTGTGTACAGACAAATTATATGTGGGATAAATTGGGGCTAATTGGTGGAGGAAGGATACTAAAGTTAAGGAGGATTGAGAAAGCTTCTTATACATGGTGGATGGAATTTGATCTGGGACTTGAAGGAAGCTGGGGCATCCAGCAGGTAGAGAGGAAGAAAGAGAAAATTCCAGGCATGAAGGGCAGCCAGGGAAAATGAACAGTTGAGAAATGGGTGGTCTTTGGTGAGGAACAGCCACCCGGCCGGTGGTTGTCACCAGATTTCAGCATCTGGAGGTGAGGAAGGCATAAGAAGACTGGGAAACTAGGAGAGGGCCAGACTAGGAAGAGTTCTGATAACCAAAGAGAGGATTTTATATTTGATCCTGGGGGAGGAAGCCACTGGAGTTTAAAGACTTCTTTAAATATGGCCATTCAGCTAGTTCCAAGGCCATCTAATTATACTGTCATCCAGTCCACCTCGTTCCATTTTTTCCACAAAAAAATAGCATGAGATACTTTGTTAAATGGTTTTGTTTTTTAAAATTCAATTTTATTTTATGTTCAGATTTTTATTCTTTTACCTCTTCCTCCTCTCCACCATTGAGAAAGCAAGAAAAATAAAATCCATTATCAACATACAGAATTAAACAAAACAAATTCCTATATTGACCACATTTTAAAAAATATCTACTTCACTCTATACTCTTGAATCCATTACCTCTCTGTCTGGAAGTGGGGAAGGAGAAAGTGAGGCTGGTGACTCTGTACAGCCCTCCCTCACTTAAGTTCAATTCACTTCCAAGTCATGGCATCACCCTCCTGATGTCATGGTCCTCATCAAGAACGAAGGACAGAGAGCAAAAACAATGACATCTGGAGGTGGGCTAACATGTCTCAGCCTTAGTCCTCTGGAATTCTGGTTAGTCATCATGTTGACCAGTGTTCTTGAGTTTTTCGTTTTTATCATTCCACCATTGATGGGCACCCCTCTCATCTCTAAAACTTTGCCACCACAAAAAAAAAAAAAAAAAACCAAAGCAGATTTCCTTTGTACTTATGAACCTTTTTCTCTATTTTTTTGATCCCTTTGGGGTATAGACCTAGCGGCAATATTGCTAAATCAAAGCAAAGTAAAGCTATTCAGTTAAATAGCTTTTTGGACTTAGTTGTAAATTGCTTTCCAGAATGGCTGGAGCAGATCACACTTCCAGCCCCAGTACATTAATGCACCTGTTTTACAACAGCCCCGCCAACATTTACCAAATGCTCTTATGAGATGTGGGTAAACTGTTCTTGTAGTTGTTCCCCTGATCTACCAGTTTGGTAACCCTGTCAGAAAAAAAAATAAGCTCGGTCTGGTCTCGTTCTTGATGATGCCATGCTGGTATTCTGCATTCACTTCTTTTCTGCACTGTTCATTGCCCATCTCTTTAGTAATATATTTTAGAATTTTACAAGACATTGAAGTCAAACTTGCTAGTTTGTGGTTTACAGATTCCTTTCTCTTTCATTTTTTAAGTATTTTAATAACATTTGCCTTTCTCCAGTCCTGCAGCACCTCCCCCATTCTTCACGATCTTTCACATGTCACTGAAAGTGGCTCAGCATTCTCCTTTGCCATTTTTTTCATTACACAAGGAGATAAGTTATCAGAGCCAGCTAACTCAATTTCACCAAGGAAGACTAAGCATTCTCTTACCATTTCCTTATTTATCTTGTGTCTCTACTTCCTTTTATCCATTCTCTTTGGCAAAGAGAATAGAAACAGAACTCTTCAACCAGACTGTGCGTAGCTTTGGCAACAGACAGAGCCTGTGTCTGACAGATGCCTCATGTGATTGCTTCTTGGTCATATACCCAAAAGAATTCTAAATTGGATTGAATCAGACTTTCCTTGGATCTGGCTTATGTATCACCATTTCAGTCAGGTCAATAGTATGCCTCTTGTTAAGCAATCAGTAAACATTTATTAAGCATATACTGTATACAAGGCACTGTTATACAGATATAGAAATGAGGCTGTTGGATTGGATATTCCTTCCCAATTTGGGGCAATCTTGCCTTTAAGGAGCTTATATTCTGATGGGTGTGGGGGGGGAAGGCAGTGTGTAACTCAAGATAGGGCAAGTAGTCAGAGGGGAGAATTTTGATCTTGGCAGTAACAGAGATTATAAGTGACTTCCTAGGGCAGTCAATTGTCATCCTTGATATTATGGAGGATTTGGGGCCAGTTATAGGTTGGACTGAATGGGGTATTAGCCATGATGTAGTCTGATCCCTTTCTGTTATAAATAAGATGTTTGTGATAACTTAATTAAAATGACTTACACTACAGCTTTATGGTAAAGAGACTATAATGTAATGTGGCCCTAGTGAATCCATTATGTTGATGTTGAATGTGCAAGAAAAAAGTTTTTAAAAAAATAGAGATAGAACATAATAGAAATGGGGATTAGGACTTTTGAACTGCATAAGATCATAGTAATAGCCATCTCTCTCATCATTCGTATGCAGTTGTATCCCATACCGTGTTGTCTTGACTGGCCTTACTTTGCAGTAATGTTGTCTTCATCCACTAATAGTCCTGGAGCTTGTTCTGCCCAGAATTTTGGAGCTTCCTTTGTCTCCTTGCAGCAGCACTGTGAGAGAAATGGCAGAGATATAGCATTCCTTCTTACAGATGAGGCCAGCAAAGCTTGCAGAGGTGTGGGGAGTGGCATGCCAGTAATCAGAGGACATAGATTTGGAGCTGAAGAGACCCAAGGACCCCTTTTCAGACTCCCATTTTACAGAGGCAGAAACTTGGACCCCAGAGAGCATTAAGTGACTTGCCCAAGGTTCCATTGCTCTCCCAGTGGCAGACTGAGGCTTGTAAGTCCTGTCCTCTGCCTCATAGTTGAGCATTCTGGCCCCTGCCAAGTGCTGCCCTCCCACCCAAATAGGGATTGGAGCTGGCTCCCAAACCTGGGTCTTCTGGTTCTCACAGCCTGAGTGTAGCCTTGACTTCTTTCTCTCTCTCGCCCACCCATATCCAATCTTTTGCCAAAGCTTGTTGATTTTTCCTTGAAATGATTCTTCCTAGACACCTTTCTCTCTTCTGACACTGTACACCAGGCCCTCATTGGTTCGTGCCTGGGCTGCTGCTGCTGGTTGGTTTCCTTGCCCAGAATCTCGTCTTGCTCCCACTCATTTTGCATCTAGCTATCAAATTAATCTTCCTGAAGTACAGGTTTGACCATGTTAACCCCCTACTTAATAAATCCAATGATTCCTTCTCATTCCCACAATCAAATATAAAATCCTGTCTTGGCATTCAAAGTCCTTCACAACTTACTGCCTTCCACCTCCCCACCGCCCCAGCTTCTTACCCCTCACACCCACATGCCCCTTCTCCCATCTACTGTTACTGGCCTCCTTGCTGTTTTTTGCACCTGACCCTCCATCATCTCCTGACTGAGCATTTTTGCAGGCTGTCCCCCTTCCCTGAATGCTCCTCTTCTTCATTTTCTAGGTCTTTCCGGTGCCTACTAACACCCCCCTTCTGTAAACAGCCTTTCTCAGCCTTCTTTGTAATGCTGGTACCTTCCCTCAGAGAACTGTTCAGCTTGTTTTTGCAGTTGTTTTCATGTTGTCCCCCCATTAGGCTGTGAGTTCCCCAAGAACAGGGACAGCCTTTGCTTTGTATCCCTCACACTTAGTACAGCATCTAGCACATGGTGGGCACTTAATGCTTCTTTCCTTGACTTCTGACCTCCATGGCCTTCTCCTCCTTGTTCCACTACAGCACAGAGCCTTGTGAGCAAAGGCAAGCCACATAAAAAGTAGGCAGTGAGTTTCATAAGAACGTGTAGCTATCTGCGCAACCTTTCTTAGGGATTTTGATGTTTTCATTATTTTTAGCATTGGACTATCGAGGAAAAGTAAATTTAGGATTGGAATCTCGAGTGTGAAGGCAATGAACAATAAGGAAGAAAAATCTGTTTTTCATTGATGGCTCTTTGCCAACAAATTAACCATTGGTGAGCATTTTGCTTCAGTCTTGCAAAAGTCCGAGAAGAGAAACTCTTAAGCTCGAGCCAGCTCTCTGCCTCCCAGAGGGGTCCTTTGCTTACCAATGGTGGGCCATTAGCAGACCAGAGCTATTATCATTGGGTTTATTAACAGTTGGTCTTTGATCATGTTTCTTACTGATAATGTCAGAATTTGCTTGCATGCAGGGCTCTACCATTTACAGAGTGCCAACTTTGTCTGGGGTCCACAAACTTGGACTTTTTCTTATTTTGATAACTATTTCAATCCTTTCTAATCACATGTATTTTATTGTATGCATTTAGAAACATTGTTCTGAGCAGGGATCTGTGGATTTCTCCAGAGGGGTCCTAGACACCACTCTTGTAGTGTGTAATAATAAAACACCACAATCCACTCTGTGAGTTGTTAGACAAATATTTTTTAAAAATTATAATTATGGGGGCAGCTAGGTGGTGCAGTGAATAGAGCACTGGCCCTGGAGTCAAGAGGACCTGAGTTCAAATCTGGCCTCAAACACTTAACACAAAAACTAGCCTTGTGACCTTGGGCAAGTCACTTAACCCCAATTGCCCTCCCCCCCAAAAAAAGCAAAAAAATTTATTATTAAAAATCATCCCTTCTGAGCCTTAGGAGATAGTTTGGTGAGTTTCTGTAGTAAAGACAGTTCCAATAGTGGCAGGCAGCATGGAATATAGTGACTGAATTGAGTAAATTCTCATTGCCATAGCAGTGTATGAGAATTGGGAGGACATAGGTTCGGGTCCTACCTCCACTGGGTGACCCCAGGCAAGGCGTTTAACCTCTCATTGCTCTCACTGCTCCTCTAAGGCTGTAAACTGCCAAGAAGGAGCTGATTCCTACCAAAGAGTTCCCTATCCCATATCAAACCACAGGTCAGTCCCCCGTCCTTCCTGGTGGCTGACTTTCTAGAGGTGAGCCACTCCACAGTGAGCTTGGCCTTTTCTCAGGAGGACAATTTAAATTTTTTTGTTGTTGTTGCTTTTTGGAGGGCATTTGGAGTTAAGTGACTTGCCCAAGGTCACATGGCTAGTTTTTGTGTTAAGTGCCTGAGGTCAAATTTGAACTCAGGTCCTCCTGACTCCAGGGCCGGTGCTCTATTCACTGTGCCACCTAGCCACCCCAACAATGTAATTTTTAAAATATTTACTCTGAGGGCCTGACATGGGCAAAGCACCAAGGATGAGAGGTAACGTAATCTGTGATGGTGAGGAACCCACAAGAGGTACCTTCTCTCCCTCCTCCCCTAAATTAAATAGATGCCATCATTGGTTTAGGTGCTCATAGACTTTGCAGCTTTCTCAGAGTTCCCAGAGCATGTACTGATGATATGAACTCCATGTTGTAAGGATGCTGTGGGGAGGGTGGACTCCTTAGCAAATGGACTATAGCTCTCTCTCATGGCAGGGATGTGCTGAGTTATCATAGGTGTGCTGAGTGCCAGCACGCCAGGCCCTCCCCACTCAAGGCATCCCTGTGGTGTCTGTGCGTAGCTGATCATGATTTAGGAAGTCCTTCAAAACCACAAATTTGAATTTTGGTACTAACAGTGTAGCTCTTACAGATTTATAACCATTTAGTTGTTCTTTTGCTTCGTGTGGTCACAGTTTTATTTCTTTTTGGCCAGAACAATAAGAAGGTAAATTTAAGATGATTTAAGATAATCTTAAGATATTGTTGGCATGTTGCTTTTTGGTGTAGTTTTATAAAATTGGTCAGTCCCATAAAATAAAGGCATTTGGAAGTCTCTGGAGATGAGGAATTTTCAGCAGCATGAGAAGGCAGTATGTCTGCCTGTGGTAGCATGGACCCTTTTATAAAAAGAAAGTTTACTAAGTGTCCTTTTCATCAGAAATCCCATCTCATTTCAGAGTCTCTAGACCTCCACTAGATTTCAGGTGAGGCTAATTTTATCCTGGGTCACTGATAGAATTCCCAATATTATCTCCAGTAATTTCATCTGATTCCTCTTTGTGCACTCTCAACACAGCCAAATGCTATGTATATAAAAATAAATGGCCGTGAAGAGAGGTTTTTTGATTCCCTTCAATTTGGGGGAGGCGGGGTTCTTCTCCCCTCTTGTCTGTTGCTTGCATCCTCAGTCATCACAAATGCTTTGTTTTCCCTCTTTTTTGCAGATGACACAGTTGGTGCTGCCCGGCATGCTGGAAAGGTGAGTCATGAGCTCACACACAAATGCTCTATCGACAGAGTTCAGTATTATTTATAGGGGAGAATCCTTTCTTTGAAAAATTCATTATGGTGACTAATCAAGCTCGCCTCCATTTTAACTGATGGAGTGATGCTGAGGTGAGTCACGGCCATGGCGGGTGACTCATCAGCTGGTGGAAGCCTTTTCCACTTGCTTCCCTTTTTGTTCCCCCTCTTCAGGGCTGTGGTGGCTTCTTTAGACCCGAATTAAAGAGCCTGAGTCATCCCCACTAACTCAATAACCTGCTTTTCTGAGGGGGTGGTTAGGGTTCCTGGGATGTTCCTGGGAAGAACCTTTTTAAAGCTGCAAACTCCTCTCCATTTGTAACCCAAATCACTAGGGTTTGGTTAGCCAAGACACAGTCCTCTGTTTTGTAATTCTGGTGAGAAGAATGGGTATATGTTATGCACAGGCATAGCATGGAATAATTCTGGTAGTTGGAGCCAACCCAGTAAGGAAAAGAACCTGAAACTGTGTACTGGTCTCACTTTGGCCCTGTTTGGTGTTGGATCCCACTCTAAAGGTTTTGCTCTTCTTGGGAATTATATTATGCAGTCTTCATGTTTACAACATCATACACTGTAAGAACAGCATTGTGGTGCCTCAAGAGAAGTTCCCTTTTCCTTTCTTGAGAACACCTGCATCCCAAGTCATCGCAGGGAACCTTGCATAGTTGATGAGGCTGTGATACTCTAAGGTGACTTGGTAAGGCATTGATCATAGCATATGTTGACTAGCATTGCTCTGCACATGGGATGAGACCTAGCCTTTCCCTCAGGCAGGAAACAACAACTTAGTATCACGAACTTTGGAATCAGCAGAAGACAAGGGCTTCATTTCTAAGACTCTTTCAGACAAGACATGTATTGCTCAAAAGCTCTAGTCAGAGAAAGACAGCATCCATCAATGGAGGCCATGTGATGAGTAGGAAGACTAGACTGACTTAGAATACTAGGTGAAGAAGGCAAGCTTCAGGAAAGAAAAGAATCGGCCTTCATGTACAGCTAGAGAGATTTTTGTTTCAGCCTGGACAAGATAGAGAGACAGGTCAAAGGCAAAGGTCAGGCTCTCAGATGCCCAAAGTCAAAAAGACCCAGGTGGGGTTAATGAGGTCAGTCAGCACAGAATGGCTGGCAGCCCAGAGGCCACATGGGTAAGGGCCTTCCTTACCTTGGAGCCCTATGGAGAGGCTGTTACCCCAAAGACCTTGATTAGATAAGATCAGGGGCCCATGAACTTGTTTTAAAAATATTTTAGCAATTGTATTTCAATATAATTGGTTTCCTTGGTAAGTCTCTTTGTTATTTTATTTCTTTAACTGTAGTCAAAGAAGAGGTCCCTAGGCTTCAGTCGATAGCTAAAAAGGACCATGGCACAAATAGGTGAGAACTCCTGGTCTAGATGACAGATTTTAGCTTCACATTCTTTGCTCACAGTGTGATCTATGGCCTAAAAGCAGTGCCACCCCAGTCTGCTTCATATTAGAAACTTGAGTTTGTCCATTTAATGTCTTTGGAGTAAACATAATCCCTACCTTAAACAATACTGAGGTACTGGAAAACTTATGTATTTTCATAGAAGATGCTGTGGTCCTAAGAGGGAAGCTTTACCATCTCTTATCGTCATCTGAGATCCACCCCTTCATTCTCAGCTCTTCTTTGGGCTTTGGCAGCAGACACATTTTGGACAGCCCCTGCCACTCAGGGATCTGGGTGTGGAAACGCCTACTTAACACAAACAGATCAGAGGTTTTGAAGAGTAATTTTACTAAGAAGCCTAGGTTAAGCAACAAAGAAAGCCACATAGTTTGTGTGAGTTGGGTGGACTTAGGACAGCTTTCTAAATTGGTTCAAATATTGCTAGAGGTTGTTCCCAGCAGCATTTCAAGCGCCGATGGTTTGGTTAGCACAAAGCCACTGTAGGCTTCTGGGCTGAGGGAGGGTATTTGTGAGAGAGCCTGACAACTGTGGTGGGTAGGCGAGGCCAGGCCAGATCAGATTTGCTGCAGTCAGTGCTAAGGACCAGTGAAGAATAATAGAGTAAACACTTTGGGTTAAGAGGAAAGTGCGGCCACACATTTTCCCTTCCACTATCACTTTCTAGGGCAGAATACTTTTCCCCCTCACCCTTCCCCCCGATTTCTAAAGCATCCCTTGGAACTTTTGCTTACATAGCCTAACTAAGCCCTTTCCAGCTTGCCCTGTGCCCTGCCTGTAAATAGCATCCTTGAGACAAACTCCCTTAGAAATTGTCTTTGTTCTCTGCTGTCTGCTCAGTTCTGGCTCTGAGATAACAGAACGTCCAGTCCTCCAGAACAGTAGCCTTGAGACATCTGATCATTGAACCAATATCTGTGCAGTGGGATGGTGGGGTTATTGCTACAGAAGTAAAAAGTGCATAATTACATGATAGAGGAAGCTTGAGCTTCCCACTTCCCTGGAATTGTAAACATTGTGGACAGCTGGAGCCAGGAGGTGGTTGCCATAGCAACTTGGGAAAAGCTAAAAATAGCCTGTTTTCTCCTCTCTTGCTTAAGGTGGCAAGATGACATATTGTGGGGTGGGGGGGCAGGTGATTCTTTCTCATCTGCTAAATGTTTGCAAACTTTCATGGACAAAGCACTGTTTGTGCAGAATAAGGACTTGGATGCTGAGCTCTCATTATGTGGCTGACCCCGGAGATCTCGGATTCTCCTCATGATTTGGTGCCTGCATTTGTGATATGAGTCTGAGACCTTGACAGGGGGTGTTGGAGGAACCTGTCGAAATCGATTTTCATCTCCTGCTTCCACTCAATAATGTAATGCTTCCTGAAAGCACACATATGTGCCCCATGCTCAAGACCCGTGACAGAGGCCTTCCAGCACCTGCTCCTTCCTGTCATTGGTTTCCGTTCAGTCTCCACATTGTGCTGTTCACTCACTGTTGTTTCCCCACTCAGAAACCTTTGGTGACTCTATTGCTGATACAGTAAACCATGTAGCCTGCAGTCATGGCCTTATTAACCTACAGTTAAGACTGAACCCTCTGGCTCCAGCCTACATTTCCAGTCCTATATCACAATACCTCTCCTTCACCTACCATTTGTTCCAGACAGGTTGGCCATGTGTGGCCCCCACTCCCTCCACAGTTCTCCAGTTCAGCTTACATGTTGGCGTTTTAGAGAACCTTTCCTTATTTCCCCAGCTCCACATATTCTCTCCCTCTGATATTTTCCCAGAGCACATTGGGTATCTCATTTGTAATTCTCACCTTTGACCTTCTGCAGTGCTTATTTCTGTGCACGGTGCACTTCCCTCAGCCCGGCAGACTGTGAGCTCTTTCCTGGCTGGCATTGGGCCACTTTTTGGTTCTCATGTCCCTAGCTCAGTAGACATTAGGAGGTTTGCTTTGTACATACTGTACTTAACATGAGTTCCCTCTTCTACAATACAGACCGTGACTCATCCTTGCCCTTCTTACCCATATCCTATAATAAATCCTGCACAAAGGGTTTGCCCAATGGCTTAGGGGCCTTTTTCTCTATCTCTTGATAGTATATGGGTGAGTATGAGCACAGCTTGCAGGGTGTCTGGCCATCTGTTACTTCTCACTACAGGATCAGCCCCCTCCTTTTCTGGTTGTTCCTCTCTGTGGTCCCTTTTACGCTGCCTTTTGCAGATACTTTTCCATGGTTAGTATACAATAGAAGCCTATTTACACACCATATATCTTTTGCCCTTTGAACAGGCAGCAGTTTTGATTCCTCAGAGAGTGAAATAATTTGTGATTTATAGCCATGCAACATCACCCAAAAAGTATTGGTCTTGAAAAAATGGAAGAGTTTCAGGAAAAAGCTTGGGGATCATTGAATGTGCTGCCCAACTTCCCAAATACAACTTAAACTCCTCCCCTCTTCAATTCTGGGCTCATTTTATTATTCCAACTGTCATGGATGTCTAAGATCCCAGTACTAATAGACTACCTCTATGGGCTGTCCTTCCAGCAGCATCTCATAGTTTGAATAGTAGACATTCTTTATCCTCGTGGTTTTCTATATGGATAGAATTTGCTCTTGAATGATGTTGACTCTCATTTGGAGCACTGGCAGTAGTCCAAGGATTGATGCATTCTGCACAATGTTACCCCAAAACAGCAGAAGCCTCTGGCTCTTTTCACAGTCTATAAGGCTATACCTCTTCCATTTGGCATCCTTGCTGTGGTCAACGCTCTTGTGCAGGACAAGTCTCCCACTTTGAGCTGTCATCAAAGACTGGCTATTATCTCAGTTGCTGGGTCAGAGAATCATTTATGATCCTAACATGGAGTAGATAACCCCTGAGGTAGGTGCTTAGAGCTTTAAATCGATGATGCCACTAGTGTGGGAGATGCTTTGTAGCAGTAGTGTTTCTGAGGCTGTATTTTGCTAAACCAAAGCTAGCCAACCAGCACCGGGAGATCTTATGTTCTTTCAAGCCCTTCTGTGACAAAAGAGATCATCCAACTGTAGGCTGTTGTTTTAAAGATCCTTTTGACTCCCTTCTAATTTGTAGCAAGGATACCATTTATGTAAATTCTCAAAAGATTTTGTTGAGATGAGACACTGAGCTTCTGGGTCAGTTATTAATTAATAACCTCAAAGTTTCTTCGTGCTCTTTTGTAATAATAACATCCATGATTTTGTTCCCCCTATTGCTGGGTGTCTTCCTGTCTTTCAGACATGTTGAGAATTTATTTCTTAATCCCCTGAAAAGTGTTATAAGATCCATGAGGAAAGATTTGCTTTCACTTTTGTCTTTGTAGCCCCAGTGCTTAGCATAGTGCTTAAGTAAAAAAGACATTTAGTTAGTTGTTTGGGGCCAGTTTTCTGTTTTTATTTTCTTTAGTGCTTTTCCGACTATGTAACAGGGAACATTGGGGACTATGCTATTACCATCTAAATGTCATGGTTCCATTGTCATTGTTGGAGAAAACAGGAAAAGAGGTCTAATCTCTGCCCTCAAGGAGCTTCTAATTTAGTAGGGGGTAATGAGACATGTCTATATGAACAGATTAATTAATTATTAATCTACACATTACTGTTAGAAAAGAGAAAATGATGGATTATGCACAGGAGAGGCAAACAGGCTAGCAGGAGAGGTTCAGGTAGACATAGGAACATTGGGAGGAAGTAGCAGAGACTATATTTCAGCTCAATAGAGGGAAGACAATCTGGCAGTTAGAGCTCTACAGAAGCACAGTGTGCTTTCTTGGGGGGGGGTGAGGATTCCTTTTCCTACCTTTTCCCATCTAGAGATTTCCCCCAGCAGAGACTGGATAACCACTTGTTGAGGATGTGTTAGGGTCTGGTTTTGTTCCAGTATGGGCTGTACAAGATTGATTCTGAGATCCTTTGTGATGCAGACTTTCTGTGATTCAGAGAAGAAGCATCCCCTGAACTAGGCCTTGAGGGAATTGGGAGGATGTTAGTGGGCAGGGGTGGGGAGAAGTCTGTTCTGGGCAGGGGTGCAGGGATGTCAGGGAGGGAAAGTAGATGTGCAAAGATATGGAGGTGTCATGAGATTAAGGAGCAAGAAGCAGTCCAGTTTGGAAAAGTGTTGGAAAGAAAACAGAGGCTTTTAAAGTGTCTTGGATTCCAGGATAAGAAGAGTATTATTTGGTAGGCCATGGGGAGCCATTGATGGGTTTTGAGCAGGGGAGTGTCGTGGTGAGAAGAGTACATAGAAAGATGACTTTGGTAGTGTGTGAAAAATGAGGCTGAGATTGGAAGGGGAACCAGGCGTTCTTCCAGGTGGCATTTATTTATCTCCCCTTATCTTTTTTCCCTACTAGGATGTGGCTTAGTGATGAGGCTCCTCAAGAGCCAGCAGGGACCATTTTATCTTTGTCTGTCCAGTACCTGTCCAGTTCCTTTCCCCTAAGTGCTTAATAGTTACTGAGCTAAATTGAAGAGAATTGAATTGGAGATCAGTTATAAGAGTAGAAATAACAGTACCACTGTGCCTTTGTGGACCACTCTTTAGTTTACAAAAGGCTTTCCAATATGTTATTGGATCTTGATACAGTACCTATGATATATATATAAAAATTCAGGCCTCATTTCCATACTGTGACATTTAAAAAATTTGAGAAACATAATTTCTGGGTAATCACTTTATTGATAATGCTAGCATGTCACCAATAAAATGGATCAGTGACACTCTTGAATGCCAAAGATGAATGATGATGCTGGGCTCACAGTTTATATGCCCTTAGAAGAGTGGTGTTCTTGAGGGTGGCAATCAACTCTGATTGGTTAATAATTAATGAGAGAGAATGAATATTACAATGAGAGATAGACCTATTCTAAAGAGGTGCTGGGGGATATAACTTTGATTATTCCATTTAATTCTAAATTGTCCAGCCTTGGGCAATCTAGTCAAAGAATTTATTGTCATCAAAACCTGTGTAGAGCACTGTGGACTTCCCTGCTTGGGTGGGGTCTGAACAAGATTGAAGAGAAAGCTAATTCAATCTCACTATCAGCAATGTCCTTCAAAGACTGAACAACCGACAAGCTCCTGCAAAAGTCCTGGTCTTAATTCAATAATTGATTATTAATATGAGAGAGACACAGTCATTTTTCTCATTACTCATTACCACAACTGTGGTTCCAGAGAGATCATGACTTAGGATGATAAATTTTAGACAGCTTTGAGGGAAAATAGGGATTATAAGCAGTAGAGGCAAGCAGGTAGTATGGTGCCAGCATGAGGGACAGTTTATGCCAAGACATGAATGTGTGAAGAAAAGCCAGAAGGTCAGCGTGGCTGGAGCCTGTGATGTGGAAGAAGAGAAAGGCAGCAGTTTGGCTGGTTTCAGTAGCCTGCAAGCTCAGGATGAGTCAGCAGTGTGAGAGGCAGCTCAGAAAGATACTGTGCAGTCATTGTAGTCTGTGCCTGACCCTCTGTGGCCCTGTTTGGGATTACCTTGGCAAAGATACCAAAGTGGCTGGCCATTTCCTTCTCCAGCTCATCAACACATGAAGAAACTGAGGCAAGCAGGGTGAAGTCACTTCTCTGGGGTTACACAGCTAGTAATGGTTTGAAGCCAGATTCATACTTGGGTCTTCCTTGCTCCAGGCCTGGAGCTCTAACCATTGTGCCACCTAGCTGCCCCCCAAAGCTGATGGCATCTTAAATTTCGCTAAGAGAGGCGAGACTAGAAAGTGCCCTCCAGGTTTCATCCCCATAGAAGCTATTCTAAATCTCTTTCCTTCTTAAGCTCCCTATACTTCCTCCTTCTTCCTCCCCTCTCTGATGAGGATTTTACCTCTTATTTACTGAAAAAGTTAAGACCATACATTGTGAGCTCCTGTTCTCTTTATTTCAAGATCCCTTCATATCATCTCCCACTCTCCCCTGCTTTTCCCCTCTTTGCTTAGGACAACCCCTCTATACATGTGCTTGTTCCCTACTGTCTTCATTGGCAGAATGCAGGCTCTATTGTCTTCCCCTCTGAAATCTTCAACCTGTCCTTATCAATTGGTTGCTTCCCTGCTCCTTCAGAGATGCCCCAAGTCTCCTCCATCCTTAAAAAACCTTCACTAGATATTTTTACTTTATTCAACTAATGTTTAAATGAACAAGTTTACCAATAGTTCAATCAGATACTACATTTTAAAGGGATAAACAATTAAATACCTGATAATGTTGAGTGCAATATAAAATCCCAAAAGATTAACATTTAATCTACAAGCTATATCTGTTCCCCTTTATCTGTCCTATATCTCTTTCCCTTTTCTCAGCCAAAATCCCTAAGAGTTCTACACTTAGTCTCTATCTTCCTTCCCCTTCACTTTCTTCTTAACCCTTTGTAATCTGCCTTCCAGCCTTATCGTTCTACTGAAACTGCTCTGTCCAGTGACCAGTTATCTCTTAATTGCCGTGACCTTTTCTTGGACTTAATCCTTCTTGACCCGTGTGCTGCTTTTGACATTGTTGACCTTCCCTTCTTGGCTGCTCTTGCCTTGGTGGGTTTCCCTTCCCTGACTCTCCTGGTTCTCCTCCTCCCCATCTTGCTCCTCCTTAGTCCCTTTTTTGCTCTCAACTCATCCCCTAAATGTGGTTGTATCCCCTGGCCTCCATTCTGGCCTTCTTTGTCTTTCCATTCTCTCTTGGTACTTTCATCAATTCCCAAGGGTTCAACTCTCATCTCTAGAAACATGATTCTTGTCTCTCTATTTAGCCCCAGTCTGTCCCCTGAGCTTCAGTCCCATATCACCAGTTGCCTCCTGGACATTTCTAACTGAATTTTCCTGAGACATCTCAATTTCAACAGGTCTAAAACTGAGCTCATTATCTTTCCCTCTGCATCCTCCCTCCTTCCCAACTTCTATTTCTTTCCAGGGCACCATCATCCTTCCAGTCATAGCCTAGGCATTTTCCTGAAACCTCACTCGCCCACCCCATCCCGTTAGTTGCCCAATCTTGCCATCTCGGCTCTCGCGTTTGTCTCCTATGACCCTCCTCCCACCCCCCTTCTCCTCTCACAGTCATCACTTCTTAGTGAGATTTTTGCAGCAAACTCCTAATCAGATTCTGGGCCTTGACTCTCCTCCATTTCAGTCTCTCCTCCACACTGCTACCAGAGTGAGTTTCTGTAAGCTCGGACCTGACCGTGGCCCCCTCCTATCCAGCCGAGTTCAGTGGCCTCCTGTTGTCTCGAGGACCAAATATAAGCTCCTCTATTTAGTTTTAAAAATCTTCCACAACCTGGTCTCCCAGCCTTTGTAGCCCCCACGGACAGTCTCCCTCCCACTGCACTCTAATCTCTGCCACATCTTCTGTCTCAGTGTCTTTGCACCGTTCAGCACCATGCTTGGAATACACTCACTCCTTAGCTCTCGTTTATGGAGCGCAGCTCAGGCCTCACCTTCTGATCCCGCAGCTGCTGGCTCCTTTGTAGCAAGTTCCTCATATTTAGCTACTTGATGTACATTTGTAATTTGTTAACTTTATATTTATGTTCTTCACACACATCTGTCATTGGTTGTAACCTTTTCTCTCCCTTATTAATAAACTTCTTGTAAATAGGGACCATTGCATTCTCTGTACTGGTAGCCCCATTACTTAGCCTAGTCCTCATGGCTGGTACAAAGTAGGTGCTTTAATTTTTCTTGAGTGCTGGTTTGCTATGAATCATAGGGTTTTTTTATTATTATTAAACAAATACTTTATTAACTTCTGTTTTACATCATTCATTTCCGCCAGATTTTGAGTTACAATCATTTTCCCCCCCATTATTCCCCTACCCAACCTCCCAGAATAGCAGTCCCACAAGATATCGCTTCCTCCAATCTGCTCTCTCCCATACCTTCTCCCATACCCCCATCGACTTTTCCATTAGAGGAAGATGAATCTTTGTGTCCCAATGCCTGCACATCTTATCTCCCAATTATAGGCAAGAGTATTAATAATAGTATTTTTATATATATTTGAAACATTTAATGTTACGACCTCGAATTTCAGATCCATTTCCTTCCTCCCTTGTCACCCATTCCTTCTTGGGAGATAAGTAATTCAGTATATGTTGTACATGTCTAGCTATGCAAAACATTATCATGGTAGATATATTGTACAAGGCTGCTTATAATTCCCTCCCACTCATCCCACCCCCCACCTGGTCCATTCCCTACATGATCCTGTCCCTCTTCTATAGTGGGTACTTCCAACCTCCCCTCACCCCAAGGATGCCCTCCCATCCATCATCCCTCCTCTCATCCCCCTTCCCCCTATCCTGCTGCAGGTTGAGATATCCCATTTACTATGTATGTCATTTTCTCCTGAACCAAATTCAATGTGAATGTGGTTTTGCCTTTTTAGCCTTCCTTATTCTCCCCCTCCTTTGCACCCACTTCCCCTACATGAGATAGTTTACCCTACCATGTCTCTCCCCATCTCCTCTTGCCACTTTCCTCTCTCACCTCATAATTTCATCCCTTGAGTACTCTCCCTTCCCAACAAAATCAACCTATGCCCTCTATCCATATATAACTGTAACCATATACACACACATTCACATATGTATTCATATGACCACACACCCTTCTTCCATTATTTTCATAGTGAGAAAGATATCATCAGTCACAGTTATTGCTTTTCCATATAGGAATGTAAATAGTTCAACTTTGATAAGTTCCTTTTGATTTCTTTTCCCTGATTACCTTCTCAGGCATCTCTTCCTTCTTGTGTCTGGATGTCAAATTTTCTATTCAACTCTGGTTTTTCCTCAAGAATGCTTGAAAGTCCTCTATTCCACTGAATGACCATATTTTCCCCTGAAACAAAATACTCAGTTTTGCTGGGTAGGTGACCCTTGGGTTCATTCCCAGTTCTTTTGCCCTCTGGAATATCATATTCCATGCCCTTCGATCCCTCGGTGTAGAAGCTGCCAGGTCCTGGGCTATTCTGATTGTGTTTCCACAATATTGAAATTGTTTCTTCCTGGCTGCTTGTAGTATTTTCTCCTTGATCTGGGGATTCTGGAACCTGGCTATAATATTTCTGGGAGTTTTCTTTTTTGGATCTTTTTCAGGAGGTGATCGGTGGATTCTTTCAACCTCTATTTTGCCCTCTGGATCTAAAACATCAGGGCAGTTTTCCTTGAGAATTTCTTGAAGGTGATTTCTAGGTTCTTTCCTTGATCATGGCTTTCAGGTAGTCCAATAATTTTTAAATTGTCTCTCCTGGATCTATTCTCAGGTCAGTGGTTTTTCCCATGAGATATTTCACATTGCCTTCTAATCTTTCGTTTGTTTGGATCTGCTTAACAGCATCTTGATTTCTCATAAAGTCATTAGCTTCCATTTGCTCCAGTCTAACTCTGAAGGAATGAATCTCCTCAGTGAACTTTTGAGATTCTTTTTCCATCTGGCAAATTCGACTTTTTAAGGCATTCTTCTCCTCATTGCCCTTTTGGGCCTCCTTTGCCATTTGAGTTAGTCTATTTTTTAAGGTGTTGTTTTCCTCGGTCAGGCTGTTGACCCTCATTTCATACTTTTCCTGCATCCTTCTCATTTCTCTTTCCAATTTTTCCTCCACTTCTCTTATTTGATTTTTAAAGTCCTTCTTAAGGTCCTCTATGGCCTGCAACCTGCTCATGTTTTCCCTGGGGCTTTTGGAGCAGGACTTCTGACCTCACAGTCCTTTTCCCGCTCTATGCCCCCAAAATAGGAGTCTAGGGTTGCATTTTTCTGTTTCCTTTGCCTTGGCATGTTGCCACTTAATTGCTTGACTTTTGGGCTTGTTGCCACACTATGGCTTTAAGGCCAGCTAGAGGAATTTTCGTCCCGAACGTGTGGGGGGCAACTTCCGTTTCTGGCAAGCTGTAAACCCACCCACAACTTCCACCCTAGATCACAATCCAGATCCAGGGAGGTTAAAGCAAGAGCGATTACCCCCCAAGACTGATCGCTGGATCTCCCCACGATTTGTAGGCTGGGAGCCAGAAATGCCTCTGAAAACTACAAAATGGCGTGTCTCCTCAGTGGCTTCTAGCCCCCAGGGGAGGGAGCTGACGCATTCCCCAAATACAGGTCCCAAAGTCCATAGGACACTAACCTCTTACTTTGTCCTAGGCAAGTCTATGTTGATAATTCTGGCATCTCCACAGTTCCTGGTGTTCTGGGGTTCCTCCAGCCGGCTGCTGGCCCTGCCGCCCTGGGGCTAAAACCTCGGCTCACGTGGACCTGGGCTCGGCTCGGCTCCCGCGCTCTGCGCGCTGCCGGCTCCCAGACCACTGCGCTGGTCCTTCCTGCAGGGTGCTGGGCTGTCCTCAGCGGGAGGTTAGCTTCTCTGTGTCGTTCTGTGGGTGCTGGGGCTCCAGAAGATTTTCAGAGTCCTTTTTTACATAGTTTGTGGAGAATCTGGGGGCAGAGAGGCTTGGACGAGCTGTTTCTACTCCGCCATCTTGGCTCCGCCCCCCCCATAGGGTTTTTTTAATTGGAAAGAATATTAAAGGTCAGGTCATCCTACTTCCTTATTTTATATATGAGGAAGCCAAGGGCCAGGGAGGGTTAATGACTCATCCAGGATTCCAAGGTAAGGGAACCTCCTTGTAGAGATGAGATTTTAACACGCCCAAATCCAGTGCTCTCCCGACCATACCATGGCTTCCTCTTACAATGCGGATACCATATCACAGCAAAATACCTGGAAGAGAGCAAAAGCTTGGGCTCTTCTCAGTGATAAAAAAAGGACACTGTCTCAATTTTGCTTTAGCAAGAAGACTTCCTTCCAAAGAGGGGAATCACCAAGTAATAAAGATTCAGTGGGTGCCATATTTTATCAGGAAAACTGACTGACTTTGCATTTTAGATCATGGTAGGACAGGCTCCTAAGCCAGCTACAGGATTGGAAATTATAAAGACATATTTTCCGGTAACGATGTTGCTTTATCACTGGTTGCCATTTCGACTTTTCTATCACAGTATTTTAGAGGTAGCAGGATTCACTTATTTATTGTCCTGTGAGAGACATGGTGAAATTGTGGTTGTTCCCAGTTAAGCAATCTGAGCAGTAAAGACTGTTGCATCACAGAATATTAAA
This sequence comes from Gymnobelideus leadbeateri, assembly GCA_011680675.1. NCBI lineage: Eukaryota > Metazoa > Chordata > Mammalia > Diprotodontia > Petauridae > Gymnobelideus > Gymnobelideus leadbeateri. The sequence continues at coordinate 123,152 of WOXC01011550.1, read as the reverse complement.
TGGCTGATTTTTGTGGACACATAAACGGACTAGGGGGTGGGTGTGTTATGAACTGGGTAAGTGGATGCAGCAGACACTTGATTGTGGCCCAAATGCAGTCCCAAAAGTCTTACCTTCTCTTTTCAAGCCCCAGGAGAATGGAACTGGTTCTCGTGTGGTCTTGGGTGGGTGGTTAAGCACAGACCTTTTTTTTTTCTTCCTGGCTTGATATAACAGGATTCATGAGTCTGCCTCTGCCATGGAAACTGCCTTGATGTCATAGATTCTGCTTAGGTGGGGCTTTGGAGCTAGAAATGCAAGTACATTTGAAAAAAGCCTTTTGTTTGCATGGTAGTCCAAAGTCACATCCCTCTGCTAACATGTATGTACTAGTAACAAGTTAAATTATGCATTCAGGCAGTATCAGTTTTGTGATAATTTGTGATAATTCAAGCAAGCTTTGGGTTGACCTGTTACCCTTGCAGCATAAGGGAGAGTTTGATAGCAAATTGATAGAAAGAGTAGCACCTTGTGTTATGTGCCCTAAATAATAGCATTTCCCCATAACCCTTCCTTGACATCTCAGAAACCCTTCAGAACATTGTATGACTAGAACTGAATAAACACAGTTTCAAGGGGCTGAATATGATAAGTGAGCCACACTATCTAGCACTCAGCTTGACACAGCCTTGCAACCATGACAGACCAGGGTTCAAATTTTGCCTCACATATTTAGTAGCTCTTTAACCATAGGCAAATCATGGAATCTCTCCAAGCCTCCATTGTTTTATTTGTAAAATGGGGCAACACTCACCTGATGGGTTATTGTGAGAATTCAGTGAGATCTTCTATGTCAAGTGCTTAACCTAATAAAGCGTAGTTAGATATTAAAAAACACGTCATCTTTAGTCCATCCATTGTTCCCATTCTACCCCCAAAATAGATTTTTACAAATAGTGCAGAGGAAGCAGACTAGAGTAGAAAACTTTTTGGATTTTGAGCCCAAGGAACTAGATTCAAACTTAGCTCCACTTGTGCACTTGGCAGCTGGTGACACACCAGGTCATTTCTCTGGACCTTGGTTTTCTCGTCTGTACAATGTATGGATTGTAGATGAACTCTTAGATCCCTTCCAATGCTGAAGCCTATGTTCCTACATGTGAAAATCCTTAGCGAAGGGGATGTTGATACAATGGGGCAGTCATTTTTTGTATCCTGAGTACTTAATAAGTAGGAAAGCTGTAGCCATTGTTTAAAAAAAAAATTCAAATGAAGAAATGAATCAGTGTCATGTTGGGCAAGGGTCAGTGTATAGAGACATCATGGCTTAGGAAAGGGAAGTTATCTTCCAAGAGAGTATATAAATTAGAAGGCCTGGCTGTTCATTCTGTCTGAGATTCCATTCTTCCTGAACAGTATATCTGCATCCATCTGTGTACGTGGGGCACTGATTTATTTTTAAACTAAGTAAGTAGCTGGTATGCATATATGGAAAAATCCAGATTTGGAACAAGTGCAGTGAAAATTAGGTTGTAACTAACCTTCTGACCTTCCCTTTTGAGCATCTTTAATTGATGGATTTACCCTGTATGTGTGAGACAGAGTACTATGAGACCCATCACATAAGAAAGTTTAAAATCCTATGACATTAGAATTAGGAAGGACCTTAGGGATTCTCTATGTAGGCAGTTTTCCTTATAATTGGTTTCTTTTTATTCTCAAACACAATTCTTGAGAGAGTTTCCATTGGCCTCACCAGACTACCCAAGGGATCTAGGACACAGAAGAAATTAGGAACTTCAGTTCTAGAGCTGCCCTTTCCTTTTATGGAGGAGGAAACTAAGACCTAGCAAGACGATATGTGTGGCTGAAGTCCAACAGCCAGGCCAGGCTGGCAGTAGAGAGCTCTCTGTGGCAGGCTAGCCTCATGGAACTGAGTGTGGAAATATTCTGAATTGTTCTGCCAAAGTTAGACTAGCTGTAAGCACTCATGGACCATGGAATTGATTCTTTGATGTCCAGGCATCCACAAATCAAGGAAAGTATGGCAGTCTACAATATGCTTTCACTTGTTTTAAGAGCATTTGTGATCCTTCCCCCTTCGAGTCCTCCTCACTCTCTTTTTCACAATGTGGCTGTAACCCTGGGCTCTAAAGGCTCAGATGACAGAGCTAGGACTGTGGCAGATCTGCTATAACTCTCTCAGCTCTGACGCTGTCCAGGAAGCTCTTGTGTCCAGAGCACAAGAGCCCAGGTCAGGAACACTAAAAATAATAAAAAGACAGGGTTGCTTTTTCATGTATTTTGGGGACAAGAATTGTACCAAAGAAGGGATAGGACTATGGTTGGAGGTGGATAGAATGATTATAACATGGGAGAGCAAGAAGACTGAACTACTCAACTCTTACTTTGGTTGTTTTTTCTTCTAAGGAGAATGTTATTTGGATGAGAAAGGATAGAACAAAAATGGTGCATGTAGAGTGAAAGTCCAAGATCAGCAACTCTGGTTGGTCAGCATCTTGCTGCTCCCATAGAGTTCAAGTCACTAGGCTTGCACAAACATCCTAGAGTATGAAAGAACTGGCAGATGGCATTGTGGAGTCACTTTGGTTAACCTTGGAAAGCTCTTAGAGATCGGGAGAGGCCATGCAGGCTTGAGGAAGGGTTGTTGTTACCTCCAGTTTAAAAAAAAAAAAGTATAGACAAATGAACTCAACTCCTGTTCCAGGAAAATTTTATAAAATGGAATTTTAATAGGGATCATGAATCATGAAGTTGAACTAAAAGAAATCGGCTTCACCAACTACAAGAGGGCTAGATAGTGGGGAGCTCATTTGGAAAAGATCTGGGGCTTTTAGTGGCCTGCAAACTCAGTATGAGTCATCTGTGTAATATGACAGCCAAAAGCCAATTCAGTCTGAGGCTGTATTAAACAAAGTAGAGTAAACAGGACCTGATGGGTAAAAATTGTGTCATGCTGTACCCTGGTCAGCCCACACATGGAGAGTTTGGGGGCATATTGTTTTCTGGAGATCACATTTTAGGAAGAACATTGGAAAAGGGAAAATGCCCAGAGGAGGGCTGCCTAGATCATGAATGGTCTCAAGATAATTCCCTAAGAAGGATAGGTTAAAGAAACCTGGGGAGGTTTAGCTCAGAGACTAGACCTAGGGGACTAGAAATGCTGCCTTTGAGTTTAGGAGGGCCATCATGTAGAAGAGGGAACGTGATTGTTCTACTTGGATCCAAAGGACAATGGCTGGAGTTGCAGGTTTAAGCTTAATGACAGGAAAAACTTCTTGCCAATGAGTGCCATCCAAAAATGAAAGAGATTCTGGAGTGAGAGGAGAGGAGGAAGAAAGAGGAAGGTAAAGAGAGGACATTTCCACTGCATGACCACCTTTGGGGGTCTTTGAGTTGGAAGAAATGGCCACTAAGAGTTATTTCCAAGTTGTGGGTCTCTGATCCTGAGCTAGAAAGGTTTAATACAGCCCCAGTATGAACTCTGTATCTGTTCTCTGAGCACCCCCCCCCCCAAATAAGCTTATAAAGGCTTGTCACCAGGAAGATGGGCATTGGATGAGGGGCAAGATGTCAGGAGCAGAAGGACCATTGTGATCAATAAGCAAAGAGAAGGTGAAGTATGGGGCACAAGAAGACCAGGCTGGCTGGAGTGTGTTGTATGTCAGCCAGTCAGTAAGCACTGATTATGCTCCTGCTGTGTTCTGGACACTCTGCTAAGTGCTGGGAATACAGAGAAAGGCAGAAGAAATTCCTGCCTTGAGGAGCTCCCAGTCTAAAGAGGTAGACAACAGGCAAACAAATATGGACAGACAAGCTGTGGACAGTGTAAACTGGAGGTGATCAACTGAGGGCAAGTCCTAGCATTAAGGGGACTGAGAAGGACTTCCTGTGGGTGCTGGGGTTTGGACTGGGACTTGGAGAAAGCCAGGGAGGCCAGGAGGTGGAGATGAGGAGGGAGAGCATTCCAGGGGTGGGGAACAGCCAGGATGAATGGCCAGTGTGGTGAGATAGTCTGTCTTATGCAAAGAATAGAAAAGAGGCCAGGGTCATTAGCCCACAGGATAAATGGGTGTGAGAATGGGGTGTGTAATGTATGAGAAGACAGTGAAGGTTGGGGAAGGGGCCAGGTTATAAAGCTCTTTGGCTGCCAAACAGAATTTTTTTATATTTGATCATGGACATGATAGGAAACCATTGAAGTTTGTTGAGTGAGGGTGGTGGCAGGGGAGACATGGTAACACCTGCATTTTAGAAATCACTTTGGCAGCTGAGTGGAAGAGAGACTGGGTAGGGGAGAGACTTACGGCAGTAAGGCCCACTAGCTGGCCATCACCATGTGTGATAGGGTTGACCACGGCAGGTTGGAGTCAGATGGTGAAGAACCTTCCTCTTGCCTGTTATAAGCCCACCATGGTTTTTGAGCAGTGGAGTGAATGCCATGACCCTGGACTCTGGAAGACCAACTCCCTAGCCGCCTGTAGAATGGAATGATGTGGTTCCAGACTGGAAAGGCAGGGAATATCTGTTAGTCTACTGTTAGGATAAGGTTGATGAGGGGTGATGGCAGCCTGAGCTATCGGGTGACAGCAATGGGAACAATGATCAATGAAAGATGGCCACAAGAAATGTTGCAGAGGAAGAATGAATCTGTCTTGGTGACTGAATTGGTGTGTAGAATGAAGGGGATTAATGATTCCAAGGTTATGACCATGAAGATTGATGGTACCATTGGCAGAAATGGGAAAGTCAGGAAGAGGAGCAGGAGTTTAGTATCAACGATGAGGTCCATTTTACGTGTGTTGAACCTGAAGTCCTCAAGCTTAGGAACCAGTCTCCCTGAACATGATACAATGTCCTGGACATGGCAAACAGTTACATGTAATTGGGCTTCCAATTAAACGCTACAGTGAGTGCAGGAGCTCCTAAAAGAGAAAGATCCAGAATGGCTAGAAAAGGCCCAGTGGAAGAGATAGAACATCCTAGAGGCTTTCATGCATGGGGTTCCTTGTTGTTTGGGGGATTGCAGTACTGATACTTCGTCGATGGAGGGAGAGCCTTAGGAGGAAGCCGTTAATTATGCTGGATAGTACCTCCATGCAAATAGGATAGAGATTGAAAATTAATCTGACCAACTCTGTGAAATGGATCCTGGTGTTGGTAGAGTTGTGCTTCTCCCAATGACCAAGTGACCATCATCTATCCTAAGCAATACTGCAGTGGTGATGTAGGTCAGTTTGAATCTAAATTAAGTCAATAGTTAGGAAATGAAGTTTGAAACTGGTGTATTTCTGTAGCCAACAGCTAAGAAACAGTCTGTGTATATGGCCCATACTCCACAGAGCTCTCAGAGCCTTAGCCTTTTCATCATAAAATGTCTAGACCAGAACTTGTACTGCAGACTTTGCAGAGTTACTCTGGGGAAAGGAGCTAGTGAATAAACTTAGAAATGTGAATGCTTGTCATTCTTCTTACATGTTCTGTCTTTTTCTCCTCCTTTTAGATCTAAAGGTGCAATTCTGAACATCTCGTCTGCCAGTGGCATGTACCCAGTTCCACTGCTGACTGTCTACTCAGGGACCAAGGTAAAGCTAATCTGGGGGGAAAAAAGATTAGAATAGATTAAGTTAGAAGTGATTTAAGTTTGAATTTCCTGTAATTTCCTTCTTGGAGAATAGATTTCAGTTCAGGAAGAACTCCTGACATTTTTCCAGGCAAGTCATTTAAATCTGTGGGTTTCAGGAAGATCCCCATGATTTATCTACTAAATCATAGATTGTGACCTATATTGGTAGATTAAGTTCCCATATTAATGAGCTTGTTGCTTCTTTGTTATTTTTTCTTGTCAGTTTTAAAATTGGGCCAGAAGGAAGAACCAAAATGTTCCTTGCCCCTTTTGGAAGGGAAGGAAGACTTGACCTAATCTAGTATGGCATCTCCCATATGTGAAAACACAAATTTTCATTTCTGTTGTTGAGGGGTGTAGCGGCAAGCACCCCAATATCCCCAGGGTGACTGCCAACACAGGTTCTTAGATCTGCTTTTCAAAAGGAAAGCAACTCAAAATGGGTTAACAAGCTTACTTTAATCAAACAAACATACATTACCTAGTTCAGGGGAAAAAGGTCAGCACCCAAACTTCAGAGTTACAGAACTTACAGATCAAACAGACAGGCTTCCAAACTGTCCTACCATTATATCAATACCAAATCACAGTTACCAGAGAGGGAAGCATCAACATCTGGGTTTTCAAAGCCGGGGGGCTCTCAACAACGGCTTCCCAGAGTCTCATCTGGTCAAATCACGCAACACTTCTCAAAGTGAGCCCCAAAGCAAAGCCTCTCCTCAGGGCTTATATAGCCTTCTCTTGGCTCAGAGAATGTAACAACCTCCTTGACCCACTGCCCAATCACAAAGTATCAAGGTGTGGGCTTTCCTGAAAAACAAGCCTCCCACCACAGGCTCCAGGTGCACTTAAACTAGGGGCAGGGAAGATCTTTAAATCTGCATTTCCATTACAAGGGGAAAGTTATAGCTAGGTGTTACTCTAAATTTAGGAACATTAGAACTTTAAATCTGTTTTAAATGAATAGCTTGTACCTTTCATTCATTGAATAAACATTCATTTAGTACCTACTGTGTGCAGAGAGCTACACTCAATTTTAAAGAATAAAACAGTTTACATAAAACATAGGCTCTCTTCCATAGAGCTCATAGCTGAATTGTCCTATGACTGTGGTATAAGAGATTTAAACCCACATGTCTTGTTCCTTGCAGACTCGATTTTTCCATAGTAGTGAGGAAACTTTTTGCATTAAAAACCAGTTATGTTTGTAGGCATGTGGAAATACAGCCTGTAAGAATTTTGAAAACAGTTTTCACAGTCTTGCTTAGGTTGTTTCCTAACTTACTCCCCCATCAACACAATGGAGTGCTAAGTGCCTACAATCTAATATTGTGGCCATTGCTGGCAGACCCCCATGAGCCATGAAGGGCTGGGCCTCTGCTCCAGGTGTCTGTGGTATTCTGGGGACTAAGTGTATGGTATCATGTGAACGATGTGAACGATGAGCTTTTCGTCTAACCCTGGCCAAGCACCTCTTACGTGTGGGTGAGTGGTTAGGACAGGTTGGCAGCTAAAGAGGCTGGATCAGCAGCATATATCCATGTCTGTAGTGGGAGGAGAGTCATGTGCTCTCCCTGTGTCACCTTCACGTACACAGGAGACTTCAGTGTCATCAAACCTATAGTGGGAAAAGAAAGGAAAATGGTGAGAAATACAAGTGAATCTAATCACTTAAATATACAATGGAACCAGTGCATGGAAGAGATTCACAAAAACATTCTTTTAAGTGAAGAGAATTTTATTATTTAGTCTTTTAGGCATGCTTTTCCATTTAAGATAATGGGTAATTAACTCTTTTTCTAAATTATTTCTCCAGAAATAAGAAAAGGGACACTTATTCCTATTAATCACATTCAAATTTATTTTCATAACATTTTATTAAAAGAGAAAGCAATATTCCTAGTTACTAGGTTTATCTTTTATCCTGACATTGGAAGAACTTAAGGCATGTGGCCTGTGATAAGGGAACACAACAGGAGAATCATGGCCAATGACCTTGATGGCTCCTACTCAGCAAGCAAGGCTCCTTTGAATTTATTTATTTTTCTAAAGTCTATTAATGACATCTCAGAAGTCTTATCAAGGCATATCCTTAATTAAAGAAAGGTAATGCTTCTTTTAATAGGATAGAAAAAGTGCAGGCGTATGTAATTTTCACATTTAAGTAGCTCCATTTTGTACTGTTTCAATATGGCAGCATTATCCACATTACACTTAAAAAACAAGATCCCAAATCCACAGAAACATTGACTCTTGTAGCTTTATTGAGAGCAAGGGCCAAATAATTCAGTAAGAGTCAGTCTGGGTCATGGAAAGACCACTGGCCTGAGGGTGACAAGTGCTGGGGTTAATCTTGGAGAAATAGCTTAACTTCTTGGAACCTCTGTTTCCTCACCTTTAAAATGGAGCCAGTCATGTTTCTGCTTTCTGCAGAGTGTTATGTGCATAATGAGCTCTCTGAGGGGCATTGGTGTCATTATTCCCTCAAGATATGGTCTTGTTCCATTAGTTCATTGGGGTATAAGTATGTTACCTATAAACCAGATATCCCTGCACCAGCCATTGAGTTCCATTCTGTGGCTGCAGAGCTCCAGCTTTCTCATGAATGCAGGCAGTTGGTCCCTGAAGAGGGTGAATGACTGCATGGCCCATTCCCACTACTGGGGGAGGGTAGGGCCTCTTCACACAGAGCACGGCACAGCATTGAGACGGGGAATGTGCTGGGAGGTCCCTTGGAGATGCCTCATTTTTTTGTAAGAAAACCATGGTAGCATAATGCTGTGAGGGATGCTCATTTACATAGCTGAAATGAAGTGTGCCTTTGCAGCATGCAATAAGGCCTGGCTTTATCAGTGCAGTTAAGGAAGGAAAGGAGCCAAACTCTTGCCTCCAACACATCCACTTTCTTTGGTTTTTGCCGGCCGGGGGAGCACTGATACAGCTGCTCCTCTTTTGAAAGAACACACATACGCACACACCCTTTTTGAGCTGCTTTTGTCCTGGCTGACAGACACATTCCTAGTGAAACACTCATATGCTGACGGCCTGAGCCTGGAGAGTTGAATGCCTCCTTAAGGCTTGTGGGCTCTGCCGCATTAACGAGAATGTTGCCAGCCCGGCACCTTGCAGAGTGGGGCTTGATGTCATGTGCATTACACCTGAAGCATGCTTCCCATGTACGTGCCAGGTGCTTACTAGGCACTGGGGCTGCTGAGGTGGGATGGGGTCACCCTCTTAACTTCCTGAAAGGGAACTAAAGGGAACTAACTCTGGGCTGTTGTTTTGGAAAAGATAGAAAGTGTTGTCTTGTCTGTCTGCACCTGCTGGGTCTCAGCTCTCCAGGGGACCCTTGACTGTTGATCTCAGAGCTTATTTCTCTGAGTCTCTTCAAGCCAAATCAAACAGAATTCTGACTGTGTTTTTGTTTATGTTGTGATTGGAAGAGAGAGATTATATCTTTTAGTAGCTAGGAATAAAATAATTTCTTCTTGGAAAGCAGTAGAATTATAAAATGAGTGGACTTGGTACCATTATGTTCCACCAAATGACCAGAACCATATGCAGACACAGGCGGGTGATGATGACTGATTTTTAGAGCATGTCACATACATTGTCATGATTGTTCCTCACTGCCACTACCTTAGGTTAGAACACTCTCATTTTATGTGACCCATAAGCTCATCAGGTAGATGGCAAATGGTCCAGGTCAGGTCTTCTAGCACCAGGAAGCTGAGGACCTTCTCCCATAGCGTGCTTGCTGCCTTGACCCTAAACTGGCTCCAGACTACCTCTTTCCACTGAGTCCTAACATAATCCAACATAATCTACTTAATCAGAATCTAGCTTGATGATGGCTTTGCTGTCAAAAGCCAACTTGTTATTGTATTGTATGAGGTTGCGGTCTTTATCTAAAGTGAAATGAATGGTGAGGAACCCTCATGTTCCCTGGTTGCCAGATTATCTCTCCTTTCCAAGACGACAAATCAGCCGATTGATGTCATCTCTTGTGTTTTCTTCTCCTGTCCTCCCCCACCCCCCCCGCCCCATGCAGGCTTTTGTGGATTTTTTCTCCCAATGCCTCCATGCGGAATACAGGAGCAAGGGCATCTTTGTGCAGGTGAGTGCAGTTCGTTTCTGTGAAGCATCCCTGTTATTGCGTGGTTGCCACAGCAACTGTGGCTGTCTTGGCAACAAAAAGAAATCACGTTCCTGAGTAAGTGAATGTGACGTTAACACACCATTAAAGATATAGTTTCCCTTTGGCTTGTGTCAGGGAAATCTAGACTTCTGAGAAATGTTCCCCAAACTTAAGTGGGGATTCAAGCCCAGGGTGTCATAGACATGGTTTGAGCAGGATGGGTATGGGCTCTGTTACTATAACAAAGCTTACAGAGAAGGCTGTGGAGTCACAGTGTTTAAAGTTAGCAAGGGGATCTCTGGTCCCATGGAGCCATCTCCTCCAGGAGAGGTGGAGAAAGTGTTCTGGAAAGGGAAAGTGACTTATCTAAGGTCCCACAGATTGTAAGTAGAAGAGCTGGATTCACACCCAAGGCCTTGGAGCCTGAGTCCAGGGTTCTCTTCTCCTGCACCGGCCGGTTCCATGAAGACCTGCCAGGGACTTGAATCCTGGCCCCTCTGATTAAAATTCTAATGTATTCACCATCGCACTGTCAATACTCAGATCTGTGTGTGCCACGAGGGTGGCAGGCAGAGACTGAAGCAGTAAGTGCCTTATAATGAAGGAACATTTGATTTCACTAAAGCTGAGGCTCCAGCTTGCTGGGTACTGGGATGACATTGAGACTGATCTCTAAGCTTATCAGCCAGCATCATCCCAGAAAACTGCTGCAGCAACAATGCTCTGACAACTGGCAATGCCAGAGGGGTGGGAGCCCCCAGAAATCCTGCTAGGTGTCTTTATTAGTGCTACTTTCAGCCAGTTATCCAAGGGCATTGGGATGATAATGGCCCATGGGATAACTGTCATGAAGAGCATCCACAGGTATACCTCTGGGAATGTACAGAGGCTCTGCCAGTGTTTATTATGAGGCAGGGCCAGCCCCATCTCTCAGTGTTGGAGGGGGACTCAGTGATAACTGGTGAAATCTGTACCCGAGAAAGGATCCTGACTGTAATGTGTGCAGCAAGTGGCTGTCCAGCCTCTACTTGATCCCCTCCAGGACTGTCAGGAGCCCCTGTTCTGTTTTTGGAAGGCTTTGTCAGGAAGTTTTTCCTTTCATTGAATTGATATTGGCTTTCCATGCTAGCAGCTTCCTACCCTTTGCTTGCCTTTTTGGACCAAGCAAAACATATCTTCTATCCTATACACTTGCCGTTTGGACCTGAAGATTGCTGTCATGTTCTCCAGCTGCTGTTTGTGAAAGCTGGTTGGCACACCTGCGATCCAGGCATTCCTGTCAAGGCAGCTCTAGAAACCCATCAGGTAGATCCCAGACCTAGGCAATTACTGGTCCAACAGAGTTAGGTGAGCAGAGATAGTTCATCAGCCTTCCTGACAATTCAGAGCTGCCCCATCAAGTTTTCAAGTCCATATCTCCTTCTCTTTGTGTAGACCTGGGGAAGATCAATGCTTCCAAAAGAATACAGTGCTGTCTTGCCCACTGAGAATGGGAGTGTTATTCTCTTACCATTTAATCCTGGAGTCAGCTTGACCCTGATCTGGTCTGAAATCTCACTCCCTTTGGTGTAGGAGCCCTAGGAGCCCTGGTGGTCTGGATGATCCCACCACCAGGCCCTGTCCTCCTGCATCCATAATCTCTACCTGAATGTCCAGTGCACCTGTGGATAAACCACTGTTTCCAGACCTTCCTTGGAGATGCTAGATTTGAAGTACTCAAGAGCCCTGGGTTTGAGTCCCAACTCTGCCATTTACTGGTTACAGGACCTCAAGGAAACCAAGTTACCTCTTGGGGCCTCAGTTTCCTCTTCTGTTAAGTGGGTTGGACTAGATGTTCTCCAAGATCAGCCTTCTTCCAACTTACTGTTCTGATCTGGGTTTTAATTCTATGTGGTATTACATTATTCCCTTTCTCCCTCAGTCACCATTGCTTCTTGAATGAAATGTAAATTGTTATACTATTACTCCATTGTTTGTGTTATAAGGACTTATTGTTCTTATTCCCCCACTTCTGTTGTCCTCTGTGTCGGTGTGGAGATGACCCTGGTTCCATAACACTCTTCCAGTGGATTGCAGGGCCTGGAAAGGCTTCCGGGTACGGTCCCAGCCATACACCATGTGTGTCACTTGTCCAAGAACCATTTGGAGAGGCTTATCACTCGCTTGGCCACAGCAGTTCTCAGAAAGTAGGCTGAGTCATAGAGGGAATTCAGTCTGCTCTGGTGGAGGGAATACCTACACCTACAAACTCACTGATTCTGAAAGAGCAGTGGGAGGGGTACTCCAGCTTTGTGTGGCCCTTGACAGACTGTGAAAGAGATCTTCCCATGATCCACAAGGGCTTGTAAAGCACCAGCTGTGTTCTAGGCCTGGGGCACATGAGGCAAACCAGAACCACCAAGCCTGCCCTCAGGGAGCTTGTGTTCTAATGAGGGAGACAGCTTGTAAGTGAGGAGGTAGAGACAAGCGAGATAGAAGGTGACCTGAGAAAGGAAGGATTTCTACATGTTCTCCCATTTGATTTCCATCACGGTTCCCTGAGGGAAGTGACCAGCTCACAGAGAAAGTGATTTGTCCCAGATCACATGGAATGGAAACAGAAAAGAGGGGGCTCAACCCCATCTCACAGAGTCGGAAGGGATGTCAGAGGTTTTGTCTGTACCTGGTATATAGAAAAACAGTGTCCTTTAGGAGAAGCTGTGCAGCCTTCCAGGGAGAGGGATGGCAGTCCATGGCACTTCAGGATAGCTCTGGTTATTAGGAAACTTGCTTTACATCAAGCTGAAATTTACTTCTCTACATCTTCCCCCAGTCACGTCTAGCTCTACACTGTAGAGATAAGGTCAGATCCCTCTTCTTAGGCAGCCCTTTGGATATTTGGAAGCTAGTATCATGTTCCCTTTCCATCTCCTTGTCTCCAGGTAAAACATGCTCAGTTCTTCAAGGGTTTGTTGTATGGCATAGCTATTAGTTCCCTTGCCAGCCTTGTTCCCTGCTTATGGACTCTGCACAGCTTATCAGTGCATTCCCAAAATGTGGCATCTGGAGATGAACCATAGTATTCCTGATCTGGGCTGACTTAGCAAATTTTGCCCTCCACCCCTATGGAGAAGGAACCTGACCCCCAACACAAATTGCTGACCAACTGCCCCCATTGTGGCAGGCAAGGAAACCCAGCTGAAGCAGTATCTCTCTGAGGGAGAGACAGAACGCTACATATGTCAGATTCAACTCAAACCATCACTTTGACCATCAGCTCTTCTCAGACCTAGACAGAGACAGCCCAGGACTCAGCCCCGGAGCCCTGAGAATTGGACTGCCCCCAGACTGCCATCCTGCATTCAGCCTGGCCTTCAGTGCTGTCATCAAGGAGAGCAGCCCTTGTGGGGAAGGTTCTTAACATCTCTGCCCAGCTTCCTGTCTAGCCCTCAGCCTTCATCCAGGGAAACGACTCTCGGGAGGCGTAACCTAGCAACTGCCTCTGCAGGTGCTACAGCTCCCACTTCCTCAGCAGCCATGGAAGACAGGGAGAGGGATATTCTCACCCTTAAGTCCTTGGCGCCATCAGGTGGCTTACCAGTATAGTCACATGGAAATTCCTCTCCTCCGTGTTGTCCCTGTGCCCTCAACACCATCGAGCCTTTCCATCTGACTTATTGCTGTGTGAGTGTGAGCTCGTTGGGAGCAGAGAGGCTGTCCCTGGGGCAGGGCCTCCTCTCCCGAGAGCTCAGCACAGGGCTTTGCAGCAGTAAGCATTAGGAAATGCCCTTTTCATTCATTTGTTGATGCAGCCCAAGGTAGCCCAAGCTTTGGGGGCTAGTTCATTGCATGCATTAGCATCCTGTTCAGGGAGCATTTTTTCCTTCCCCTGCTGGCTCTGGGGTTTTCCCTCCAAACAGGGAGACTATTGGGTCAGTGCAGCTCTTTGCCTGTGCTGGAATGCCAAGTGTTTACATAGGAGAGGGTCAGAATTAGTGAGTGAGTGTGTGTGTGTGTGTGTGTGTGTGTGTGTGTGTGTGTGTGTGTGTATCCTGAAGTAAGAGACCTTCAATATCAAATTGTGATTGAAGGTTAAAAAAAATCATGTCAGGATCAAACTCAGTATAAAAACGGTGAGGATTTCTTCAGAGTGATTTCATTTCCTCTGTGGGTAATAATTTCCCAAGACATAATCCCTCCACTCTGAGTTAGTTATACAGATGCAGATTTTGACTCAGTGTGAAGAACTTCCTGCCAAAGCTGGAATGAACCACCCAGGCAGGTGGTTGAGCAAAGACTAGATCCTCACTTGTCAGGAAGGCTCAGGCTGGGGCAGATTCGGGGCTTGGAGACAATCTCTGGGGGTCTCTTCCCATGCTGGGACTCTTGTCTGCTGAGCACAATTGTTTCCCTGGCGATGTTGTCCTTGCTGGGCCATCACTTCTAAGTGTCTGCAGGCACTCCCAGAGGTCCTGCTGCAGTATAGCTCAGATAATCAAGCTCGGCCTTAACAAGTCTGTTATCTGTAAACCAGAATTAAATAAGTTTTAGTGTCTTCAGACTTGAAGATGCTGCTTCTTTAGAAGTAATAATCACAGTTAGCCTTTATGTAGGGCTTTCAAGATTGCAGAGTGCTTTACAACTCATTTTATCCTTTGGGAGGCAGGTACATACTGTTAGCTTCATTTTATAGATGAAGGGTCACAGATCTAGTAAGTGTCTGAATTTGAACTTGGGCCTTCTTGACTCCAGGCCCAGCACTCAACCTGTTATACCACCTGTCTGCTTGAATAAGGATCCCTTTTCTTCTCCTTCCTTTGCTACTACGCTTCTTTCCCATCCTTTCCCCACTCCTCCCATTGAGGAAAAGTATTTTTCACACTTGTCTTTTATTATTCCCTTGACTCAATTTCTTCGGGGATGAAGATGTGTCTTTTATTTTCCCTTCATGGAACCAATGTGAAATTTTTCTCTCTGACCAAGCCTTTTTCTCTTCTTTTATCCTTATCTTTTTTGCTTTAAATACTTGTTTTCATGGGTGAGGAGGTAAGGAGGTTCAAACTCTCTCCCCTGTCATTGGCATTGTTTGATTCTTTAATCCAAATGCTTACTTTATTGATAGAAATAGTAGAGATAGCAAGTGATTAGGTGCCTCTGAATTGTTGGCCTTCAGTATAATTCAGGAACGAATGGACTAGACCTGTGATTTCATAGGTGTAGGGAGATCCCAGTGAGGATGTGAGGAAACCTTCTCCATCTATGTAGACTGACACCCTCCTGCCCAGGGTCAGCCATTGGGAAGCAGAACTGGAAATCTCATTTTCCTGACCTTACGGATGGCTCTCTCCACACTCTCTATTCCTGACTTTCTAGGCAGTGCATACTTCCCTAAATTAAAGGTGGTGTTGTTTTCTTTAAAACAGCCTGTTCTATCTAGATGAGGATGACAAGTGCTCAGTGCTCATCCCCAAATAGGGCAAGCTCAATGTTTAAACCTACTCTACAGTTGAGGACAGTGAGGTCAGCCTCTGACTTGCTTTACCTCAGAAATACTCCTTCAGTGTTTAGCAGGGATAGGTAAGCACCTTCCCATGGCCACCGCCCACTCTTCCATTTTTCTCTTGCCTTTCCTGGGAGGCTGCTCATGAACCAGCACGTTTGTAGCTCAGAGCATATGTTAGGTAGCCTTTGAAGCAGCTGAGAATGGAGGGCGCTGAGGGAGCCTGGATCTTAGGACACCACATAGCAGAAGGAGTTTTATGCTGGGTGATTGCAGCCCCATTTGGGCCAGAGGCCTTGTTCTGTTGGAAGAAGACACTGACCCACTTTTGTTTTTGGAATTGTGGAGTCTAGAATCTGTAGGGCATTTGGCCATGGTAGCTGCTTTAGAGGCCAGATCATTCCCTGGCTAAGAAACCAAATCCTCAGTATTATTGCCAGAGCAGAGTCTTTTGCTATCTGAGACTCCTTTCTCATCATTGTCTTCCATTATGACTGGGAATTAAATTGCCTCTTATTCTTAAACAGAGTCCACCTCCTTCGAGTAAGCCTCTCTTGGCTTACTCCAGATTTGGCTTCTTCTCATCCTCCGATTCTTATCTTTACTGCTCTGACTAATTAAGAGCTGGGCAAGTCGTTAATCGGGGTCATACTCACTTCATTGACCTGGCAGGTTCTTTCTGTTTCTACTCTAGAGGAATGGTTCACATTTGGTTTTCTGATCCATCAGTCAATGGACAAATTGAAGAATTGAGAGGGAGAGAACAACTCAAAATTCATTCAAATGATACTTGGTTGATTATTTGGATTTAAGAAGGTATTATTCCTCCTCTTTGTGAGGGCTTTTTTTTTTTTTTTGATGCACTATTTTCATTGCTTTGGTTTAAACGGTCTTATGAATAAGGTATAATCGGTAAGGTGAATATATTTCCTTCCTTCCAGGAGCTTATAGTCTAACAGAAATAAGACATATACAAATAACAATAATATAAGATGGAATGTGCTTTGAGAAAGAGATCCATAGTGTTAGGGGAGCTAAGAGGCAGGAGATACTCCTTGTTGCTTGGGGAAATGAGGGAAGGTGAAATTTAATCTCCTCCTTGAAGAATGGATGGGAAATGAAATAGAACTGAAGGTATTGTAGGCAGCAGGACCAGAGTGCTTAAAGACATGAGGTGGGAAAGAAGAAGTCCTATCTGGAGAGTGACCAAGAGGAACCTTGGGCTAGAGCTAATATTGGGAGGTGAGGCTGGACACAGAGGTCCTCAAGGACCTTGAATGCCACCTCAGATGGTTTAGATGGCCTCATGCAGAAGAAAGTACTGGATGGAGAGACAGTATCAGAGCCTCCTGAGACCTCTTAGTCCAACTGGGAGACAAAAGCTACCTGCCCACCTCACCCAGGTATGTGACCTGACTCCAATCCCAGCAGCAATATACCTGAGGCCTCTTAAGTGAACATGCTTCCTAGTTCTTCTCTAGCCTGGGCATGTGACCGTAAGCAAGTTTGTTGAATGTCTTTGGTCCTCAAAAAACTCCTAGGGAGAGGAGCGAATAAACAAATATTCTTTTTAATGTCAGTTTAATACCTTTTAGTAATATGAACTAACTGCAGTCTTATATGCTCTTGTCCTTACCATAATAGAACCATGCCTTGGCCTGTATCAATATCAGTAGCCACTTCTAGGCATAATTTATCCAGAGGACTAGATCCTCTGAATGCACAACAGATTGAATTTATTGAATTTTAAGTGGTAAAACCTTGAAAATGTTTAAAATTATACCTGTAAATTCTGCCTCTGACGCTCATTGGGAGAAATGCATTTTAGTCATAATTTAATACGAAATAAGATTGTTTCTAATTTTAAAAAGAGAGAGAGAGAGAAAGATTCTGTGGCTCTGGTTTCCCATTTGTCAGAGTTTTGAGGCTTAGCCCAAATTTTCTAACTTCCACCTGGGGCCTTTTGGCCTTTGCAGTAAAGCTCCTTATGGGCCGGGCCATTGTGTTTTTGTCTGTGTCCCTAATACCTAGGACAGTAGGTAGTCCAGATTAGGTGCTTAATGCTTTAAATTGAATGGCTAAATGCATATTTCCAGAATGCATCCTTTAGAACCAATCTTTTCTTGTAAGGGATGAGTTTAGGAGTTATCAGCATACAGTAATAGAATCTGGGATCAGATTAAACTTGGTTAAGATTCTCTTTTTGAGGAATGTTTTCATTTTTTGGCACTTGAACTAATCAAATTTGCCTTGACCTTTTATTTGTTTCATTATGATTTTGTAAGAACTGGTCCTTTCTTCGGGATTGGTGCCTCTAACGTGAATCTGAGGTGAGGTAATTTGGGGAGGGATGACTAAGACATCTGTGGACTTCTGTCACTAGAGGGAGCATTAGAGATACCTGTCTGCCTGCCTGCCCTAGTGACAGAGACTGGATTGGGTGCTTCTTTAGAAGCTCTGATTGCAAAGAAAAACTGATTTGGTGAACACTCCTGGCCCTTTCTATGCCTTGAGTGTGGAAACCACTCCAAGAGCCCAGGTTCTTCTCCCTGCTCTTCTCATTGCTTTCGGTGTGGCCAGGGAGAGCCATTTAGTTTTTGGAGGCCCCTTTCCCCGTTGAAGGTCAGGGGTTTTGGAGGTGAATGGTCTTTGCGATTCCTCCCAGCACTCCCACTCCTGACGGGCACAAGGCCCCCCAGGTGGTGCTGGGGACACAAGGCTGCAGATCCACATTCTGACGGTGGAAGTTGAGCAGCGTGCAGAGTTGTCTGGGTACACACACAGCAGAGCAAGGAGAGGGTCCCACAAAGCACCTTAGGGCCCTGGGAAGGCAGAGGAGCCTGTAGCTGAAGTAGGCCAGGGCATCCCAGAGCTGAGCAGGGCAGAAGGTGATGCAGTGGGTCTGTGGAGTCCAAGGACCGGGGTTCAGGTGCTGGCCCCACCTTCTCTCTGTGACCTGAGCAGCCTCTCTGGGCCTCAGTTTCCTCATCTGTAAAATAAGGAGGCAGGGCTGGATGATCTAGGACCCCTCCTAGCTATAAGCCCTTGACTGCCCGGGATGGGGAGGGCTTTGGTTTGGGAGACCAGCACGGTTCTCACTGTCTCTCCAAGCGCTCCCCTGGGGAGCCTGCTGGCCTTGGCCCCACCTGAATGATGAGCTGTCCTCTGGCACCACCAAGTGGCCCTGCTGGGCAATGCAACCTCATGGCTTCTAGCTGTGGGCACTTCCTAGGCTGCATGCATGTTCACCAACACAAGCTGCAGAGGGACCATTTTAAGTAGAATGGTTTGGGCTGGCAACACTAATCTCACGTTCACCTGAGCTACTTGTGTGCTGTAATGTTGTCAGTGAGACAGTGATAGAAAGGCTTTTCAAAGGGAGGTGGTGTCATTTCTCCCAAACACCCCATGTTTGTAACATTTGTAACAAGTGGTTAATAAATGCTTTATCTGTCTCTCTATCCCAAAAGTAAAGCTATCCGGCCCTCCCAGTAATCGTAGCCTCTCCATGCCTTCCAGTCCCATACTGCTTATATTGCCTCTGCCACAGGAGCCATGCTTCTGACAAGCCCCCAAATATTCCATGTTCTTCCATCAGTGTTCTAGGGGCCTTCTCCTACTTGTCTTGACATTGGGTAAATAGTACCAGAGTAGGCGCGTTCTCTTTATGACCTGCCACAGTAACGTCCTTCAACCTACCTTTGTTAGGATAGCCTCTTATCAGAGGGGAATTCAGAGAGGTGGCAGGCACCTCCATGAGCAGTCACTGGAAATTACATCTAATGGGGACCATATCTTTAATACACTTTCCACCAGACTTAATCTAACCCAGCAGAGCAGGAGGTTGTTATTTTCCTTTACAGGAGTTTGAAATCTTCAACATTTTTTGTTTAATAATCCTGTGCTCTGTTTAGCAGAATAGTTGGGTAAGGACACCCTGGACTGGACCATTCTGGTGTCCCAATTGATGCCTCAGTTTGGCTTATTCCTACCAGTTCTCTCTTCCTTTTCCTGTTTGGTTGACGTGAGCAATTATGTCTTATGTTGGTTCTTTGTGTTACAGGTTGTGTCCTATCCTGGTGCCTTCTGTTGAGGTGGGAAAAAGATTCTCTTTTGAGATGAGAACTTGAGATGCATCATTTTGCTGCAGACATGGTTCTAAATTCTGTTTGTGAAAATAATAATTAGCAACATAATGTTTTCTCACTTGAGCTCAATCGGCTTTGTTTTCCAGAGTGTCCTGCCGTTCTTTGTGGCCACAAAACTGGCAAAAATCCGAAAGCCGACCTTTGATAAGCCATCGTCAGAGACATTTGTGAAGTTTGCAATTAAGACAGTTGGTGTGCAGTCCCGCACCAATGGCTATCCTGTCCACTCCATTATGGTAGGTAGTTCTTTATCGAGAATAGAGTTTTCACATATCAATTTCTTCTTTTTATAATAAAATATTTTAAATTTTTTTCTTTATAATCAGAGTTTCTGTTTTGAAGTAGTGGGTCCAGCAACAAAAAAGATACTTTTTAGACATGGAAAAAATTGTTTCAGAGTTGCACTAGCTTCTGTCTTTGAAAAAAAGAAAGCCTTAGTATCAAATAAATTTAAAAATCAAACTTTAAAAAAATGACTGAATTAACTTGGCTTAGTGAGTAGAGATCTAGCCACAGAGCCAGGAAGCCTTGGGCTCAGTTCCTGTCTCTGTTCATACTGGCTCTGGGACCCTGGGCAGAGGGTCTGGATAATTTTAAGGCATACAAGATGATGGACTACATTGGAAGATGGCTTTCCCTTAGCCAGGTGGCTTCCAGTACAAAGGAATCTCATGTCTGATCCCCTGAAAATCATTGAAGATGTCTAAGACCAAATGCTTAAGCGTAGCCCCAATTGAACTTCCCCTAATGTTCAGTACATCTGTTCTGCATGTAGATGACCTTGGGTTCTCAGGCTATGCCAGGGGCAAAAGTTCTCGCAGGGTCTTCTGAGGTGGAAACCCTTCTCATGGGGGCCCAGTGTTAGATTCTGGGTGTCAGTGGTCAGAACAGCAGTCTAGGTTGAGCAGAAGAAGCTTATCACCAGAATGACTAAAGGATGATGGCTGCTAGGTCAGAAAAGGTTCTACTTAAAGGTCAGAAAGGAGTCTACTCAAAGGGGCGCGGGGGAGAGAGAGACAGAGACAGAGAGAGATGGCAGTCTGCATCTGGGAAGGGAAACCCTCCATCTGTGAAGGATAGGCTTTGAACCTTTTTTCTCTCTCTTTTCTTTCTAGGGCTGGCTCTTCCTCCTGATGCCTTCATGGCTTTCCATGAAAATTTCAATGTCTGTAAACAAGGGATTGAGAGCTCACTACCTGAAGAAGACCAAGAAAACTTAAGCTGGTGTGAACCCATCAAGGATTTCCAGCAGATGGTCCAATGTATCCACATGCTCTGCAAAATATCAACCTTTAAAATCTCCAGTTATCACTTTTTAATTGAGTAATAGGACTAAATGCTTTTGGGTTTGAGGACAACTTATTTCCTTAGACTGTTTACTCCAAGCCAATTGGACCAAGTCAGAAACTTCAAATAAGAGCTTTTCAGTTAGTGGGGAATCCTTACTTAGCAAACAAAACAGCGTCAGGCTAATGGGGGAGGGGGGTGCAAATCAGATTGCTAGATCTCAGCTTACTAACTCAAAGTACTAGACAGCTGGCAAGGGACCTCAAAAGCCTTCTCAGGCCAAAAAACCCGACCATCACCTGGTTCTATAATCCTCAGAAGTACTCAGCATTATTTGTATTATCTTATACATGCTAAGTGACAGCATGGCCACTGTTTCACTCTTACTCACTCTGAAGGATGTGAGGAGGTTAATTGAATACAATGGTCCTGGGGGGTGAGGGGAGATTATGTGGACTTCTTAAGGTCTTTTTAAAACCATGTAGTCTGCATCTATGTCAGTTCCTCCAAGTCGGGGACTTGTCCTTTTTTTGTCCTTTTGTATTCCAAGTGCCCAGTGCTGGGCCTACCTGGCCTATAGCAGGCGCTGAATAAAATGCTGCTTGTAGGAATGCCTGTGTTTCCATCCAGGTTTGTTTGCTACTAGTCTTGTTTCACAAACAATGCTCACCAGAACAGCCTTGTCTCTGACTAATGCTCATTCCTTTTTACCCTACAATTTACATGAACATCAACACAAAAAGCTCTGATAGGGTTCTGGTTCATGAAGAAAATCCTCACAAGAGGCTGGAGGCATTCTTTGGCGTTCTGTGGTTCAGAGCATGACCGACCTGGAGAGGTAGCCAGTCTGCGGCCCACCGGCCTTCCTTGTTCATAGTCAGTGTGTGCACACGTCACTACCACTAATTAACACTGCTCCCAAAATACAGACTACTCACTTGGCATAATGTAAAACCTTTTTTAAAAAAAACTCCCAATTGTTGCTGTTGCTGCAAAGATTACATTCTCTTGATACTTACTAGTCGTGGCTGCTTTAATCTCCAGGAGAAGCCACTGTGGAGTAATGGAAAGAGCACAGATTCTGAAATCTAGAGCAGTGGGATTGTCTTCAGGCTCTGTTCCTTACTAACCTCGTGTTCTCAGACAAGCCACGATTCCTCTCTGGACCTCAGTTTACTCCTCTGTAAAATGAAAGGGATGGACCAGCCCATCAGGAAAGCCCCTTTCCGCTGCAATATTCTGTCAGTCTTGGGGCAAGGCTTTCCTTCCTCTGCTGCTGCTTTAATCTCAGCCACACCTAAAAGGGCCTGAAGGTTGGGAGGATTACCTCCCCTTTCCGGGGCATCATGCAGGGAATATGGTGCTCTTTCCTGGATTGTTGCTTTGCTCAGGCGTCAGCAAGGATACCCGTTTCATTGCCTGCTTTGATTGCAGTTAGGAAATAGCTGCATTCTATCTGACAAGTTCCCCAAAGATCCTAGAAACCTCCATCACTGCTCTGACCAGTTGTGCAAGCACTCTGGGTGGACGTGGGTGAAATGAAAGTCTTTTTATTCTATAGTACTAGTCCCCCATCAGGCTGTGAGCTCCTTGAGGCCAGGGACTGTCTTTCACCTCTTTTCATATCCCTTAGCACTGTGCCTACCTAGCACAACAATAGGTGCTTAATAAATAGGAATTGACTGACATACATACAGTTCCCCACACCTCCTTGTTCCACCCTACTTGGCTTATCAGCTGGTGGGTCAAAATTGAGCAAAAATGGGAGCCAGGATGCACCAGTATGTTCTTCACCGTTGAGCTCCAACCTCCTTTACCAGATGTGTTTCACTTTACTACGCTTCATACATGCCACCTTCCAGCCCTGAATCAAGCATTTTGTCCCCACGCTTTTGCCCATGCTGTCTCCTCTGCCTAGAATGCACTCCCTCCTCCGGTCTGCCTCTCAGAATTCCTAGCTTCTTTCAAAACTCATTTCATGCGCTGTCTTCTTTGCAAAGTTGTTCCTGGCTCCATCTCTTCTCCTCAAATTGTCATGTATATGCTGGTCTAATTACAGTATTGACATCAATAATAGCAGCTAGCATTTATTTGGCACTTTGAAATTTACAGAGTGCTTTATGTGTTTTATCTCACTTGATCTCCCAGAAGTCCTGGAAGGTAGGTGCTATTATTAACCCCATTTTATAGATGAGGAAACTGGGGCAGGTTAAGTGACTTGCCCAGGGTTCCATAGTCAGTATCTAAGGTAGGATTGGAACACGTCTTCCTGATTGTAAATCTAATGCTCTATCCTCTATGCCAAATAGCTGGCTATTTTTTTTTTACATGTTGTATCCCTTCAGTTGAATATAAACTACTTGAGGGAAGGGACTGTTTTTTATTTTGTTCCCAGATGTGGGCAGTTAGGTGGCACAGTGGATAAAGCTCCAGGCCTGGAGTCAGCAAGACTCATCTTCCTGAGTTCAAATCAGGCATCAGATACTAGCTGTGTGACCCTGGGCAAGTCACCTAACTTTGTCTCAGTTTCCTCATCTGTCAAATGAGCTGAAGAAGGAAATGGCAAAGCAGTATCTCTGCCAAGAAAATTCCAAATGGGGTCACAGAGAGTTGGGCAGGACTGAAATGACTGAACAACAAAATCCTCAGGTGTTAAGCTATCAAGAGGCAATATAGTATAATGGAGAGTTCTTGGAAACAAATCCCACCTTTGACACTCCTGCAATCCTGGGCAAGTCTTAGCCTCAGTTTCCTCATCTGTAAAAGTAGGGGATGATACTAAAAGGCACTTTGCATTCACTTATTTGGGTACATTTCTTCATCAGTTGCATCCATTCCTAGAATGCCCTTTTTGAGGGCAGTCATTGTTTCCTTTCGTCTTTGTATCCCCAGAACCTGGCATGGTCCTTTGTATGCCCAGCCAATGGGTATTTTGTAAAATAGCATTTTTTCCCAATTTCATGTAAAGACAAATTTTGACATTTATTTAAAAAAATTTTTTTGAGTCCTGAATTTTCTCCTTCCCTTACCTCCCCCTCCCTAAGATGGTAAGCAATTTCATAGAGGCTATATATGTGCGATCAATATAAAACATATTTCCTTATTAGTCATGTTGTAAAAGAAGAAACAGATCAAAATTTTAAAAAACAACAAAAAAGTAAAAATAATATGCTTCAATCTGCATTCAGACTCACTCCATCAGTTCTTTTCCTGGATGTGAATAGCATTTGTCATCATGAATCCTTTGCAATTCTGTTGGATCACTGTATTGCTGAAAATAGCGAAGCCATTTCTCAGTTGATCATTTACAGTGTTGCTATTACTGTGCACAATGTTCTCCTGGTTCTGCTCATTTCATTTTGTATCAGTTCATGTAAGTCTTTACAGGTTTTTCTGAAATCCTGCTTATCATTTCTTATAGCAGAGTGGTATTCCATTATATTCATAAACCATAACTTGTTCAGCCATTCTCCAATTGATCCAGCCCATAGGTACTTAACAGATGTGTTGAATTGAATTGAATTGTTGGATTGGATTGGATCATATTTTCCATCCATCCATGCTAAGCACTTGTTGGGAAACAATGACCTAGAAGGGGTAATGAGACTTCTCTGTTTCTAATCAGTGGTGACTCACCAGACTAGATATGTTTACCTTTCTTCCAAAACCATAATCAGGGACCTGACAGAAACAGCCTGCTAGAAGATACACCAGGGTCTTCCCACTAAGCAGATACTCGAAGGCTAAGAAATTTGGGTATTTGGGTCTGCTTTTATCATTGACTTGGTTGAGTCACTCAAGTCAGGCATTTATTTTTTTTTTAAAACAACAAGCACTCATTTTAAAAATATTCTTTAGTTATTTAAATATCAATAACATTAAACATTTTTTAATGTTCACTTTTTGAAATCTTGAGTTCCAAATTCTCTCTCTCCTCCTTTGCCCCTGAGAAGGCAAGTACTATGATATTGATTATACATGTGAAATCATGCAGAACATTTCTATATTAGTCATGTTGCAAAAGAAAACACACACACACAACCAAGAATATAGAAAATGAAAAAAATATGCTTCATTATGCACTCTAAGTTCCATCTAAGTTCATCATGAGTCCTTTGGAATTGTCAGCAAGCATTTATTTAGAAACTTCTATGTCCCAGGCACTGTGCTAAGTATTGGGGATACAAAGAAAAGCAAAAGAGTCACTACCCTCAAGGAGCTCCCAGTCCAGTGGGGAAAGCAACATGCAAACTGCTATGTATAAATGAATTGTAGATAACTAACAGAAGGAAGGAATTGTCGTTAACGTGGATCAGGAAAGACTTTCAGGATTTTACCTGGGACTTGAAGGGAGCTCCAAGAGGGAGATTAAAGGAAGCTACAGGTTTGGGGGGCAGCAGGGACCAGTGCTCAGAGTCGGGATGGACCAGCAGCAGTCTGGAGGCTAGTCTTAATGGCTGCTTATGGATATCTCCCTTTTCACAAGGTGCAGTGAAGAAGACAGTACAGTATACAAAATGGATTGGATTATTACAAGTCACCCTATCGATAAATCTCTCAAGCACTTAGAACTCACTGGAGCTGGGTTTAGAGGACATGAACACAGTAATCTTTTCACAAACGCCACAGTGATTGTGCTTTGGCAGGGCCCAGAGGAATGTCTGGTTTAAAATACTGAGTTATCCTCATGTTGCTATATAATTTTCCACCTCCAAACGTGGGTAAATAATAGTATTATTCCTGCTTTATAGATGAAGTTCATAATAACCCAAGGTCTATACAGAGTGGTTCCCAGAATTTGCTTTGAGTGCTTACCAACTAAGGATAGTAGATGAGGTCCTGTGGTCTGGTAGAACTAGCAATTCTGTCACTGAGATGAGCTCTGAGAACCAGAACTTCCCTGGTGGGCCCTGTATGTCTTGGGGAGAAGGGGGGAGGGAGAAAAATGTGGAATTCAAAATCTTATAAAAGTGAATGTTGAAAACTGTCTTGGCTCCTCTGGGCTTCACTTTCCTCATCTGTAAAATAAGAGGTTGGACAAGATGACCTCTCAGGCCCCTCCCCCTGGAGCTCTGTAATTCCATGAGGCTCAGAAGAATTAAGTAACTTACCCAGGATCCCCAAGACAGGGAGGGGTGTGGCTGAATTGTCTAATACATTAGACTCCCATGGGCCTGTGAGCCCATTGATGGGAGCCCTCCTTTCCTGGTGCAGACCAAAGGCCATCCTTGCCCCCTTGTTCTGATTAACCCCTCCTCCTCCATGCCCTCCAATAAATCTTCCATTGGGGATAGTCCCAAAGGGCTAGGTTTTTCTCTAGCTCTCTTGACACTGGCTATCATCAGAGCATGCAGGCTCCCCATTTCTTCTCCCACAGTCTGGCCACAGGGCCAGGCCATTTTCTTTTCCAATCACACTTCTATCACGCCACTTATGTTCAGTTCTTTGCTCCTAATGCAGCCCACTCACATCCACCACATGTATCTCTGTCACTCTTTGGGTGACCCTCCACTTCCCTTCAAAGACTGGTTTTCAGGAATGTAGGTCCACACAGCATTATTGGAAGAATGCTTTTGTTTAAGATATGGGTCTTTATTTTAGAGTGCTGAATGAATAATTAAGTATTTATTAAATGCTTATTGTGTGCCAAGCACTGTGTTAACTATAGAGAATAAAAACAGAAAAGCAACAGGGTTCCATCTCTCACATTCTAACTGGGAGAGACCAGTCTGGTGTTTTTTGAATAGTGGCAAGACCTAAAGGTCCTTAGGGTCAGCAGCAGGGTGGATGGCAATGCTTTGAAGTCTGAAGGACTGTGGTCAGTGACTTCCTGCCCCTTAAAGGGGTGTGAGCTGCAGTCATGCTTCTGGAGGGTCCTGGGACCACAAGTGCCAGGAAGGAGAGACCCTGGCTGGCCCTGGGCTGGGGCCTCTGGCGGAAGGCATCTTGTGCCAGGCTGGAAGTGTGGGGTCATTATTCCCAAGAAGCAGTCTGGGCCAGAAGGCTCCCGCGATTCAGTCTCGGCCACGTTATTCTCCACCTTGGTTCAGACTGAGGACCTTCTGTCATATTCTGGGTTTAATCTGGGGCTTCTGATCCATTTGTTTGTGGGTCATGGATGCCTTGGGCAGTCTGGTAAAGTCTATGGACCCTTCTTCTAAGTAGTTTCCAGTGTGTCAAATAAAACTGCAGCTGGGTGGCTCAGCAGACAGACCACTGGGCCTGGAGTCAGTAACACCCGTGTGTCCTTGGGCAAGTCACTTAATCTCTTAGCCTCCCCTCCTGGCTCCTCCCTACCTCCTCTTGGCCCCTCCTACTCTCCTAGCCCCTCCCACTTTCTCTCTGCTCTCCGCCCACTCTTCCCTCCGGAGGAGGCTCCTCTGCACCAGGGGAGCGGTTGCAGCCCGGACGCCAGCAGCGACGCACCGGAAGCAGCTGTGGTACTGGAAGCAGCTGTGGAACCGGAAGTAGCTGTGGCGCCGGCAGGGTCGGCCGGAAGTTCTGCTGGGAAGGGGCTGGTGGGTGTAGGCGGGTCTCGCGCGGGTCGCGGGCTGTCCCAGCTTGGGCCGGCCTCGCGGCTCCCGGGCCTCGGGGCGGAGGGGCGAGCTGCCCTGATGGGGGTGAGAGCCAGCCCCTGGTCGGAGCAGCTCCTGCATTCCCAGCCGGGCCTCAGTTTCCTCACCTGCAAAGCCAGGCTGTTGGTGCAGCGTAATCTTCCGGCCCCGGGGGCGCCTGCGCGGGAGGGAGGAGGGAGAGTCCCCTGACTCCCGGGGTGACCCTCAGTCTCCTCATCCGACAAACGGGGCAGGGCCGGAGCGGACGGCCGCGCCCCCCGTTAGGTGGAGGGCCTTCGGAGGCCAGGGTCCGGCGGCCCTAGACAGGCGCCTAGGTCGTGCCGGTGGACTCGCAGTCGGGGTCCCTGCACGCGTGCTCCGGCGCCACCCGGCCTTTCTGGTGCCTTCTGTAAAATGGGCACATTACCCCAGAGGGCGCTGTTTGCGAGGGTCTTTGCGGACTTTAAATGCTCCATAGACTGCGGCGTTGGGGGGTTGGGCTGGGGTCCGGACCGCTGACGTCACCCCCCCCAGTGATGCGTGGGCGTCAGGACGCGTCCTGGGGAAGAGGGACCCACGTGGCAGAGACGGAATTGAACCCAGCACCGCCCTCTTTTCCCTGCACTCTTGCTTCTAGTCCCAGTGTAGCTCAGAATCAGATCTCGCCCCCAGAGCCTCGCCCCACCTGTGACTCGCTGCCTTCCCAGCTGTTCCCGTTGTTAATCACACCAGGCGTGGTGGTGACAGTAGATAATAGGTGAACAGAAGGGGCCACCGCAGCAGAGCGCGGGCTTTCCAGGGCTCTTAACCTCTGGGATTTATTTTTATGACGTGTTAAGGCAGTCACTGTTGTCGCTCTCCTGTTCACGCCCCTTCCTTCTGGTTTTTCTTTGCAGCATCTCTGCCCTGTGTGTTCTAGACGAAAGTCTGCATCTCTCCAAGCCTCAAGCCAGTTTACATGATTGAATCTGCTTCATAGAATAGTTGGTAAGTTGCTGTGTCTTATAACTCCGATTTACATTTAACCCAACGCTAGGAGTTTGTGCAGTTTGAATTCTAAACTGCTGCTGTTCTGAAGTGAGGTTTGGTGTATTGGATGGGGAACCTTCACAAAAAGCACAGAGATCCAGATCAGATCCTCTGGGGCTGGGGAAAAGTCACTTAACCCTATCAGTGCCTCCAGAAAATTGAGGGTCTCCTGAGACTCTGTGTTGCAGAACAGGTGTCAGTCTCCTTTTGGTGCTTCCACCAATGGGAACTTTGCCCCCCCCTTCAACCCTCCCACCCCCCAGTATGCCCAACTAAGCCACTGATTTGTCTTTTTTTTTTTTTTGCTTTTTGGAGGGGGAGGGCAGGGCAGTTGGGGTTAAGTGACTTGCCCAAGCTCACTCAGCCATTGATTTGTCTTGAGAGAATTATTTGATTGTCTCTTTTCCCATGTGCACAAATGAGCTTATACCCTAAGACTGGAGACCGATGAGGATTAGGTCTATTAGTGTAATTTAAGTGGATGCTGAATTTAGAATTTGTCTCTTACTGGCATAAAAGAAAACAGGATTTGTGACTGACTGGTGAGGAATTGGATACAGACAGCTGCTTGAGTCACTACACCCAGTATCATTTCATGATAAAATGGTTACAATCTAATAAAATTCAAGATGTGTGTTCACAGAACTATTTCATTTCACCACCTCCTTAGGGGACAGTTACTTTGCTTCCCTCTTGATTTTTGTTCACTCTGATGCAGTGTTTGCCCTCCAGTGGTCCCTGCCTCTGATACTAAGCCTCTGACCTTGGGCAGCCCCCACGCCTCTCTGCCCTTTAGAAAGCAAAATTCCTGACTAGATGGGCTGTCCCCAAGGGCTCTCAGCACTAGATCTTGATCCTCTGGTCTTCTAGGAATGTTCTCTGTCCCTTCCCCCATGCCATTATCACAACTGAAATCCCCCCAAGGTTTAGGCCAGGTCATAACATTTCCATGAAGATTTCCTTGATTTCGCTCTCCCTTTTTCTGTAAAAATTGATCTCCACTTATGGCTTAGAGTTATCCTTTGTGTTTATCACCTGCTGCTTTGTTATTTTTGTATCTATTCTTCCTGCTTTCCCCATCAGTGTAGAAGTAAAGTCCCCTTGGAGCAGGAGCTGGGTCTTACCTCATGGATTCTACCCCCCAGCACCAGGTCTCACTTAGTGGGTCACAAGCAGATGTGGAGAGAATTGAGTTGAGTTGTTCCAACTGAGAGAGTCTGTTTTATTTGCCTCAGGGAGAAAACAAACAGAAGCGGACAAAGAGCAGGCATCACTTTTGTGACCATGGATGACAAGAGACGACGAGTTCGAGTGCAGGGGGGCTGGGCAGGCCCTGCCAAGAGTCAGGCTGCTGTGAAGCCAGGCAAGGTGGCGGGGGCTCAGTCCTGATCACTTCCTTCAATGCTCCTGTCGTCCTGTGGTGGCAGAGTCTTTCTTAAGTAATTGTGTCGTGTCCAGGGCACCTGGGGAGGGGTAGCCAGTCTTCATTTCCCTCCCAGGGCACACCCACACCCTCCAGTCCTCTCTGGACCCTAGCAGTGCTTAGATGCCAGGGAGGCCCAGTGCTAGCGAGGAGGCTCTTGGGGCTTGCTTAGTGAAGCCGGCCTCCTCCCTTTGCTCCGCTGTTTGGTGATGCCCTTAGTCCGATCTTGTTCTTTCCTTTGCTTTAGCGCTCAGTGCCAAAGGCCATGCTCACCAAGGCCTTGCGCAGACCTGGATGAAAAGGGAGTCACTTCCATTGGAAAGACAGTTTATATATAAAGAACCAAAGGAAGAGGTAAGCACTCCTTCAGGCTCTGCTAACAGAATCAAAGATTCTGTCTTTTAGAATACACTTATTGTTAAGGAAAAGAGCTGGTTAGCAATTAACGGGCATTTATTAAGTGCTTAATATGTACTGGGCAGTCACTGTCCTGGGCTCTGAAGATACAGGCACAGATAGTCCGTGCCCCCAAGGAGCTTCCATGGGGTTGGGGGGATGAGAGAAGACATGTACATCACATGCACAGACATATGCACAAGACACACCCATGAGCTACAAGGTGGTTTGTGGCAGGGGAGATTGCCCACAGCAAGGAGGGTGAGGGAGGGCATCCTCTAGAAGGTGGTCTTTGTGGTGAGTTTGAAAGGAATCTATGGATTCTGAGAGGAGGGAGTACATTGGAGGCCCTGGGGGATCTGGCGTGGCAAGGGGCAGTCAGGAAAGGAGACTGACTGAACCCTAAGGGTCAGAAGGGGAGTGATGCATGGCAGGCTAGAAAGCTGGAATGAGCTTAGGTTGTAAAGGGTTTAAATGCCACTAGAAGGGTTTGTGTTTGCTTGTGGAGTGAATGTAAAGAAGCCGCTGGACTTGATTGAACAGGGGAGCAACTTGTTCAGACCCTAGCTTTAGGAAGGTCTCTGGCCACCGTGTAGAGTCTGCATTTGAGTGGCCTGGGGAGAGTCTTGAGGCAGGGAGACTGAGGAGGAGGCTGTTGAAATTGTCCAGGCCAGAGGTGAAGGGTCATGACCTGAGGTGATGTCCTGTGGCTGGAGAGAGGGGGGTTAGACATGGTGAGGTGGAAATGACAAGATTTGGCAGGTGATGGGCTAGATGAATAATGTTAGGAAAATAGGTTAAAACTACTTCTAAGTAGTTCAAGGTGTTTTATTCAGGTCTGATAGTAAGATCTGGAGCAGACAAATGTTCCTCTTTCACCATCAGATAGCAACCTAGAGAAGAAAGGCCCGTAGGTTGTCCACAGCCTGGTTTTGCTCTGATGGTGATGATCCAGCACCAGTATCCTGAGGTTTCAGGGCTTCTTGGCGTTGTCCTCAGACCATTAACGTTGCTCCCAGTGGCACCAGGCGATCGACTTGTGTTGTTTTTATTAACACTTAACTTTCATTTTATCCAAATATCTCTTCTCTGATGCCCTCCTTCCCTCAGTGGCAGAAGTGCCCTTCCTTGTTGCCAGGGTTAAGCCTTTGCTTTTGCCAATCATCCCCTCTGGAGGATTTTTAGGGATGGCAGAGGCTAAGGTATGTTTAAAGGCAGTAAAGAAGGGAACCCTACTAGAAGCTGTTGAAGATTAGAGAGAAGTAAGGAATGGTGTTGGAGAAAATGGGAGGGCGTGGGGTTGGGGGTCCAGAAGAAGGGTCTTAACCTGAAAAAGAATCACCTTGTCAGAGATTGGCTTCAAGGAGGAGAGGCTGGGGGTGCAGAGGAGGCCAAGAGGGGCTGCCAGGTAGGTGGCTTTAGCTTCCTCAGTAGAAGAAAAAGAGAAGTCCTCAGCTGAGGGAGGGTGGGGGGTAATGTTAATGGGGTAGAAGATCTTCCAGCCCGTTAACAGGCTTCATGGGGAGCCCATTAAGGGAGGCTTGCTTAGGGGAGGCTGGCTTGTGGGAAGGCTTTCATACCTTTTGCTGATTTCTGATTAGGCACCGAGTCAGGAGGGTTGTGATGCCTTCTGGCTCTGAGAAGTGTGTATATATTCTGAGTTGGCATTTTGCTTTGGGGACCCACTTGTGCGAAGGATCTTGTGATTCCCAGGTGGAGATTCTCAGTGGCCACATGTTCAGAGCTCCTCGACTGCTCAGATGTAAAGGCTCTTTCTATCCAGGGATGTATGTAAAGTGTTTAGTTGATTCAGGCAGTCAGAGCCCTGTCTGTTGCTCTTTATTTCTCTGCTTATATTTTCTCTGAAGTTCAGGGTGCTGACCTTTCCCCTGAACTAGTGAATGTAAGTTAAAAAGGTTGTTAACCCCTTGAACAGCTAGCTTTCCTAGTAAAGCAGATCTAAGAACCTGTGCTAGCAGCCATCCTGGGGATAGCAGTGTGGTTGCCACTATAGGGGGACGTGAGGAAGCATGGGAGGCTTATGGAGAGAGAAGAGGGTACTCAGTCCTCACTTTGCCAAGTAACCTTAGCCTAGAGGTCTGATGGTGCTGTTTCCCTGCTTCTGTGTCTTCCGTGGATCCCCCTTTCCTGTAGAATGAGTCTGTAAACTCCTTTTCCAGGCACTTAAGACCTCCCACCCTCTAGTTCTACCTTCCCTTTCCAGCCTCATTTTGTGTGGCTCTCCTACACACACTCTGCATTCTAGCCACGCTGGGCTTGGGAGGCCCTTTCTCTGTGCCTGTCCTTTTCTCTTCCACCTCAGTGCCTTTGCAGGAAGGAGGCTGTACTTAATCTGGGCCTGGAAGAGTAAAAGATGGGAGGTGTCTTAGGGCTATATCAAGAGTGTTGACTAGTGTGAGGAAAGCTGTAGAGCCCCAGGCGTTTAGCATGAGGATTGAGCAGATCTAGGAGGAAGTGTGTTGGATTTAGAGTCAGCGGGCAGATTGTGCTTCAATCCCAGCTTTGTTGCTCACTGCTCTTCTGACTCATTTCATCTTTAAAATGAGGGCTTGGACTATTGCTGCTGTTCTCAAAGAGGCCCATGATATCAGGAAGGTCATGTCTTGACTTGCAAGTGAATTGGATTTAAGTGAGTCAGGGCTGTGCAAAGTCACCAGCCTGACTGTCCTCCAGAGCCATCTTTGTCCAGTGGTAAGATACAGATCAGGGGACTGGAGATGGCCTGGATGCAGTGGGAGACCTTGGCCTTTTTAAGCTCAGATCTTCCCAGGTCTCAGTTTGACTATAACAGTGACCTTTCCGTGATTGAGTCTAGGTAGGAAATGAGGCAGAGAATGGCCTCTTTTACCTACTCAAAAAAAAAAAATTAATCTGTCAGGGGAAGATCTTCGTGATTTCTGGCCAAAACAGGAACAGTTGCTATTTACACTCATTCTGAGTGATCAAAACCTGAACAATGACCCTGGGTTGGACTATGGAACCATTTCAAAGGGCGTCTCTTTGCCAGTCATGCTCTGTGCTCCTTGCCTCTAATGGAGTCCCTTGACACCGATTTATCTACAGACAGCTTTTTTCCATCAAGGACCTTCTCAGCAGCCACCTCCTTCATAAAACCCCCTATTCTAGAAGTGATACCTCCTTCCCCAGAAATCTCTCCTGCTTCATTTACTTCTCCTGTGTCCTCAGCATATCATTATTTGTCCTTGTGCTTTATTCCTCTCCTGAATGATAGCCTCCTTCAGGATAGGCCCTCTGTTTTTCTTTTTTGTTTCTCTAGCATCTGGCACAGAGTTTTGCACACAATTGGCCTTTAATAAGCATTTGTTGGCTTTGTTGTTGAATGTTTTCCCCACTGAGTAGGGTTATGTTCAGCAGAGAAAATGGGTAGTTCTCCATTGTGTTAAAAAATTGAAATCCACAAGTAATAGAAAAGTTTTAATAGTTTTTGGTTTCAACCTCTTTGCCATAGTCCTTTAACAGAGCTACTTGCTAACTAGTAAGAGTATTAATTGGAGGCATATTGCCTTTCTCTTCAGCCTTTCAAGCTAGTCTCTTTTCACAAATATACCTGCCAAGAAAGAGGCAAGCATGCTTCAAGGACCTATAAGAACAAGCTGGGGGGTACTCTGGTAGAATGAGATTTCAGATCAGAAGGTGTCTTAATTTTTATTCATTTTTTGGAATTAAATCATTTTCAATTAACAATCATTTCTTTTCTCCCCCACCTCCAGAGGGGAAGAAAACCAAAGGAAACCCTTATAAATCAAGCAAAACAAATTCCTAATGAGAAATGATTATTAGTAATCGATAATCTGGGGAGATCCAGAGTTCTCTCCTTCTTTCAAAGTTCTGATTTTAAAAAAGTAAAAAGTTTAGTCTCTCGTAGGATATTACTGATGAGATGAATTAGCTCTCCTCAATCTTGGTCATGAAACCTTATAAGGGATTTAATCTAAGGTGGGGAAGCCCATTGTGTTCCATTTCAGCTTGGGTGGAGACAGATCCTTTTGTCTAGATAACCCAAAGCTGTTGGTGGGCTGAGAATCTAGTTTCTCTAGAGGTCCAAGGATGGCCTGATGTCACTCTTAGCCCCACTTTGGACACCTCTTCCTCAAAGGGTATATAAACTATCAGCCACTACCATGATTGTCTTTGGTCAGAGAGATGACCTAATGACCATACTTTTATTAATAATGTGCTGGCCTTATTTATAAAATGAATAAATTACCCAGAAACAATATCTCTTGAACCTTTTTAATCATCACAGTATATTAACCATGTCAAAAAATGCATCTCATTCCATGTATTTCGTATTTGTTTTTTTCATCACCTTAGAAAGGAGGTGGGTTGCATTTTTTATCATTGGTCCTCTGAAATCATGATTGTGTTGATCACAGTACTTAAGTCTTTCATTGTTGTTCCTTTTTACAGTGTTGTTAGAGAATAAGTTGTTTTGCTGGTTCTGCTCCCCTCACTCTGCATTACTTCATGGAAGTCTTCCCAGTTTGCTCTGAAACTCTCTTTTTGTCATTTCTTAGGATTCAGTAATAGTCAATTACATTCATATACCATAATTTGTTTATCCATTCCCCAGTAGATAGGTACCCCTTTAGTTTCCAGTTTATTGATACTATGAAAAAGCTGCTACAAATATTTTTGTACATGTGAGTACTTTACCTCTTTCTTTGATTTCTCTGGGGTATAGGCCTAGTAGTGGTATTATAGGGCAAAAGGCTACACATAGGTAAGTGACTTTTTGGCCATAATTCCAAGTTCCTTTCCAGAATAGCTGGAACAGTTCACAACTCCACTGACCATGTCTGTTTTCCCTGTCTCTTTACCAACACTTGTCATTTTTCTCTTTTGTCATCTTTGCCAAACTTATAGTAATATTAATTTGTATTTCTTTAATTATTGATGATTTGGAGGATTTTTTTTTCACATGGCTATCAATGACTTGGATTTCTTTCTTTGAGAACTGCCTCTTCATTTCCTTTGATAGGAAGATACCAAAGGAAAAATTCTTTGATTTATCTGTTGGGGATTATAATTTGTATGTCTTAGAAATGAGACATGGTTCAAAGAAATTCGCTGCTAAGATTTATTCCCATTTAACTGTTTTCCTTCTAATCTTAAGTTGCACTGGATTTGTTTGTGCAAAAAAATTAAAAAAATTTTTTGTAATCAAAGTTGTGATCCTCTCTGTCCCTTGCATATCCATGAACTTTCCCCTTCTTTATGAATCTAAAAGGTACATTCTTTCTTACTCTTCTAATTTATGATGTGAACTTTTATATCCAGATCATGTATCCATTTGGAACTTACCTTGCTTTATAGTATGAAATGTTGGTCTGAACCTAATTTCTGCCAGACTGCTGGCCAGTGTTTCCAGAATCCATCTTTTTTTGGTCAGATACTG
The DNA here is from genome assembly GCA_011680675.1 of Gymnobelideus leadbeateri. Taxonomy (NCBI): domain Eukaryota; kingdom Metazoa; phylum Chordata; class Mammalia; order Diprotodontia; family Petauridae; genus Gymnobelideus; species Gymnobelideus leadbeateri. Next base: position 87,632 of record WOXC01011550.1, on the reverse strand, counting down.
ACAGAAGATGGGTCTTTGGGTTTCTTGAGCATGAGGCTACTTGGTTGTTTGCTTGTGTATGGGGGCCCTCATCTTTTGTTCAGCCTCTTAAATCTTTTTTGTTTTTTTTTTTTTTGAGGGCAATTGGGGTTAAGTAACTTGCCCAAGGTTACACAGCTAGGTTTTTGTTTGTGTGTGTGTTAAGTGTCTGAGGCCGGATCCGAACTCAGGTCCTTCTGACTCCAGGGCTGACGCTCTACTCACTGCGCCACCTAGCCGCCCCCTCAGCCTCTTAAATCTTTTAACCAGGCCCAGATTATTTAGATAGCTGCTGTTTTTAATATAGTTTGGGAGCTGGTCTGCTGGGAGGGACTCGTTTTAAACTAAGAGTATTTCAGTAGGAATGAAGAGGGTAAGCAAAGTGTAAGGACCAAGGCTGCTAGGGGGCACCACAGTGCATAGGGAGCTGGGCCTGGAGTCGAGAAAACCTGAGTTCAGATTCATCTTCATTCACTGGGTGATCCTGAGCAAGTCATAGAACCTCTCCCTCCCTCAGTTTCCTCAACTGTAAAATGGGGCAGTAAAAACACCTTCATAGAGCTGTGGTGAGGATCAAATGAGAGAACATTTGTAAAAAGCGCTCAGCACAGTGCCTGGTGTGTGATAACAGCAGTGGTCAGAGCTGACATTTATGCAGCCCTTCTATGTGTCAGGCACTATTATCTCACTGGATCCTCACCACTGTCCTGGGACGTCAGTGCTGCTTTTATCCTTATTCTGCAGATGAGGAAACTGAGGTAGACAGGTTATGTGACTTGCCCAGGGTCACATAGCTAGTAAGAGTGGATTTAAACTCAGGTCTTTCTGACCTTAGACCAAGTGCTCGGGTAGGTGCAGTATAAATGCTAATTTCTCCTTCTCCTTTCTCTATGCAGAAATAGGAATACTTCGGTGAATTCAGGATGTTAAAATGTTTTTCTGGTTCTTAAATCTACCATGCTTGTTTTTTTGCAGGTTTTACGTCGGATCCCAGACCCACAAGTAATTGAGTGAGTACCACGCTGCCTGATGGAGCAGGCAGTGAAACCCTGTAGGTGACCTCATTTAGAAATTTTCTTTCTGTCTACTCTTGATGAGTCACAGAACCTTGAAGTAAAAAAGTCTTATAGGTCCAATGGTGCAATAGCAAAGGTGAAGCCCGAATCTCCACTGCAGTTCAGGAAGCCCTGAAGTTCTACCCTTATAGGTTTGCTGCCCCTTACCCCCCGCCCCCAAAGATTGTTCACTTGGCCCCTGTGGCAGCCTTCCCAAATTTGCTGATGCAGTTCAGAAGGGAGAAAGAACTTTATGCAGCAGGTGTCCACTGTTGTGTAGCCTTTTCTGATCCACTTCCCCTTGGTCTCCAGAGAAAGTGAGCCAGAAGGGAATCTCCGAGGTGATTTTCAGAAAGCATCTTTGAATTTGACAAGTTAGTCTTGTTCATGTCCTTGCCTTTATGCAGTATCATGGCTACCTTTTTGAGATGATCCACCTAGAATGTTGGCAGATTTCTGATGATCTTTCACTGGGCAGCTCACCTCCATTCTCTGGGCCTCAGTTTTCTACCTGCAGGTAGAAGCTCCAGAGTCCAGGGTGCTGTATGAAATTATCTTTGCTTAGGATAAGTACAGCAAAGTCATTACACCATCAGAAAGCACTGGTGAGAAGTCTGGTTTTGGAACTTGGGTTTAATGTATTTTCACAGGGAGAAAAAGAAAACAGATCTAGTTCCCACTTTTATCTTGAGGCGTGCTTGAGGTACTCATCTTCCTGTTTTGTGGCTTGTGTGTTTGCTTTTGGATCTGCACAGATGGGTGGGAACATCCCCAGGGATCAGAGAGCCAGTGGAGTATTGAAGAGTGTGCTTTTTAAACATCTGTGTGGCCCTCCCTTCATTGTGGAGGTGGGTGGTCTGTGGATGTCCAGACTCTGTCAGCTGTAATGTGCTGGCAAATTTTGCCGAACTCTTCTTTTTCTCACCATGATACTCCATTCCATGGAGGGCACTTTGTTTAGCTGTTCGCTAGCTTTTCTTTGTCTTTTTTGATATAAATGATGGCTTGCTGTGTAGAGGAGGACAGGGGATACATGTGGACATGAATTTATTTTGGATGGTAAAAGCAAGCATCATCAATAGGAAAGGCTGATAAGTTTAATTACCCAAATTTTCACCCTGATTTGCAAATATATGAGGCAAAAAGATCAAATTTCTATCAGGGATCAAATCATATTTAGCAGGTGATGTATGTGAAAATCCTATGATATCCCAAATAATTTTACTTCTTAGGATTCAGTCGGTGAACCTCCTTGATCTCATCACAGGAGAGAAATTGGTTGCTGCACTCTAGACTTCTTTGGTCCTGTTCCAGGTCCTAATTCCAGCCCTGGAATTCATACCCTGGAAGTTTATCCTTGGCCTCTTTGACCTCTTCCTCTGATCTGAGGACTCCTCCCAGACCTTCCGTTTAAGAGGGTGTGACCAGGCCTGCTGCCTCTCAGCCCTTTTTAGTTTCCTTTTATTTGATGTCTTCTCCCATTAGAATGTGAGCTCCTTGAGGGCAGGAGCTGTCTTTATTTCTCCTTGTATTTGTATTCCTAGGGCTTAGAACAGTGCCTGGCACATAGCAAATGCCTAATAAATGCTTTTTGGCTGACTGTTCATTGTTGGACTTTGTGGGTTGAGCAGTTGTTCAGTTCCTATTGGTTATTGAGGCTTGTTTTCTTCATTGGATGTTGGGATGTTGGAGGCCCAGCATATGTGATCCCTGCCTCTCCTTTCCTTTTGTCTTTGGGTGAGATATACCTTTCCCACTGGACTAAGGCCCTTAGTGACCGAAGATAATCTACCCTATCATTCCTGCTCTCATCTCTGTGTCCCTCCCTCCCAGTGTCCAGTCTCTCCCTGTGTAGTAGTTCCTTCCCTGCTATCTCTAAATGCTCAAGGGTCTCTCTCATCCTTAAAAAACCCTTGCTTGATCCTGCCATGCCCTCTAGGGCATCATCCTTTATCCCTCCTCCCTTCACTGCCAAATGCCTTTTCTAGCCCTTTACTTCTCCTCTCACTCAGTGTGGCCTCTGACTTCATCACTAGACTGAAGGTGCTTTCTCCAGAGCTGATGGGGCTTCTTAGTTGGCCAGTCTGATGGCTCTTTGTTATTCTCATCCTTTTAGACCTCTGCTTGTTGCTGTTGACCACTCTCTCCTCCTGGATACGCTCCCGTCTTTGAGTTTTCATGCTGCTGCTCTCTTAATTCTTATGCCTTGCCACATCACATACCCACCCACCCCATGCATGTACCCCAAAGTTCTCTCCTGAGCCTTATTTCTGTTCTGTCTTGGCAACCTCATTAGCTCTTGTGGGCTTAAATAATAAATACTTCCTTTCTTAGGACAGGTACATGCTGGCTTCACATGTGAGCTCATAGTTTGAAGAGACTGAATCAGTGAAGCAAACTAAAAAGCACACAAACACTTTACTAAATATAAACAAACACTCAGCAAAGATAGGCATTGACAAATGTGTACTTCGGGGCGGCTAGGTGGCGCAGTGAGTAAGAGCGCTGGCCTCAGAGTTGGGATGACTCAGGATCGAAACCGGCCTCAGAAAATGAGCACCCACACATAAATAATGATTGGCTGTGTAACCTTGAGCAAGTTACTTAACCCCAATTGCTTAAAAAAAAAAATGTGTACTTCTCTGAGTCCTGGTCTCCAGGTCAGTAACCCACCCTTGGAAGGAATAAATGGTCAGCTTACGAAGAGCCATAGTCCCTACTTAATACCATTTATGCAGCTTTGCCAAAAAGTGGACCCTAAAACCAGCTGGGTTAGTCTCTCCTGGTGCACTTTATATCACTTTATATAGGTTATCCCAGGTTTCTCGGAAACTTTTTCCTTCATTTCTCTTATAGCACAATATCCCATTATAATTATATGCCATAACTTATTTGGCCATTCCCCAATTTATAGGCAGCCCCCTCAGATTCCTGTACTTTGCTCCCTCAGAAATATATCTTTGCTATCAGTGTTCTTGTACAGACTTAGGGTTTGTTTTGTTTAGACCACTTCTTCCCTTAATCTGCTTTCCCTCTAAATCCCCCTTCTGGTCGGAGCTCCCCAAGTTCCTGACTGGGTTTGAGTCTGAATAGCAGTAGACCATAACTGGACTTTGCCACCATCAGCCGACTGGGGAGCTTGGGAAGGTTCTTCAGCCAGAATTCCTGCCCTGGTTATTCCTCTCTAGACTGTTCAGGAGACCCGAACTGATAGCTCGATCTGCTTGTAGGGTCTGAGCCTTTCCACTGGTGCTGGGGTCTAAGGGGCCTGCACGTGCTTCTCTCTCAGTTTGGGGCCTGAGGCCACCAGGGGAGGGGTAACACTGCCTCAGGTTGAGGCCCCTTATGGTCTTGTGCGCTTCTACTGTAAGTGTCACAGTTAGTCCTGAAATCCTTTATTATGTAGAAAACTAATGTTTATCCATTAAGGCACTGGAGAGAGTGCTGGGCCTGGAATCAGGAGCTGGGTGACCTTGGCAATTCACTTAACCCTATTGACTTCAATTCCTCATCCATAAAATGAACTAGAGAAGGAAATGGTAAAGCACTCCAGTATCTCTGCTGAGAAGAATCCAGATGGGGTTATGGAGAGTCAGACACGACTGAAAAACAGCTGAACAGCAGCGAATGTTCATTGGACAGTCTATGTGGAGCTCTGTCAGGACTTTACTGCTGCCAGTCACCCCTTTCCGCCTTAAGCTTTCAGGCTCACAGGAAGGTGTTCTGTTTTGTGCTTTTATATTTTAATAATAACTCCTATTTAGAGTGCTTTAAGATTCACAGAGCCAGAATGGGGCAATACTTAATTGTTATCTCCTATTTGTTAATTGAGTTTCTAGTAGTCACAGGACTGGAACTTGGACCCAGGGCTCTCCTGGCTTTTGAGTCTGTCTCTTTCTTCTACCCTAGACTGATTCCAATTGAGTATATTCTAGCATTCTCAGCCCTTGAGAGTTCCTACTAACTTGTATGTGTAATGCAATATTTTACATTTTTAAAAAGTGTTATCTTTGATTTTTAATATTGCCTTCATTTCTGAATATATCCTTCTCCCCTCCCCAGCAAGTCTTCCTGCAACAAAGAATAAAAGAGAAAGTTTTTTTTTCTTTGCAGTGGCAGTTCAACAAAACTACCCTACAAATTAACCAAGTGTTTCAGTATATGCAGCCTCCCACATCCATAGTCCCCAGTCCTCCACCTTTGCAGAGAAGAGAAGAAACACATTTTTTCATTTCTTCTTTGGGAATCAACTTGGTATTACAATTAAACAGAGTTCAGTTTCTTTTTTTCTTTTATATTGTTGCAGTTTTGGTGTCTGTCATTTTCCTGGTTCTTTTTACTTCACTTTACATCAGTTTGTCTTCTCATGTTTCTCATAGTGCATGAATAATTGCTTTCTTTTCCTGTATTGCAGTTCATGTGGGCATTCCCAAGTCACTTGGCACTTTGTTTCCAATACTTTGCAACCACAAAAAGTATTGCTATGAATATTTTGTATAGGACTTTCTGTAATATATGCCTACCAGTGGGATCTCAGGCTTCAAGGGCATGAACATTTGGCCTCTTTTTTTAGCATAATATCACATTTTTCCATAACTATACTGATAGCATGCTACTATGTCTGTCTTCCCACAGCCCTTCCATCATTGACCATTTCTGTCTTTTGTCTTCTTGTCTATGGATCTTGGTATGACTCCAGATAATCTATTAACAGTAGCAGCTGCTTCTGGTTTTCTAGCACTTTAGGGATTAGGAAGCATTTCCCCCTGACAACTCTGAATTGTGGGCATTGCCAATATAATGCTTCCCGATCTGTAAATCTGGTCATTGTCACAGCCAAGGTTCGAACCCAGACACCAGACTCAGTACTTTATACTACACCCCTCTGTATCCTTGTCTGCATGATCTGATAACTGACTTCTGGGTTCTTTTTCATCTATGACTTGCTCTGTGACCCAAACCAGTTGTCTGACTCCTTGTGTCAGTTGTAAAACAAAGAGTTTTATGTCTCCTTTCCTCACTGCTGTGTTATGTGGTTAGGTTTGGCAAGATATTTGGGATTTCAAAAAACTCCAGCCCTAGAGAAGTGCCAAGTTTGATATTTCCCGTAAGGCATTATTCAGGCTGTTGCCCTCAAGGTTTTAGTTTTCCATTTCTGTGTCTCATTTGAAAAATTCTGTGTCTAGCTTACTTCCCCCGGCCTTGCTGTCTAGCCATAGCTATGTCGAAAGGATGCAGCCTTTTTTCATCATTGGACAGGCAACTTTTTGGCATTTGTATCACCAGTCTCAGGGAAAGATTATATTAGATTTGTCTTTTAATTCTTCCAGAAATGAAAAGAAAAGGCATTGTCATCTTCTATATCAGACCTTTTAAATTTACCCTGGGTTTCTTGGTGGAAACCGCCATTTTAAAGTTGTTATGAAGGTTGGAAATGTCCTTCACAGCTTCTGCAGAAGCTGGCTTGGAGCCAGAGAGCCATTTTATAGGTGCTGGTAGACAAGGAAAATCTGCAACTTTATATGTAATAGGAGAAAATGCTGATGGGATCATTTGGTGCCAGTGTAGGTGCCCAGGCTGAATACTGAGTGGAAAGCAAACTGGATGAGGGTTAAAGAGAGAATGTGGGTACATATATTGAGGAGTGATCGTATGTTATTTCCCCTCATGGCCTCATATCCATAACTTTGCTATTTAAGAAGGCTATAAATATTTTCCATTTGTGGATATCTGGCCTTCAGTGAGAGGAGGGAGCATTTGTTAAGACAGTAGGTCTTTCTACTCATCACTGCTTTGGCTCTGGAGCCCTTGAGCATATACTTGTAAGCCTGAAAAACCACTCTCACACTAAGTTTTTCTTTTGTTTTCTTTCCTTAGCAAAGAAGGTGTCTATGAAATCAGCACATCACCCACAGGCATTTCTCGGTGAGTAAATGAAACGTCCCAGTAAAGGGGTTAATTCTTAGTAAGGCCCTGTCATATCAGAGTGCCCACCTGAGGGCTGTACTCTGAAGATAGACCTATGTATGTGCTTATACATCTGGATTCAGACTTCTGAATCCTATTTGGCAGCTTGTGTTAGAAAACAAGGATTCTTCTCTTTCCTCGCCTATAAAATGAGGGGGGGTTGGACAAAATGATCTCTAAGGTTCTTTATGCCTTTGTAATTCTTCTCTACTTTGTGTTTGTTTGGTCACTTGTAACTTTTAAAAAGCACTTTTATATCTATCTTCTTTTTTCAATATAACATACCCGTGGGGTTTGAATAGCAAGAATTTTTTTCCAAAAATTCTTTTGGATTTAAAAAGCTGATTTTTCATGGATATATTTTTTTAATCACATTTTTAATTCATTTCTGAATATATCCTTTCTCCTTTCCCTACCCAGTGGTCCATCCCTTGAAACCAAGATTAAGAAGGCAACTTTCTTCTAGCTTTAACAGATACAGAAGGGCAGCTGGGGGGAGAGTTAGTGCCAGGACAGATGTCGTTTAACTCAGGGCTTAGGCTACTTAACTGCTATGTAAGAAAATGAAACTACCTTCTTATAGTTCTTATACCCACAGGAAAAAGAGACTTAAAAAAAATCCAGTAAACTAGAACTTGATTTGTCTTTCTTTTGAAAGTTCATAGGAGCAGGGGCGGCTAGGTGGCACAGTGAATAGAGCACCGGCCCTGCAGTCAGGAGGACCTGAGTTCAAATCCGGCCTCAGACACTTCACACAAAAACTAGCCATGTGACCTTAGCCAAGTCACTTAACCCCAATTGCCGTACCTTCCCCACTCCAAAAAAAAAGCAGGTTCATAGGAGCACAGATTTGGAAGCGGCAGGAGCTTTAGAGGATGTCTCATTCCATGAACCTGTCTTACAGATGAGGGCCTGAAGCTTAAAGGCTCAGTAACTGCTCAGGTGCTGCAGCCAGCATCTGAGGGAAGATTTGAATTCAGGTCTTCCTGATTGCCTAGGTCCAGCATGCTATTCACTCTGCCATTGCTGATGATGCTGCTGGTTAGGGTGCTTCGGGGAGTACCTTTGGGAGTTACCTTCAGAACCCAATTGTGAGGCAGCCGGGGTGAACACCTTTACTGTTTTTCTAGTCATATGTCATTTTGACACACACTTCCATTTTACTCCCTGTTTTTATTAGTCTTGGCTCCAAATCCAGTCCCCACCCCTGTCTCCCCAAATGCGAATATTCAAAAGCTATTCTTCTGAAGGCACTCCCCTATGTTGGAATGAGGAAAAGACCTCCTGGTATGACCGCTTTGAAGGCTACAACCCTCATTTGGCTGAATAAATTCTAGCTGCTTGTCTTCTTAAGAAATCACTTATTACAGATGAACTATGAAGGCTCTGCCTGGGAGACAGGAACCCTGGCAGGTTCCACTGAGCTCCAAGGATCGTAAGTAGGGGCCTGGCTGGACAGTCTGTGGCTGCTGTCCAAAGTCCAGCCTGGCTGAATATTGAGTTGTCCTCGAGGTGATGAATGTCCAGAAGCTTGACCTCTGAGTGATGGGTGTCCAGGAGCTTGACCTCTAGGTGATGACATTTTTGGCCACAGTGAAATTGTTCTTGATTCAGGAGTCTGTAAATCCTAGAACATTTACTTTTTTTAACCCTTGAGTAAGTCAGTTTTCTATGAAAGCATCCGGGATCTCTGTGTTTGCCCCAGACTCCTCTTTTTCTGTGACAGGCATTGCTCACTGACTGTATAATAACGCTGTAGTTGGCATTATGGGAATTGTGTAGTGCCTAGAGTAGGCATAGCCTCTACCCTTCAGTAATTAACAAGGATATTAACTTCCGTGTGTGTGAACCTTAAGTGCTTTCCTTATCCTAGCCCAGGGGTTGCAAGGATCATTTCCTCCATTTTAAAGATTGAAAACAGGTTCTTCAGGGTGGATCATCTTACCCTAGGATCCCTTCATTGCCTTTTCCCATCTCCAGAGTGAGGGCACTCCTGGAAATAGAGAGAATGTTGGATGGTTGTTCCAAAACAGCTCTTGGATAGCTGGAAGAATCCCACAAGGACAGAGAATGGGAACAATCCTTTGGAGAGTCTCATTTGCCTGAAGACCTGAATCATAACTCATTGGCTTTAGGCCACCAAGGTCCTGAAGAGGATGGTCTTTCAGTACTGTCCTCGCCTGACTAGATACTGCCTCCCCTTTTATTGTGGGGGGTGGGGCTTGGGGATGGATGAATGGATGAGGGAGGGGATAGGCAGATGTAGGGATGGCCTGCCACAGATTTGATGCTAAAACAAAGGTGTGCAGCTGTCAGCTTGATTAGGGAATGATTCTCTTCATTGTCTCAGAAGCCTATGTTCTCAGATAAGCCAAGGTCAGAGATTATATCTAAGTAGTTTATATTCTTTTTCTCAACCACAACACACAATCATTACATCACAAATTGGCACACTTTTTGTACCAGTCTCATGACTGAGATGTGTGAGCATTCTTTGTTCATGCTTTCGACTCTGCCCACCATATCTTGGATGCATTTATTTCTCTTATTCTTACCTGGCTTCATGGAACATTCCTCCTTCCCTCACAAGGGACCTTATTGGGTTTTTTTTTTTTACTACCAGTTAATTTGACTATATGGCATATTACAAGCTTTTAGTGTACTTTTAAAATTTCCTACCTAAGCAGAGTAGCTGTTTGCAAAAATTATTACAGAGCAGTCACGTATCTTTTTGAAGACAGAACTTGCTGGGTGCTCTGCAGACTGTGTTTTCTTCCAGATCCCCTAAGCAGACTGGACTTGCATATTTTTGCTGGGCCTGGACTTCCTTAGTCCTTTTAAAGGTCCCAAGTAGAGCTTATGCAATCTCTTTGCACGTTTCTATGTCCCAGTCCCCTGTAGTTTCCACAGCAGAATACTGTCTAGTAACATACAATGTTACTTGGTTCTCACTGCCTTGCTGACTTTGGTTTCCTGATGTGCCTCTTGCATAATAGGAAGTTGAGATGCCCAGATAGATTGCTTGTTTGCTTGAATATCTGAAGAAGTTATCTCAGTGTGTTAAGTTATCTCTACCTTGGTGCCTTTAATCTGCCATATTTCTGTTTCCTTCATCAGGATACACTTGTTTCCCAATTTCGTTGAATCAGAAGAAGCAGATTGGATATTTGAACAACTGTGCCAAGATATTCCATGGAAGCAGAGGACAGGTATTCGAGAGGGTGAGTTCAGGGAAATTCATTAACTTCTTTCACATACGCATTTCTCATTTTAAGCTAGGATCACGTCAAAAGAGCTCCAAACATCTTAACCTATAAAAGATGAACATAATTTTCAATGTCCTTTCCACTCACGGGAGACGTTTCTTGTCAAGAAGTATCGTGAACCTAAGATGGGGACACTTGGTGCTTTGGGGTGTTCTGTCCAGTTTTTTTATGTGGCTGCTTGCTTAATGGATTATTTCTGTAAGGCTTGTTCCAGGCTCTTATAGTCTGTAAGCTTACATTTCTAACCTCAGCACTTAGTTCTTTAGCCTACTCCTCCACTCCACCTCAACTGCATGCAAAGACGTTCACATCCTGGATCTTGCCATTATCCACAATTGTACCATCTCCTTGTTTAGGAATTTGGAAATCTCCTTATCCGATCATAATCTATTGACTTTTTACCTCTCCCTCTGCCTTCTTTTATGTAACCTTACTCTTTGTTCATCTCATAACCTCCAATCCCTTGACCCCTCAATTTTCTCTCCTCTATTAGGCATTTTCTCCTCTTCTCCCTATCTTGACACCTTGGTGAACTAATTCAATTCTACCTTGTCTTCCTCCCTTAAATCCCCAACCCCCTCTTCATATTGCCAGTTGCACACAGCCAAGCTTCGGCCTTGGATCACCCCCACCATTTGTCATCTTCACACCTGCACACATGATTATGAATGAATGTAGAGAAAAATCACAAAATTGTTCTGATTGGGTCCACTACAGATTGATGTTACACAACCTCAAGTGGGGCCTCACTGCTGCTGGACAGTCCTACTGTACCTCGTTTATCAACTTACTGTTCCACTCTCCACACCAGCTCTTCCAAATCTTTTCATTCTTCCTCAGTCTCCCATGGCTCCACCTCCTTCAGCCCTCTCAGCTGAGAAGCTTGCCCCCCCTACTTCCTCATCTCCTCCTTCACCCTTCTCCTGCATGAAGTGCTGGCCCCTCTACCTGCAGTACAAGTGATCCCATTCCATGCCATCTCCTCCAATAGACTGCCCTTTCTATCCTCCCCCTCTTTCACTTGTTCTGTATCTCTCTCTTTTGACTGGTTCCTTTCTTTCAGCCTACAAACATGCCCATGTCTCCTCTATCCTGAAAAAAACCCTCACTTGATCCTTCCATCTCTGCTAACTGTTTACTATTTCTCTTTTGCCCTTTGTGGCTAACCTCTTTGAAAAGGCCACCTACAACAGATTCCTCTACTTTTAATCTTTACAATCTGCTTCTGGACTTACTCTCAAAACTACTGTCTCCTAAGTTATTAACGATCTCTTAGTTGCCAAATCCAATGACCTTTTCTCAATCATCATTGTCCTTGAACTCTCTGCAGCTTCTGACAATTCATCACTCTCTCCTCAATATTCTCCTCTCGTTAGGTTTTTGGGACACCCCTCTTTCCTGGTTCTACTACCTATCAAACTGCCCCTTCTTTTTCTCCTTCGCTTGATCCTCCTCTTGGTCATACCTCCTAATCAGAGGTGTCCCTCAAGTTGTGTCCTGGACCTCTTCTCTTCTCCCTCTGTCCGACCTCATTTGGTGATCTTATCAGCTCCCATGGATTGAATTATCCTCTTTATGTTGATGATTCTCAGATTTACCTGCCTTTTCCCAATCTCTTTGCTAACCTTCAGTCTCAATCTTCAACTGCCTCTTAGACATCTTGAACTCAACATCCAGTAGACATCTTATAGTCAGTATGTTCAGAACAGAGCTCACTACCCCTTCTAAACTCTCCTCCTCCCAAACTTCGCTGTTAGCACAGAGGGCAGCACTATCCTCCCAGTCCCTCAGACTCACAAACTAGGGGTCATCCTTGCTTCCTTACTGTCCCTCACTCCCCATGTCCAAGCTGCTGCCAAGGCCTGCTGATTTCACCATTCCAGCATCTCTTGAATGTCCCCCCTCCTTCGCTCTGATGCTGCCACTGCTCTGGTGCAAGCCCTCATCACCTCACCTGGCTCATTACAAGAGCTGACCCATAATTAATGCCATAGCTGGTGGCCCAGTCCAGCCTCCATTCAGCCACCAAAGGAATTCCTAAAGCAAAGGTCCAACCCTGTTACCCCCCCACCCCCGCCTGAGCGCCCCAACACTCAAACTCCAGTGGCTCCCTGTTGCCTTCAGGAGCAAATACAGAATGCTTTGTTTGGAATTCAGAGCCCCTCATCACCTAGCCCCCTCCTGCCTTCTGAGTCTTCTCAAACCTTACTGTCCCCCACAGGCTCTGATCCAGTGGCTGGCCTCCTGACTGTTCTGTGAACAAGATCATCTCTCAGCTCTAGGTGTTTTCTCTGGCTCTGGGATTGTTGACCTCCCTGGCTTCCTTTAAATCCCCGTTAAAATCCCGCCTTCTACAGGAAGCTTTTCTGAACCTCTCTTATTTCAGTGCTTTCCTTCTGATTATTTCCTGTTTATCCCATGTAGAGCTTGCTTTGGATATCTTTGTTTGCGTGTTGTCTCCCCCATTACATGGTGAGTTTCTGGATGGCAGGGGCTGCCTTTTGCCTCTTTTTGTATCCTCAGGACTTAGCACAGTGCCTGGCACATCGTACGTTTATTGGATTCTCTTCTAATTCTTGTGGCCACTTTCAGTTGTTCTTTGGGGTTTTTTTGGAGTAGGCTGGTAATTTCATTGCTGTGGGGAGTATCCTGCTGAGCAGACTCCCCCTGCTGCTACATAGCAGCACATCCTGCACAGCTTCTGCCCCTGAACAGCTGCCAGCCCTGGGCACTGAGTTTTGGGACATGGTCCGTGTTTGTCAGACACACTGCTTGGACCCAGGTCTTCTGACTCACAGGTTGCTTCTCTTGTCACGCTGCCTCCCTTTTTCAGACTTCTGGAGCCCATTTGATTTTAGGTCCTATACAGTAGTCACCAGACACAGCAGTCACTACTGAATGTGGAAAGAGCCCTGCCCTGGGAGTCAGGAGACCTGAGCCGCTAGCCTCCAGCACTCCCACCTCTGTCGTGCTCAGCTCTGCCACTCCCTCCCTGCTTAGCTGCCTGGTGACACTGGGCGAGCTGCCTGGCCTCTGTCAGACCAGCTCAACTTCCTTCCAGGAGTGAGTGTCAGGACCTGAAGGAAGCACATCCATTTCTAGGACATCTCGTGACTTCTTCCCAGTTCTTCATTTGCACCCTTTTGGTGAGAATCTCTTCTGTAGATGCCTTGGTCTTCTCTCCTTGACTTTGCTCGCGGCCTCTCTGTTCACTGCTCAGTGTCAGTATCTCCTTTCTGCCTCTCCTGCTGTCCATTATGCACAGGGAGTCCTTTTGTCAGCCTTTGCTGAGGAACTTAAAGCAGAATCTTGCACTTTTTAAGGACAGGACCCATCTCCTGCCATTCAGCCTCTGATTTCTCTGCCTTGCAGTTTTCATTCCGTGTTGATGAGAATTATAAGCATAACATATGTTTTGATGCCAAGTTAAAACGCAGACAGTTGAGTGTGGAGCCATCCCAGGTGCCTGCCCCACCATGTGTTGTCACTGGGGGGCGCCTGTGTCATGGCCTTTCCTCAGCATCATCAGTGGGAGGGAAGGCAGAGCGGCATCAGCTCCTCCGAGCATCCCTTCACCGAGAACAGTTACATAAAGAAGGAGAGGCCCCTTGGAAGGGAAAGGAGGTGGGTGGTCTTAGGGAGCCACTGATGAGACTGGCCGAAGGCTTTGCTGCCCTGTTGGCTTCAAACGCCATCCCAGAGAGGTACAGCTTGGGCACAGGGCTGATGTTGTGGGGCGCCTTCCCTGCCTGGACGTCTGGGGGAAGGGAGGTTCTTAGAAAAGCCATCGTCACTTCTCTTCTCACTATCCATCTCCCTCACCACTCCCCTGCCACCCCTCCTGAACCTCGTCACTCATTCCTCCCTAATGGGAATTCCTGGCTCCTCTCACTTTAACTTGTCATGCACATTCTGATCTCTGGGCCTGTGTTTATACACATTTGCCCAGTTTGGACTATCTTTGCTCCTTCTGTCTGCCTGTACAAATCCTACCCATCCTCACTGCCCACATCAGTCTCTTTTTGTGTACTCCTGGTGTTTATACACTTTGGCTCCTGATCTTGTGTTGTCTTGTATTCCTCTCTTGTATTCATGTCTAAGAAACATTCTTGAGGGAGAGGCCTCTTATGCAAACCGTGCTTCTCTTGCATTATGTGTAGCATCTAATATATTGCAGAGCTCTTAGTAGACATCAAGAACTATATTGATCCCAATGTAACTTGTTTTTATAGAATGAAATCTTGAAAAGAAAAAAAGTGTGTCTCTGTACACACACACACACACACACACACACACACACTCACTCTCACTCTCTTTCTCTCTTTCCCTCCCTCCCTCCCTTTCTCCCTCTATCTCTCCCCCTTTATGATTAGAGACCACACTTGGGTTTTACAATCAGATATTGCAAGGGGAGATTTTATGAACTATATTAGAACTAATATTAGAATTAATTAAATCCAACTGAAAAATTCCAAAGGCCTTATGTTTTCTTTTATAGGTATAAGTTATCTGCAGCCAAGATTGACAGCGTGGTATGGAGAACTTCCTTATTCTTATTCCAGAATTACAATGGAGCCAAATCCTCAAGTACGTTTAAATTTTATAATTAATACTTTTTTATGGACTAAATACTAAGAATTTATAGAATAGAACTTAAAAAAAAATAATCCTACTGGATAGGGTCTGTGGGACACCAGTCCTTCAGCCCTTGGTGACTATAGTAATATTCACATTCCTTTTGTGACATAGTGAAACAGTTAAGAATGAGATCAAAATAGAACCAGTGCTCTTTTCCGTCTTCCTCGGCACCTCGGCAGTTGCCACACGCTGCCCCTCGTCCCGCCGCCGCCGCAGCCATGCCCCGAAAAATCGAGGAAATAAAAGACTTCTTGCTCACAGCCAGGAGAAAGGATGCCAAATCTGTCAAGATTAAGAAAAACAAGGACAATGTGAAGTTTAAGATTCGCTGCAGCAGGTACCTGTACACATTGGTTATCACAGACAAAGAGAAGGCAGAGAAACTTAAACAGTCCCTGCCTCCTGGTTTGGCTGTGAAGGAGCTGAAGTGAAGCAATCATTCATTGTTAGACCTATATTAAAATGTAGGAGAAAAAAAAGAAAAAAAAAAATAGAACCAGTGCTTAGCATCTTCAGAAAGTGGAACTAATTTTTTCACCCATTCTCCCTTCTATGTTTACATTAGTCTCTCTGTCCTATGAGGTAGTATCCTTCAGTCTGCCCCATGAAATCAGATCATCCCTTTTCCTTTCCTAGGCTATTTGGTCATTTCTGAAGAATCTGGAGCTTTTTGTGTTGATTTTGGTGCTGACTGGAGCTTCAGCTCTCCACCTTGTCATCATCTTAGATGTCTCTACCTCCCTTTTGCGTTGTTTGGAATGTCCACTAGGCCAGGCAGTTATAGCTTAGTCTGTAAATGAAAACTGTCAAGAGAATGGAGTTGGTACACAAGAGATTCCTGCTGAGTTTGTAGGGTCCTTGCCACTGGCAAGGGATGTTATGTGTTAATTAGTAAACTTGGAGGAAAAGAGGATTATGCTCACTGGTTGTGACTAAACAGAAGTATGAGGCATTTCAGAGGATGCAGTTAATCTGTGGCAGATACTGGTTAATTTGTCATGGAAAACTTACACCTGAAGAACATGGGAGAGGGTAAAAAAAACTGACCAGATCATTATAGTTTTTTTGCCAAGAAGATTCATGTAATCATTTATTCCTGGTTTGCCATTTTGTATGAAGTCCAGGTCAAAAATAGACCCTTTACCATATGAAGTTATTTTGGAAACCTGTGTTGGGAATTGAACTCTCTGTCCAATTCCTATAGTTTACTGTTGCCCATGTTACTTGGCATTATTAACTGTCTCTTGTTTCAACAATTATTGGATCATAGTATGGAAGTTAAGCACTACCAAGGCTGGGGGTGGGAGAAGAGTGCTTGTTCATTATGGTTGATCTTTCCAGATTAAGTTGGAAGATGGGGGTGGCTAGGTGGTGCAGTGAATAGAGCACCGGTTTTGGAGTCAGGAGGTCCTGAGTTCAAATTCAGCCTCAGACACTTAATACAAAAACTAGCCATGTGACCTTGGGCAAATCACTTAACCCCAATTGCCTTCCAAAAAGCAAAAAAAAAAAATTAAGTTGGAAGATACATGAAGCCTATTAAAAGGTGGTGGTTTAAAGTAGGAATTCACCTAGCATCTCTCTCCTCCCAGACCCTGTTGACAGTTTGAAATTCCTTCAAAAGGATTAGAATTCTTTAATTTGAAATTGGGTGGTTTATTCAGAACATGCTTCAGCTTTGCAGATAGATTTTTTTGAAATCTTCGTAACCTGCAACCTAATTTTCAGGGTTGGTATATGGGTTAAGGTAACCAATCTTAAGACATGGGGCCAATTTCTTTAAAGCTGAGTAGACTACCACCTAACCAGAATGGTTTGTTTATTTTAGCTTTAAATTGCACCTTAGATGTAGTTTTTACTGAAAGGGGGAGGTGGACTGGCTAGCTGTACTCTCCATGTGTATTTTAACTGTGGGATTCCTTTATTTCTTTAGTGTTTACTGCATTCTCATGACTTTTCATGCTGGGATACCATTCTTGTGTATGTTAGATACAGACATTTAGGCTCCCTTAGAAAAGTTCAGCTCCTTGGGTTGTAGGGGAATTGGGGAAATTGGTACAACAGTGATAAGGGGAGGCTTTGTCCTCTGGCTCATTGCTTTCTACTCCCCTGTCTTTCCATCAACTTGCCACTAAGAAAAATGGAGATAATTGCAACCTAGAAACAATACCAATTTTATTACTCTTATGTCCTGTGAACTATAAAGCCTGGGCACGACAAAAATTTTCCCTTTGAGTTCCTCAGCCCTTTTGCAGAAAGACCATTCTCTTTTGTTCATTCATTTAGATCGATATTTATTGAGCAATTACATATGCATGGAGACACTGATTTATGCCTCACTCCTTGTTAAGTCCTGGCTGATCTTTGCTACTGTGATGTTGTCAGTAAATGCAAAGCTGTAGAGTCATCGGGAAATGTAGCTAATTATGTTATCTGAGGCACTTTTAGGAGAAAAGGGGGTTGACCTGAGGTCAGATCTTGGCTCTGTTACTTACTACTAAATGTAGTAGTAAGTAGTTATGAACTAAATACAACCATCCCCTCCCCTGGCCTCATTCCCCAACCACTGTTATGGCTTTCACAAAAGTGTGAAAGCAAGAATCTCTAAAAGCCCTTCCTTGATAATCCGAGCAGCCAGGAACCCTGAGTGACCCTGAATGCTGATGTTTTTCTTTGGCTCCTGTCCCTCCACCTTCATACACACTGTCATGTATTTTTGAAGAATTGTTGAAGAACTCTGTAGAGCACTTTGTTTGGACTTCTGGGAGGAAAGACACAGAAACTGATAACAAAGAAACAGTTAAAGGTGTCCCAATGGAAGGTGCAGAGTGCTTCATGCGACTGGGGTCAGAGCTTTCTGCCAAGTAGTGAGGAAAGGGGAACTTCCCAAAAGAGATGGAGTCTCCAAGCGGCCCAGCCAGCCTCAGTGACCCAGAACCCCATGGGCCAGAGGGGAGGCTCTTTAAGTCTTCTTGAACCCTCTGTGACACATGTAAGAGGGTGGTCATGGTTCCCATTAGATGAAAGACAATTGGCTTTTCACTCTCAGGGCTGCTGTGTAGAAAGTAGGCCATACAGCAAGCAGCCTTAAAATCTTTGTGAAAATGATCCCATGCACTCCATCTCGGAGCAGTGGTGGGCCCCCAGTGAAGTGCCTCTTCTCTTATTCTTGGACAGAATAGAAGCTTCCCCTGATCTCTTCCTCCTCTGACCTCTGCACTTTGCTGTCAGTGATATACTCGGCCTCCATCTGGCATCTCTGTGATTTCGTTGCTTGTTCTCTCTCCACTGCTGTACCAAAAACTTCTTGTGGGTGGGGAGCAAATTTTATTTAGCATCGTACCCCCGACAGCGCTGTCCCTAGCAGGTGCCCGTGCGTGGGGGACATACTCAGTACATTTGTAACAATTCAGTTGTTTTTGATCTGCGTTTTTTGTGTTATTTTTACAACCTCCCCCCCCCCAAATAAACATAAATAAAAACAACCCCATCTCTCAAAATAAATACAGGAACAGAATTAACAGGAGCGTTACAGAGCAGGGTGGTTATTTATGCCAGAAAGTTCCACTTGGTACCTGTTACCTACCTGGAGACCCACCAGATATGCCTGGTCTGATGTGATAGCTCTAAACCAGAGCTGTTATAAGCCTGCCAGTTTATTAGCCTTGTTGTTCACAGATATGGTTTGCCCTGATTCTCTTTGTTGACAATTGTCTCCCTGAAGTGGGTCATGTGCAAATTGTTTAAGTTGAAAAGAAAAGGAATTGGGTGGCTAGATTTGCTCTGGTCCTTCGTTGTAACCGTGGTTGTGGTCTTGTTCAGTCACGTCCCACTCAGCATGTATGGGCTTTTCTTGGCAAAGACATTGGAGTGATTTGCCTCTTCCTTCTTAGGTGGATTATGACAAACAGAGGTTAAGTGCCAGATGACTTGCCCGGGTCACCCAGCTAGTGACTATCTGAAGCCAGATTTTAACTTGTTCTTCCTGACTTCAGGCCCAGTGCTCTGTGCACCAAGTTACCTCTGACTGTAGTGTAGACCAAGCCTGACTGCTCTTGTTACCAGTCCATTTCCAGTATAACATCGCAGAGGGTGACTGGTCTTTATCATAGTTTGTCATCTGGTATCGTGGGAAAGGACGAGCTGGTCTCATGTTTCCCTGTGACAAGCTACAGAAACAACAGGAGCTCAGCTGCTAGGTGTGTCAGGGAATGGGCCCCAGACCTGCTCCCCTCCTCCTTGTCTCCAAGCCCTTGCTGGATGCCCCGTGCTGCTGATGCCCTTCGCCTCCTCTCTCTTCCCCTGACCCCTGCCCTGCTCTGCCTATCTACAGTGGCCTCCTGTGCTGAGCATGCTGAAGAACCGCATCCAAGAGAACACAGGCCACACTTTCAACTCATTACTCTGCAACCTTTATCGAAATGACAAGGACAGTGTCGACTGGCACAGCGACGATGAGCCCTCACTGGGGACATGCCCCGTCATCACCTCCCTCAGCCTGGGGGCTACACGGGTCTTTGAGATGAGAAAGAAGCCCCCCCCAGTGAGTACTCTGTCTGACCCCGTATCACCCCCAGGGTTGTCGGAGTCCCCAGGATCACACTTCTGGCACCGTTGTAGGAATCCTCCAGTTAGCAGACATTTGTTAAGCACCTACTGTGGGCCAAGTGCTGTGCTAGGTGCTGGTACAAAGCCCTTGTACTCAAGGAGCTTGCATTCTTTTGAGGGGAGACATGTAAATATATGGGGATGTGAAAGACACACAGGCTAAGTACAAGGGTTTCTTTGGGGCACAGTGAATGGAAGGTGGGGGATCAGTGAAAACAAGACTGTCTTGGCTGATGAGGAGAGTGTTGGGTGCCCTGGCAACACGCCACCCCCTGGCCAGCTGTTTCATTGTCTCCTTATTCATGTTTTCAGTGCGTCATTGACGTACGAGTGGCTTATTTTATCCTTGCACATAAAGTCTCGGAGCCAGATAGAGATGGTGGTAAACTCACAGTCACAAAAGTCAGTGATGGAGCTAGCTCTAGGAGTCATCAAGGCTTGAGCTTTCCCAGGCCTTTTCAGTAGATGATCCTGGTATTTCACCTTGACACACAAGATCACTTGTCCTGATTCCTGCCCAAAGTGCTAGGGCATCTCTGAAGAGCCCCCTGGGGATGGCTCCCGTAGTGGTCACTGTGGGAGGCTTCGATGTAACAGTCTTGTGGGGAGCAGATGCAGTGGGACATCCACGCCAAGAGCCAGTCTCCCCCAAACTTGTTCTTTCCCCAGGATTTTCTGGGTCCTGGTCCTCTGACAAGATCCCAGCCAGGGTGGCATGCTTGTGGGCTGCTTTTTAACTATGACCTGATTCAGCCCATAGACATGTTGGTCATCTGGGGGTTGATATCTGTTCTTCATCAGAAATCTTGCTCTGCAGGTGAAGCTAGATGGAGCAGTCCTGCTGAGTCACATGGAGATGCCTAGATACAGTGTGGCGGGCTCTGCATCTGTTTTGTGGAGGTTACCACATCGTCTTACTCTTTCTGTAGAGGAGCAGCAGGGGAGCTGTTTGGAAGCGGCTGCTACTTGGAGTCATAAGCCTTTTGAGTTCAGCCCCTCGCTCTGCCATTCACCCTGTGCTCTTGTGTCTCCTTCTGTAAAGAGGGACGCACGAGCTGCTTCAGCAGGACTGTATACTTCTAAAAGGCTCAGAACCTAAGTGCCAGCTTCAGTCCCAGCTTTAGAAGCACGGCTCGGGGAAGGTAGGTGCTTGGCCCTGCTTACCTGCTGAGTCATTGGTAGAGCTTGGGCTTCAGATCCGCTCTCTTGTTGCCAAGGCCAGCACTGGTCTGATGTACCAGTTATTAACAGGCAAGGTGAAGGCCTGCTTCTGAACAGCATGTTTTGCCAAACCCCACGAGGTCATGCTTTGTTGGGGCTAACTTGCAATCAGAATGGCAGTGCCTGGTCCTTGATGGGAAATAAAGTCCTCCAGGGTTCTGTGGTCCACAGGTTGGGAACCACTGTATGTACTAAGCTCTCTCTCCATTGCCTGGCATAGCTTTTTAAATGAAATATTACAAAAACCCCTTTAATTCTGGTTTCAGTTTCAAAGGTAAAGTGATAGGCAAGGAAACTGAATGTTGAGTACATGTGAGGTGAATTAACAAATTGATGAATACAGTTGTCGAATAACCTTTCCCAGTGTCTGGAAGCAGCATCTTTAGAGGAAAGTAGACTTGGATCATAGCAGCATGAAAAGCCCTCTTGCTTCTTTCTGCTGTTGCTGCAGAGATCAGCATCTTGACAAGGTTGTGAGTTTTGCAAAAGTTTCCTGTAATGCCACATGTTTGGCCTGGCTGGAAGCATAAGTCCCTATCTCGGCACTGATAACCTTGGAAACAGGCCCCAGAGGAGATTGTTTTCCTCTCCCTTCTCCCTCAGCATAGAAAGGAAATATGTTCCCAAATTGGGCATCTGTTTGGTCTTTGGAAAAATCAGGTCTATGAACAGAGTTCCTATAGTCTAGGAAAACAGTAAATTCAGATGAGCAGTGCCTTTGGGATACTAAGTTGGCTTATTCTGTGCTCATCCCTCTTTGCTGCTCTTAATAATAGTTGGGGGGAACATTTGTCTTATCTTTTCTCTTAGTAGGACGTTTGGGGGTTGGGGAGAAACTCCTGCCAGTTCCAACTCCTCCTTTTCTGATCTGTCTGGCTTGTCTGAGCAGTGGCTTCCTGTCTGCGGGGTGATGTAGGAAATGAGCCTTCTGCCATCCAGGGGCCTGCCATTCTACTCAAGGGTAGTTTGGACTTTGGGTCACTTTCAGAGAGAAGTACATTCTCAGCTTTCCCCACAAAGTGAGTTTGTACTCCCTTTGCTTTCTGACACTGTGGCAGACTTGTGGAGTTAGTAGTCATCTGCCAATGGCTCCAGGGTCTTCAGTTCTTTTTCTGTCGGCTTGTCACAGGGCTGGGCTAGTCTTGTTTTGCATTCACATGGTAAGCTGAGCCACTGTGATACATGGGGTCCACATTCCTCACCATCAGGAATGCCTTGCCTCCCTTAACATGCCTCACCTCATCTTTCCTTGGCTCTGTCCTCCTTTGTCTGGTTTAGGATTAATGACCCCTTTAACATGTTCTGAAGACATGTCCTAAGTGCATCAACACAGAAACACAGAGTTGGGATAGGAGTGGACTCTGGGGCTCATCTTGTCTAGCCCTTCATCATACAGCAAGCTGCTGGGTCTGGGCTTGGCTGGAGAAGGGGAGTGAGTGCACCAAGGTCACACAGCTGGTCAGGGGCAGAGCTGCACTTAAAATCTGGGTTTCCTGATGCCTGCTTTAGGAACCTTTCCACTCATCCCACCACCCCTTGGTGTGTGTAGAAATCAGCGCTCCAAGGCCATCAAAGGTCTCCAGGCTCCTGGACCCCAACACAGTTGTATCTCCAAATAATTTTGCTGCAGTGTTGAAGTCCAGTTGTAATGATTAGCTGGGTGCTTTCCCTGGCCAGCTTTAATTCTACACTGCAGTGCAAGCCCAAGAGGCAGTGACAAAAGCCCGTTGGCAGGCTGCTATTTCTCCGTCGGTTACCAGGGAAACAGTGATGGCTGGAGGAGGAGGGGGTGTGTTATTAGATAATAGCAGGAAGTTTTGTGATGCACCAGAGATTTGGATGCCAAAAAGCTTGTTTTTTTTTTCTCTAACAAATAACCTCTAGGTAATCTCTGTCCTTTGGCTGAATCATCAAAATGAGCTGCTTTTTTCATCTACCTCAGGGTGACTTGAGCTAATCGCAGTTCTTCCATTCTCTCCTTTCCCTGGTGCCTTTGCAGGGAGCAAGGGGAAATCCTGTTGTCTGTGTCACCAGGGGTGGGGGGCTAGGGGGGGTGCTCTTGTGCTACCACAGCTCAGGTCAGAGGCTTTTAGGGGTCTGGGGAGTATGTGGACTTCACAGGTGACCTACACCTCCATAAGAGGTGTAGCCTGTCTTATGATGTGTGTAGAGTGAAAATCAAGTAGAATTTGAAAACCTGTTTTTTAATGGCCCTATAAAGTGCAGGAAAATTGAGATTCATTCTAAATATTGAGAGTCAGAGAGGTAGGAAGAGAGAGATGGACTGAAATAGAAATAGATAGATATATAGGTGTATAGAGAAAAATAGAGGTAGGTAGATCAAGCTAGCAGTAGATGGAAGGCTACAGAAATAGAGAGGGGTAGAGGCTGAAATAGCTAAAGTGCATGTAGATAGATAAATAGACAAGATGACTGAATGGAGGATTTATTAATTGCTTATTACTGTGTGCCTAGCATTGTGCAAAATATACAAATACAAGCAAAGAAGGCAGCCTCTACTATTGAAGAGCTTCTAGTCTAATGGGGGACTTGTGGGCCTGTGCTTGGGGTGACTGACCTTAGTCCTTTAGCCAATAACAGCCACTTTTATTTCCGCATTGCCCTGTCCCCCTCATATATGCTGTGGGTCTGCTTGCTCTAGCAGTTTACTTGTAGATTCCTGCTTCATTTGTTTCATTACTTTGCAAGGACTTGAGAAAGATCATTGGACATGGTGGTCTGGTGTTTCAGGGCCTTGACCACAAATCAGAGATGTGGCTCCTTTCTATTTGTCCCAGTTGCTGGTCAACAGTTCACGGCTCTTTTGTTCAGACCTGGCTCCTTCTGGATCATAGACTAACAGAAGAGTGTTAGAGATGGGAGGAGCCTCATCTCTAATCACAGAGGAAGGACTGGTACCCAAGTCTGGGACTTGTTCAGCTCTTTCATACATGATTCGTACCCCCCCCCCCCCACTGAATCCTCTCCTGTAGAATAGAAGCCACACTTCGTGCAGCTGGCAGTGTCTGCCACACTCTGTGGCCCTCGGACCCCTCCTCTCCTTAGAGGATTGTGTTTCATGATTTGCTTCTGGAGCTGAGATTGACTGGCTTTCCGTGTTGTGTTTATCTGCGGTGTGGCATGTGTTGTGTGTAATAGTCTCCTTTGTCTGTAATGTTTACTAAGTGCCTGCCGAGTACTAGGGGTGGAGATACTGAAAGAAGTATAACATGACCTCTGTCTCCTGGAACTTCCATTTTAATAGCACCATCTAAAATGGGCGCAGGGGCCTCTAGGTGGCGCCAGAGTGCACAGAGTGCCCTCGGCTGTGTGACCCAGGGCAGGGCATGTCACCCTGTTTGCCTCAGTTTCCATATCTGTAAAATGAGTTGGAGAAGGAAATGGCAAACCACGCCAGTATGTGTGCGAAGAAAACCGCAGTGGGGTCAGCTGAAATGACTGAGCAGCAGCAATGACAGAAAGACCAGATAGCTATAGATAGGCTTTGCAGATAAATGAATGTAAAAACATTTATTAAATGCTTCCTAAGTGGAAGGCACTGCGCTGAGAACTGAGGAAATGCAAAGCAGCAAGGAAGGCAGACCCTGTCCTCCAGGAGCCTGCCTCAAGTCATGGAGCGCTTCCGGCTTGTTGATGTGTTAGAGGTTGTGCTAGCTGCAGTTCATACAGAGGAAGAACAGGGCATGGAGAGGCTTCGTGGGGGCATATATTCTCATAGGAGAAGATAGCACATTTTGGGGAGCATGGCCAGGGAGGAGTACTTTGGACGGAGAAGTCCGAGAGTTATAGGACAAGTTATTGACCTGTCATTGCCAGAAATGTTATGTTGATTTAATGATGTTTCTCATAGGAAGAGTTGGAAGTGATTGGGAGGGAGTGTTGTACACTCCCAGCATGCCGTAGAGATGACTGGGAAGTAGTGGGGTGGGCCTGGCTTTAAGCAAGATGTCTGTTTATCTATCAGTCAGAAATCTGCCAAGTCTGGTCTTCATGTGGAAATTTGAGATCTGATTGGAGATCCAATGGGGATGGCATCTATACCTACTATAGGGTAGAAGGGAAGTCCTTTCCAAACAGTGCATAGAGAGTCTTAAAAGCAGCTATCTAAAGACCAAGACCCAACAAAGACACTTAAGGGAAGTGTTGGTCCATTGTAACTGATGGATGCATCCATGTGACCAGTGCAGCTGCAATAAAACAAAATTTGTGTTGCCATTTATTCCCTTGACATGGTATTAGAGGGGTAAAGGGGGAAGCCTCGTGAGGCTTGAACAAGGTTCAGAGCCATTTGAAGAATTACATAGCGTTGGATAGGAGTGTTCAGGAATGAGTGACAAGGTTTTGGAGTTCCCATTTCCAGAATTATCTCTTGGTTTGGGAAGTTTTTCAGTCCTTAAAGTATAGATAGCTGGGGAAATGGAGCTTTTACTGATTTCTTGTTTTTCCATTTATTCTCTATTTGAAATCATCTTTGGCTTCATGTGGCCTTATTTTCACTCTAGATTTCCGGCCCTGACTGTGATTGACTTGTTTTCACAGTTTTCAGCGGGTCTTTGGCTGCTAGCTTTTTTAGGGGAAGTTGGCTGCGTTTGAATCTCAGCCACACTTCCTCTTCCAGAGTGATTTGCCTTTCCTATGTCTGTGCCTTGACTAGGACAATTATCATTCTGTCTTGTTTTCTTTTTCATTCACATACCCTTAAATTGCTGCTGAAGTTCTGTGGGTTTGCTGTTCTGCTTGGTTCAGTGGCATTTTCAAGAGTGATGAGGGAAGTCCTTCACCTGTCTGGAGAGTTTATAGGAAAGCAGTTGTCTAGATGATAGCCATCTTGAGATTTTTTACTAATTTGATGAGTAGGGAGTGTTCCATCAACATTCAGGAACTGTAGTTGCTCATAACGTCAGACTTCAGAATTGGACCAAGTGTCTGTCTGCTTATACATCTTAAGTGAACAGGGTTTTCCAATATTCATTTGAACCTCGAATCTTTCTTGGATGCCCATTTCTCCCTGCTGCCGCATCGCTGCACCCCCCAAGGAGGAAGAGGAGGGACCAAGTGGGCACCAGGTGTTAGAGCTTGCAGCTGGTCTCTGCCCCTCCTCTTTAAAAAAAAAAAAAAAAAAAAAGAACCACCGGAGTAGCTTGTGCCATGGCAGTGTAGCATCAAGCACTTAGCATAGTAGGAAGGGTGCTGGATATAATAGCTAGAATTTATAGAGTGATTGAATATTTGCAAAGTTCTCTATGTATGGATCTTATTTCAACCTCACAACCTTGTGAGGTAGGTGTTGTTATTATCCTCATTTTAGGGATGAGGAAACTGAGGCTGAGAAAGGTCACAGAGCTAGTGAGTGTCTAAAGTACCACTCGAACTCAGGTCTCAGGACATGTACTGCAAGTCTTGCCCTCTGTCCCCTGGGCCACAGTTGCTGGATTTGGGGTTCAATCTGACAGGGCATCATAGCTGTGCTTCTGCTAACAGCACCATCTACATTTCTGAAGCACTTGCTGAGTTCAGAGTACTATTCTGGGAGAAAAAGGAAGTTTAGTTAAGACTTGGTCTCTACCCTGAAGAAACTTCTGCTCTAGGAACTCCTAGTCATGTGGCCCTAGACAAGTCATTTCCCCTTCTCTAGGTCTTGCTTTCCTCATTTGCAGAATGAAGCAGGGCCAGATGATCTCTGAGGTCTTTTTGAGCACCAGCAGATTGCTGGTGAGGTGCAGTGCAGACAGTGCCAAGCCCATGAGTTCAGGGGTGTCACATCTTCCATGCTTCTCACCTTGTGTTCCTGGGATAGTTTAAAAAATTACTTGGTGTCCCCTGTGTGAGAGCATTGGTTGCAACTCTGACCAAATTTGATGCTCATCTCCTTATCCAGTAAGTGTCTGTGTCAAGTGAATGTTAGGTATAAAAAGCATTTTCATCTGTGTAGTTTGGACATGAAACATTTTGATTAAATGTGGTCAAAGACCCTTTTGAAGCACAGAAGCCTCAGTACTATTAAAACAATACCCCCCCCCCCCCACCTTGGCTCTTATTTTGTTGGTCTTATATCAGATACAGCAGCTTCTGTTTTTAAAGGAATGTGTTTTAGATCAATACCCAAAATTCAATCATTTGCAGCCTGAGTTGAGTCAGCAGAGTGGCTCTGTAAAATGATTTTGTGGGTTGCCATGTTTATTCTCCCCCCATAATTTCCGGAACAAATCAGAAGATGCTTTTTTTTTTCCATGTCAGCACAGCAAACAAAAGGTCCAGCTGTGATTTTTCTGCTGCTTACATCAACACCAGTAAGAACAGCTCTGCAATCCAAATGGAGCTGGAGATTTGTTGATCCACAAGGCCAACAAGAGCCCAGCTGGGGGCAGTGAGGCTGGCCAGTAGCATGTTTTGATCAGCAAAGTAAGCTAAAAAGAGATGAAATATAAAGAAGGAACAGTATTTACATAGCTGTTTGAGAGCAGAACAGTCACCCAGCACATACTTCCAAGTGTTATCCTTATGGCAGCTAAGGTACAGTGGATGAGCGCTGGCCTGGAGTCTGAAGAACCTGAGTTCAGATTTGGTCTCAGACACTTCCTAGCTGTGTGACTCTGGCAAGTTACTTAACCCTTTTTGCCTCAGTCTCTTCATCTGTAAAATGGGCTGGAGAAGGAAATGACAAACCATTGTAGTATCTTTGCCAAGAAAGCCCCAGATGGGGTCACAGAGAGTCAGAAACGACTGACACGACTCAGCAACGCTGATGATGATGATGACGACGACGACCACCGTTTCCCTCAGCCCCTCCCACACTTGGTCAGTCCAACTGAACCTCAGAACTGGTGATCCACAGCCAGGAAGGTGAGGTGAATGGGTTCACATCTCAGACTGTGACCCTGGCTATTTTTCTGTTTCCTTTCACTGTTAAGCTTCTGGAATAAGAGGTCTACATCTGTAGTATGGTCTTCACTTGGAATATCTTCATTTCCTCAATACCTATTCACTCCATTGTCCCCTGCAGGCTGACTTCTCTCCCCACAACTACAGAAACTCTATTGTAGAGATTCCCGAGGGCCACCTTCAGCACATTGTGAAGTACTCTTACTGTCCTCACCTCCCATAGCCTTTGGTTGTCCTCTCTCTTTTTTGTCCATAGGTATAATTCTGCTACCATATCATGTTGAATTTGGAAATCCCTCTCCTCTAACTTCCTTTCCCTTTCCCATGCTCCTCCTCAACTTGCTCATCCTTCTGCCACTTCCAGTCTCTCACCCCATCCTTATTCTTCCAGGCCATCACCCCTGGCAAAGATAACTACTCTCTCCTCCACAGTATTGACTGTGTGAACAGCCGGTTCAGCTCTCTACTGTTCTCCACCTTTGATTCCATTGCCCACTTATTTATCAATATGTTTCCCTTGACAAACCCATGCCTTGTTACATCCTGTGCCTTTTTTTGCTCCTTCCTGCACGATGTTGCTGGGTAAAGCCTCACAATATGTTGGCTTGGTCCATTGCAGAGTTTTTATCTTATTTCAGCTAGACGCTCACTGCTGTACAGCCTTCCTTTTGTTCTTCTCTGATTGACTTTCTGTCTCTTCCCAAATTTCTTTTCTCCTCAAATTCCTGTCTACACCTGTGTCCTCAGATGAACTTACATTAAGAAGATGAAATTTGATAGAGATAAATATACAGCCATATAGGAATGTTTTGAAAAATCAACATCACTAGTATAAGAGTGGTCAGATCGACATTTTTCAGAAAAAGATCAGGAGGTTTTTGTTAACTGTGAGCTCAGTATTAATCAATAGTGATACAAACAGTCAAAAAAGCTAATGGGATCTGAGCTAGCGTTAAAAGAAACAACACTCCTAAGAATATGGAGGTAGTGGTTTTGATGTTCGCTGTCATATTCAGATCTGGCTTTGAACATTGTGTTCAGTTTGGACATCACATCTTAGGAAGAACACGGATGGATGGGAGAACATCTACAGAAGGGACCCAGAAGGAAAGGGCCTCAAGTAAGAATTGAGAGCATTTATGAATGTTTAGCCTGGAAAAGAGACAATTAACGTTATCCAAAAGTGGAATGAGCTGCCTTGAGAGCTGTTAGGATCCTCCTTACTGGAAGTCTTCAGGTAGAAATTGGCCAGCTTCCTCTCCAGTGTTGTGGTTGAGATTCTTTGGGGGGAGTTGTTTGGACAAGATGGCCATCGAGATATCCCTGCCCATTCTGAAGTTTTATTATTTTGTAATTGAATGTCACTGCACCATAATAAATTTTGTGTTCAAGGAATTTTAAAAATGGGAAAGACTTACATGAAGTAATTGCAACATGAACAAAACCATAGCCCAAAGATGAATATACTGGTCATTTCCAGTTGTAGAGCTAGACCATAGTAATGGAGACAAATTTATATTATTTACACAATAAAGGTCACAGTGGAACAGAAAGAAGTATGATGTAACTGCTCATCTGGTGATGTAAATATTTTAGGAAAAGTTGAAGAAATAATAGAAGTTTTAGATATATGTTAATTACAGTCTTTTGGTATTTTGTTTCAGCTTCTGTGCTTGGTTTTTTTTCTTATATTAAAATAAAATGAAAAATAATAATTCATTGAGTTAATCTCTAACTCAAAAACCTTCGGCAACCAGAGTATCAGAAGTGGAAAGGTCTTAGAAAGCATATGGTCCAACTCTTTCATTTTATAGCTGAGGAAAAAGACTCAATGTACTGTTATTTTGCACCTGACTAATAATATGATTTCATATAAGAAATGTTTTCTTGCTTACCAATTTTATCTCCCCAAGTAGTGCCTACCATAACAGTGTCTCATGCCAAATTGATGTTTGGTGAATATTAGTTTGATTAAACTATAAAGTAAGCTCCTTGAAAGTAAGGATTATGATTTCTATTGCTTTGTACCCCTCCAGTGCCTGGCACGGTGCCAAACATATAGGGTCCACTTGAAAAAGTTTGCTTATTGATCTATGAATGGCATATATTGTTACACCCCCTCCCTCCCTGTCACATATACACACCAATAACAAGAGGGGGTGGGTCAGAAACTAAGGACAGAAAACTTTGATTAAATGAGATACAGCATTGAAATTCATCTTGGGCATCCATTCCAGGGTATAGTGAAACAGCTGAGATGCCCCAGGCTACCCAGCTACTGTTGCCCTCGTAAGCCACCTTTAGACAAGTGGCATCATCCCTATAACCGACAGACCATTAAAAATCCACTAAAAATACATAGAAAGGAGGGCAGAGTCAAACAAACTTATTTTAGCTCCATTCCCTGACCTCATTAAATTTGATAGTTGATTTCTTTTCTCATTAGAGACCTTGAGCTTGTTGTTCCTGACTCTGGTCAGATGTTCTAGTAGGAATTATAGGTTTCTGTACACAGGTACTTGTGGGATTTTTATAAAATAAAACCATGAAAAGATATGCTTATAATCTTAAAAATATGTTTTCTTAGACTTTCCTTTCTTAGAAAGCAGTAATATACTTAGAAAATACAGAAATATTAATAGAGTTCCCAGAGTGTGAGTTACCTTTCAAGTGAAGATGGAAGAGACCTTGCCTTCTGGGGCAACACTCACAAACTGAGGGTGCCCTAAAAGTCTTAGAGCAGTTTTAAACTATTAAAGCTTTGGAGACTTTGGGGATACCTAGTACAGACACACTTAAAGAAAACCAAGCCAACTGTACTTTTTTTAGGAAGGCTTCTAGAACAAACTGGAGTCTGGCTTTCTTTTCTTTTTTTTTTAACTTTATTTATTTATTAAAGCAATTGGGGTTAAGTAACTTGCTCAAGGTTACATGGCTAGTCATGGAGTCTGGCTTTCTTTAAGATGGAATTCAGAACTATTAAACTTGATGAAACCTTTTTTCCCTATTATTTCAGGTAGAAGTAAAATTAAGCATCCAAGTGGAACATAATTGCTCCCTGATGAGGAGGAATGGATGGGGAGAGAACTTGACCAACTTTTTATTTTTTAGATTCATAGCAGAATTTTAGATCATTCAAGGAAGCAATACTGAACACCTAGAAAAGTAAGTAGTGATGATAGTGAGTCAGCTTGACTTCATCAAGACAAGGGCATGCTAGGCTCACCTGAACTGTTTAAGTGGTAGGTCAGGCAAAGGTTGTAGCCACAGCTTCCCCAGAGTGGATCATGTGGATAAGATGGAGGAAGGCAGGGTAGATGATAGTGTAGTTTGGTAGATTTGAAACTGCTTAAATGGCCGTACCCAAAGGAACTAGTCCCTGAGGATTCCGTCTCTGCTTGGGAGGAAGGTCTTAGCCAAAGTTGTTCCCCAAAGCTGTGTGCCACCTTAACGTTTATATGAGTAGGTCGGGTCAGCCAATCAGTCAAGACTTTGTATTGCATTTTCTTCAGTTGTGTCTGACTCTCTGTGACCAAATTTTGGGTTTTCTTGGCAAAGGTACTGAAGTACCTTTTTTCCTTCTCCAGTTCATTTTATAAATTGAGGAAACTGAGGCAGACAGGGTTAAGTGACTTGGCCAGGGTCTCATAACTAGTAAGTATCTGAGGCCAAATTTAAACTCAGGAAGATGCATCTTCCTGACTCCAGGCCTGGTACTCTATCCACTGTGCCACTTAGCTGCCGCCGCCTCCCAATCCTCCCCCCCCGGCAGAATGATGGGTTGAGTCCAGTAAGATGAAATTTAATAGGAATAAGTGTAAAGTCTTTCACTTAGGCTAAAAAAAAAATATGTTTCACAAATATGGGGAATTGAAGAGGTATTTCTAGACTGTAGTTCATCTAAAAAAGATCAGTGGGTCTTAGTGGACTGCAAGGTCCATATGAGTCAGCAATACGAAACTAAAAGACCTAAGATGATCTAAGATACTCAGGCCATATCTGAAACAATGTGTTTAATTCAGCCATCTTTTAGGAAGGATAATAGTGAGCTGGAGAGAAGAATCTTAGTAGAGAACAACTAAGATGGGCATTGAAATCATTCTGTATGAAGATCTTTAGCCTGGAGAAGAGTACTTGGGGAAGAAAGGAGAGCTGTTTTCAAATATTGCTCTGAGCCTCAGAAGGTGGAAGCTACAAAGAGACGTATGTAGGCTTAGTATAAGGACCCACTTCTAAAAAACTAATGGTTTCCAGGGTTTCAGACAGAGGCTGTGTGGCGTCTTGCCAGGGGTGTCGTCAAGGGGTTTTCCATGTAAATACTGATGGACGAGATCGGGCCTTGGGCTAGAGGCTTCCCAAGGGCCCTTGCAGCCCTGAGATTCTTTGATTTGTTCTTTTTTGTCATCTGTCTGTCTCTGGAGTTGGGGAGATTTCAAGGTTTCCAGCACAGTGTTGGAAGTCCTGAATAGTGCCGTGTGGAGCTTTCATTTTGAACTCTGAAGCCCACGTGAAGCTAGGAGCAAACATGGAAAATTTCATTCTCAGCTGTGTTTTTTCTGACCACATTTAAGAAAGTTCTGAATAACCAAGAGGGCTGTTTTTTTCCACTTATCCTTGCTTAATGACTGAATGCAGGTCTATAAACAGTCAGAAGCAAGGTTTCCACTATTGCTTGTCCATTTATCAGCATGAATCTTTCTGCACTCTGGCTTGTCTGTGCCTTTAACTGTTGCTTTCCTTAGTGGAAAGAGGTTGTCCGCCATCTTGTCTGAGGCTGGCCATGGAGTTTATAGCCCCATTAAACTTTCACCAGAGGATGAAGTGTTTGTAAGTACTCTGGTCGTGATTTATTGTGTGACCTTGTGTACCTTTGAGACACATGCATTTAACCAGGAAATTATGAGGAGTAGATAGAAAGAGTACTGAACTAGAGTGGGGGGCTAGTCCTCTCTTTGGCCACTCACTCGTTGAATGACTCTGGCTAAGTTACTTCCTTTCTCCAAGCCTCAGTTTCCTCCCTTTTTGAAATGAGGGAACTGGACTAGATAGCCGTTTAGTCCTAACATTCTATGATTCTAAGTAGGAATAAGCAATATATTATTTCTTTGTAGCTCGCCAGCTGTACCATGTCTTTTTATCTCTCTCATAAGTCTAAACTTTGCTCATTAGCAACAACTTTCCCAAGAATACACTTATCTTTGTCTACTGTATTTGCTACATTGAGCCAGAAGTGTCTAAAACTAATAGGATCCATTCATTACAGCAGACTTAGAAACAATGGTGAGCATTAAAAAAAGTTAGGAGAGAACAAGGTCAGGTCCAATTCATGGGTATGTCTCGGGGAAAATTCTTAACCAAACAAGGGATAAAAGTGTATTAAAGATAAAATATTTTCAGTGACCTGAAATTGAAAAGATTTAGCATTAATAAAATGATTACAGCTAGGATAAGAAGGGAAAGCATTGATTGAGGGAGAAATCTTTGCATGAAGTATCCTGAACAGGCTCTGGTATGCAAGATGTCACAGTGTCTTAGAATTGGAGAGCTGGGATTTCAGTTGGTCATTTAGACCAAGCCCTACCTGATAGGAGTCCCCTTTATAAGTAGTCACTCTCAGCCACTGCTTGAAGATTTCCATGATAGGGTACCCTGCCACCTCTTAGCAGCCTATTCCACTTTTGGACAGCTGTTGTTGTTAGGATGTGTTTCATGAGATTAAACCTAAGCTGACATCTTTTTAGTTTCTATCCATTGCTCCAGGTTGTACCGTCTGGGGCCAGATAAAGTCTTCTCCACATGAGAATCCTCTAAATACTTGAACACCATTATTTGTATTCACTCAAATCTTCTATAGCCTAAATATCCTCAATTCTCCCAAATTAAGTACTCCACGCCCTTCACCAACCTTGTTGTTCTCTTCTGGAAGCTCCGTGCCTTATCAGTGTCTGTTAAGTGGAACAGAATGCTTCAGATGAGGTCTGACAAGGCCAGAGGACTCTGGGAATATCACCTCCTTGTCCTGGATTATTCCTTCTCAGTATATTCTTGATATGACCTAAGATCACTTTAGCTTGTTTTGACGGCTACATCACACTGCTGATTTTTATTCAGCTTGCATTCCATGAAAACCACCAGATCTTTTCAGAGCAGCTACTGGCTGTCCATGTCTTCTCCTTCTTGGGAAGTTGATTTTTGCTTCCAAGATATAGGACTTTACCTTGGCCTCTGTTAAATTTCATCTTATTAGATTCAACCCCATCCTCTAGCCTGTCAAAATCCCTTTGGATCATGACTGTCATCTTTTGTGTTTGCTATCTCTCCCAGCTTTGAGTCATTTGAGATTTGAGGGGTATGCTGTCTTTGCCCCTATTCAAGTCATTGGTAAATATGTGAACCAGCCCAAAGCCAGGCACAGGTCCCTGGGTGTACTCCACTGGAGACCTCCTGCTGTGTTGACCATGAACCATGTACTCCTTGAACCCAGCCATTCAGCCAAGTCTGAGTCCATCTAGTTGTGTTGTTATCCAGTCCACAAGGGATTATGTATCAAAAGTGTTACAGAAATTTAAGTAAACTCTAGCCACAGCATTCCCCTCCCCTGGTTTAGTTACCTTGTCAGCGAAGGAAATGAGTTTGGTATGGCATGGTCTGTTCTTGGTGAAGCCAGATTGGTTCTTTGTCATCCCTGCTCCCCATTTTATATGTTTGGCCACCATCTCTGTGAATGATGCCTTCTAGAAACTTCTGGGGAATTGAAACGCAAGCTCACTGATTTATGGTTCATAGACTCTATCTTCTTCCCTAGTTTGAAAATTCTCTAATATTGTATTCTTCCCATTTCCTCACAATTTTTCAGATATTAAATAACAATGGCTCAGTTGTCATATCTACCAGTTCCTTAAGGATTCGAGGCTTTAGTTCATCTGGGCTGGGTAACTTTAATTCTTCGGGGGCAACTAGGTGTTTTCTTCCTGTACTGTGTCCATCAGCTCTCTGCCTTAGTAAAGGACAAGGAAAATCTGGGACCTGTGATTCCATTACCATAGGAAACTTCCAGATGAGAAAACTGCCCCCCAAAGCAAGTTGGTCTATTCTTTGCCTAGATACAGTCACAGAGTTGCCTAGAGCTCTTTCCACTACGTCAGTCTGCCTCTCTTATAGGGAATTAACACAAATAAGTAAGACCAAGAATCATTTCCAAATGATTAGGTTGTCAAAGGACATGAATAAACAATTCTGAAATGAAGGATTGTAAACTATTTAACAACCATATGAAAGGTTGTCCCAGCTCATTAACAAAAGGGATACAAATCAAAACAACCTTGAGGCTTCACTTCACAGCCAGCAAACTAAGGAAGGTAACAAAAGATAGAAATCGTAAGGGTTGTAAGGGCTGGAGTGAGATAGACCAATGGATGGTTGGTTGAGCTGTGAAAACATTTTGGGATTATGGCTAAGAATAAATAAATAAATAAATAAGGTACTGAAATGTCCATCAGAGATTTTATTCCTAAGCATATGCTTCAAGAAGGTCAGGTCAAAATTCCAAAAGATCATAATGGAAAATGCTGTCCACATGCAGAGAAAGAACTATGGAATCTGAATGCAATCGAAGCATACTATTTTCACCCTTTTCAAAAAATGTTTTCTTTCTTGTGGTTTTTCCCTTTTGTTCTGATTCTTCTTTAACAAAATGACTTATGTGGAAATGTATTTAATATGATTGTCCATGTGTAATCTGTATCAGATTACTTGCTTTCTTGGAGAGGAGAGACCAGGAGGGTTAAAAAAAATTTGGAACTCAAAATTTTATAAAAGTGAATGTTGAAAAAAAAGTTGTTGTTTTTTAAAGGTCAGATCAATAAGTATTTTATTACTATGTGTCAAGTAACTGAAGTCCAGAGAATTAATCATGGCTGGTCGTGCTTCCACAAAATGGAGGTTCCAAAAAGAATTCACCAATAGGAGAAAAGAATCGCAGTGATGGAGAGAGGACAGATGAATTGTTAGTGGCACTGCCTGGGAGTGAAGCAGAGTTGGTTTGAACCTTCCTCAAAATGGAGCTTCCTGGAGGAATTTGACAATGGGAGAGGGACTGAACGGCAGAGGGAGGGGACAGATGGAGCTTGGTGGCAAAGTCTGGACAGTGAGCATGGGAATAAAAAGTCTCATGCACAAAAATATTCATAAGCATCACTTAAAATATTTGTATTTTATTAAATATTTCCCAATTACATTAAAAATTTTTTTTGCATTATTTTTTTTTTTTAAATTAGTTCCCAGTTCTCTCCCTACCCCCTGCCCCTCCTCTACACCTTGAGAAGGCAAGTAATAGGATATTGATTATATGTGTAAAGTCAAAACACCACTTGTGGCAGCAAGAAGCTACAAAACAATGTCCTTCTCCCCACCCCACCCCCGTCTTTTGGGGATTAGCTAAGCAAATTGGGGGTAGGTGAAAGGAAGGGAACATTCCTCTGCACTGTGAGAAACAGTGACCCTGAAGAATTCAGAAAAGCCAAGCAGAAAGAAAAAAGCTGAATGTGCCCTGTAAGGTGACCATGAATGACCCAGATGGGAGACCTTGGCTGTGAAGTACTCTGTTCACTCTGGGATACAGCCAGGATGTTGTGGAAATTGTGTTTTCTCTTTTTTAACTCTTTGTTACACGGGGATAGCTTGCTAGGTAGAGGAAAAGGGCATTTGGAAATGTAGCTGATGTA
Source organism: Gymnobelideus leadbeateri (assembly GCA_011680675.1). Classification (NCBI taxonomy): domain Eukaryota; kingdom Metazoa; phylum Chordata; class Mammalia; order Diprotodontia; family Petauridae; genus Gymnobelideus; species Gymnobelideus leadbeateri. The sequence goes on along the minus strand of WOXC01011550.1, from coordinate 51,233 downwards.
AAAACAAGATAGTGACAAAAAGATTTAAAACACCCTTGTGAAAATCCATCAGTAGAAATGGAACTAATTAAGCGGCTGCCATTTTGTCAGTGCTGATTTTCCTCCATTACATGTGAAATTCTCCTTGGTTTTTAAAATCTCTTCTTGTTTCATCCACAGGCATTCACAGTTCTTCTTCCTTGTTCCCCCCATGCCCCAAAGAAACAAATAGCAAAAGAAAAAAAAAAGAAAGAAAGAAAAAAATCCATCCATCACCTGAAAATTAGTTGTTTTGGAAAAACATTTTCTTCCTCGACTATTTTCTGTACATCAGCTCCAGTTTCTGAGCTTGATTTATAGATTACCTGCTTTTTGCACACACTCTACCCATTCCTGTTTATTCAGTCTGCTTGTTTACCAGTGTTACCCTCCTTTGCTCCCAGCTGTCATGAACCTTTACTCTAACAACTCTCTTGCCTAAATCGAGCAGCCTTGGATTCCCCTAATCTCGTAGATGACGCACTCAGCTTCTGCTATCTTTTCCCCCATAAAACATAAATCTTGTGTGTCTGTTCTTTGCTTGGAACAACCTTGTCCTGGGGAATAATCAGAGATAGGACCAGGTTGCCATAGAGCAGGGTAACCTCCCCATTGGCTTCTGCATGGCAAGTGGGTCATGTGGGGATGTTTGGGGGATAGTTAGTCCCTGTCAGAAGTGAGAGGCATGCATCGTTAGGAGTCAGTCAGTAAAAGAAAAAATAACTTCAGTCATCTGTTTCACTTCCACCTCTGTGATTTGTGGCTGTGCCTTCCAGAGCTGCCCTTAAGAGGGTTAGGGGCTGTTTATCCAAGTGCATTATTGTTTGGGTTTTTATTTTTCTGGGAGAAAGAATTATAAACAGTGTAGTTCTCAAGAGCAGACCCACAATAATAAATCTAAACATAACAACACATTAAAAGCTAGACCCAAATAACAAATAAATGCAGAGTCTTTGCATCAGAAGGGAAATGGACTCTGAAGCAGACGTATAAGATAGGTCTTTATACTCAGCAGAGAGAGTGATGGGCCAGGGACCTCCTGGCTCAACTTTTGACCTCTTCGAAGCCCCAGGGACAAATAGAGTTACTTAATTCACCACTTCTTTAGAAATAACACTACCTGCCTTTCACTGTACTCTGTTGTGAAGGTTCTAAAATATGACGTGTACATGACCTCCTTTGAGGTCCTTGGGAGAAAGGTACACTGTTAATACACAATATTTTCATTCTGAGCTTCCAGGAGTTGGTGGGAGATTTCTAAGAGCTAGAACAGTTGGTATCACCTGGCAGTATCATACTTTTGGCTGTAAGGCTGCATGTACCCAGCTTTTGAGAGAGTCAGCAAGTAGAAAAAGGATCCTTCGGGATGTTGAACTGGGAAAGGAGTTCTCACTGGCCAATAACTTTAAAGACCTAGTTGTTGAATTTCTTTGTTGACTGTTAAAAATAAAAATGAAATGTCACCTACTGGTGTTCCGTTGAACAGTTCATTTTCCTGATTGTGTGCTATTGCCAAATGCTAAGAAATGATGACTGTTCTGCAGGAATTAAGATTTTCAAAGCACTGTCTCACAACAGCCTGGTGGAGATTTTACAAGGAGGCTCAGAGAGTTGTGACTTAGCCATGGATACACAGCCACGACTGAAAACCAAACTTGACTTTCTGACTCCCAAGTCCATTTTTCTTCTCATTGTACCAGAATTGAGCATGGTCGCTTTTAGAGAGTTTCTATATCATTAGAATTTAGTTTCTTCATAGGGTAAAGTGGGTTCTATAAAACTGGATACCTTTGGCCACCTTATGTGATATCTGTCATAGATATGATAAATGGAACTTTTCCTTTGGCTTGCCATCCATTGTCAGATCTATCTAATTATTCTCAATACACATGCAAATAACTTGGTTCACTTAATGCTATTTCTCAGGAAGAGAATGGGGACTATACATATATGGAAAAACTAAAGATACCCTTGGATCATGGCACCTTGTTGATGATGGAGGGAGCTACACAAGCCGATTGGCAGGTAAGAATATAGAAGCAGTATGAGTAGCATCTCTTGGACAATTTCCCAGATGTAGCCTAGAACTATGAATTTAGGAAATGCTATAACTTCATAACTTTGGGATGAAGAGTATTTCTTGGAGAAGATGAAACTATTTCAGTGCTAGAATGTTCTCACTTTGTGGTAGGGGAATATTAGAAGGTAAGGAAAGAGTTTTTATACAAGAGTTCATCGTCAGTATTTGTTTGAAACCTTTGTCATCTCTACTTTAGGGAGGTTAGAATAGCAACATTCTTTTTTCCTTAAAATTGCCTTTAATGCAAATATCTTTCTGCGCCTGTACTTAGTTATAATATGTAGTTGTTAATAACTTGTCTGTTTCTCTGTAGCACCGGGTGCCCAAGGAGTACCATTCTAAGGAAGCAAGAGTGAACCTGACCTTTAGAACGGTTTTCTCTGAGCCCAGTGGGATGGATTCAAGAATGACTTAAGAGCCTTCTCAGAGAAGCTGCCCTTGGAATGATTCCAACCTTTGACATCAAGCATTCCAAGGATGTGGGCATGGACATTCAGGTCTCCTAGTGATACAGCTCCATAGAGAGTCTAATGAGTGCCTTAGAGAGTTCTATGAAATGGTAGCAAGCAGTTTATGTTTGGAATATGCTTGTTGTGGGAATAGTAATCCCTAGACAGGTCTCAGACTTGTGGATTTGCTTTGTACAAATTAAAATCTATTGTGGTTGTACTCACAGATGATTTCTTCCATTGACTTTCCTTTTTCCTTCATTTGTATGCAAGAACTATGAATGGATGGATTTGTATCTCCAAGGGAAAACAGCACATGCTTCCCCCTGTGACTTGAGGGAAGCTGAGATGTAAATATGTGCCACCATCTCTGAATTTTTCTTTGGTCAGACAGCTGCTGAAATCTAAACAGAGGTGTTTTTCCTGGGCTGCTTTGAAATTTGCCTTGACTTCTTGCCTTCTGTGCTATTGCCATGGGAGGCTATATATCCAGAGCACACAGAGCAGCTCTGAGTCACGCAGCTTCTTGGGCTGTGCTTTAGCCAGCCCCTCCAACCTGAGAAGTTCAGGCTGATCCATCGGGCCCAGCCACTCTCTGGCAGTCAGCAGTGTATGTTGAACCTCATGAGGAGAAGAATCATTTAGTGATGTCAAGAGAAGTAATGGGTTGAAATTTGGGCAAAACAGCAGAGCAAATATCCGGGTAGTGACATCTGTTCCTCATAGATTAGCATCCCCTGGAGAAATTGTTGCAGTCATTTAAAGCCAAGCCAAATAGAAGCCTCGTGAATAAATATCATGCTGGGAGCTAGCCTTCCTGGGGGCTGCTGGGACTCGATTATCTTAGGATTCTTTCCTCAGATTTCAGTAACCCTGTGACTAAGGCTCTTGAGGCCATTACATCACTGAGGTTCCCAAAACAGTTTAGGGTTGCTGCCTCCTAGTGCATCACAAGCACGTGCTTTTGTGAACTCTTGGTCAGGCATGCAAGGACATTTCCAAAACAAGACCAGGAAATCTTTTAAGAAAAAGGAAATTAGTTTAAATAAGTAAGAGTGGAACAAGAATATGGACCTAGCTGTTGTGGAAATAACCTTGTTGCTGACCTGTCTCCTTTTTATCCCCTCTCCATTCCGTGCTCTTAGGTCTGTGATCCTGGTGCCTAGTGTAAAGAGGCTAGAGATGTTTTGTTTAAGAAATTCAGATCAGATGCTTGTTGCTTGTTGAGCTGTGTAGCCTTCTGAGACATTTCACCATTACAGTTTCCATTATTTTTGCCATTGGCTTTTTCTCCAGGGAATGTGAGGCACTTTACAGAATCTGTGAATTTACCTCAGTATTTTCAAAGGAGATATGAATACTTTCTGTCAAAATAAAAGCAAATGTCTACCATGTCCCTGCCTCTTTCTTATTGACAGATTTAACCGACATTAGCAGAGCAACCCATTTGGCAGTGGGTTCAGTTATGGCCTTGGAATCTCCTCTTTCCTTCCCGTGAGGGAAGAACAGACTATATAGGCCCTTCAAGATCCTTCCCAGTGTGGAATCATGATTTCACATGTCTCAGGCGGACAGCTGTAACCTTCACACCTGCATCCTTCTATTTCTATTAGGGTGATGCCTCCTGAGCAACACTGGCGTGCTCACCCTCTCACCTATGAGCTCAGATTGAGTCAGCATTGAGATGTGACATTTTGGAGGAGGCTCAGGTGACCTTAGAATGTGTTCTGAGAAGTCCAGTGTCCAGATGGAACCAGGTTGTTGACCTGCTCTGTTCTTTCCTAGTCAGAAGACATCTGGAATTTTATAGCCATTTATGGGCACCATGTTTTACCGATGCATTTCAGGTTTTGGTTTTCCAGTAGGCCACCCCACCCTACATGGTCTCCATCCTTACAAAAAAAAAAATGACAAGCTAAGCAGTGTCCTGTATAGCAGTCACATACAACAGTAAATGGCTATCTTCTCTGCAGAAGAGAAAGAAATATTTTCCACCATCTGTCATCTGGAACTACAATTCATTGCGTCTGATCTGAATTTCATTTTCAATTGCATTATTGCAATCAATGTATGTATTGTTCTCCTGACTTTGTTTACCATTCTTTGTTGGTTTGTGGTTTGCCGTGTTTCTCTGTATCTGCATATCTGTCAGTCCTTACAGCCAAACTGCATTCCATTACAAAGTTACACTTGTTTAACCTTTCCTCAGTTGATGGGTACCCACTGTGTTCACAGTTTTTGGTTACTACAATAAAGACTACTAGTCAGAAACCTTTATTAAGTTCCTCCTGTGTGCTAGGCATTGGGCAGTGTGGTGGGGATACAAAGAAAGCCAAAAAAAATTTAAAAGGCCCTGCCCTCAAGGAAGTCATGGTCTGATGGAGGAGACAACGTGCAAACAGTTATGTATAAACAAAATGCATAAGGGATAAATTAGGCATAATAGGGAAGGCATTATCTTTAACAAGATCTAAAAAGGCTTCTCATAGAACGTGGAATTTTAACTGGGACTTGAAGGAAGCCAGCAAACCTAGGAGGCGGATTTGTAAGGGGGGAACAGAATTCCAAGCATAGGGAAGCGTAGGGGAGGGTCAGTGAAAATACCTGGAGATTGGAGATGGAGAGCCTTGTGGACACTGGAGTGAAAGAGGAAAGGGTAAGGTTTAGGGGTGGGGGGAACGTGCTGTGAACGGCTTTGAATGCCATATAGGATTTGCTGGAAGCCTCTGGAGTTTACTGGATTGGGGGGATGACTCGGTCAGACCTGTGCTTTTAGGAAGATCAATTTGACAGCTGAGTGAGATCAAATTGGAATGGGGAGAACCTAGAGGTGGGGAGACCGGGGAGAAGGCTTTTGTAATGGCTCAGGCATGAGGGGATGAAGGCCTGCACCAGGGTAGGAATTATGTTAGAAAATAGAAAGGGGCCCATGTAGAACTTGTGTAATAGTTTGGATATGGGGGAAGAGAGAAGGTGAAGAATCAGACATGCCACCTTCAGGGATGAGGAAGATGGGGGTGCCCTGGACAGTAATAGAGAAATTAGAAGGGGAGGGGGGCAGGGAAATAATGAGTACAGTTTTATGCTATGAATATTTCATTATGTATAGTACCTTTCTTGCTGTCCTTGACTCCCTTAGTGTCTAGGCACCATATGATCCAAGATGGCTGTTTAAAAAAAAACTTTTGAAGGGAATGGTGCATTTAGGGGTAATTTTAAATTTTGGGGTAACTTTCTCACATAATTCCAAATTGTTTTCCAGCTCCCTACCTGTCTCTACATAGCTCTTCTGATCTAGGTATTTCTGTCTTTTGTCACTCTTGCCAATATGGTGGGTATGAGGAGAACCCTTGGAATTTTGATTTGCATTTCCTTTATTAGTGATTTGGACCATTTTTGTGTAGTTGGTGGTGGTTTGTATTTCTTTTGAAAATTTTTCCTAGCCTTTGATTTGTGTATTGGGGAATAGTTTTTAGTCTTTAAAATTTGTATCAGTTCCCTGTATGTTCTGGACATCAAACCTGTCAGAGATGATGGGATTTTTTCTTCAGAAGGGATGTAGAGGTGAGCTAGTCCTGCCCTTTCATTTTATAGATGAGGAATTTGGTCCCTGAAGAGGTTAAGTGACCTGTCCAGTCTTAGAAGTTCAGAGCTCCAAATCAGAAATCAGTTCTACTGCCTCTACTTCCACATGGGCTGCCTTGGGAAAAAGTGATTTCTTATCATAAGCAGAAGTCAGATGGCATTGATGAAGGATATCATAGCTGAGATTCATGCTTGAATTTGAATCAGATTACATGCTCTGTATCCATATAGCACCTAGGCTGTTTAAGCTTATCATAGCTTCTTCTGCCAAGGTAATCTGAATCAGGGTTGCTTCTCTTGGGTTTTAAGAAATGCTTTCTTTTTGTTTGAGAATTACGTTTATCTGATAGTTTGACTTCTTTTGCTGGAGTTGATTTGGAATTTTAAATAGCTTTTTCACTGAGGAATTACCCTTCACTCAAAAGGACAGTTAACACTACATGCTAGTACAGTGCATCATATAAAACTATGCATTGGTTGAGGAATGAAGGAGAAGACTTCCAGGCAGGTAGGAGATTTTTAATAACTGCCACTAACCCAATCCCAGGGACACATGTTTTGCTAGTGATGGTTTTAAGTGATAGGAGTCAGGTTGGCAAGTTCATTCTATTCTATTTGTAAAGCAGAGGAGCCAAGCATGGTGGCAGTGCCCTGTAGTCCCTGCTTCAGGGGAGGCTGAGGCTGATGGGTCACTTGAATTTGGGAGTTCTGCTATAGCAGGGCTGAAGCTGATTGGATGTCCCCACAAAGTCCAGCACCAATATGGGGAGGCCTGGGGGTGGAGGGCCATCCCCTGAGTGCCTGTTGTCCCCCGCTCTCTGCTGAGGAAAGGAGGCAAGGGAACCAGGATGGGCCAGCACAAGCCATCTTCCACCTCCAGCCACCAGCCTGATCTCCCAGCTGGGGTGGGTAAAAGCTCCACAGCAAACAGGAGCAGCCTTCCCTTTGATCTTTCCACCTGCTGTGCCAGAACCTTGAGAGAAGAGGAAGGGGAAATCGTTGGGGATCCAGACTTCCCTCTTCTGCCACACTCTTTCCTGTCTAATCTCCAGCCTTTGGAGGGAAGAGGAAGAAAGAAGCAGGGCCTTCCATCTCACGCTGTGTCTGTCCCCAGTCCAATCTCCAGCCTCCTTTGGGAAGAGGAGCGGTACCTTTCACTCAGTGACTAGCGTTCTCACTCCTGCTCATACTCCACACATCCCACTGACTCTGAACCCCTGTAGATCATCATCGAAATCCCATTGCCCACCCCCCATCGCCCCTTTCTTTATTCCCATCCCCCACAATCTTCCCACCCCAACGTTACAGCCAAACCCCACCCAGCAGCACCAGCCCTGGAGTCAGGAGGACCTGAGTTCAAATCCGGCCTCAGACCTTAACACAAAAACTAGCCGCGTGACTTTGGGCAAGTCACTTAACCCCAATTGCCCTCCCAAAAGCAAAAAAAAAGAGAAAAAAACAACAACAAACCCCATCCAGCCCTTCCAGTGTGCTCTCTGGAATGCCTGTTCCAGATAACAAACTTCCCTTGGTCCTAAATCATTTCCTCTCCCTCTTCTTCCTTCTTTTAGCTATTACTGACTCTGTCTCCCCTGATGCTACAAGCTCCTGAGCATCCTTTCCAGTGCTACCTGCACCTCCTTTCATTCTCCTCAGGTCACCAGCTGAGGCAGAGGAGTTGGGATACTCCTTGTTCTCCATGGCCGCTTCCATGTTCTCCCCCTACCTGCGTCACTCAGTCATCTCTCCTCCTTTTGAGGTCCATGCTATTCACATCTAGCACCCAATCAAAATCCTGGTAGCTCTTGCCTGCAGACCTCTAGGTCACTGCCTTTTTCATTGCGTTCATGGCTCACAGCTTTTCTCTCCCCGGTTCCTGTCCTCATACAGGGGAACTTCAGATATACACATTGATCTCCCTGAAATGCCCTAACCACTCACTTCTTCAGCCTGCTCACTTCCCATGACCTACTCCTCCACCCACCTCAGTGACGCACAAAGATATTGGCATTTTATTAAATCACCTTATCCAACCATAATCTCTAGGCTTTCTACCTCTCCTCCCTTTCCTACTCCCAAATCCTACGCTTCATCCACATCATAACCTCCAATTCCTCCACTGCTCAGTTCTCTTCCATGCCATCTCTCCTGCACTATCCATTCTCTCCACTTTCCTCTCTCTTTACCCCTTAGTAAATGAATTCATTTCACCCTATTCTGTTCTCAAGTCCTTTGCCTTCTTACCAGATTGATGATTGTGTCCTGCCATGGGATTGCTTCCACCATCCACACTCCCCTTATTCTTAGATGTGTGCTGCTGAATGAAAGTAGAGAAAATCATGCAACCGTACTGATCAGGTCCACTGCAAATTTGTGTTACACAACCTTAAGTGGGCCCTCACTGCTGCTGGGCAATCCCACTACACCTACCTTATCAACTCATTATTCTACTCTCCGTGGCAGCTCTTCCAAACCTTTCATATCTCCTTAAATATCCCATGGCCCCCCTCCTTCAACCCTCTCAGCTGAGAACCTTGACTCATATTTTACAGAAAAAAATTGAGACAATTCATTGAGGGCTCCCTCTCCTTGCCTTTTCCTCATCTCAGATGCCTTCTGCCACTATCTCTTCCTATACTCCTGTCTCACATGAAGAGGTGGCCTTCCTTACCAAGGCTAACCCGTCTGCTTGCACAAATGATCCCATTCTATCCATCTCCTCCAACAGATTGCTCCTTCAGTCTTGTCCACTCTCTCACTTCAGTTTCTCCCTTTCTACTAGCTCATTCCCTAGTTTAAAAACATTCCCATGCCTTGAAACACCTTGAAAAAGGCTATCTACAGCAGATGCCTCCACTCTCCTTTCTGCTTAATCCCTTACAATCTGGCTTCCAACCTTATCATTTCACTGAAACTGCCTTCTCCAAAGTTACCAGTGATCTCTTAATTGCCAAATCCAATGGCCTTCTCTCAGCCCTCCTCCTCCTTGACCTCTTTGCAGCCCTATGACACTGCTGATCTCTCTTTGATACTCTCTCCTCTCTAGGTTTTTGGGACACGGCTCTCTCCTCCTCCTACCTATCTGACTCACTCTGCTGCCTTTGCTAGATCCCTATCTAGAGCACACCCTCTAACCATAGATATGCCTCAGGGTTCTGTCCCAGCTCCTCTTCCATCCCAACTAAAATCTCATCTACCAGGTGCCTTTTCCAACCCCCCCCCCCCACCACCTTAATTTTAGTGCCTTTTCTCTCATTTCCTATTTACCCCATATTAACTTGTTTGTACATATTTGTTTGTTGTCTTCCCCCATTAGATTGTGATGACCTAGACTATAGGGACTATCTTTTTGTCTCTTTTTGTATCCCTAACTCTTTGCATAGTGCCTGGAACACAGTAGGTGCTTAATAAATGTTTATTGACAACTAGAATTGAACTAATTCCTTATATGTCTTGGAAGTGAGACCCTTATCAGTAAAACTTTCTGCAAAGATTTTTCCCCCCAGCTACCTATTTCCTTTCTAATTTTAACTGCATTGATTTTGTTTGTGTAAAACCTTTCTAATTTTATATAATCAATATTGTTCCTTCTATCTTTTGTGATGCTCTCCATCCCTTATTTCTTCCCTAATGCTTTCCCTCTAAATAGATCTGAAAGGTCATTTCTTGCTCCTTTTAAGCTCCACTTTTTCTCAACCAACTTTTTTGGTGAATTAACTCTGAGCAGTGTTTCCCAACTTTTCATTGTTCTTCACTTGCCAGAATACAAAAGGATTTGCTTCCCACCATCCATTCCCCACCATCTTTCTGTTTATATTATAGATATCAGGCAGCTCATTCCTCTATAACACAATTACCTTAGGAATCCCAGGTCCTGTAACCCTGAGTCCATCTTCAGGTCCCAGAGTATCCTAATTCAGTCAGAATTTATTAAATGCCATTCTTTAATAACAGTTTAATAAAATTTAATAATCTGCAAAGTCCTGTGGTAGTTGCTAGAGATACAGAGACAAACAAGGTAGTCCCTTGACCTCAGAGAGCTTATGTTCTACTGGTAGGCATGATGTATCCACTGGGAAACAGTAACTGCTCATATTCCTTGCTTACAGTTCCTTCCAGCTGCAGCTGTTACTGAAGTCAGGGAGTTTTTAGCCACCCATAATTACTTCACCAGCTCATACTTATTAAGGATTTTTCTGTGCTGTGTTGCATCTTCTTGCCCTGTCCCTAGAGCTGGCATGAGGCTGTGTCTTGTCCTGACATCTTGACTCACTGAAGAAATGAATGATTTCTTGGACCAGCTGTAGATGGAGCATCTTGTGACATGGGAGGCTGAAGACGGGGGAGGATTGGGAGAAAGTTATGAGAAATGCTAAGCATCCCTGCGCTAAGAATGGCCTCCTGACTTCTCAGCTGCTTTCACTTGGCCATAGCTCCCCTGCTTTTGCCTTTTCTGGTCATAAACACTTAGGGTGTCAAATTAGAAGCTTTGGTGGCTTTATTTTTCTCTTATAAAGCCTGTTTTCATCGTGATGTGTTTTATTTGTTTAAATCTTCACTTACTCATGGTTTCATCAATACCTTCCTCCCCACAACTGACCCACTGTCTGTAATTATGGTTTTTTTTTCTTTTAATTTAAATTCTGTAGCTTTGGGAGGAGTTTCCCATCTGTGCCTTCTGTCACACAAAGCTAGCCTCTAAGAAAGTCACTCAGACAGTCATCAATTACACCTGTTTTCAGTTCTGTATTGTGTTCTAAAAACCCATTAGAAATGACTAGTGGAGGGGAGGCTAGGTGGCGCAGTGAATAGAGCGCCGGCCCTGGAATCAGAAGGACCTGAGTTCGGAGCCGGCCTCCGACACTTAATCCGCACAAACAAAAACCTAGCCGTGTAACCTTGGGCAAGTTACTTAACCCCAATTGCCCTAAAGGGGCGGCTAGGTGGCGCAGTGAGTAAGAGCGCCCGGCCTCGGAGTTGGGATGACCCGAGATCAGATCCAGCCTCAGAAAATGAGCACCCACACATAAATAATGACTAGCCGTGTAACCTTGAGCAAGTTACTTAACCCCAATTGCTTTAAAAAAAAAAAAAAGAAAGAAATGACTAGTGGAGGCCTGTGACTGGGCTGGGGTGTTTTGGTTGTAGGGTTGAGTTAGGGGAAAACAGGAAAAGGGAGAGCCAGAGAGGGCACGGGGTGGAGGCAGGGGAGAATCATGGTGGAAATAGATACCACTGAACAGTACCACCCTTTTAAAAAAAATTAGCATCCCCTGAGTGAGCCTCACACACTGCTGTGTGACTCAGTTTCCTTACTGAGAGTGGAGATAATACCTACAGCACTTACTCCACAAGTCTTTGTGGGCATCGAAGGAGACCATGTGTGGAAAGTGCTTGGCAGTCCTTCAGGTGATCCTGAAGCTGGAAGGAGCCTGAGAGGCCACTGAGGCTAGCCCTCTCCCCTTTTTCAGAGGAGGCCACCAAGGCCCAGAGGGATTTAGTGGCTTGCCCAGTGTCTCACAGAGGGCAGCTAGGTGGCACCGTAGTGCCCAGAGTGCTGGGCCTGGAGTCAGGAAGACTCATGGTCCTGAGTTAAAATCTGACCTTAGACACTTGCCACCTGTGTGACCCTGGGCAAGTCACCTCGCTCTCTTTGACTCGGTTTCCTCATCTATAAAATGAGCTAAAGAAGGAAATGGCAAACTATTCCAGTATCTTTGGTAAGAAAACTCCAAATTAGGGCACAAAAAGTTGGGCACGAATGAAATGACTGAATAACATCATCACGTAACTACTAATTACCACAGATAGGATTTGAGTCCAGTGCCTTAGACTCCAAATCTAAAGCATTACCTTTATGGACACATGCACTTAGAGACCTGTTTACTGTTAAATTTGGGTTTTGTGGCAGTTAAGCAATGTTTTTTCTCTCTCACATGCCACTCACCCCTTCCAGAAAGGGAGGCAAAAATCCCTGTAACAAATCTGCATTAAACAGAGCGATGCCTTCATTGGCCATGACCCAAAATGTCTGACTCATTCTACATCTGGAGTCCATGACACCTCTGTCAGGAAGTGGGCAGTGTGCTTTAGCGTCTGCTCTCTGGAATCATGCTTAGAGATCTGTTTACTGTTCAGGAGGCTTCCTTGGCCCCCAGTGCCTGGTTGAGCATGTCAGGCTGCCCCCCCCCCCCCTCCATGGAAGTTTACAAGCCAAGTGTGTCTTGGGGGAAATACAGAAGAGCAGGGAAACAAGGAGGGAAGGGGACCTGCACCTTTGTGGTCTGCAGTTCCATGGGGACCTAAAGCCAGGCTCAGTTTATCAGCCACCCTCTCTCCATCCTGGAGCCCCAACCCAGACTGGTTCTGACTCTTCCTGATTGAGCCCCATTGCATCCTTATTTCTATTGCTGGGTCCCCAGAGTACGGCAGCATCACCAGGAACCTTCCTACTCTCCCCTGCCCTGCTCTCAGATGGCAGCCTTGGGAGCAGTGAGAAGAGTGGGGGGGATTTGTACTCTGCCCAGGAGCAAATGAGTGAACCCCAGAGGTCCATCGTTAACAGGAAGCAGTAGTCTCTGCCTTTCCTGGTGAGCCAGCCAAGAGACCATGGAATGGGCCACAGTCATGGAATGGACCACAGTGGAGGCTAGCATGGTGGCACAGGGGCGGGGTGGGGGGCAGGTGTGGTATGTAAGGGAAGTAGTGGGCAGAGTTGGGCTTCCAAGTGCCCTTGGATCAAGTCACAATTACCCACCCCCTACAGGAAGGGAGCAGGCAGAAGGGCTTTGGTGAACTGCAGGCAACTGATTGTGCAAAGACCTCCAGAGGGGCAAAGGAGGCTTGCTGCTTTTTCAGGGCTGGGTCTGTTCAAAACCTTTCTTTTTGCAGGAAGGGAAGCCAACTTCCCCATCTCAAGAATTGCATCCCAGGTGGGGCCAAAGGAGGATGGAGGACCCTGGGCTTCCCAATCTGCAGCAGGTGGGGGCCAAAGCATAATTATTTTTTCCTTAGTCAGCCACTTTTGCCCAGACCTAGGCCTCCAGAAACTCTGCAGGGCTCCCTCTTGCCTGTCACAGTCCACAGCCCATTTTAGGTATCCACTGGTAGCCCTCCTGTCCTGCCTTATCCCACACTGAGCTTTTTCACACAGAATGTAAGCCCTTTGAGGACAGGGACTATGTTATTGCCTGGCTTTGTATCCCCGGAACTTAATGTAGTGCCTGGCACATAGTAAGTGCTTTTTGCCCAACTTTCTGCTAAAGCCAGCCCAAACTGCTCTCTGTCTTGTGAACATGCTATTTTTCTACTTCCAGACCTTTGCTCATATCATTCCCTGTGCCTGGGATGCTGTCTCCTCCCAGTCTTCCCCACCATAGTTCTTAACTGCTTTAAAGTTCAAATTCCCTTTCCTCCAGGAAGCCTTCCCTGATTCCCCTGTCATAGACCTGGCAGCAATGCAGGGTCAGAGAAGTCTCCTCCCTTAACCGCAAGCTCTGCTCCAAATTCTTTGTTTGTTGAGCTCTACCTTTTGCCCTCACCTCAAGGACTCCCTCATTGCCCCAGCCCAGCTTCTGGCACGGAGAGAAAAGTCCTGGGAAGAAAGGAGTCAGAGGAAAAGAGGAGCACCGTATTTGGGAACAGGACGTCTGGGCTCTGGCACCGTCCTTCTCTATGACCTTGGCCAAGTTCCTCCCCCTGTGAGCCTGTTTCCTCTTCTTTAAAATGGAGGAGTTGGACTCCATCTTCAAGATCCCCTCAGCTCTAAGTCCTAATAGTCTCTGGGAGTACCTTCTGTACTTTCATGAGATATAAAGATATAAAACATGGGTCTTAGAGATATGATTGTGTATGTCTCCCCCCCCCCCCAGTCTATAAACTCCCCAAGAGTAGGAGCCTTGTGCTATCTAAGCTTTAAGTTTTCTACAACACCTAGTCCATCCCTCTATACACGTGCCCTTCATAAAAGTCAATTGGATTGTAGCCAACAGAAGTTGTTGATTGAGCTCCTCCCCAGCAGTGGGGGATAAAGGACAGGCCATGTCTGATTGGCCTAAGGCAAAGACCATTGGACTTGGAGTCAGGAACCTTCAGCCAGATTCCTGGCCTTGCCATTTTGAAGTGTGTCTCCTTGGGTAACCACAGACTTCTTAGTCTCTGTCTACACCAGTCTAAGACAGAGGTAATAATACTCTCACTGTCTACATTATAGCCTTGTGAGGTAGGGACTTTGTAGAGCCTAAGTACCATAGGAGTGTAAGTTTGCTTCTCATTAGTTGTGGGGTTTGGGTTCAAATGTGTGATTTTCAGCAATTTTTAGAGTTCTTGGTATGTTAACACTTTCCATCGCTGTGGAGCTACAATTTACCAACTGAGAGAATCTTTTTTTAAGTTAATTTATTTATTTTTAGTTTTCTTTTTTTTTTTAGTTTGTTAAACTGTTTTCTTTTTTAAACTTTATTTTGTCTCTCTTTTTTATTTTTTAGTTTATATCATTCATTTCCATAAGATTTTGAGTTACAAATTTTCTCCCCATTTTTCTCTTACCCACCACCCCAAAATAGCAATCCCACTGAATATCCCCTCCCCAAATCTGTTCTCTCCCATATCTTCCCCCATCTCCCCTCTGACTTTCCAGTATGGCATGGTGGATCTCTATGCCCCAATGCCTATATATCTTATTTCCCAGTTCCATGTAAAGTAATAGTAATAATAGTATATATATGTATGTATGTATGTATATATGTATGTATTTTAAACATTTGATTGTAAAACTTTTGAATTCCAGATTCTTTCCCTTCCTCCCTTGTCACCCACCCTTACTGGGAAGATAGGTAATTCAATATAGGTTGTACATGTATAGCGAAGCAAAACATTTCCATAGTGGATATATTGTGAAATTGACTATATTTCCCTCCATCCCATCCCACCCCCCACTTGTTCTATTCTCTACTTTGGTCCTGTCCCTTTTCAAAAGTGGGTGTTTCTAACTTCCCCCCCCCAGCCTGCCCTTCCCTCCATCATCCCCCCTCTCATCCCTTTCCCCCCTACTTTCCTGTAGGGTGAGATACCCTATTTAGTGTGTATGTCATTCCCTCCCTAAGCCAAATTCAATGACAATAAGGTTGACTCATTCCCTTTTGCCTTCCTGTTCTTCCCCTCCATTGTAACAGGTTTTCCTTGCCTCTTCTATATGGGATGATTACCCCATTCTGTCTCTCCCCATCTCCTCTCATTATATTCCTCTCTCACCTCTTAATTTCATCTTTTAAGAATCATCCCTTCTTATTCAATTGTTCCTGTGCCCTCTGCTTATGTATACCTGTTCACATATATACATTCACACACATATGTATTCATACACCCATATATCCTGCTATATAAACATATATATGTATATATACACATATATACATACATATATATATACATATATACATATATACACACACATTTCTATTCCCTTCAAGTATTTTCATAGTGAGAAAAATTTCATAAGTTACAATTATAGTTTTTCCATGTAGGAATGTAAATAGTTCAACTTTGATAAGTTCCTTATGATTTCTTTTCCCTGTTTACCTTCTCATGCTTCTTGTATCTGAATGTCAGATTTTCTATTCAACTCTGTTTTTTTTTAATCAAGAATGCTTGAAAGTCCTCTATTCCCCTGAATGAACATATTTTCCCCTGAAACATGATACTCAGTTTTGCTGGGTAAGTGATTCTTGGTTTTAATCCCAGCTTCTTTGACCTCTGGAATATCATATTCCAAGCCCTTCGATCCCTCAGTGTAGAAGCTGCCAGATCCTGTGTTATCCTGATTGTGTTTCCACAATATTGAAATTGTTTCTTCCTGGATGCTTGTAGTATTTTCTCCTTGAGCTGGGGATTCTGGAACCTGGCTATAATATTCCTTGGAGTTTTCTTTTGGAATCTTTTTCAGGAGGTGATTGGTGGATTCTTTCAACCTCTATTTTGTCCTCTGGTTCTAAAACATCAGGGCAATTTTCCTTGAGAATTTCTTAAAGGATGATTTCTAGGTTCTTTTTTTGCTCATGACTTTCAGGTAGTCCAATAATTTTAAAATTATCTCTCCTGGATCTATTTTACTCTGTGCCACACGTTGGATTAAGCCCAGTATGAAAAGGTGGAAGACCATGAATCTCTAAGGAGTTACTGATCTGCTTAGGAGGAGGGAACTTTCAAACAAAGAGGTTCCCACATAAGCCAGGACTTACCCATTCTCTCTGTCTCTGTCTCTGTCTCTCTCTGTCTCTGTCTCTCTCTCTCACAGACACACACATACATACACACACAAACACACACACACACACACACCTATTTTGTTGTTCAGTCATTTCAATCATGTCTGACTTTTTGAAACCCATTTGGGGTTTTCTTAGAAAAGATTCTGGAGTGGTCTGCCATTTCCTTCTCTGGCTCATTTTACAGATGAGGAAACTGAGGCATACAGGGTTAATTGACTTGGCCAGAGTCACACAGCTAGGGTCTGAGGCCCAGTTCGAGCTCAGGAAGATGAACCTGCATTCTACACTGTGCCACTTAGCTACCCATGCCAGCTGCCTATTAGACATCTTGAACTTGTAGACATCTTAAGCACAACCAGTCCAAAATTAAACTCATCATCGTTCCCCCCAAGCTTTTCCACCTTCTCAGACTGGGCTTAATCCAATGTGCGGCACAGAGTAAGTGCTTAATAAAGGCAGCTGGTGGTGCCATAGTGCAGAGCGCTGGACTGGGAGTCAGGAAACTCTGAATTCAAACCTGACTTCAGCCACTTACTAACTGTGTGACTCTAGTCTCCTGGCGGGTGATCCAGGCTACCATCTTTTCTCTTTGGCCAGAAAGTGGGTGAGACTGTCACCCATGATCCTCATTCTCCAAATGCCCTACCTTTGTCCTGGCTGTCCCTCGAGCCTGGAATGCTTTCCCTCCTCCCCACCTCTGTCTCCTTCAGGCTTCATTTCAGATCCCACCTTCTACAAGAGACCTTTCCTAGTCTCCTTTTCCAAGGCCGCCCGCCATCACCTTTGTAGGTATCTGGTCTGTGCCTAGCTGTTTGTATGTTGTCCTCTTGTTTAGAATAAAGCTCCCTGAGGCCAGGAGCTCTTCTCTTTTCCATTCTCTGTGTCCCTAGCACTTAGCACAGTGTCTGGCATCTTAACAAATGCCTATTGACTGACTGACCAATGATAACTTTCCACATAGCCGGGGGCAAAGCGTTAATTGGCTTGCCTACCAAAAGTCTGTGCACATGATTTGAAAGAATGAGGGAATTTAGTTGGAGCAGGATGCAAGACCTGTAGATACACTTGCTGATCTCTGGATTTGGGGGCGGGTTCTCAGGCAATTTTGCCAAGGCGCAGGCCAGAGGGGCCATACAGAGCTCAGACCCAAGGCTCCACAACAGAAAAATAGCCTAGATCTCTGCCAAAATGGGATCCAAACAAAAACGTTTCTGCTCACAAATAGCATTCCATGAGTTTTTTTTTCCTCAAGAAAAGCACCCTCTGGTATGGCCTATAAATTCAGCTGGAGCAGCATCTTCCTCAGAATGTGATGCCAAATACTCAAGTTCAAGGCCAATCCAAGCAATTGTATTTGAGACTCTTTTGACCTGGGATGAGAGGGAAGGCTGGGAAGAAATTGAGCCTAGAGATTTTTCAATTAGACATATACTTTATTTTTTTATCAAATTATTTTTAGTTTTTAACATTTGCTTCCATAAGTTTTAAATTTTCTCCCCCTCCCTCCCCACTCCTTCCCCAAGACTGCTTGAAATCTAATATGGGCTCTACACATACATTCCTATTAAACACATTTTCACATTAGTCATATTGTATAGAAGAATTATAACTAATGGGAAAAGCCATGAGAAAAAAAAGAAAACAAAAAAGAAAATAGTCTGCTTTGCTCTGCATTCTGACTCCACAGTTCTTTCTCTGGATGTGACTGGCATTTTCCATCATGTGTCCTTTGGAATTGTCTTAGATCCTTGCATTGCTGAGAAGGGCTAAGTCTGTCAGAGTTGGTCATTGCACAGTGTTGCTGTTACTGTATACAGTGTTCTCCTGATTCTACTCCCCTCACTCAGCATCAGTTTATATGTCTTTCCAGGTTTCTCTGAAGTCCACCTGTTCATCATTTCTTATAGCATGATAGTATTCCAGTGCATTCATATACCACAACTTGTTTAGCCATTCCCCAACTGATGGGCATCCCCTCAATTTCCAGTTCTTGGCCACCACAAAAAGAGCTGCTATAAATATTTTTTGTATATATGGGTCCTTTTCCCACTTGTATGATCTCTTTGGGATATAGCCATAGAAGTGGTGTTGCTGGGTCAAAAGGTCTGCACATTGTATAGCCCTTTGGGCATAGTTCCATATTGTTCTTCAGAATGGTTGGATCAATTTACAGCCCCACCAACAATGAATTAGTGTTTCAGCTTTCCCACATGTTCTCCAATATTTATAATTTTCCTGTTTTGCCATGTTAGCCAATCTGATAGGTGTGATATAGTACCTCACAATTGTTTTGATTTGCATCTCTCTAATAAATAGTGATTTAGAGCATTTTTTTTTTTTTTTGCTTTTTGGAGGGCAATTGGGGTTAAGTAACTTGCCCAAGGTCACAGGGCTAGGTTTTTGTTTGTGTGTGTTAAGTGTCTGAGGCTGGAACCCAACTCAGGTCCTTCTGATTCCAGGGCCTGCGCTCTACTCACTGCACCACCTAGCCGCCCCTAGAGCATTTTTTCATATGAATATAGATATCTTTAATTTCTTCCTCTGAAAATTGCCTATTCATATCCTTTGACCATTAATCAATTGGGGAATGACTTGTATTCTTGTAAATTTGACTCAGTTCTCTATATATTTTAGAAATGAGGCCTTTATCAGACACTGGTTGTAAAAATTCTTTCCCATTTTTCTGCTTCCCTCCTAATCTTGGTTGCATTGGCTTTTTTGTTCAAAAACTTTTCAATTTAATGTAATCAAAATTATCCATTTTGCATTTCATAATGTTCTCTATCTCTTATTTGGTCATAAATTCCTCCATTCTCCACAAATCTGACAGATAAGCTATTCCTTGATCTCCTGATTTGTTTATAGTATCAGCCTTTGTACCTAGATCATGTACCCATTTGGATTTTATTCTGGTATATGGTGTCAGATGTTGGTCTATACCCAGTTTCTGCCATACTATTTTCCAATTTTCCCAGCAAATTTTTGTCAAACAGTAAGTTCTTATCTCAGAAGCTGGGCTCTTTGGGTTTATCAAATAGTAGATTGCTATAATCATTGACTACTGTGTCTTGTGTACCTAACCTATTCCACTGATCTACCCCTCTATTTCTTAGCCAGTACCACATGGTTTTGATGAGTGCTGCTTTATAGTACAATTTAAGATCTGGTATTGCTAGGCCACCTTCACTTGCATTTCTTTTCATTAATTCCCTTGATATTCTGGCCCTTTTGTTCTTCCAGATGAATTTTGATATTATTTTTTCTATCTCTAAAAATAATTTTTGGTAGTTTGATTGATATGGTGCTGAATAGGTAAATTAATTTAGGCAGAATAGTCATTTTTATCCATCAAACATAATCCTACTATCTGGGCCAATCTGTTAAGCATTTATTAAGCACCTACTGTGTACCAGGCACTGGTCTAGGTGCTGCTGCTAGGGTTACAAACACCAAAGGAAAAAGTTCCTGCCCTCAGGGAGTGAGGAGCTCTGTGATAGTGTTTAACAATGGGGTTAGATTCGGTCCCTACAGTCACAGTGTTTACAGACTAGCTGGGATGAAAAAACAGCTAACATTTATATAGCACCTACTATGTGCCAAGCACTTTCTAATTATTATCTCATTTGTCCTCATAATAATCCTGGGCGGGAGGTGCAATTATTATCCCCATTTTACAGGTGAGAAAACTGAGGCAAAAAGGGCTGGTGACTTGCCCAGGGTCACATAGCTAGTAAGTGTCTGAGAGCAGATTTGAATTCAGGTCTTCCTGACTCTAGGCCTGGCACTCTGTCCACTGTACCACTTAGCAAGGAACTGAGAGGTTAGGTCCTTTGGGCCAAACACCTAACTGCCAAATACCTCTGCTACCCTCCACCTCTCAGAGGCAGTGTGGTGTGAAGGGTTTGGAGCCCAAAGACCTGGCTTCAGATGACACTTTTCCTATTACTACTTGTGTCACCTTGGCCAAGTTATTTCCCTGGGCCTCAGTCTCCTCATTTGTCATATGAGAGGGTGAGACTCCAAGGTCATTTCCAGCTCTGAATTTTGCTGCTCAGGCTCATACCTAGAGTCACTGATAGAGGCAGACTAGGACCCAAGACTCCAGACTTATCAGCTGTTACTTCTAAGACATCATGTTGCCTTCCCAAGTGTATGTGTGTACTTGGAGATCACAAACAGAAAGGTATTAAATTGTGACTGATGTTTTCCTGAAAGGAAGTCAATTAAGTGTTGTAATAAGGTCTCTGGACACCTTGGGACCAGCCCTGAAATCTCACCTGAAGCTGTTTCATGACATTGCTTACTTGGTCATAGCATCTCCTGCTAGTGCTGAAAGTTAGTTGAGCTGAAATGAATTGAGACCCAGCTTTGAACCTGCTAACTCATCAGAAGGACCTAGATAGTTCCAGGCCTCTCGGGATATGAATACAAAGCAAAGATAGCTCCTGCCCTCAAGGAGCTTACATTCTAGAAGGGGATATAACAGGACTAGGGTGACTGCTATGGAGGGGTGCTTTGGTCTGGTCTGGTCTTGGTTTGGCTTCAAGTCATGGGGGTGTTGATTATCACCACAAGGCAGTTGACTTGAGATGCCCTTTCCGGAAGCAATGGTCCTGTTGATTTTATGACTGGGATGAGAGTAAGAGATCAAAAGTGGGGGAACAAATCCAGGTGAGGTGGTGGGGTTCTGGGGCTGGTGAGATCCTGAAGCCCTCGATAGTCAGGACTGCCTGGCCCCTGGGCAAGAAGTAGCTTAGCTTCTGGGGGAACCATCTGCTGAAGTCCAGCTGGCAGGAGGAAGATGGCTGGGACAAACCATCTTTGCAAAGTGGAGAGTTCCACCTGGAGTCAGGAGGATGGGCTTATATCCCTCCTTAGACACGAGCTAGCCTTGTGACCTGATGTAAGTCACCAATCTGCTCTGAGTGTCAGTTTCTTCATCTATAAAATAGGGATAACAATAGCACCAACCTCACAGGGTTGTAAGGCTCAAATGTTCTCCCCGACTAGAATGTGAGCTTCTTGAGAGCAGGGGCAGGGTTTTCGCCATTCATTGTATCCTAAAGCACAGTGCTTGGAACATAGTCTAACCCTAAATCAATATTGGCTGATTATCAATGGATTGAAAAGAGATAATAGGCCTGATGTATTCTACAAACCTTAACCAGCTGTAGGATTGTGTGTACTTTTTCAGTGCTTGCATGAATGTCCTTCATTATTGTTTCTGTTTCTGGCAGTGTCCAGGGCCCCCTGTCCCATGGTGCTATTCTAGCATTCTCCAGTGGCTCTTCAGTCAAAGCCAGTCAGGGACACAGAGTTGATGGCCCCAGGAGGGACAGTCAGAATGGAAAATCTGAGTCTGAGGCTTATCTTGCTAAGGTCACTGCTTTTGCAGGTTCTCTTGGGACAACTAATGTTGCGGGCTGAAGAGGATGTTCAAATGAGATGCTGCCAGAGAGCTCCCAGTAGAATCCCAGATTCCCCCAGTCAGAGCCATGTGCTCCCCAAACCTAATGGGCTTACTCACCCAGGATTTCGCAGTCTGATTTCTCTGCCTCTTCCCCCACTTAATTCAGTCATCTGACAAACCCCAGATGGAATGAGTGATGAGTGAGTTCCACAAAGAGCCTTGCAGGGGGTTATGTCACATGTTCCCTTTTTGCTGCTGGCTGTTGAGGACCCATAAAGGATGCCTGTGATGCTCTTTTCTTTCCCTTCCAAACTGAGTTCTGTTCAGGTTGGGGGTTCAGTACAGCTCACTTTGCAGAGAATTTATCACATACCCACTGGGCACTCCTGGGTGGCAAGTCTCTCAGCTCAAGCTGCTTCTAAATCTAATTTGGGAAACAAGACATACACATACAGTACGGTAGATGATTAACTGCCAGAATGATAAGTACGGACAATAAAAGGCAAGCATGTGAGGTGGGATGGCCCGAGATGGCCTGAGGCCAGTCAGACCTGAGGTGGAGCTGGAAGGATGGTGAACAGGAATATGGAAGGTGTCTCAAGCTGGGGAAGGCTAAACAAAGGCACGGAGGTGGGAAGAAGCCTGGCTCGTTGTGGAAAGGCTCTTGGAGACCAGCATGGCAACTGCACAGGGATATGGTTTGGGACAGAGTAATAAGCATGGTTGTTCAAACTTTGTGACCCTTAAAGGTTTGCAAAGTACTTTACACAAATTATCTCATTTTATACCAAAAAAAAAAAAAATCCAGGAAGGTAGACATCATTATCATCCCTCATTTTCACAAATGGAGAAATCAACGTTCAGTGGCTTACCCAATGTCACGTAGCTCACAAGTCTAAGGCAGGGTTTGAAACCAGGTGTCCCTGATTTCAAGTCAAACATCCCCATCCATTATTCTGTCCTGATTTCCTGGATAAAACTGTACAAAGAAGTTAAAATCATATTGTAGAAATGGTTGATAAGGAGCCACTGAAGAGTTATGAGCAGGAGAGTGTCAAAAAAACCACATTTTAGGAAGATGAAACTGACAGCTGTTTGTAGGATGGATTGGAGACAGGAGATAACTTAGCTGGCTATGGGAATAGTCCTAGCAAGGGATGGAGGGGAGCAATGGTGTGCCATGGGAGGAAGACTGGATTTGGAGCCAGAAGAGCTGGGTTTGAATCTGGAGAAGCTGGAATCCTTCCTACCTTATGACTCAGGGCAGTGGACTTCACCTCTCTACACCATAGTCCCTTTTTGTGACATTTTCTGTTGTTTCTCCTTCCTGTCTGACTCTTTCAGTCTTCTTTACTGAGTCCTCATCCACATCGGTTCAACATCAGAAACGGTTGCAGTTTCATCAGTGAAAATGACTTCTTTAAAGAGATGTTACCATCTGTTTTGCTGCTCTGCCCTAAGGATGATGGGACTTTTCCATTTGACTTGCAGCTGAAACCTTCCATACGTGCTGCCTCCCTTATTAGAATGTGAGCTCCTTGAGGGCAGTGACTGGCTTATTTTTTCTATTGTATCCCCAGTGCTTTGCATAGTAAGTGCTTAAGAAGTGCTCTATCCATCCATCCATCCATCCATCTATCCATCCATTCATCCATTTATATCATGTCCCCCTTCCTGGATATACCCAAGGCTTTGTCCTGAGTCATCTTCTCTTTTCTCTCTACAGTCTCTCACTTGGTCATCTCATTAGCCCCCAAGGTTTTAATTATTGTCTCTATGTCAATGACTCCCAGTTCCATATATCTAGCCCTAGTCTCTCTCCTGAGCTCCAAGGTCACATTGCCACAATGTTTATTCAGTATTAAGAACTGGATGTCCTAGAGTCATCTGAAGGAGTCAAACCCAATATGTCTAAAACAGAACTCATTATCTTTTCTCCCAAAGCCATCCCTCTTCTGAAATTCCCTATTGCATCTTGGACCATCTCCAGTCATCCTGATGAGTATCAGGTCCCTGGACCCAGATGGCTCTGGAGGAGAAAGTGAGGCCAGTGACCTTGCACAGCCCTCCCTCACTCAAATCAAAGTCAACTGCAAGTCATATCATCATTTCCCTGATGCCGTGGTCCTCTTCAAAAATGAAGGACAAACACAATAAGCATTTCCACTGTGGGTACCACCATCCTTCTGGTCATTCAGTTCATAACTTTGCCATCATCCTCACCCCCCCACACACCACACATCAAGTCAGTTATGAAATCTTATTTTTCTGCTTCTACAGCTTCTCTCGCATGTGTCCCCTTCTCCTTACACAGCGAACATGCTAGTTCAGGCTCTCATCGCTTCTTGCCTGGACTATTACATCAACCTCTCAATTGATTGCCTTTCCTCCAGTCTCTTGGAAAGTCCAAACGTCTTCCAGCCAGCTACTCAGATGGTTTTCCTAAAGCTCAGGTCTGACCTCATTATTCTCCATCTCAATAAATACCCATGGCTGCCTTTTACCTCTAGGATTAAATGTAAATTCTTGTGGTTAGTATGGAAAGCACTTCAGAGACTGGTCCCAGTCTGTCTTAATGTACACATTACTCTCCTTTAGTCAAATAGGGTTTCTTCACTGTTCTTCATACAGGATGCCCCAATCCCATCTCTGGGCATTCTCTCCTCACTTCTGCCTCAGTCAAGTCAGCAAACATTTAGTAACTACGTACTATGTGTCAGGTGCTGTTTGGAGTGCTGAGGGTACAAACAAAGGCAAAGGCAATCCCTACTCTCAAGGAACTTGCAATCTCTTGGTGTCTCTAAGAAGGACTGGGCTCCTTCAAGTCTCAGTTCCAGAGACTACTTGAGGGCTTTCCTGCTGCCCCCCATCATTTGGATAGGAGAAGCAAGGGTTACCCCAGAGAGGATAAGACCTTGGTGGTGCCATTGACTTGGGAGGACTGGTTGGAGGAGGAAAGTCAGGAGCATATGCTAGATGAGATGGTAATGGTGGGAATCTAAGTGGGGCCTTCAGAGATATAGAAGGATAAGTACAAGAGATAGAAGGAGCTCAGCCAGGACCTCAGAATCAGCCATGTAGATTGGAGATCCAACCATTTCAAGGTGATATCATGAAAGCAGATGGGAGAAGATGTCGAGACAGATAAGGAAAGTGCCAAGGACTGAACTCTAGAGAAAGCCAAGAGTTGGGGGTGGTGGGTGGGAAAGGAGGCAGAGGAGCCAGCCAGAGGAATGCAGATTAATCAGAGAGAGCACATGCTGTTACCGCAGCCAGAGAGTTTCCAGGAGAGAGTAGGGTGGTCAGAGCTGTGACATGTGGCAGAGAAGTCAAGAAAATCAATGATGGAAGAAAAAGCCATTTGGCCTGGCAAGAATGATGTCACCAACCTTTGTGAATGTTGTTCCAGTACTGTGATGAGGTGTTATCATTGCAGAGAAATATTTATTGAGCCTTGCTCTTGGGAGGGGGACAGCCTTGGGCTGGAAAGACAAAGAAAAAGAAATGTGGTCCCATGCTCCCCAGCCCATAGTGAAGTTGGGGGAGACAGGATGTGAGAGCGGTCCATTGGCAGGAGTGTGGGCACAGACGGTTCATCAGAGGAATCTGCCTGGGGAAGGAGAAGCATTGGAAGGAGACCTTTCTGCCAGCCCCCTCATTCTGGAGAGGAGGAAGCCTTTCATTCAGTGTTTGGAAGTCTGTCCTGACTTCCACACCTCATTCGTTCCTGCTTCTGTCCCTTGGGGCCAGCTAGAGCCACTTCCTTCTTCCATGTGACAGCCCATCAAATGATACAAGAAAAAATATAGGGAGTTTTGTTTTACAGATGGGGCAACTGAGGCCCAGGGAGGTTTAAGTATCTTTCCAGGGGGGATTTCGTCTCCCAGTGGAGATCAGTCTCTTCAACTGAGAGTCTTAGAGGGTGGACTGTGAGTGTGTTGGCCAAGGTCAGACGGCTGGCATGTTTCGTAGCAGGACTTGACCTGGGCTCTTGCTGTCTCAGCCTCTTTTAGCCTTTTAATAACTGGCAGCTCTCAGGCTCCTTCCCTCCTCCTCTCCAGTCTTTTCTAGGCTAAATAGCCCTAGTTCTTTCAACTGATGCTCACATGAAGGTCCATTGCATTCTGGTTGCAGTCATCTGGATGTTCCCTGGTTTATCAAGATCCTTTTTGAACTTCCTTCATTCTAGAAGCAGCTGTGGCCCACTGGATAGAGCACTGGGCCTGGAGCCAGGAAGACCTGGGTCCACTTCCAGTCTCAGAAACAACTAGTTAGCTGTGCAACCACAGGTAAGTCACTTAAGCCTGTGCCTCAGTTTCCTTAACTATAAAATGAGGGCAGCAGCAGCAGCTTTCTCTCAGGGGGAGGAGGCTCAGGTGAGATAATTCTGTCCCATGCTCGGCACATAGTAGGTGCCATGTAAATACTTACTCCCTCTCTCCTGAAGTGTGGTGCCTAGAACTGAGCACAGTACTGCAGGTGTAGGGAATGGTGAGGTCTCTTAATTTATTTTTTGCTCTGGAACTTTTACTTCACTGGTTTTTACATTTTAAAAAATGATAAAGCTTTATTTAAAAAGGTAAAAATCATTCTTAGCTCACAGGCTATACAAACCGGTGGTGGGCCAAAGTAGGCCTGGCACTGCCCAGTGAAAAAATTTGTTCTTCCAAATAGATGGGCAGCCGTTGGGCAAGGTATAGCCTTAGATTCAGCAGTCAGTCCATGTGCGTTTACTAAGTGTTTACTCTATGTCAGGCACTGTGCTAAGTGCTGGGGATACAAAAAAAGGCAAAAACATGGTCCCTTCCTTCCATGAGCTCACATTCTAATGAGGGAGACCACATGCAAATGTGGAAATACATACAACATGTATATGGAGGTTAGGGGACACATGGAGGAAAGGAACTAATGGTTAGGAGTGAAAGCCAACACTGAGGTGGTGGTACAGGGTAAGGGGAGGACAGGGGTGCCTCCAACAACAGACAATTAGACACTTAGTGATTAAGCACCTACTATGTGCCAGGCCTTGGGCTACAAAAACAGGCCAAAGACAATTCCTGACCTCAGGCAGCTTGCAGTCTAATGGGGAAGACTGCATGCAAACAAATATATGCAAAGCAAGCTCTATGCAGGATAAATAGGAAATAATGAAGGTCCTGGAATTAATAGGGGTTGGTGAAGGTAGGATTTTAGTTGGGACTTAAAAGAAGTCAGGAAAGCCAGTAGGCAGAGGTGAGGAGGGAGAGGGGTTCAGAGAAAATGCTCAGAGCCAAGGGGTGGAGTGTGTTATTTGGGGAGCAGCCAGGAGGCCAGATTCACTGGAGCAAGGAGTATTTCAGAGAATCAGGTGTAAGAAGACTGGAGAGGTGGGAGGGGCACAGTTATAAAGGGTTTTGAACACTGGGAAGAGGATATTGTGTTTGATCCTGGAGGCAATAGGGAATCTCTATCATTCATTGAATGGGGAGGGGAGGCAACATGGTTGGACCTGTGCTTTAGGGAAATCACTGGTGACTGATTGGACGATAGACTGGAGTAGAGAGACTTGAGACAGGCAGGCAGACCTACCAGAAGCTATTTCGGTAGTCCAGGCATGAGATGATGAGGGCCTGCATTAAAGCAATGACTTTATCAGAGGAGAAAAGGGGGCATAATTGAGAGAAGGCAAAATTGACAGACCCTGGCATCAACTTGAATGGGGGGGGCATGTCGAGAGATAGTGAGGGGTCCAGGCAGATGCCTAGATCGTGAGTCTGGAGGATGGGGAGGATTGTTATTGCCCTCAATGGCAATAGGGAAGGTAGAATGGGCAGGGGGGAAAGGAATAATGCCCAGCATCAGGGATCCTCACACTGAGAAAGCAGAAGTTGTTGCTGTTCTAAAGATGCTTTAAGATTTCCAACACTAATCTGAAAAGATTCCAGGAGTGGAGTCAAGGTTTCCATGTATAAGTCAATATTACTATTTGTCAAGGACACTGTGGTCTCACTGTCTGTTGTTCTTGTCAAATGATGTTTTTTTTTTTAAACTTCATCGAGCTTGGGGAACATGAAGAAGACAAGACAGTCAGTCCTGTCCTCAAGTTTATATTCTAGGACAGACTCATTCCAAAATGCATTTTTTAAAAGGTGCTCATTTAAGTTAAAAAAAAATCCTATTCTGGTTTTCTTCCCTTCCTTTCCTTTCATGTAAACCTTTCATGATTAAATTCTGTGGCTGGCTTTGGTCGTGTTTTTTTTTTCTTTTTCTCAGCCCCCAATCCTGCACAGTAGTTAAATGAAATGGCTTTTTATTTACCAGCATGAATAGGATTGCAAATGAGACATCTAAAAACCTCCTCCTGGAGCAGATGTGGTTCTGAGACATCTCTAATATTTTACAAGGGCTTATTGATATGGCTTGGGGAACACAACAATCTCAGTCTTATTACCCCTCCAGAGAAAGAGAGGAATGGAGCCAGGACTGGCTTGCTAGGTCAGAGGACTGGGCTTAGAAATTGAGACTTCCCAACTCTTTTCCCTAAGATGATGGAAGGACTCCCACAGAGGCATACTTGGATGTTGGCACTCCAGGGAACTGTCCAATATATTTCACTCCTAGAAGCTAGGAGGATGGTGCAAGGAAGGCAGGGATCGTCATCTTGGACAATTCATTTTTTACTAGGTTCCCTCAGCTTCAGAATGAGAGGGTTGGACTAGATCAGGGGTGGGGAACCTGCAGCCTTGAGGCAGCATGTGGCCCTCTAGATTCTCAAGTCCGTCAGTCCTTTAACTTGCTCGGCCATTTAATGTCACCTGTGTGACCTTGAACATGGTTTCTTTGGACCTCAGTTTTATAAGATTAAGCAAGGGCAGGGGGAGGGGGGGAGCATTTGACATCCCTGGGCCTTAGTGTCCTTATGGGTAACATGAGGGAATTGGATTCAATGACCTCCAAGCTCCTTTCTAGCCCTAGATCTATGATCCAATGACTAGGGTACTCTATCCTCTCTACTCACAACCCTTCCTTCTCACCAGTCCCCCTCCTCCTTTGATCCCTCCTCTAGAGAAGTATTTTGGTGCCACTGAATCCTTTATACGCTATGGCTACTTCCCAAACTCCATTTGGGAACCACTGTCCCAGAGGAGATGCTGCTGGGAAGGAGTCCTCTTGTGGTCCCTCAGAGGCTGGGCTAAATAAGACTTAATGAGCCTTTCCCAACCCATCTTCCCCTGCCTATTAAACTTCTGTGGCTGGAGCCCCACTTAGAATCCATTTGGCTGAGGTACAGAGGCTGTCCTTGGAGAGGGAGTGTATTGCCAATGAGGTACTCAGAGCTGGGGGTTGGTGTCCTGGCCTCACCATGCAGGGGCCGAGCTTGGGGCTCTCAGAAGGATCAGCTTGCCCTGACTTTATTATTAGGTACTTAAGGAAAATGAAATCACATTAGTCTCCCAGGAGCAGAAGGGAACATATTTCTCCAGTAACTTTGAGGGCAGGGAGGAGGAAGAGAAAAGGGATGAGATTCCTGTTTCAAGTCTCTCCCTGCCAGAGTTCATCCACTGCACAGCTCCCAAAGGGGTTTTCTTTAAGTGCATGTCATGTCCTTCCCTAGTGAATGCACTTCAGCAATTTCCTGTTACCTGTAGGATCAAATATAAAGTCTCTGTTTAGGCAGGTTTCACAACCTGGCCCCAACCTAAATGTCCATGCTCATTGCCCATTGCTTCTCTTCCTGCATTCTGTGATCTACCTGGACTGGCTTTTTCTGTTCCTCGAATTCACCAATCCATCCCCCATGCATCCCTTCATTCCTCCTCAGGCTCCACTCCTGACTCCCTAGACTTTCCCTCTCAAGCCCTAGCAGCCTTTATTATATCCTTGGAAATTCATTCTTCCTCTAGCGCCCCTTCTGATTGGACAGTTCCTCCCAGCACCTCCATTTTAAAGGAAACGTATAGGCCACCCAAGTTTTCATTAATTTCTAGGCTTTAGTCCTGATTGTCTTGTCTTCCTCCCCCAACCCTTTCCATCTCCTTTTGTGCACAGAATGCCCTCTTTAAGAGCAAGGACTAGTTTTATTTTTGCTTATATTTGTATTGGTGCTCAGCACCTTGCTTGGAATCAGGATGTAGATACCTGAGGGCATCCCATTCCAGGGAACTTTCCTGCCCAGAGGCAGTGTCTCAAAAGAATTCTAAGTTCTAGTTCTGATTCTACTCTTCCCTTGCTTTGCTTGATTTCATTCATTTATATCAATTTCTGCTATCTCTTGGATGTCCAACTTTTATCTGAGAGTAAAAGATGGATGCAAAGGTTTTTCTCCCATTCATTTTCTCTTCTTGTTCTGGTTGCACTGATTTTATTTGTGGAAAAGCTTTTATATTTCAGACAATTATCTATTTTATTTTTTATGACAATCTCTAGCTCTTGTTTTGGGCAGCTGGGTGGTGAGTTGGAGAGAGTGCTGGACCTGAAGTCAGGGAGACTCATCTTTCTGCGTTCAAATCTGGCCTCAGACACTTACTAGCTGTGTGACCCTGGGCAAGTCACTTTACCTGTTTTCCTCAATTTCCTCATCTGTAAAATGAGCTAGAGAAGGCAATGGTAAACCACTCTAGTATCTTTGCCAAGAAAACCCCAAATAAGGAACAATCCTTTGTTTAGTTAAGAATTGCCTCTTGTTAATCCTCCCTTGTTAATATGAAAAGTATCTCCCCCCATTCTCCTTTATTTTTTTTTAAATGATGTACCCTTTTATATATTTAGTCTGATTATCCATGTGGAATTTTTGTGATATATGGTGTAAGTTTCTAGTCTAAACCTATTTGTGCTTAACTTCTTTCTACTTTCCCCCAGAAGCTTTTAATGAAGAGGAAATCTTTCCCTCCAGTAGTTTGTATTCTGGAGTTTATTGATGACTGAGTTTCTGTATTTGACTGTTTCTGAGTTTTGATTATGTCTTATTATTCTGTGTCTTAATTAATACTGAATATTTTAAAAATGATTTTATAAATAATTTGAAATCTAAAAATGCTATGACCCTTTCATTCCTGATTTTTTTCTTCATTGCCTTTGGAATTCTAGACCTACTATTCTTTCAAATGAATTTTATTGTTATTTTGCCTAGTTCCTTGAGAACTGAATTAGTATAGTACTAAATATGTAAATTAATTTATGTGTCATTATAATTTTTACATTGATGTGGCCAAACTGTGCAAAATCAATATCTCTTCAGCTCTTGAAATCTTACATCTGTAATTAATGTTTTGACATTATATTTATAGAAGACCTGAGTTTGATTTGGTAAATTAGCACTAAAATATTGTATGCATTTTGCAGCTATTTTGAGTGGGATTTCTGTTATTTCCTTTTAGTTTTTCTTTGTATCATAGAGAAATGATGATTTCTGTGGATTTATTTGCTGCACAGAAACAGCATAGAGGAGGAGTCTTGGAGTCAGAAAAACCTGAAAAAGCCTAGCTTTGTAACCACAGGCTCATTGTTTAACTTCTGGGTCCTTAGGAAAAGCTCTGAGACTATAAATTACAGAGAAATTGCTGACCTGCATTGGTGCAGGAGCCACAATGGGGGCTCCCCTCACCAATGACATCATAGGTCCAGGAAAAAACAAAACAAAACAACTGACAATAACCAGAAAACAAAACAAAACAAAACAAACCCAAAATCTTGCTGTGACTGTTTAAATTACTTCATCTTCCTGGACCCCAATTGCCTCATGCCTGAAATGGGAGTCATAGTATTTGCCATGTCTACCTACGCCTCAAACATGGGAAGTAGGCATTTGACAGACATTTGCTAGATAAATGAATGAGGGAAAAAACCTCCCAGGTTATTGTGAGGATTGAGTGAGCTCCTGGATGGGAGGGGGCTTTGAAGAGTAATAGACACTCTACAATCAAAAGGTAGGATGGTGGTCATTGGTGTCATTACTATTCATGAACCTTGTCCTCGGGGGCAGGGCACTTAAGTCTACTAGAAAATGTCTCAGAGAGAAGGAAAATGTTCAAACCTCTGGACTGGTGATCCATTACCATAACAAGCTTCTTTGAAGGGTAATGAGATTACAGATTAAGGAGAGGGCAAAGATGCTTCTGGTTTAATCATCCCATCCAGCCCTCCCCTTCTCTCCAAAGTAGCCCTTTATGGTTTATGGGGGAAATTTCCCTGGGCACCATTCCCCTTTGAATCAGAGTTGGGAAAATCCAGAGCTGAGGAGGAGGAGGACAGGGCAAGCAACTGTGCCAATCCTCAGTCAGATGACTCCCTTCCCTGCCCCCACCAGAGGTGTCCCATTGCATGTACAGTGAGCGTCCCAGATTAGAGCAGTGAGCTCAGCTACAGAAATGAGCTCAGTAGGAATGGGGGGAGAAGTGAAAACCTAACGTCAGGGCCTGTCACTGCATATCCTCTCTCTCCTCCCCTCCCCTCCCCTCCTTCCCCCCTTCCTATACACACAGAGAGCCCC
This sequence comes from Gymnobelideus leadbeateri, assembly GCA_011680675.1. Taxonomy (NCBI): domain Eukaryota; kingdom Metazoa; phylum Chordata; class Mammalia; order Diprotodontia; family Petauridae; genus Gymnobelideus; species Gymnobelideus leadbeateri. The sequence continues at coordinate 18,955 of WOXC01011550.1, read as the reverse complement.
TTTTGGAGCTCACGAGGGATTGCCATGGTAACCCTCCCGCAAAATTATCCAAACACTTTGATGTTCATAATTGTACCAGACTAAGTGCTAATTCTGAGTGTGGTAGAGCCAGTTGGTCGGATGTTGAGCTCGCAGGCTTTGTTCAGAGGGCTTGGTGGGGAGTGGAGGTGGGGAGGAGAAGGTGGGTGCTAAAGGAAAACCCCAACTCCTCACCGAAGACTCCCCACCAGGGCCATGGGGTTGTTCAGTGTGTCCCCATACCTCCCCCCCCACCCCACTACACACACACACACACACACACATACACACACACACACACACACACACACACACACACACATAGTCAAGCACTACACTAAAGCACACATGTATACTCTCATACACTAGTCACACTTTCTCATATCGTAGTCATACACTTGGACACACATACATGTAGACAGATTTTCCCATGCAAACTTTCCCATGCACCAGATGGGAGCAAATAAATCCAACTTCCAGAGTGAACCAGGTGAAGGAAGCTACTCTTAAAGACCAAACTATCATGTGATTCCAAAGTATGACTTTCTTAGTTAGACTTTTGAACCCTAGACCTAGTCTCCTGGGGCAGCTTGGGGATGGGGGAGGAGAGGGGTTGGGATCAGACACAGACTAGCTGATGTGAGACTGGAAAGTGGGAATTGGCAGCCAGGAAGAATCTGGCTTCCAGCTGACCAGAAGCCCAGGCCCTGTCTGTTTCTGAGCTGGGAGAGCCAAAGCCTGGCTGCTTCTGTCATGGTGGTTTGGGCTGACCCAGGCCTCCACCCCCTACTTTCCCCTTTAGAAGCCAATGGTCCCATGGATAGAAGGCCAGAGAATGAGGCCTAGTGTGTCCCCATGTGTCCCTGGCTCCCTACTCAGGAGCAAAAGCAGAAGGAGGATGATTGAAATGAGATATTTGGAGTTCCTTTGGATGAGAGCCCTGGGAGGCACAGCTGAGAATCTGCCTGGTTTTTTTTTAACCAGTCAAAGACGGGGGAAGGTGCTGGCGGTGGTAGTCCCAAGCCCTACCAGAGCTGCTCTCCGTAAGTGTATTTCCACTTACCCCAGTCCACCTTCCTTCCCAAGATATTGTATTTTTTCCTTTCTTCTACCCCAGATTCAAGATCAAGCTGTTCCTTCTGAAGAAAATCCTCATTTCCATTTGAGATTATAGAATGTTAGAGCTGGAAAGGCTCATAGCCTGAATTCAAATCCTGGCTCTGGCTTTTATTTCTCTTGTGACCTTGGGCATACAACCTGATTTTATATACTGTACTTGGATTTCAGCAAAGCACTGTGGGTAGGACAAGTGAGAGAATGATTCCCAGTGACCTTGCATTTAACATATACACATACATATATATGCATGGATATATACATACACATATACATACGTGCTATCTTTCTAGATAGAATTAAACTCCTTGGCAGGGAGGGACTGTTTCATTTTTGTCCTTTGTATCTGTCTTCAGTGTCTAACAGTACCAAGCACCTAACCGTTGTAGGTGCTTAATAATTAATAAATGCTTGCTAATTGTTTGAATTCGGTTTCACACACATTTTCTCATCTGGAAGATGAGGGGGTTTGATACAATGTTCTCTATTGCCCCGTTGAATCCCAGATCTTATAACCTTCCTGATTTATGTTAGGACATAGAGTGTCAGAGCTGAAAGGGTCCTTAGTGCACAGAATGTCAGAGGAGGAAGGACCTTAGCACACAGTACATAGAACATAGACTGTCAGAGCTCTCTGGAACTTGGGAATAGAGAAGACAGAATAAGGGATGGTCCCACATGGCACCTTAGGGTCTTCAGGATTGAGTCTTTCATTTTACAGATGAGGAGACAAAGATCTAAAAAGGGAAAGGACTTGCCCAAAGTCACACTGTTGATTAGTGGCATAAACACCCAGACCACTGGTGCATGTTTCCTGACTCCCTATCCAGTTGTCTTTCTGTGATACATTCCCTGCATTTCCAGGTTTGATATCAGGTCTGTTGTCCTACCTAGCACACTCACCCTAACACACACACACACACACACACACACACACACACACACACAAACACATACACACTTTGCCTGCTATTCACACACAAATCACCAAATTCCTTCTCCCCAACTCAGATGTGACACATGCTTTATTAGTGTTAGCTCAATTTGTAAAACTTAATGACTAGTCTCCAATACGTTTCATTCTAACTCAACTATAACCCAAACCAAGAGTCCTGTTAGCTGAGACCTGGAGAATTATCTCCTTAGAAGAGTCCAGAGTGTAGTGGTTCCAGGACCCAAAACCCTTTCTCTCTGACTAAAGGTCAGTTTCTTTTTCCGTCTAAATTCTCTGTTTCTCTCTGTTGATTTCCCCTTTCTGATTCCAGAAGGCAGACCATCACTCCTGGAAAAGTCCATAGAGAGATAGGCCCCTCTGAACCTATGACCTTTGGGGAAAGAGACCTTTGGGGTAGAGAGTTGGGGGCTGAGCCACTATCAAATGACTCTTCCTTCTCCCATGTAGGCAGAGATGTCCCTCCCCCACTACTCCCCCCCCTCCACCCAGTATCTTCCTTAACTTCATTTGAGGTCCCAGTATCTGATGAGTGATTCACAAATCTAGAAGGAAATGGAGAGTTCATCTAAGCTACACTTCCTTACCCATGAGGAAACAGGCCCAGAGAGAATTTTTTTTTAAATTATGAACTTTATCAAGCACAAACATTTAAATAAAGAACATGAAAGAAAGTTGTGTATGAGATCAATGGGATATCATGTGCAAAGGGCTTTGAAAACCTTTGAGTGATATGTAAATATCAACTCTTATTATTCTGAAACTATCAACTTGTCAACTTTGTTGTTTTAAAAGTATCTATTATATCTGACACAATAATAACAAAGTTGCCCTGCTTGTCCATGTACTTGACTAAGTTTCCTTTCACTGGCTTCCGTTTTTTGTACAATGTTTCATTGATACTTTCTTGTATTTTTTTCTGTCACCCTCATTACCTCCAAACCTTCCCCCCGCCCCCACCCCGTGCCTCCCTAGTAACTTTTGTAAGTATGGTCAAACAAAACCAGGCAGTGTTGGGTGATTTGCCTTGGGCCATGCGGTGATAAAAGCAGCCAAAGTGGACCTCAAGGCCAAGTTTTCTGGCTCCCCTCAGTCTCACAGCCAAGGCTGTGGTGTCCTGGTTAAAGTGTCCCCCCTCCCTACAGCTCTCTAAGGACGCAAGCACTCATTGGGAGAGCAGAGTAAACGGGAAGGGCTGGGGAGAGCCCAGTTCTATTTATTTGGGGTGGGAGGTCTCATCCCATGGGCATGAGGGTGGGGGAGGTCAGGGTAAGCTCTCTCCCAGGATCCAAGCACCTCATTAGAGATCGACTTTCCTTATCAGGATCATATCCAGGGGAGCTATTCTTATCCTCACTGTCCTCATCACCTCTCCTTCTCCCCCTTCTCGGATTCCTCCCTCTCCCTCCCCCATCCCCTCCCCCTTGCTCCCTCCCCCCTCCCTCAGGCCTTCAGTGAGCAGGAGGCCATAGGGAGAGCTTCCCGGGAGATGGCTTCCTGGGGGATGATCTCATACTCTAAACCAGGGCTTTCCAGTGAAGCTGATACCTGCTTTTTACCCCAAGCAGGGAGGGGGGGGGAGGCATTTTCCATCTTTGGGGGCAGGGAAATTCAGAGGGTGAGGGGAGTTTGAACTTAGACCATTCCAGGCCCTGCCCTGCAAATGTGTTATTCCATATAACATAGCATTTTGTGTAATAGAATCCCCACCCCCAAATAATGCCAATAATGCTAGTTTCCATAGTACTTTAGGATTTACAAAGTACGTTTCTTACAATAGATCAGTGAGGTGGGTGGAGGGGGTCAAGAACAGAGAGTAGAAACAGTTAAGTATAGTGGACAGAGCTGGGGGGTGGTGTAGACCTCATTCTCATATTTGCCAACTGCTAACCTGCTCTTCTGCATTGCCACCCCAGAGGTTGAGTTAAGTTAGGGGGTGAGTGAGTGGCATGGGCTTCTGTGAGGCTGACTCATAGTCATTCATTCATTCATTCATTCATTCATTCATTCTTTGTTCCAGGATAGGGATAATGGCTGGATTTAGGATTTCACTGGTATGCTTAACTTTCTGAGAAAATTCCTGCTTCTCATGAATGTCAGCCTCTTTGATACAACTGATAGAGTTGTATTAAGATCAGCAGCTCTCAAACTTCTCAGTCTCAAGACCCCTTGAAACTCTTAAAAAATTAGTAATGACCTCCAAGGAGCTTTTGTTTGTGTCAGTCATATCTACTGGTATGTATTGTACTAGAAATTAAAACCTCTTATTATTATGAAAAAAAAGTTTTACCTCAAAGATCTCCTTGAAAAATTTCAGGAACTTTAGGGGTCCCCAGACCACACTTTGAGAACTGCTTGGCCTAGAGAGTTAAGAGGTTTAATGACTTGCCCAGGGTCACATACAAGTCAGTATGTGTGAGAAGCTGGACTAGACCCAAGTTTACCATTCCAACATGAATTTGTCCAGTTCACAGGTATCTAGGTGGCCACCTATAGTGTAGTTAGGTGGTACAGTGGACAGAGTACAGGGCCTGGAGTCAGGAAGACCTGGATTCAAATCTGGCCTAGATATTTACTGGCTGTGTGACCCTGGGCAAGTCACTTAACCTTGTTTGCCTCAATTTCCTCATCTGTCAAATGAGCTGGAGAAGGAAATGGCAAACCACTCCAGTATCTTTGCCATGTAGGGTCATGAAGAATTGGACAGCACTAAACAACCATTGAACAAGAACAGGTGATTCAATGGATGAGGCCTTGGGCCTGGAGTCAGGAAGACCTGAGTTCAAATGTTACCTCAGGCACTTACTAGCTGTGTGACCCTGGGCAAGTCACTTAACTCATCTCTGTGCAATAGTTTCCTCATAGGTAAAGTGGGGCTAATTATAGCACTTACCCCTAGCATTGTTGTGAGTCCCAAATTAGATAATATTTACAAAGAGCCATGTAATTATCCAGAGGATGGATAGCAGATTTCTAGCTACAAGGGGCTTTAAAGGCCCTTCATTTCACAGATCTGGAGATCCAGGTTTATAGAGGTTAAGTGATTTGTTCAGAGTCACACAGCTAGTATGTGTCTGAGGTAGGATATGAACCCACTTGTGCCTGACCTCAAGTCTAGCATTCTGTACATTCTGCCACCAGCCTGCACCAGCTATCTGTAGGTCAAGGGTCTATGACTATACTAGGTCCTAAGGATTCTAAGAGGTGAAGGTGAGAAGGGAGGGCATTTCAGAAAGGGGCAAAGTGGGGACGTAGAAGATCATGGAAGGAGAAGCTAGCATGCCAGCTTGAGAAGGAAGGAAAGTGGGTAGAAAGGAATACTATGGAATAAGGCTGGAAAGGTCTGTGGGAGCCAGACTGGAAAGGCTAAAGGGCCTGCATTTTATCCTAGAGCCCTGAAGATTATTGAATGGGGATGGGAGATAGTCTGATCTGGGTTTTGAGAATACCAATTTTTATTGAGCAAAGCTTAGTGTATTGTTGTTCATTCATTGAGTTGTGTTTGATTCTTCCTGATTTTTCTGTTTCCCACCATTTCCTGAAGTCTGCCCAAGTTCATGTTCATTGCTTCCATGACACCATCTATCCATCTCTTCCCCTGCCATCTCCATCTGCTTTTGTCTTCAGTCTTTCCCAACATCAGGGTCTTTTCCATCGAGTCCTGTCTTCTCATTATGCAGCCAAAGTGTTTAAGCTCCAGCCTCAGTGTTTATCTGTCCAACAGGTAATCTGAATTAATTTCTTTAATATTGACTGATTTGACCTCCTTGCCATCCAAGGGGCTCTCAAAAGTCTTCTCCAGCACCACAATCAAAAGCATTGATTCTGGGGTGCTCGGCTTTCCTCATAGTCCAACCCTCACAGCCATACGTTGCTCCTGGGAAAACCATAGCTTTGACTATAAGTTCCTGTGTCAACAAGTTGATGTCTCTGCTTCTTCACATGCTGTCCAGATTTGCCATAGCTTTCCCTCCAAGGAGCAAGCATCTTTTAGTTTCATGTCTGCAGTTGCCATCTGCGGTGATCTTTGAGCCCAAGAATAGAAAATCTGCCACTGCTTCCATTTCCTCTCCCTCTCTTTGCCAGGAAGTGATGGGACCAGGTGCCATGATCCTAGTTTTAAAATGTTTAAGCTTCAAGCCAGCTTTTACATTCCCCTCTTTCATCCTCATCAAGAGGCTTCTTCATTCTTCTTCACTTTCTGCCATCAGAAAGCTTAGTATATGCAGAACTCTAATCAGGTGCTCTGGGGTCTGTGCCCTGACATAGGGAATTGGCTGGCAGATTTGCCCAACATACAGTATTGGGCTTCAGTCCCTGTCAGATTCAATTGCTACCAGCTCCACTTTCAGAAATCCTTGTTACTGCTGCTTGATTTGTGACTGGCTTTTGTCCCACCCTGGCAGAAGGGTCATGGTTTCCAGATGTTAGAAAAGGGTCCGAGTATATCTGGGTTCAAAGTCTGGGTTAACAAGGCTGACTTTAAGAAAGGCATCAGCCTAGGGATTCCCATTATTTAGTCTGTGTGGTCATGACCATGCATTAAAGTTCCCCTCTAATCTGTCTCATAGCATGGAGATGGCCCCAGGCTGTTAGGGCAAAGTCAATAGAATGTAGGGGCAGCTGGGTGGCACAGTGGGTAGAGCACTGGGCCTGGAGTCAAGAAGGTCTGAGTTCAAATCCGGCCATAGACACTAACTAGGTGACCCTAGGAAAATCACTTAACCCTATTTGCTTCAGTTTCTTCATCTAGAAAATGAGCTAGAGAAGGAAATGTCAGACCACTCCAGTTTCTTTGCCAAGTGGGGTTATAAAGAATCAGACATTACTGAAATAACTGAACAGCAATAAATCTGCTGGCCAATTCTTTTTTTAAGTGAATATTTTAATTTTCCCCAATAACATGTAAAAACAGTTTCCAAGTTCTGTTTTTAAAATTGAGTCCCAAATTTACTCTCTCCCTCCCTACCCCCTTCACTGAGAAGGCAAGCAATTTGATGCAGGTTATACATATGTAGTCATGCAAAACATTTCTATATTAGTCATATCGCAAGAGGAAATATAGACCAAAATAAAAACCCAAGAAAAATAAAGAAAGTAAAAAAAAAGTATGCTTCATTCTGTATTCAGACTCCATCAGCTCTTTCTCAGGGGATAGATGGCATTTTTCATCATAAGTCCTTTAGAATTGTCTTGGATCATTGTATTGCTGAGAATAGCTAAGTCATTCACTGTTGGTCATCTTACAATACTGCTGTTACTGTATACAATGTACTCCTGGTTCTACTAATTTCTCTTTGCATCAGTTCATGTAAGCAGGTTTTTCTGAGAGTGTCCTGTTCATAATTTCTTATAGCACAATAGTATTTCATCACAATCATATACCACAAATTGTTCATCCATTTTCCAATTGATGGGCATCCCCTCAATTTCTAATTCTTTGCCACCAGAAAAGATTTGCTATAAATATTTGTGCATAGTTCCAAATTGCTCTAAATAACAGTTTAATCAGTTTACAACTCTACCAATAGTGCCTTGGTGTCTCAATTTTCCCACATCCCCTTCAACATTTGTTATTTTCCTTTTCTGTCCTATTAGCCAATCTAATAGGTATGAGGCAGTACCTAAAAATTGTATTTTAAATTTGCATTTCTCCAATTAGTAGTGATTCAGAGCCTTTTTTTTTCATATGGCTATAGAGTCCACTGGCCATTTTCCTGATCATCTCAGGGCACAGCCCTCAGCACAACTGATTAGAGCTCTTTGTACATGAAACTTTCTGATGACAGTGAAGAAGGATTAAGAGGCCTCTTGATGAGGGTGAAAGAGGAAAGTGTAAATGCTGGCTTGAAGTTTAATATTTAAAAACTAAGATTATAGCAACTGGTCCCATCACTTTCTGGCAAAGAGAGGGAGAGGAAATGGAAGATTTTCTATTCTTGGGCTCAAAGATCACTGCAGATGGTGACTGCAGCCATGAAATTAAAAGAGGAAGGGAGAGAAGTGGAGACAATGAAATAGTTGAAAGAGACAGAGTGAACACAATGTCTCTCCTAGAAGAACCTCACTGAGGATAGGCACTGTCTCACTTTTGTATCTCTGCCCCTAGTGCCTAGCTCAGTTACCGAGAGCCTCATAGGTGCATAATAAGATAACCAAAGAGAAGGAAGCAATAAGTAGGGAACCACTTTCTCACTGTATTGAAAGAAGTTACTGACCCCCAGCATCTTTCTCTAAGCTCAATCCAGGGTACCACCTTTTAGAAAGGACATTGATAAGAGAGAGACTATATGACTGAGGTGTCAAACATGCAGCCAGTCGGTCACAAACTTAAAATGTAATTGGGAATATTTTAACCTCCCCCAAATATAATAAAACATAGATAATGTTAATATGTGGTTTTCTAAGTCAATATGTGCACCCTCCCATCCATATATATAGTTTAGTGGCCATATTTCTATTTGCATTTGACACCATTAGTGTACAAGACAGTAGATAAGGGGATTAGATAGAGGACAACAATTAGAGTGGAGAGCATAGAATATAGTGGATAAAATAGAAGGGGCCAGCCAGGATAGTAAAGGATTATGGGCTCATATGTTTAAAACTGAAAGGGACCTTCTTTGTTTAGTCATTTCAGTAGTATCTGATTCTCTGTGACCCCTTTTGGGGTTTACTTGGCAGAGATTCTGGACTGGTTTGTCATTTCCTTCTCCAGTTCATTTTACAAATGAGGAAACTGAGGCAAACAGGGTCAAGTGACTTGTACAAGGTCACAAAACTAGTATATGTCTGGGGCCAAATTTGAATTAAGGTCGTCCTGACTCCAGTCCCCACATGTTATCCACTTTTGACAACCAGATGCCCCTGAAAGGGACCTTAGGTGCCATCTAATCCAGCCCCCTCATTTATACATAAGGACATTGAGGTCCAGAGGGGTTGAATATTACCCAAGGGCACACAGGGCAGACTTGACCAAAGAGGGAATCATACCCAGGTTATCTGACTTCCAAACCAGAGCTCTTTCAAGACCCTGGAGTTCACTCCACGTGAGGTTGAAAGAATCAGGAGTGTTTAGCTTGAAAATGAGAAAACTCCTGGTGGCACATGAGAACTGTCTCCCATTATTTGAAGGACTGACACCTGTAGGAGGGATTGGACTCATTCTTTTTGACTCCAGAAGACAGGGCTAAGATTGATGGGTGGAAGCTACAAATGTAGGTTTGATAAAGGGAAAAAACTTGGAAATGACTGCCTCAGCAGGCACCTGAGTTTCCCCTCACAGGTTGTCTTCAAGCAAAGACTGGATGACCATTTGGGTATATTGTAGAGACAATGATTTTTTCAGTTCTTGGTTGGACTAGGGGGCCACTAAAGTCCTTTCAAACTGGTGATTTCCTCCTTTGAACAGCTCATTCTGTTTATCTGTAACCATATCACCCCCTTTACTAGATTGGAAGTTTAGTGAGGACAAGGGTTATCTGTGGTTTATCTTTGGAATCACAGAAACTAGAGTTGAAAAGGGACCTTGGAGATGTGACATGAGCAAGCAGGAGTCTCCAGGGGAGGTCCACAGGAATGGGGATGGAACTCAAACCCATCCTGAGCAAAGTCCAGTTGAGAGAACTGCATGTTTAGCCCAGGAAAGAGAAGGCTTAGTGGGATATGGCTAGAGTGTTCTAGTATTTGAAAGGTTGTCACAGTGAAAAGGAATTTAGCTTTTCTACTTGGTCTTAGGGAGCAGATCTTAGACCACTGGGTGACAACTCAAGGGAAGTGGGAGCTTTGAGCTCCCCATAAGGAATAATCTCCTTAATAATCAGAGCTTTCCAAAAGAGACATGGTTTGTCTCTAGGGTCATAAGTTGCCTGCATTGGGAAGACTTCAATCAAATGCTAGATGGCCACTTCTCAGGGATGCTTTAGGTGGGATTCATGCTTTGGATAGAGATTCCTTTAGAGGAACCTACCAAAGTCTATGATTCTGTTACCCAGTCCAAGGGGAAGCTAGGTGGTGCAGTGCACAGAGCACTGGGCCTGAAGTGAAGAAGACTCCTTTTCCTGAGTTCAAATCTGGTCTCAGACACTTACTAGTTGTGTGACCCTAGGCAAGTCACTTAACCCTGTTTGTCTCAGCTTCCTCTTCTGTTAAATGATCTGGAGAAGGAAATGGCAAACCCCTCCAGTATCTTTGCCAAGAAAACCCCAAATGGAATCAATGGAGAGGTGGGAGTGATTGAAAAAACAACTGAACAACAATATCTAGGCTAGCAGGGTAAAGGTTTAATCGATGTATGTTAAGGTTGAAGGAAAAGTGGGCATGATCGAGGAGACCCCTGAAAAAGTAAGTGCTTCGTATTCATTAAAGATTTAGAGCTATAAGGGATCTTAGAAGTCATCTAGCCCTACCTCCTTATTGGAAGATGAGAAAACTGAGGCTTGGGTAGATTAAGGGACTTGCCCAGGGTCACACAAGGAATGCATCAGAGACAAGATTTGAACCCAGGACCTTTGATGCCAGTGCTCTTGCCACTGTGCCCTGATACTTATTATTTGTGTTCTTTGCCTCCTCCAGTAGAATGTGAATTCCTTGAATGGAGGACCTGTTTTGTTTTTGTCATTGTATTGCTACTGCCTGATGTTTAGTAAATGCATATTGAATTGCCCAGGATCATCCAGGGAGAGGTAAAGACAGCAGGCATTTATTATGCTTCTGTTATAGACCAGACATTGTGGTCACCTGGGAGCTCCTTGAGAGCGGGTCTTCTGCTATCTTTTATACCCCCCAGTGCTTGGTGCACAGTAGGGCACTTAATAAGTGTCTGTTGCTTAGTTGATTGCTGGGGACACAGAGACAAAAACAGTGTTGCCCCATTAGTGTGTGAGCTCCATAAAGGCAAGGATGGGTTTTTGCCTCTCTTTGTGTCTTCATAGATTAGCATAGTGCCTGGCACATAGTAAGTGCTTTAATAAAGGCATGTTGACTGAGTTCAAGGAGTTTACACTTTATCAGAGGAGATGTTATATTCTTATATATTTATGCAAATTGTGTTCAAAATAAATGGAAGGGGGCAGCTAGGTGGCAAAGTAAACAGAACACCAGTCCTGGAATCAGGAGGACCTGCATTCAAATTCGGCCTCAGACACTTGACACTTAACTAGCTGTGTGACCTTGGGCAAGTCACTTAACCCCAACTGCCTTGCCTTTACTCTCTCTTAAAAAAATAAATCGAAGGTAATTTTTTGAGAGAAGGCACTAGCACCTGGGATGGATGGATTGGGAAGGGCTTCATGTAGAAGTTAAGCTTTGAAAGAAACTAGCAATCCTGAGAGTTGGAGCTGAGGAGGGAGTGCATAACAGGCATGGGAGACAGCCTGTGCAAAGGCATGGCTATGGAAAATAGGGTGTCATGGGTGAGGTCAAAGAGGTCAGTTTGGCTAGACTGTCAAGAACATGTAAGGCTGGAACAGTAGCTGGAGTCAGGTCGTGGAAGGACAGAGAAACTATGGACTTGAGTCCACATTACCACAAACTCCAAATGCTTTTCACTTTAATGGAATTTTTAGGCAGAGCAAGACCTTCTTCTGGAATGTCTCCTTCTGTCCTGGTACTTTATAAAACTAAAGTTTTGGAACATCAATAGACACTCTGGGGAACAAAAAGGGATCCCAGACCTTTAGGGAAATATTCCCTAAAGTAAAAAGGGATCCCAGACCATGCACCCTACCCTTCCTGCCCCCCCCCTTCTTCATGACTCTCTATCCCTGGATGTTGGTGATTTAGCAGTCTCTAAAGGAAGAGCCAGTCTCCCAGTAGGGGATAAAGTCTATTAAAAAATAACATTCCTAGAACCGTTTTAAGGTTTACAAAAAACTTTCCCTGAAGTGAACCTGGGAGGAAAGGAGTGACAGAATGGAATATCATGCCCATTTAACAAAAGGGGGAAGCTGGAAGAACCCTGGACCAGACCCGGAGCACGAATACAACCAGGGTTGTAGATTTGCCAAAGAAAACTCCTACTAATGGGCAGTGACCTTGGAAAAAGCACTGGCTTGGGGGCAGAGTCCTTATATTGGGGTAGGTCGAGGAGAGCTTGTATAGACTTGGGGGGGGGGGGGTTGTGACCTTGGAAAGGGAAAAAGAGATCTTTATTTCATTCCCAAGTGTTTTCCTTTGTAGTCCCATATGTCTTATGTACATTTAAAAACTTTATTCTGAGAAGAGGATCCATTAGTTTTCACCAGACGGCCAAAAGAATCCGTGACACAAACATGGCTGGGAGCTCCTGCTTTCGGGTCCCTTCCTATCTGATGAGGCAGTGCTGTACAGTGAAAAGAAGAGAAACTGGGATTCCAATCTTTCCTCTGGTGACCTGGAGCAAGCCACTTAACCTGCAGGGCTCATCCCCACGGGGCTGAGCGAGAGGGGCGGGCTAGGTCTCTGAGCCTATAACTTTCCTCGAGTTGCTTCTAATCTTGGCGTCACAGTAAGATGGGGGCGGGTGATGAACTAGACGATTTCTAAGGTCCCTGAGCTAAGCCTCTCTCCGCTTTGGATCTTAACTTCTTTATCTCAGGGAGAGACGCAGGATGCTCGAGTGAACTCCCCAGTGTCTGGTAATGCTCGGTGCTGAGGCCTCTGAGCGTCTCTCTCGAATCCCTGCCAGAAAGGAGCAAAGGGGGCGGGGGGGGGGGGGAAGAGGGAGAAAGAGGGGCGGGCTATTTTAATGAACTGAACCGTAGACGTCAGGCGGAAGAGAGCCAGGCCCGCAAGCTTTAAATGGTATTTGTTGTCATCTGAGCATGCCCCGTGTGGGCAGGCGGGGGCTATATAAGTGAGGGAAGCCGGCGACCTCGAGGCAGACGCAGCGGCGGTGGCAGCGGTAGCGGTAGAGTCTGGGTAGGAGTGAGAGCAGCGGCGCCGGAGCGGGAACCAACGGGCCAGCAGCCGCAGCCGCATCCCAGCCCCAGCATCAACATCAGCATCAGCATCAGCATCAGCATCAGCACCAGCACCAGCATCAGCACCAGCAGCAGCAGTGAGAAGGCACCCCGAGCACGGTTCCAGCCCAAGCGAGGGCCCCTCCCACAGTCCGCACAGAGGGCCCCTAGACGGGAAGGCGGGCGCCGTTGGCCGCCGGTGACCCCCGCAGCCCCCCGCGGGCCGCCTCTTCCCGCTCGCCCGCCGCCCCGGCAGCAGATTGGATCCCCCGGCCGGCGGACGTCGGGCCGCGCCCCGGGGGGAGCCGCCGGTTCCCAGCCCGCCCGGCCCGGGGGGCGTCCGCGCCTGCACGCCGCCACCCGTCCCTGGCACCTCCGCAGAGCCCGGGCCCGGGCCGGCCAGCAGCCCGATGGCAGCGGCGGCGGCGGCCGCGGCAGCCAAGCCGCCAGAGCTGATGGGCATCTGCTCCAGCTACCAGGCGGTCATGCCTCACTTCGTGTGCCTGGCCGACGAATTCCCGCAGCCCGCGCGGCCCACTAAGCTGCCCCGGGGCAAGGGCAAGCTTCGGCGGCCCCGCCAGTCGCGCTTCAAGACCCAGCCGGTGACATTCGACGAGATCCAGGAGGTGGAGGAAGAGGGGGTGTCCCCCATGGAGGAGGAGAAGGCCAAGAAGTCCTTCCTGCAGTCGCTCGAGTGCCTGCGTCGGAGCACCCAGAACCTCAGCCTGCCGCGGGAGCAGCTCGGCAGCTGCAAGATGCGGAACAGCCTGGACTCCAGTGACTCGGATTCTGCTCTATGAGACCGCCCCTCCCCCGGTTCCGCTCCCCAGCGGCTAGCTGGCAGGCGGGCCAAAGACTAGACTTGGCTCCTGCCCTGGGGGGCTGCCCGCCGAGCCCCTGGTCTCTGCTTCTACACTGGCCAAGCTGCGAACTCATTGCCTTCCTCCGAGCGCTTATCTGGTGCCGGGACCTGGAGCAAAGCAGGGCAGCTACCCGGGCTAGGCAGTCCAGGGGGCCAAGGGAAGGGCTCCCCCTCCCCTTCCCCCCTTTTCTTCTTTTTTGTTTTTTGTTTGTTTTTTTTTACTCTGCCCAGTACAAACCCTGCTGTGAACATGCCTGGTTCTAGGAGCGAGGAGGGAGGGAGGGAGGTAGAGAGAGAGAAAGAGAGAGAGAGAGAGAGAGAGAGAGAGAGAGAGAGAGAGAGAGAGAGAGAGGGGGGGGTTGGGACATTTTCTAGAATGCCGCTGTGTACTTGTCTTTGATTGTAGGGAGCTCCGGTTTCCATCTATCCTACCCTTCCCTGCTCCCCCCCCCCCCCCACAGCGCCCCAGTACTTTTCTACCGGCCCGCCGCGACAGTGGACCTTGGGCTACCGCGAAGCTTCCGGAGTCTATTTATTTTTGCATTTCAATCGTAAGCCGCATTTATTTAATACTCTTTCTACCTGGATGTGTCTGTGAGGTTTCCAGAACAGAGAAATAAAACCATATATTTGCACAGTGCATTCGTTATTCTGAGGGTGTCTGTCCATCTAGCTGGCTGTTTGCAGTGCCAGGCTGCCGGGCGGTGTGTGTGTGTGTGTGTGTGTGTGTACACGCGGGCGGGTGAGGATGGGGGCGGGGGGGAGGGGTGGGGTCGGGGTCCTTGGAGAGATCACAGCCGAGGGAGCTGGGTGGGCTGGGAGCGGAGACATTGATGAGTTCGTGACAATTCACTTGAAATTTCTCCCTTCCCTACTCCCCTATGTCCATCCCAGGGCTGATCCAAATTAAACCCAAACCTACCTTTGGCCTGAGTAAATCTGTCCAGGATCGAACTTCCTCTCCATAAGGTCGGGCACCTGGCCCAAGGAGCTGGAGGAAATCCCCTCTGTGATATAAGAATAATACTTGGCATGTGTGGAGCGTTTTACAAACGCGTCCTTAGTTTGAGTCTATCTGAGGTAGGAGCTTCACATATTAATTACTTTCATTTGAGAGAGAAAGAAAGGGAGGCTCTGGGAACAAGCACATGCCCCGAGTTTTAAGTGTGGGTCTGTGGAGCTCCCCAGAGGTCAGTGGGCTTACAAGACAGACTTTTGGCCGTGAGTTAAAATCCCAGCTCTGGCCTTACTAGCTGTGCTGATTAACAAACCCCTTCATTCATCTGGGCCCTATTTTCCCTTCTACCGACTGAGAGGATTGATCCACATGGTTTACAAGGTGTCTTCCAGTTCTGACCTTTCTGGTAGGTGACACCATTTCTTAAGGTGATTTAGTCCCAGCTGGGAATAGGTCCAGTCAGGAGGACCTGCAGACTGGTTTCCTCTCCAAGAAGCAACTCTCATCATTTCAGCTCAACTTGGGCAGAGTACCTGGGAGCTCTTGGGAAGCCCAACTGGTCTGGACTAGAAGCCTAGGAAGCTGGCATGTGTCTGGGGGCCCTCCAGGGAGTTAGAGTCCCAGACACCTGGGTCTGAGTTTGGTCAGGGTCTGTCAATTTTCCTTAATGTTGACTTAGTGAAAATACAAAGAACAGCTGTCCTGGATTCTTTTCTTTCTTTCTCTTCTCCCTCCCCCATTCTTTCTTTCTTTGTTATTCTTAAGGTTGATCATGACATGGAGAGACACCCCTGCCCACCTGAGGATGGCCAGCAGGCAGCCTCTGGACACTGTCTGCCCTCAGTTCCTATCCTGTTGTCTCTCAGTGTCTCCAGACTTCCAGTTGTGATACTGGACATCTGTCAGTCAACTGCTTACCGTCTGGCTCCTTCCCTTGGGAATGTTGTGGAGAGAAGGGCCAGGAAGTTACCTTGCTTTCAACAGCCCCAAATCCCCTGCTAAGGAGTTAGTCTCAAAATTTCCTAAGTCTTCAAGGTCTACGCCCTAAGTCTATTGATTCCCCAGGGACCTCAGAGCCATCTCCTCTCCCCAACCCCAACTCTAAGCCCTACACTAAGGTGGCTTGTGTAGACACCTTCCCTGGGACTCCAGAGACCCAACTGAGGCAGGTTTGGCAGGCCTGTTCCAAAAGAGGACTGCTTCCTACAGTGCCTTCTTATCCTTTGGGTGGTTGAGTGTGTGTGTATGGGGGGGCAGGGCATGCTTGTTCTCAAGGAGGTCCTTCCAAGTCTCAGCTGCCTGATTTAACTGAAACCCCTAGGTTGCTCAGGAGACAGGAGAGCAAAAAGATGTCTCCAGAGATTTGGGAAGAGAATGCTATTTTTCCTCCCATTATAGGCAGTCAAGCATTTATTACCAGATGCCCATTCCATCCCTCAAGAAACCTCCAGAAAAATGGAAGATGGGAGACTTTCTCTTCTTGTCTTTGAAGGCCAAGCCCTGGGTTGATACAGAAAGAATAGGACCATTGCCTTAGAACTGGAAGGGCCCTTCGAGATAACATTTATCTCATTTGTATCCTTTGATCCTTACAACTCTGAGAGGCAGATGCTGCTATTATTCCCTCTTTACAGATGAAGAAACAGGCAGAAGTTAAGTGACTTGACCAGGGTCACACAACTAGTTAAGTATCTGAAGTACATTTTGACCTCAGGTCTTCCTGACTCCAAGTCTAGCCCTCTATCCACTGTGACACCTATATCTGGATGCTGATGCTTATATTTAGAGCTAGAAGGCAGCTCCAAGGTCATCTATCTCATTTCACAGAGGAAGGAGAATGAATGCCCACAGGGTTCATTGCTACATCCTCCCCATTCCATCTCTTGCTCTGGAAACTAGTCAAATCAATAGTACCATTGTTTCTGGAAAGATCGCCCCCAAATGATTGCCATATATCCCCTCTCAGTATCCCAGTGAGTCTTCAGAAGCAAAACTCCCTTTTGTGACCCCCACTGTACCATATTAGAATGTAAGTTCTTTAAGGGCAAGGATTGTGTCTCTCACATTTATATTGCCAGAGCTTAGGCCACTACCTGGTATACATTAGGTGCTTACTAAATGCTTTTTCCATTCCATTCCACTCATTGTGTGGTACTGAAAAGCTGACCCTGGGCAAGTCACTCAAGTAGGATAGAATTAGGGTGGAGAACTAGGTTCCAATCTGGACTGGATGACTTTGGGTAAGTCTCTTGGAGTCTCTTGGCCTCTCTTGGCTTCAATTTCCTCATCTATAAAAGGGAGGGGTTATCCTATATGATGTCAAAAGGTCCCTTTCTATTCAGATAATCTCTGATTCTTTTACCTACTGCCTTCCACCCCAAACAGAAACTGGTGATCTAACCTTTCAGGGAGGTAGAGGGTAACAGTTTGATTGTTGTTCTGGCTGCTTAGAACAACATAGGTCTAGCTGTCCAAAACTGAAATGTTGTTTTGGGGTCATGTCTGACTCTTCATGACCTCATTTGGGGTTTTCTTGGCAAAGATACTGGGGTCATTTGCCATTTCTTTCTCCAGCTCATTTAACATATGAGGAGAGTCAGGCAAACAGTGTTAAGTGACTTGCCCAGGGTCACTCAGCTAGGAAGTGTTTGAGGTCAGATTTGAACTAAGGAAGATGAGTCTTCCGGTCTCTAGGCCCAGCATTATATCCTCTGCACCACCTAGCTGCACCCAAAGTGAAACGACCTGCCTCCATATATAGTGACCTCATCATCACTGGAATTCTTCTTTCAAGAGAGAACAGCAAGGGGCAGCTAGGTGGCACAGTGATTAAGAATGCCAGCCCTGGAGTCAGGAGGACCTGGGATCTGTTCCAGCCTCAGAAAATGAGCACCCACGAATAAATAATGACTGGCCGTGTAACCTTGAGCAAGTTATTTAACCCCAATTGCTTAAAAAAAAGAGAGAACCACAGCTGACCACCATTTGAAGCTGTTATAGAGTCAGTTATGATCAGGGTAGGAAGGGGTTGGACTGGATGTCATCTGAGATTCCTTCCCCCTCTATGTCTGTCTGTGAGATTCTGAGCAGGCTCTTTTAGTTATGGTTCCCGGGGCGGGGGGAGGGGGGAGTTAGTGGGGGAGGGAAGGAGAAATGGACAGAATGAGGGGCGGTCTCATGACAAGAATGGACTGAACCAAACCGTTTCCTGTAAATATCTAAGTCACATGAAGCAGCTGCCCACTGATCCTTTGATTTCCATCTCTACTGTTGTTCTAAGGGAAAGGTTAGCTCAGAGGAAGTTGGAGGGGGGTGGCTAATGATAGTGATCATTTCCACTTATATTCTAAACTTTACAATGTGCTTTGATCACAACAATCTATCTGGTCTGGTTGAGCAGGGCAAGTTATGCCTCTCTTTAAATACATGAGAAAACTGAGCCTTAGAGGTTTGAAAGGCATTTATATAGTATCTACTGTGTGTGTGCACAAACCAGGTTGAGAGCAACTGTTGTTGGTTTTTGGTCGTTTTAGTCACGTCTGACTCTTTGTGACCCCTTGGGGTTTTCTTGGCAAAGACACTGGAGGGTTTGCCATTTCCTTCTCCAGCTCATTTTACAGATGAGGAAACTGAGAATCAGAGAGGAGTAACTTATTCAAGATCATACAACTAATAGTATCAAAGACTTAATACTCAAAAGAAATAATATTGGAGAAAAAAGACTGCAGAAAAAAGAAAGAGGACGATGTTTAAACAAAAGAGAATTCATTTCTAATGATGTCATGTTGGTATGTTGGTTCTCACTCTCCCCTTTCCCCTCTCCCTTCTCCCTTCCCTAATCTCACCAGGTAGGAAATCTCTTTTCTCGGTTGAATGAGGAGGAAAGAGAGCATCCATTTCCAGCCTCTTCCATCCTCTTTTACCTGTGTTGGGTCACTCATGATTCAGAGAGATGGCCCATATGTTCTGGGATTAAGTTCATTTCCTTTGATCTTCACGTTTACACACGAGGCCAGGGGCCATCACTTCCTTCCATTGATCTAACCCAGGGTGATTTTCCTTTGGCTCTAGGAATGTCTTGTCCATCTTGTGTGGCCTGGGGGGTAGTC